>CM076710.1:13549545-14166818 GCA_038501285.1 Penstemon eatonii | reverse complement strand
TTTTAGAAAAAAAAAAAAAAAAAAAAGTCCGTGTTCTAGCTATAAATGTACGTGAATCTATGCTCGAAGGACTAAACCCTTCGTCTTGTATTTTCTAGTGTGAGACCCTAACTAATTTGAAACATGATTGTATTTTATTTGAGGATGTGCCTGTTAATTGCAATATCCCAAACCTCAAAGTGCTCAACATGTGTATAGACAATCCCTCGCCTGAGTTGATGGAATTTTTTTTTACAAGTTGCCCCGTACTTGAGGATTTAGCTATAAATGGATGTATAGGAAATGCGGTGTCATTTAATATTTGGTGTCCAAATTTGAAGAGATTGAAAATAGAGATACAACCATTTATTTGGGAAGGAGCAGAATGTACGCTTGTTATCAATGCTCCAAATCTGGAATACATGGAGCTCCATAATATCAATTCCATGGGCATAGTAGAATACATTTTGGAGAATGTTAAATCTGTAGTTAAAGCAACGATGGGAATGGCAGGAGCCCCTGGAGTTCTCGCAGATGAACTTCTCAAATCACTTACCAACGTGAAATCCTTGTCGTTGGAATACGCTTATGTGATTGTAAGCATTACGACTTTCCTTCTCTGATTTACAATGTTTATTTCATTGCAGACTGTTATTTTTTGTCGCTTTTGTTATAATATTTTATTGTTCAACATTAACCTTGTTCATGTGATTGGTCACTACTTTCTCTTTCTCTGAAGGCGCTTAACTTTACCTTTCCCGCTTTGCCTGTTTTCTCTAATCTGAAACATTTGGAGCTTAATATTGACTATTAACGCATATGGAAGTGATTGTGCATCTCCTTATTTTTTTCTCAAATCTGGAAGAACTTGCAATACATGAGGTAGAGTACTTCTTTTTTCCCTTTTGTTTTATGCACATGAGATTTGTATTGGTTAGATTCTCTTTTAAATCTTGTGAGAATTTGAATAATTCTCATGTTTTGGACATTTTTCAGCGTTCATTCGAGCGGAAAACTTATGTCCTTTGCCACACATCAATTGTTCCTCGATGTCTGTCGACATGCATTAAAGTTGGTCAACTTGTAGGATTTGATGCATACGAGTACAATATGGATTTTGTGCAGTATGTATTGGCTAGTGCTCAAGTCTTGAAGAAATTAATCGTCATATGTGGTAAGACTACTCCAGCAGTAGATTTGGAGCTCTTCTTAGAATTATTAGACCTTCCAAGAGCTTCACCAAATTGTCAAGTTATTCTTGAGTACTAGGGACTATAAGTTTAAGTTATTCTATTAAGTTTAAAGACATAAATGAATCTTTCTAAATGTAGAACAAGTACAAGTTTTTCTTGTGTTAGTTAACATTTAGATGCACTTTTTTCCTATGATAAATTTATTAAATGGAGTTCGTGTGGGGTCCGTGGATAAGTCTACTACATAAATGATAAGCAAGCTTCCTCTGGATGTGAAAGAAGATCTGATAAGCAAGCTTCTTGATGAAGTGCTTGGGCGCATTCTTTCAGTTCTTCCTGTAGAAGAAGCAGTTAGAACAAGCATTTTGTCAAAAAGGCGGAGAGACACATGGATGTTAATCAAGAATCTGGATTTCGGGAAGAAAATTAAGAAAAGTAGAAATTGTTTGATGTTTGTGGATCATGTTATCAGTTGTGTTTCAAACTTGGGTAGCTTCTATATGAATGTCTGTGAGTTTGTTGATAAGGATAGGGTTATTTCATGGGTAAGTAAAGTAGTGGAGAAAAATGTACTTGAATTTACGCTCGAAGGGCTAATCTCTCCATCTTGTATTTTCTCGTGTGAGACCCTAACTAATTTGAAACTTGATTGTAATTTATTTGAGGATGTGCCAGTTAATTGCAATCTCCCAAACCTCAAAGTCCTCAACATGTGTATAGACAATCCCCCGCCTGAGTTGATGGAAAATCTTTTTACAAGTTGCCCCGTACTTGAGGATTTAGCTATAGATGGATGTATAGGAAATGTTGTGTCATTTAATATTTGGTGTCCAAATTTGAAGAGATTGAAAATAGAGATACAAACCATTTGTCTGGGAGGGAGCAAAATGTAAGTTTGTTATCAATGCTCCAAATCTGGAATACATGGAGGTGCTTGACTTTACCCTTCCGGCTCTGCCTGTTTTCTCTAATCTGGAACATTTGGAGCTTATTATTGATTATTATCGTCATATGGAAGTGATTGTGCATCTCCTTATCATTTTCTCAAATATGGAAGAACTTGTAATAGGTAGAGTACTTATTTTCTCCCTTTTGTTTTATATACATGAGATTTGTATTGGTTATATTCTCTTTTAAATCTTAAGAGAATTTGAATAATTCTCATGTTTTGGACAATTTTCAGAGTAGTCAAAAGTGCAAATAACGCGCTATTTACTATAGTTCAGGTGCGTTGCGTCTCTGCGCCTTGCGCAATCGCTATCCACTTAGCGCCCACCACATGGTGCTATTGCGGAAAAGCCCACTAGAAACTGTGTTTAGCTTGCTTTTATTTTCTGGCTTCAAAAGGCAGAAATAAAAAACGTGTTCTAGAAGCTACAGTCCTTTGATACCTTTTAACCGTAAAAAAAAAAAAAAAAAAAAAAAAAAAAAAAAAAGGCGAACAATTAGGTTAAATACTTCCTTCGCCTTTCTCTGTGTTTCATTTTCATATAAGGCCCGTGCTGTGCGCTATATGCCTCAGACTGCTTTGCAACATGGGGCAAATACATAAGAGAACACATTTTTTTTTGTGCTTTTGGACATGCCTTTACCAAAAATACACATTTTAACCTTAACTTTTAAAGTAGATCTTGTTTTGTTAGGTAGAATTTGGTTTTTTTTTAATCTTGAAACGTTCACTTTCTTATGTATTTAAATGTTTGTTGCCTTTATTATTTTTATATTCTTTTGTCTCTACTGAATCCCAATACTTTCATTAAATATGAAGTTACTCCGGTGATATATAGAAAAAACTTCTAAGTCTTGACAGAATATAAGAGGCCACAATTTTTAGCTGTAATCAAAATCTTGTTGCAAATTATTTGATTTAGTCTTTGAAATTTCTTTACGGCCAACAATTTCGTCGTAGTTATGATCTGACCGTTTATTTGATCAGCAACATTGGTTTAAAAAAAAATTGGTATTGCATTTTTCTTGGAATTTCGCATGATGAATGTTTGAATGTGGACGAAAGTTTCTCAACTAGATGAATGTTATAGTGATAAGAAAATGGAACGTGGATGTAGTCGCATTTAATTAGCTGCGAAAAAATTATTTTGTATTATTCACTAAGTTGGACGATCAACTTATGCATTTGTGTTTCTTTTGTTTTTTTCATCTATTGGTGTTTGGAAAATGATAGATCGTCCCGGTTGCGGTCCCACTCTAGTAATTTGGAAAGTAGTTGTGTTTTTGTTTGTCAATTTATGTCCTAGTCTCGATTTAAAGGTTTTGCATGAACTATTGTTTAAAACATGTAAACCATTAAAGTTGATATTATATTTCAATAAACGAGACAAGATTTATTTTTCTTTACAAATATAGTAATTTAAATTGTTCTTATTTTGTTTTAAACCGCTTTCGCTTTAAACTTTTACTTTATCGTTTTGATTTTTATAATTTTGTAAAAAAAAAAAAAAAGTTTACATTTTAACTTTTTCACAATTTAATCGTTCAATCAAGTGTTATCCGATGGAACCCGAGAGTCGGGCCATTACATGATTCTTATTATATTAGTACTGATAACCTATATATGTACGCTATGCTCGCAGTTTGTGATAATTGTTGGAATGTTTATGTGTAGTACTTTATCTCATATTAGGTATCGGTTGAATGAATACATGTGCGTGTATTTGTGTATGTTTGGGATATTCGTATGCTCTCGCTTGATGATATTCTCTGGTAAATCTGGGTGACGGAGGTCTACAGAGTTGCTCAGAACTCTGCCATTGATCGGACTCACGAACCAGGGGTTAGAGCCCCTTGCAGAATAACTCAATTGTTGTTCGACAACGACATGTCAATGCAAACTTGGTTAGGTAGGGTCGCACCTTACCCATCGACTAATGGACGTGTTATCAATTGACTATTCCCCTGATCGTCCCTTATCCTTTTTAGATGTAACGGTTGTTGTTTAGCCTGTGTTGATGATCAATTGATTATTGTATAGTCCGTGTTCATAGGCGGAGATAGGGGCAAGGGGGGGCTATAGCCCCCCTGGAATATATATATATATATAGGTGTGTTGTAATTTTTTTTCTACAAAAAATTTAATATATTAGCCCAATATCAGCCCAAATATAATTTCAATCCAATTAATATACAGAACTCACTTTATCAATAACTTACTCTATCCAATTGTAAGCCCAATTTTTCCCTACTCTCCCAACATCTCCAATTTTTCCCTATGAGATTAGTCAAATTAGCTAAAGATCATCTTCAAGAGACAAGAGATGATGGATGTGGAACTTTGTTGGAGGATGTTACTTCTTTTTGTTCTAAACATGAAATTGAAATTCCGTCAATAAGTAATGTTTCTGTTCCATATGGGAGGCCAAAGCGTAGGATTGCAAAAGTTGAGAGATTCAATTCGATGATAGATAGACAATTGCAAAAGTTGAACAACCGTTTCAATGAAGTAAACACGGAGTTGCTTCTTTGTGTTGCATGCTTAAACCCATCCAATCACTTTGATGTTTTTGACAAAGGAAACTTGTTCGTCTTGCCGAATTTTATCCAAATGACTTTTCTTTTCTTGAGCTCTCGGTTCTTTCCAATCAGCTTGAAAATTATATTAGGAATGTTCGATCAAGTGATGATTTTTCTAGTTTGAAAGGGATAGGTGATCTTGCTAAGAAGATGGTTGCAACTAAAAGACATGTCGCATTCTCGATGGTTTTCAAACTTGTGACATTGGCGCTTATTCTACCCGTTGCAACTGCACCAGTGGAGAGAGATTTTTCGGCTATGAAGATAGTAAAGAATCGGCTTCATAACCGAATGGGCGATCAATGGCTAAATGATAGTTTAGTTGTCTTTATAGAGAGAGACATATTTAGTGGTATTTCAAACGATGCTACCATGGATCGGTTTCAAAAGATGAAAATTATCGTGGTCAATTATTAAAGTAAATATGTAGATATTTTGGGTTCTTATGTGAATAATATAAATTTTATGTTTAACTGTTTGATAGAGTTTTTTTTTTTGTGTATAAGTTTAGCCCCCCCTGACTCAAATTCCTGGATCCGCCCATTTCCGTGTTGATGGGCCAGTGATTGTTATTTGGCCTATCTAAAGGTCAGACCTGTTATATTGTTATGATATGTATTGGCATTACTAAGTTGATTTTGCAAAATATTCAATTGCAACGTGCACTGGCATCACTAAGTTGATTTTGCAATTAACGCTTTCAAATAAATATTTTTTGAGAATATCATAGAAGAGACGGAACATCGCAGAAAGATGTTTCAATTGGGGCGTCTCCTATAGAGTTATTGAAATTTACCGTGATTGCTATGCTTGTAGTAAAAAGTTGAATGTTACAAGTTAGTTGGGAAACTTAATGATAGATATTTATTTTGATAAGTATTGTACTGTAATAGATAGTTGCACTTATTGAAATTCATTTAAGTTGTTGTATTATTATTAGGAAAATGATTATATGACAGCTCAAACTTGACAGCCTTTTGTACAATCTCTATTTTATGTTTTTAGAGTTACTAGGAAAATGCACATACGATATACGTGTCTAGATAATTTCATTGGTATTTTTTTAAATCAAAGTAAAATTAATTTTATTATGTCATAAATTAGAATAAATGAACCCATTTTTTACCTATTTAATTCATTAGTTTAATTCATTTTTCATCGGTTTAACCTGATTTTTAGCCGCTTTTATTTACTTTTACCAGTTTGATATTTTTTTAACTGTCTTACCCTTTTTTTTATCGATTATAACTTATTTTCACTGTTTTTACAATTTTGTCCTTTTGTTTTTGTCCATTTTAAACCATTTTTCTACCAGTTTCACCTTATTTTGTCGGTCAAACTATTCTTTTTAATAATTTCGCACGTTCATATCATATTAACTTATTTTAAAACGTTTTTATCAAATTAACCTGTTTTCACACATTTTTTCACTAATTTCACATGTATTTTTCACCAATTTCACCTGAATTTTTCTTTGATTTAAAACGTTTTCGCCGACTTTATTCATTTTATCACAGATTTCACCTGTTTTTTATGTTGTTATTTCGCCGGTTTCATCATTTTCACGAATACACCCTAGTTTTCATCGATTTCACCTATATTTATCGATTTTAGTGACACTTTATTACCGATTTTACTCAAATTATCACAAATTTCGTCAATGTTCACCAATTTCACATGTTTTCAATGATTTCATAGTTTTTTTCTTATCGATTGCACAAAATTTCATCGATTTTTCACCATTTTCCACCTAATTCACCCGTTTTTCACGAAAATAATTTCATGAAATTTTGAGGTTATGCATGTCTTGAAATCATTTAATTTTTTTTATATTTTTATATTCTAGCCAAAGTAAAACTACGTAATTAGCTAAGTCATAAGTATTTTTTATCATTTCATAGTAAAATGTGATTCAATTTTTTGTTATTTGTAACATAATGATATTTAAGATAATTTCATTTTAAATTTTATATTTATAGTATTTATGGCTTATATTGTACTAAATCTTTAAATTAACATTTTCTTACTTAAATATATATTGATGCTAAAATATAACAATTTTATATATATTTTAGGGGCTATTTAAATTAATATAGTATTTTAATGGTTCGTTTTTATCTATTATAAGAGAAGAAAATTTAAATTACAAAAATTGATGTAAGAGAAAATTTAAAAATTTTAGGAATTTATGTAGGAGATAGATTAAATATAATGAGATTTCATGTGACTTCATGTCTAAATATATCTCTTCAATTACTTTTACATATTTATCATTTAATTAAATATTACTTTACAATTTAAATTAAATAAGGGTATTTTTGTCCGCACAAAAGAGTTAAAAAAATATTCATGCTTTTATAATAGTAGAGAATTGTGTTACTTATTACTTATTTAGCAGGTGTAAATTGAATTAGACTTTTATTTTATTGACAAGATACTCAATCTTAAAAAATTATAAACTAGGCACATATACTTATAAGAAAATATACCAAAAATTGTAAATTAGGCACCTATCTTTATAAAAAAGTTGTACTTAGGGAACCTATACGTCTAATGAATTTCTTCAAACAATGTACACCTATACCATAAATTCATCATCCAAAAGTTGAATTTTGAAAATGAAATAAAGTTAATTTTGGAATTAAAACTGATGGGGGCTATTTCGCACCCTACATCTTGTACGGATCGAGTAAAGAACATGAGATCGGTTCGACCAAATCAAACAGTTCGGGATCATCTTATCGACCCGGCCAAGTACAGCTCTCTTCGACTAGAAGACTATATTCCGGACACAAGAAGGATATTTGGGCCGAGTCCTAATAGGACTATGTTTCCTTGTAACGCTAGGTTTAGCATTGTATAAATACCTAGTTAATCATTGTAAATAACAACTTTAAGATCTCCAGAATACGCCATTGAATGCTGCTTACAACAGCATAAGTCAATACTATTCAATAAAGAAAGAGCTTTTTCTCTTCATATTGGTGTGTTCTTTGCTTTGGTTTGCGTGTTTACTTCTCGTTTTTACAATATTGCTTTTCTTTGTGATTGATCCATCCGGAATAAAGTAACAGAGTCCTATAAAATATATAAATATCACAAATTCACTGATACCCTTTTAACCCGACGAAATCCGGTCAAATAAAAAACTGAACAATATAGATTTACAGCATATACTTAGTTAAACATGGATGATGACAATTATTACTTTGAGTCGGTGATATGCACAATATTTAATTTAAGGTATATTTAGGGTTCAAGGTTTAAATTTTTAGGATTTAGAATTTACCCTTTATAAACATAGTTTATATTTTCTTGATAATTATTTTTGGACCGTGTAATTAATTTTTTTCATATACGTGATAAAAAAAGAAAAATTAAGTCACAATCGACTGTATATGTGTATAGCCGATTGTGGGTCTTATTAGGGTGCGTTCACTTTGTATGATAAGACCACAATTGGGTATGAATTGGGCCATTAAGTTTTTTAATTTCGGGCTAATATGTTGTTCACTTGGATGGATTAAAACTCGGGCTGCCCGACCTTTTCGGTCCAATATGTGGGCCAGACCCCTTAATTGGGTAAATTATAATTCCTTCTCCAACCCTCCAATTAAGATTTAATGGCCCAATTGTATTTTTTTCAGTCCATCTTGCCCTTATTCTTCCCTGAATTTACAAAATAACCAGACACAAAAAGTCTAAAATACCATTCATCTTTCACTAAATTACAAAAATACCGTATAAGAAAAAAACACATAACATTTTCCTTCTCCCATTTCTCCATCGCGAATACTGCCGAGAAGACTCCATTGCTGTGCTACAGGGAAGGTGAGTTCTAAATTTCTTCACAAAATTAATGGTAAATTGCTTAAATGACCCCTATGGTTTTTAATTTTATCTATTTCG
This sequence comes from Penstemon eatonii, assembly GCA_038501285.1. Classification (NCBI taxonomy): domain Eukaryota; kingdom Viridiplantae; phylum Streptophyta; class Magnoliopsida; order Lamiales; family Plantaginaceae; genus Penstemon; species Penstemon eatonii. The sequence continues at coordinate 14,158,209 of CM076710.1, read as the reverse complement.
ATTTTGGTACCATGAAATTTAGCTCAACGGCCTGATTTGGTTTTTTTTTTTCAACAATTTTTCGTTTTTTCCAGGAGGGAAGGGTGCATTTTAAGGCTCAAGTTGCAGGATTTTCGCATTTCTCGTTGATTTTTTACTAATCCGCCTCCCCCTTGTCAAATGCCATTAAAATATTTTTGTTTGCTAAATTTTATTAATTCTTCTACAGGGACGAAGAAGGTGAGTGTGTAAGGCTCTATCTTTGAAGAATTTCGGCCATTAATTTCACTTGAGGTATATTTTAATTAAATATGTGTATTTTGCCAAGTAAGGGGAGTGTTGTGTATTTTGCCGAATTTTTGAGAATTTTTTAGAATATTGTACAAGTTTGTGTATTTTGTGAATGTTACTATTTTATATTAATTATTTTTTTTTTGCCTTGAATTGGGGGAATTTTATGTATTTTGTACAAGTTGGTGTATTTTGATAGCTAATTTAACTTGAGGTATGTTGTTTATTAATTTTGTCTATTTTGCCTTCAATTGTACAAGGCCAAACGAACAAACCTCTCAACAAGCCGACAGCCCAGCAAGCGAGCGACGCTCGCTACACAGTCCACGGCAGGGCAATTCTAAACCCTCCGATAATCATCCCCGAAGAAAACCAGGACGAAGAAAACCACAGCCGGGGCGCAGTGGCTCCAAGGAACGTACGATAATCCCTGTCGAGGATGATATAGACGATGCAATCCCAGATCGACCACGAACAACCCGATTCTCGGAAAGAAAAATCGAAAGGATGGTGCAGGAGCGACTTGAACAACGCCTACGATCTGTTCAAAACCCGTGGGCCCAGACCACGGAACTCCAGGAGAGCCTTGCAGCTTGTTCTCCCTTCTGCAGAGAAATAAAAGAGGCGCAATCCATTGGACAGGTCCCGGGTAGACTACCCCGATATAATGGAACCACCGACCCGGATGATTATATTTTTAGCTTCACGAATATAATGAATTTATATACCCACTCTGCCGAATTCACTGCCAAGTTAATGGTGACCACATTCGAAGGACTCGCGTTGGATTGGTTCGCCAAACAACCTGCCAACTCCATATTCAGTTTCCGAGAATTATGCAATAAACTGACACAGCAATTTGCCAGTCAGAAGAGGCAAAAACTCCCGATGAGCTACTTAGGAACCATACATCAACAAGAATGAGAATCCCTGAGGAACTGGTTGGCAAGATTTAATGTGGAATTACTCAAAATCGATTCTCCAAATATCGATTTCATAATTTCTATTCTCTTCGACCTCACAAAAAATAGGCAGTTCGAAAATGCCCTCAGTCGAAAACAACCAAGAACGTTTGCCGACATCATGAGCTTGGCATCTAAGTATATGACCCAAGAAGAGATGAATTCCTTTAAGGATAAAAACAAAAACAAAGCCACAACTTCAGGCTCCAAACGGCATGATAGAATTACTGCCCAAAGATCCCTGGACTCTGGAAAACAAGCCGTCGAACCACCAGCCGATCAGCTTTAACGAAGGCGAAGTACCTAAAAACATCATTTGGGACACAAAAGAGGATAATCCCGATTTCCCGATGGTGGTGTCGTTAGAAATAGCGAATTATAATGTCAAAAGAATCCTAATTGATAATGGAAGCTCAGCAAATATCATCTCCCGGGAGGTTTTAGCCCAAATGAACTTGGGGTAGATAAACCTACAAAAAGTAGCTACGCCATTAGTAGGCTTTGGAGGGTCCGAAATCATCCCCAGCGGAACGATAAACTTAAGTGTGTCGCTCGGGAAGAAACCGCACCGGACGGTGAAGCTAGTGAAAATTTCTGGTGGTAGAAACTCCCTTCGCCTATAAAGCAATATTGGGACGACCTGCTCTCAACCTATTCCGAGCCGTTGTCTCTACTTATCACCAGAAGATAAAGTTTCCGACCGATGGAGGTATCGGAGAAATAACGAATGATCACTGTATGGCATGGGATTGCTACAGTACCTCGTTAACCTTGAAAGAACATCCAAATTCAATCACTCCGAGCAAAAGAAAACTTGAAGAAGATCTTGTTAGAAACAAGGTTGAAATCCCCATTACTGATCGAATAGACAAAAAGGGAAAAGAACCGCTAGATTTAGCCGTAAAACCCTCAGAACATAAGAATATAATTCTAGTACAAGGGGACTCTTCTAAAACGACAAGAATAGGTACTGAATTGAGCAAGGAAGGGGAAGTAATGTTAATTAACTTCCTCAGAGATAATGTCGACGTCTTTGCCTGGAGCGCGAATGACATTGAAGGAATTGATCCTCGAGTAATCAAGCATTCCCTAAAAATTGATCCTATGGCAAAACCTGCCAGACAAAAGAAGAGAAATCATGGCCCAGTAAAAGATAAAATTATCAAAGCCGAGGTAGAAAGACTACTTGAAGCAAAACAAATTCGAGAAATACACTTCTAAAAATGGCTGTGTAATGTTGTGCTGGTAGCAAAAGGGGATAAAAAGGACAACAAATGGAGGATGTGCAATGACTTTACCGACCTTAATAAATTATGCCCGCGCGACCCGTACCCCCTCCCAAGGATCGACTTATTAGTGGACTCAACCGCTGGCTTCGCGATATTCAGTATGATGGACGCCTTTCAAGGGTTTTATCAAATATACATGGACGAGCGGGATCAAGAGAAGACCGCGTTCATAACCGAGCAGGGAGTATATTGCTTTATAGTGATGCCATTCGGCTTAAGGAATGCCGGGGCTACTTACAAAAGTTTGTAAACCTAATGTTCAAAGATTTAATCGGAGAATTAATGGAAGTATATGTGGACGACATGTTGGTCAAAAGTATGAACGAAGCGGATCACGTAAAACATCTTGATCGATGTTTCCAGATCTTAAGAAAATACCGTATGAAGTTAAACCCCGCGAAATGCACTTTCGGTGTTAAGTCAGGAAAATTTTTGGGATATTTAGTACATCAGCGAGGAATAGAAGCCAACCCAGAGAAAATTCGAGCCATAACTGAAATGAAACCTCCGAAAACCATCTCCCAAGTGCAAAGCTTGGTCGGGAAAATCGTAGCATTAAACAGATTCATATCAAAATCTGCGGACAGAAGCTTGCCATTTTTCCAAACACTTCGACAAGCAAAAAACTTCGTTTGGACCGAAGAATGCGATCGAGCCTTCGAACAACTCAAAGAGTATTTGACAACTCCACCGATGTTGGCCAAACCAACGGAAGGAGAACCATTGTATATTTACATCTCGATCTCCGACGCGGCCGTTAGTTCAGTACTGATAAAGATAGAAGGTTCAGAACATAAGCCTGTCTATTATCTTAGTAAATTATTACAAGGCGCGGAGAAGAATTATTTGGAAATTGAGAAATTCACTCTGGCTTTAATAGTGGCTGCACGAAAGCTTCGACCTTACTTTTTAACCTACAAAATAGTGGTTTTGACAAATCAACCACTAAGACAAGTCTTAGCAAAACCGGAAGCCTCCGGAAGACTAATTAAATGGGCGATCGAACTAGGCCAGTTCGAAATCGATTACAAACCAAGAATCGCAATTAAGGCCCAAGTGTTAGCTGATTTTCTATTGGAAACACCGGCACGGGCAACTGAATCATCGAGCAGCCTCAACGACGACGTCTTGGTCATAGAAGATCAAACTTGGCTAATGCACGTCGACGGTGCTTCATGCCGAGAAGGAGGAGGCGCCGGAATTAACTTCACAGGACCAAATAAAGAAGATTTGAATTATGCAATAACATTGGACTTCGTCGTAACAAACAATGAAGCAGAATATGAAGCGTTAATCGCAGGAATGGAAATGGCTATCAAAGCCAACATAAAGAGCCTTAAGGTATTAACCGATTCAGAGTTAGTGCAAAGACAAATCGAAGGCCTATACGAGGCTAAGGAATTCAATATGGTCAAATACCTCGCCAAAGTGAAAACACTAGCTGAGAAATTTGAAAGTTTCGGCATACAGAACATTCCACGTTCGGAAAACAAATGGGCCGATCAACTATCTAAGTTCACAGGATCCCATGATGGAAAAACCGAAAGGGTGATCAACTGGTTAATCTCTATTACACCGGTGATCGATATCGATGAAACACCGGCACTCGATATTATGGAAATCGAAGGAGCTGAAGGAAACTGGATGACTCCAATGATAGACTATCTTCGAGAAGGAAAACTACCACCTGATCAGAATGAAGCTCGGAAAATAAGATATCGAGCTCCAAAATATACACTTGTAGAAGGAAAACTCTACCGAAGATCAGTATCAGGAATTCTTCTGAAATGCGTCTCTGAATCACAAACAGCCGATATACTACGAGAAATACATGAAGGAGATGCGGGAAATCACAGCGGATCAAGGGCATTGGCCTTAAAATGTCTCAGAACAGGTTACTATTGGCCTACCATCAATAAAGATGCCGCTCAGTATGTCCAAGAATGTCATCACTGCCAAGTTCATGCTAATGTATGTCATCGACCAGCAGAAAACATGCACCCAATCCCGATATGTTGGCCTTTCGATCAATGGGGGAATGGACATCGTGGGACCGTTCCCAGCGGCTAGATCCAAGAAAGCTTATGTCCTGGTCGCTGTAGAATATTTCAGCAAATGGATAGAATGCATCGCCCTCGCACGAATAACCCAATTCCAAGTGATCAACTTCCTATGGAAATTCATAGTTTGTCGATTTGGCATCCCAAGTATCCTAATTTCTGATAATGGAACCCAATTCGCGGGAAAACAGGTAATAGAATGGTGTTCGAAACTGGGAATTCAACAAAATTTCACTTCGGTCGGGCATCCTAGTGTGAACGGACAAACCGAAGTAGCAAACCGAGAAATAATAAAATCTTTGGAAAAAAGATTAGGAGCGGCCAAAGGAAAATGGCTCGATGAACTCCCAGGAGTACTTTGGGCGAATCGAACCACAGTCAGAAGCTCGACCGGAGAAACCCCGTTTAGCTTGGTATATGGTTCGGAAGCTGTTATTCCTGTTGAAACTCTGATTCCAACACCAAGAATTGAAATGTACGACGATCATGAAAACGAAAAGACAAGAGAAAATGATGTCGACTTAACAGAAGCTTTAAGAGAAAAAGCCGCTGTACGCTTGCAAGCTACTAAAGCAAATATGGAAAAGGCATACAATCAAAAAGTACGCATCCGAACCTTCAAAGAAGGAGACCTGGTCTTGAAAGAGGTAGAAGTATCCAAGCATGTGGGAAAGTTGCAACAAAATTGGGATGGACTTTATGTCGTCATTGGCGTAGGAAAGAAAGGTTCATACAAAATTGCACACTTGGATGGAACAGCCTTACCAAGAACCTGGAACGCAGTCAACCTTAGAAAATACTATGGTAAATAAATTTTAGCAGATTATACTGCATTGTTTTATTTTATTTCATTGAGTTTTAGTCTTTGTAATAAAGGCCTTAGCCTACAGATCAATTATTAAAGATTTTAGCAATTTCTATAAATCAATTGTTTCGGTAATCACTCCTTGGAATTCTACTATCATATTGGTTGAGATTGGGACAAAAGGAGTTAAGTATACATTGATCAGCTCAATAAACACTCCTCAATCCGACCATAAAAACGAGTCGAGTATACATTGATCCGCTCAATAAAAAATCCTCGTCCGTTATTCACGAAGAATAAAGAAGAATTTCAGGTACTAAAAACCTAAGTCTAAGTAAAAAGAGTCGAGTAAACATCGATCCGCTCGATAAAAACTCCTCGATATATATTCAACGATCAAAAAAGACTTTTGGTATTAAAAAACCTAAGTCTAAGTAAAAACGAGTCGAGTATAGATTGATCCGCTCAATAAAAACTCCTCGATATATATTCAGCAATCAAAAGGACTTTTGGGTACTAAAGACCTAAGTCTAAACAAAACGAGTCGAGTAAACATCGATCCGCTCGATAAAAACTCCTCGATATATATTCAGCAATCAAAAAGACTTTTGGTATTAAAAAACCTAAGTCTAAACAAAACGAGTCGAGTAAACATCGATCCGCTCGATAAAAACTCCTCGATATATATTCAGCAATCAAAAAGACTTTTGGTATTAAAAAACCTAAGTCTAAGTAAACGAGTCGAGTAAACATCGATCCGCTCGATAAAAACTCCTCGATATATTTTCAACGATTAAAAGGCTTTTGGGTTAAAATCCTAAGTCTAATCAAAAAGAGTTGAGTATACATTGATCCGCTCAATAAAAACTCCTCGATATATTTTCACCGACTAAAAGGCTTTTAGGTTAAAAACCTAAGTCTAAACAAAACGAGTCGAGTATACATTGATCCGCTCAATAAGAACTCCTCGATATGTTTTCAACGACTAAAAGGCTTTTAGGTTGAAAACCTATGTCTAAACAGAACGAGTCGAGTATACATTGATCCGCTCAATAAAAACTCCTCGATATATTTTCAACGACTAAAAGGCTTTCAGGTTAAAAACCTAAGTCTAAACAAAACGAGTCGAGTATACATTGATCCGCTCAATAAAAACTCCTCGATATATTTTCAACAATCAAAAAGACTTTGGTATTAAAAACCTAAGTCTGAATTATAAACGAGTTGAGTAAACATTGATCCGCTCAATAAAAACTCCTCGATCTACTCATGACAATTCAAAAAGACTTCAGGTATTAAAAACCTAAGTCTAAGTAAAAACGAGTTGAGTAAACATTGATCCGCTCAATAAAAAACTCCTCGATCTACTCGTGACAATTCAAAAAGACTTCAGGTATTAAAAACCTAAGTCTAAGTAAAAACGAGTTGAGTAAACATTGATCAGCTCAATAAACACTCCTCGACTTATTCCTAACGATCTAAAAGATCTGCTAATACTGATAAAGTTTTGAAGATGAATTTACTATGAATCCATCTGCTCGGAAATTACTCCTCGTAAATAAAATTATGACAGAATCAACGACAAAGAAGATGTAAAGAATAAGAGTAATATTTTATTCACCAAATCGGTTACAAAAATCCTACATTACAAAGGTCTACATGCTAACCCAGAGAAAATTCGAGCCATAACTGAAATGAAACCTCCGAAAACCATCTCCCAAGTGCAAAGCTTGGTCGGGAAAATCGTAGCATTAAACAGATTCATATCAAAATCTGCGGACAGAAGCTTGCCATTTTTCCAAACACTTCGACAAGCAAAAAACTTCGTTTGGACCGAAGAATGCGATCGAGCCTTCGAACAACTCAAAGAGTATTTGACAACTCCACCGATGTTGGCCAAACCAACGGAAGGAGAACCATTGTATATTTACATCTCGATCTCCGACGCGGCCGTTAGTTCAGTACTGATAAAGATAGAAGGTTCAGAACATAAGCCTGTCTATTATCTTAGTAAATTATTACAAGGCGCGGAGAAGAATTATTTGGAAATTGAGAAATTCACTCTGGCTTTAATAGTGGCTGCACGAAAGCTTCGACCTTACTTTTTAACCTACAAAATAGTGGTTTTGACAAATCAACCACTAAGACAAGTCTTAGCAAAACCGGAAGCCTCCGGAAGACTAATTAAATGGGCGATCGAACTAGGCCAGTTCGAAATCGATTACAAACCAAGAATCGCAATTAAGGCCCAAGTGTTAGCTGATTTTCTATTGGAAACACCGGCACGGGCAACTGAATCATCGAGCAGCCTCAACGACGACGTCTTGGTCATAGAAGATCAAACTTGGCTAATGCACGTCGACGGTGCTTCATGCCGAGAAGGAGGAGGCGCCGGAATTAACTTCACAGGACCAAATAAAGAAGATTTGAATTATGCAATAACATTGGACTTCGTCGTAACAAACAATGAAGCAGAATATGAAGCGTTAATCGCAGGAATGGAAATGGCTATCAAAGCCAACATAAAGAGCCTTAAGGTATTAACCGATTCAGAGTTAGTGCAAAGACAAATCGAAGGCCTATACGAGGCTAAGGAATTCAATATGGTCAAATACCTCGCCAAAGTGAAAACACTAGCTGAGAAATTTGAAAGTTTCGGCATACAGAACATTCCACGTTCGGAAAACAAATGGGCCGATCAACTATCTAAGTTCACAGGATCCCATGATGGAAAAACCGAAAGGGTGATCAACTGGTTAATCTCTATTACACCGGTGATCGATATCGATGAAACACCGGCACTCGATATTATGGAAATCGAAGGAGCTGAAGGAAACTGGATGACTCCAATGATAGACTATCTTCGAGAAGGAAAACTACCACCTGATCAGAATGAAGCTCGGAAAATAAGATATCGAGCTCCAAAATATACACTTGTAGAAGGAAAACTCTACCGAAGATCAGTATCAGGAATTCTTCTGAAATGCGTCTCTGAATCACAAACAGCCGATATACTACGAGAAATACATGAAGGAGATGCGGGAAATCACAGCGGATCAAGGGCATTGGCCTTAAAATGTCTCAGAACAGGTTACTATTGGCCTACCATCAATAAAGATGCCGCTCAGTATGTCCAAGAATGTCATCACTGCCAAGTTCATGCTAATGTATGTCATCGACCAGCAGAAAACATGCACCCAATCCCGATATGTTGGCCTTTCGATCAATGGGGGAATGGACATCGTGGGACCGTTCCCAGCGGCTAGATCCAAGAAAGCTTATGTCCTGGTCGCTGTAGAATATTTCAGCAAATGGATAGAATGCATCGCCCTCGCACGAATAACCCAATTCCAAGTGATCAACTTCCTATGGAAATTCATAGTTTGTCGATTTGGCATCCCAAGGATCCTAATTTCTGATAATGGAACCCAATTCGCGGGAAAACAGGTAATAGAATGGTGTTCGAAACTGGGAATTCAACAAAATTTCACTTCGGTCGGGCATCCTAGTGTGAACGGACAAACCGAAGTAGCAAACCGAGAAATAATAAAATCTTTGGAAAAAAGATTAGGAGCGGCCAAAGGAAAATGGCTCGATGAACTCCCAGGAGTACTTTGGGCGAATCGAACCACAGTCAGAAGCTCGACCGGAGAAACCCCGTTTAGCTTGGTATATGGTTCGGAAGCTGTTATTCCTGTTGAAACTCTGATTCCAACACCAAGAATTGAAATGTACGACGATCATGAAAACGAAAAGACAAGAGAAAATGATGTCGACTTAACAGAAGCTTTAAGAGAAAAAGCCGCTGTACGCTTGCAAGCTACTAAAGCAAATATGGAAAAGGCATACAATCAAAAAGTACGCATCCGAACCTTCAAAGAAGGAGACCTGGTCTTGAAAGAGGTAGAAGTATCCAAGCATGTGGGAAAGTTGCAACAAAATTGGGATGGACTTTATGTCGTCATTGGCGTAGGAAAGAAAGGTTCATACAAAATTGCACACTTGGATGGAACAGCCTTACCAAGAACCTGGAACGCAGTCAACCTTAGAAAATACTATGGTAAATAAATTTTAGCAGATTATACTGCATTGTTTTATTTTATTTCATTGAGTTTTAGTCTTTGTAATAAAGGCCTTAGCCTACAGATCAATTATTAAAGATTTTAGCAATTTCTATAAATCAATTGTTTCGGTAATCACTCCTTGGAATTCTACTATCATATTGGTTGAGATTGGGACAAAAGGAGTTAAGTATACATTGATCAGCTCAATAAACACTCCTCAATCCGACCATAAAAACGAGTCGAGTATACATTGATCCGCTCAATAAAAACTCCTCGTCCGTTATTCACGAAGAATAAAGAAGAATTTCAGGTACTAAAAACCTAAGTCTAAGTAAAAAGAGTCGAGTAAACATCGATCCGCTCGATAAAAACTCCTCGATATATATTCAACGATCAAAAAAGACTTTTGGTATTAAAAAACCTAAGTCTAAGTAAAAACGAGTCGAGTATAGATTGATCCGCTCAATAAAAACTCCTCGATATATATTCAGCAATCAAAAGGACTTTTGGGTACTAAAGACCTAAGTCTAAACAAAACGAGTCGAGTAAACATCGATCCGCTCGATAAAAACTCTTCGATATATATTCAGCAATCAAAAAGACTTTTGGTATTAAAAAACCTAAGTCTAAACAAAACGAGTCGAGTAAACATCGATCCGCTCGATAAAAACTCCTCGATATATATTCAGCAATCAAAAAGACTTTTGGTATTAAAAAACCTAAGTCTAAGTAAACGAGTCGAGTAAACATCGATCCGCTCGATAAAAACTCCTCGATATATTTTCAACGATTAAAAGGCTTTTGGGTTAAAATCCTAAGTCTAATCAAAAAGAGTTGAGTATACATTGATCCGCTCAATAAAAACTCCTCGATATATTTTCACCGACTAAAAGGCTTTTAGGTTAAAAACCTAAGTCTAAACAAAACGAGTCGAGTATACATTGATCCGCTCAATAAGAACTCCTCGATATGTTTTCAACGACTAAAAGGCTTTTAGGTTGAAAACCTATGTCTAAACAGAACGAGTCGAGTATACATTGATCCGCTCAATAAAAACTCCTCGATATATTTTCAACGACTAAAAGGCTTTCAGGTTAAAAACCTAAGTCTAAACAAAACGAGTCGAGTATACATTGATCCGCTCAATAAAAACTCCTCGATATATTTTCAACAATCAAAAAGACTTTGGTATTAAAAACCTAAGTCTGAATTATAAACGAGTTGAGTAAACATTGATCCGCTCAATAAAAACTCCTCGATCTACTCATGACAATTCAAAAAGACTTCAGGTATTAAAAACCTAAGTCTAAGTAAAAACGAGTTGAGTAAACATTGATCCGCTCAATAAAAAACTCCTCGATCTACTCGTGACAATTCAAAAAGACTTCAGGTATTAAAAACCTAAGTCTAAGTAAAAACGAGTTGAGTAAACATTGATCAGCTCAATAAACACTCCTCGACTTATTCCTAACGATCTAAAAGATCTGCTAATACTCATAAAGTTTTGAAGATGAATTTACTATGAATCCATCTGCTCGGAAATTACTCCTCGTAAATAAAATTATGACAGAATCAACGACAAAGAAGATGTAAAGAATAAGAGTAATATTTTATTCACCAAATCGGTTACAAAAATCCTACATTACAAAGGTCTACATGCTAACCCAGAGAAAATTCGAGCCATAACTGAAATGAAACCTCCGAAAACCATCTCCCAAGTGCAAAGCTTGGTCGGGAAAATCGTAGCATTAAACAGATTCATATCAAAATCTGCGGACAGAAGCTTGCCATTTTTCCAAACACTTCGACAAGCAAAAAACTTCGTTTGGACCGAAGAATGCGATCGAGCCTTCGAACAACTCAAAGAGTATTTGACAACTCCACCGATGTTGGCCAAACCAACGGAAGGAGAACCATTGTATATTTACATCTCGATCTCCGACGCGGCCGTTAGTTCAGTACTGATAAAGATAGAAGGTTCAGAACATAAGCCTGTCTATTATCTTAGTAAATTATTACAAGGCGCGGAGAAGAATTATTTGGAAATTGAGAAATTCACTCTGGCTTTAATAGTGGCTGCACGAAAGCTTCGACCTTACTTTTTAACCTACAAAATAGTGGTTTTGACAAATCAACCACTAAGACAAGTCTTAGCAAAACCGGAAGCCTCCGGAAGACTAATTAAATGGGCGATCGAACTAGGCCAGTTCGAAATCGATTACAAACCAAGAATCGCAATTAAGGCCCAAGTGTTAGCTGATTTTCTATTGGAAACACCGGCACGGGCAACTGAATCATCGAGCAGCCTCAACGACGACGTCTTGGTCATAGAAGATCAAACTTGGCTAATGCACGTCGACGGTGCTTCATGCCGAGAAGGAGGAGGCGCCGGAATTAACTTCACAGGACCAAATAAAGAAGATTTGAATTATGCAATAACATTGGACTTCGTCGTAACAAACAATGAAGCAGAATATGAAGCGTTAATCGCAGGAATGGAAATGGCTATCAAAGCCAACATAAAGAGCCTTAAGGTATTAACCGATTCAGAGTTAGTGCAAAGACAAATCGAAGGCCTATACGAGGCTAAGGAATTCAATATGGTCAAATACCTCGCCAAAGTGAAAACACTAGCTGAGAAATTTGAAAGTTTCGGCATACAGAACATTCCACGTTCGGAAAACAAATGGGCCGATCAACTATCTAAGTTCACAGGATCCCATGATGGAAAAACCGAAAGGGTGATCAACTGGTTAATCTCTATTACACCGGTGATCGATATCGATGAAACACCGGCACTCGATATTATGGAAATCGAAGGAGCTGAAGGAAACTGGATGACTCCAATGATAGACTATCTTCGAGAAGGAAAACTACCACCTGATCAGAATGAAGCTCGGAAAATAAGATATCGAGCTCCAAAATATACACTTGTAGAAGGAAAACTCTACCGAAGATCAGTATCAGGAATTCTTCTGAAATGCGTCTCTGAATCACAAACAGCCGATATACTACGAGAAATACATGAAGGAGATGCGGGAAATCACAGCGGATCAAGGGCATTGGCCTTAAAATGTCTCAGAACAGGTTACTATTGGCCTACCATCAATAAAGATGCCGCTCAGTATGTCCAAGAATGTCATCACTGCCAAGTTCATGCTAATGTATGTCATCGACCAGCAGAAAACATGCACCCAATCCCGATATGTTGGCCTTTCGATCAATGGGGGAATGGACATCGTGGGACCGTTCCCAGCGGCTAGATCCAAGAAAGCTTATGTCCTGGTCGCTGTAGAATATTTCAGCAAATGGATAGAATGCATCGCCCTCGCACGAATAACCCAATTCCAAGTGATCAACTTCCTATGGAAATTCATAGTTTGTCGATTTGGCATCCCAAGGATCCTAATTTCTGATAATGGAACCCAATTCGCGGGAAAACAGGTAATAGAATGGTGTTCGAAACTGGGAATTCAACAAAATTTCACTTCGGTCGGGCATCCTAGTGTGAACGGACAAACCGAAGTAGCAAACCGAGAAATAATAAAATCTTTGGAAAAAAGATTAGGAGCGGCCAAAGGAAAATGGCTCGATGAACTCCCAGGAGTACTTTGGGCGAATCGAACCACAGTCAGAAGCTCGACCGGAGAAACCCCGTTTAGCTTGGTATATGGTTCGGAAGCTGTTATTCCTGTTGAAACTCTGATTCCAACACCAAGAATTGAAATGTACGACGATCATGAAAACGAAAAGACAAGAGAAAATGATGTCGACTTAACAGAAGCTTTAAGAGAAAAAGCCGCTGTACGCTTGCAAGCTACTAAAGCAAATATGGAAAAGGCATACAATCAAAAAGTACGCATCCGAACCTTCAAAGAAGGAGACCTGGTCTTGAAAGAGGTAGAAGTATCCAAGCATGTGGGAAAGTTGCAACAAAATTGGGATGGACTTTATGTCGTCATTGGCGTAGGAAAGAAAGGTTCATACAAAATTGCACACTTGGATGGAACAGCCTTACCAAGAACCTGGAACGCAGTCAACCTTAGAAAATACTATGGTAAATAAATTTTAGCAGATTATACTGCATTGTTTTATTTTATTTCATTGAGTTTTAGTCTTTGTAATAAAGGCCTTAGCCTACAGATCAATTATTAAAGATTTTAGCAATTTCTATAAATCAATTGTTTCGGTAATCACTCCTTGGAATTCTACTATCATATTGGTTGAGATTGGGACAAAAGGAGTTAAGTATACATTGATCAGCTCAATAAACACTCCTCAATCCGACCATAAAAACGAGTCGAGTATACATTGATCCGCTCAATAAAAACTCCTCGTCCGTTATTCACGAAGAATAAAGAAGAATTTCAGGTACTAAAAACCTAAGTCTAAGTAAAAAGAGTCGAGTAAACATCGATCCGCTCGATAAAAACTCCTCGATATATATTCAACGATCAAAAAAGACTTTTGGTATTAAAAAACCTAAGTCTAAGTAAAAACGAGTCGAGTATAGATTGATCCGCTCAATAAAAACTCCTCGATATATATTCAGCAATCAAAAGGACTTTTGGGTACTAAAGACCTAAGTCTAAACAAAACGAGTCGAGTAAACATCGATCCGCTCGATAAAAACTCCTCGATATATATTCAGCAATCAAAAAGACTTTTGGTATTAAAAAACCTAAGTCTAAACAAAACGAGTCGAGTAAACATCGATCCGCTCGATAAAAACTCCTCGATATATATTCAGCAATCAAAAAGACTTTTGGTATTAAAAAACCTAAGTCTAAGTAAACGAGTCGAGTAAACATCGATCCGCTCGATAAAAACTCCTCGATATATTTTCAACGATTAAAAGGCTTTTGGGTTAAAATCCTAAGTCTAATAAAAAAGAGTTGAGTATACATTGATCCGCTCAATAAAAACTCCTCGATATATTTTCACCGACTAAAAGGCTTTTAGGTTAAAAACCTAAGTCTAAACAAAACGAGTCGAGTATACATTGATCCGCTCAATAAGAACTCCTCGATATGTTTTCAACGACTAAAAGGCTTTTAGGTTGAAAACCTATGTCTAAACAGAACGAGTCGAGTATACATTGATCCGCTCAATAAAAACTCCTCGATATATTTTCAACGACTAAAAGGCTTTCAGGTTAAAAACCTAAGTCTAAACAAAACGAGTCGAGTATACATTGATCCGCTCAATAAAAACTCCTCGATATATTTTCAACAATCAAAAAGACTTTGGTATTAAAAACCTAAGTCTGAATTATAAACGAGTTGAGTAAACATTGATCCGCTCAATAAAAACTCCTCGATCTACTCATGACAATTCAAAAAGACTTCAGGTATTAAAAACCTAAGTCTAAGTAAAAACGAGTTGAGTAAACATTGATCCGCTCAATAAAAAACTCCTCGATCTACTCGTGACAATTCAAAAAGACTTCAGGTATTAAAAACCTAAGTCTAAGTAAAAACGAGTTGAGTAAACATTGATCAGCTCAATAAACACTCCTCGACTTATTCCTAACGATCTAAAAGATCTGCTAATACTCATAAAGTTTTGAAGATGAATTTACTATGAATCCATCTGCTCGGAAATTACTCCTCGTAAATAAAATTATGACAGAATCAACGACAAAGAAGATGTAAAGAATAAGAGTAATATTTTATTCACCAAATCGGTTACAAAAATCCTACATTACAAAGGTCTACATGCTACTTAAAGATCGTTACAATGATTTAGATAAAATGATCCTCTAAGATCGGCAATCTTCACGACAATGTCCACGGAAACACCAATCTCCTCCCTAGTACCTCGTCGATAATGATAAACCACCTAAGAAGCATGCTGCTCAGGATGGTCGACTTCTTTAGTTCGATGGCTAGGGACGGAAGATCAAATGTTGTTCCAGACGAAATGAGCATTACCAGCCAGATAACCGGCAATACTCATTCACCCACAACAAGATACTGCTTTTACTTAAAATAAAACATTTCACTCTAGAGCAGCATCTCTTCGGGGCGGTCGAGAGTTATTAATATTTACCAGCTCCACCCCGGAAGTCTATCACTCCGGAGGTGACATCGAAGAGCAGGGGTGACTGGCAAATATGAACCCTCCATGTGCAAACAGGAAACCACGGACCTCTAATTGATGAAGACAAAAGCTGAGGCCTCATGGGACCCGTTAGAACAAGGTAGGGCTTTCATGGGACCCGTTAGTACAAGGTAGAAGAACATCGAGCTATTATAGTATGAATCACGATAATGTGACTTTTTGAATATTATGGGATCTGAAGGCAAAATGAAATCTAAGGAAACTGAGATCTCCATCCTCTTTGGGAAATCGCAAATAAAGAATGGAAGTCACTTCCCCATTTATAGGGATAGACCTAAGCAATCTAACGGCTGAAAAAGTATTTGATCAGCGGAGATAAATGCGACTCTTTAACTCCCCGTAATAAATGCAAGTAAGTTGGAACGGCGCCATTTAGTCGACTCAACCAATCGATAACTAGAAAGACGTGGAGCGAAGCGATCATCGAAATAACACAAACAGATCTAAACGAGCTCACCACTAAGGAGATTTACACACTCTTCGCTCATGCAAACATGGAGTTTGGATCTACGAGGGTTGTAACTGCCTCATACGTCATATGAAAAGCTATTAAATTGGCCTTACAAGAACTCCTTTGGAGCCCAAGATATCTGACATAGTAATCAGGAGAATAGTCCTCCTTATTCGAAACGGCAAAGCAGTAACTGCCTAACATACCAAAGAATTGCTGAAGGAGGTCTGAACAGGTCAGATCTGCCAAAGACTTCTACATTTTCCAATTCCTCCCATATCAAAGAAATAACGTGATGATACACCAATAGAGGAACATATAGTTCAAAATTAATGCTGGGATACATGAAGCTTTGAAAATACTGAGAGGGATATTTTCCCTTAGTCTGGTGTAAAGAAAAACGGAGTTCAACAAAAGGGACAATAGCCTCCTTATATAAGATTTACATCACGAAAAGACAAATTTACAGGGCATAGGTTGAACATCGACCAATATGCTGAGCGTTCCTTAACAACTATTCAATCGATCATCAATACGAATAAACCTACTATCTACATTTTTATGTAGAACGTGATTTTGAATATAACCCAAGGGACTATACTGGGTTGATCAACAAAGATTTGATTTGCAGAGCAAATGTTATACCATTCAGTTACTTAAACAGTGACCAAGCAAGATCAAGCTACCTTTTCTCTATCCTGAATATTCTCCGCAAAAATCAATTTCAGATAAGTATGCTAATCTATACTGATTATTTCATGATGATTATATTTATGCATAAAGGCAAAATGTGCATAACAAAATATGTATACATAAGAAAATTGATCAAAGGCAAGGATCTGCCTACAAAATTGGTCATAATTTCCAACTTAGTACTTCTCCCATTACAAAATATTTCAGCCCAAACAAATACAAAAAAGCTGGGCAGAAAAAAAAAAAAAAAAAAAAAAAAAAAGACAGTCCAAGGCCTGTCAAGTCGAACAAAGATCACTGAGAAGAATGGTCAGCAGGTCGACTAGTAGAAACAGTCCTCCGAGGAGTCAAGTTGCCAACAAACGCCATCAACTCCTTTTGACGCTTTAGATAACCAGCGTCATATCCTTCCTCATAGGACCGCCGTTGAGACTCCTCTGCAAGGGCAGCAGCCCGAACCAAGTCGTTTTTCTCCTGCTCCCAGACAGACTTCTCCTCCTGCAATTTTTTCAAATCATCATTGGCAAGCTGCAGCTGGAGAGTTTGCCCCGCGACCTTCGCCGACTCCGACTCCAACCGTTTTCGGTAAGCATCCTTACTATTCCACAGATTATCATTCTGCATACCCAACTGAAGGGCAAGATATTTGGACTGAAAAAGAAAAAGAGTGAGATAAACCCTCACACAACATGAAAATCAAAATAAAGTAGGAAAAATTATCGAGAGATATGTCTACCTGCTCGCACATCTTAACAAGAGACTGAACAAGGCGTACATTGGAAGTACCCTCAAGTTTCCTCAGCTCACCAGGCAAGATAGTGCTTAAACCCAGATCCCAAGACAAAGCATCAGGCTCAACAGAGCCAGGCAATTCGCTGTCAGGAGCGACACCGTCAGGGCGTGGAGTCTCCGACAACATAATATCCTTAACTTGCTCAAGGATGCATCGATCATCTAACAGACGAGGATAATCTTTCTCGTTGGGACTAACGGAGGTCTCCTTGCCCGAAGCAGAAATAATGGTCCGACGACCAGACCTCGACCCAAACCGACCCCCAGAAGGTCCCCCAGATTCAAAAGAAGTAGTCATCACAGTAGTATCATTAAACAGATAATCAGGACAATCCTGCACAATAGATTGTGTTGTGGAAGGATTGACAAAAAGGCCATCACCAGCTTGCCCTCCGCTGGCGACTGGGGCAGTAGAAGTAGACAAAGGAAGGGAAATAACAAAATCCCCTCCATGAAAAACATGCTCGAAGGAAGAAGCACTTGAACTAACTGGTATATTATAAGTCGGTTCCTCATTGGACATATCGCCAAAAGCTAACCGACCAGGGGAAGGCATGCTTCCTACTTGAGTAGAAAAAGAAAAGATTGGTTCTGAAAACGATGATTTTACTACAGAAAAAGGTTCGGAAGGAATAACATGAGTATCATTCACCGACCTAATTATTGGGGACGAACGAGGAGGTTCCATCGACGGCCCGTCTCTTCGAGATTTTTTGGATCTATTATCCCTAGCGCTCTCACGAGAAGGTCGTTTCGAAGTATTGCCAAAAAGATTACTCATGATCGAATTGTTGAAAAGTATAAAGCAAGTAACGAGGAAGTTTATCGACTAGCCAAAGAAAAAGTATTCTATTAGAAGAGACGAGTATAACGGTAAATAACAAGTCAAATTTTTACCTTTAGTATTTATATTACACGAAAAGACGCTACAGACCTAAAGAAAGGGCGCGAAATAGAAAAACTGACCTTGGAACAAACACTAGAATTGGAAAAGACGCACGCATAATGATTGCGGCGAACTTAATGACTTGTCTGAATTATTACGGCGAAGATGAAAAGACGTAACTGTCAGAATACGAAACGTTTAGCGTACAAAGGGATGAAAAGGTAAAATTACAATTAAACCTACGGGTAAATAATTACAAAGATTATTTCAAAAATCACTGTTTCAAGAAGCCTGGTCACTATCCGGAATTCTCTGTTCGCTACCGACGTTCTCGGTCGTGCCAATATCGTCTTCTTCTTCTTCTTCTTCGTCTTCTGGATCGATAAAAGTATTATCAAGCTCATCGTTAACATCAGAAGGAGGAATCGGCAATGGTTTTCCGAATTCTTCGACAAGGTGAGCCAAAGGAAAACCTTGATATACGACATCTGGAAGCTCGGAAGAAGAATAAATTTCACCATAACGATTCAACCGAATGTGCGCCGCCTTAAAATACTCCTTTCGACGGTCGTCGATCATCTCTAAGGCGACCAGCTGATGAACCGCCTTCTTGAAAGTATTCTCCAGAAGAGGACCGACCATCCGATACACCAACGCCGTATGAACAGGAGAATTAAGGAATTCGCGGATAACTCTTTCATCAGGGTTCCTACCATATCGATCCCTAAGTCCACTAAGAGGGACATCCTTTTCATACTCCTCTAAAGAAGTTTGAAGACTTGATACTTGAGATTCTAGCTCACTAATTCGAGCCGTACTCTGAAATTGGAATTCCTCTAATTTTTTGGCCATTTCACTGGCTTGCTCTTGAGCACGAGAAATCTCCATAATCCTATTTATGATCTCTTGATCCTCAGTCTCAGTAGCACGAGTCTCTACGACAGGAACGGAAGAAGATGTTGAGGGACCAACCTCTGAACCAAAAAACTTACGAAGTAGAGCTTTATTTTTCCCATCTAGAAACTCACATTGCTGTTTCCAGTGTGCAGTCTCGTATGCGTATGAGGCTAAACAAGTCTTAGTCTGAAAAAGCAAAGGGGTAAAACAAGAAATAAGTTAGCAAGAATGTCTTCAGAATAAAGAATATCCTATAAAGCGAGCTCAAAAGAATTTACCTTTTCAGCATAAAGAGAAGCTCGTTGAAATTTCTCCAGAGGATCCTTACGGAAAAGTTTGTTCAAATCACGAGTAAAAACCCTGGATAAGAGAACGCGAGTCGCCTTATCAACCGCATTCTCATTTTCATCATGGACAAGAAATCTTTCTCGGAATAACCAGCGGCTCTCTTCCCCTCTAAATGATCTTCGATCATTTCAACCAAAGTAGGTTTCGGATGATTGTCGCCAAGTAAAGAAAGATCGTTACCAGAACGACCATAATAGCTCCTTTTTCTCCCCACCGGGTTCTCGCTAGGATGAGGCATCGACCAACTACGACATCCACGAATTCCCAAGGATGATCTAAGCTGAAGAGGGGGATAACCAGGCCCAGTCCCTTGACGAACAGGGGAATCTTGGGAAGAATTTGGAGACTCCTCTCCATTCTCCTCGAACTCATGACTCAACTCCAGTTTTCTCTTTCTAGAAGCTCTCTGCTCGATCGGATTGTTCTCTACGGACTTAGAGGATTTGGATAACACCATCTTTCCCTTTGAAGAATGTCGAGAATTTTCTACCATTTGAGCTGAACAAGAAACAAATTAAAAGTTAGTTTCTCTATATAAGAAAATATTATCGTAACACTAAACTAAAGAAATATGCTTACCCAGTGATTCCAATGATGAACTGACTGGAAAAGTATGAACAATCAATCCCGCTTTACGAAGGAAACTTTCCCCAATGAGGAGAGCACTCTGATATTTGTTTGCACGCATATCGGGGATTTCAGCGATAAACTGAGCATCGTCAGGAATGAATTCACCCGTCGGCAAGCGACCTCCATATACCCATTTGAAATCATGATCCCACGAGAAGGGAATAGTCGAACCATCCACCAAACGAAGATGAGGTGGGGGGCGAACAAAGAAAAAGTGAGATTTCCAAAAAGGGTTGCTAGAAACAGGGGCATCAAAAATTGCTCGACTAGGCCTCTGACTAGCAAAGAAATACCCACGATTGGATGAACTGGAAATATTGAACCGGAAAAGTTGTGTAAAATTACGAAAGGAAGGTTTAAACCCTTTCGCGATCATTAGAACAGAAAAGCAAACCAGGAAAGCCACAGAATTTGGAACTAATTGTGTCAAGGACACACTAAATATTCTCAAGATGTCAAGAAAAAGGGGGATAACGGAAGACGGAGGCCGCTATTGAAATGAGCCGTATAAAAGGCACGACATCCTTCCGGTGGAGAGGTGACCCTATCAGAAGGGGAAGGAAGAATTATCTCGGAACCCTCCGGGAAATATTTTGCGTAATTATTCACAACCTCCGGAAAAGTATCCACTGTATATGCGCAAGCAAGGTCCTCAATTGGTTCAGAAATCTGAGGAGCAGTACCTTTGCCCTTTTTGGCTCGGGCAGCAACCTCTGTGTCAGAAAGGATTTGTACCTTAAAAGTGTCTTCTATAGGAACAACGAATTCAGAAATTGCAGATTGTTCGCCCAAAGGATTGGAGCGCAACTCCTCCTCGTTATTAGGAGCAACATTCTCCCTCGAGGAAGAAGAAGATTTTCTCAAAGAAGCCATATTTTCAAACTCTCGAAGGGTATAAGTCGATAAAAGGAAAACTTTATATGACGAACGACTAAGCAAGAAAATGACTATGAACTATGAGCAAGAATAAAGGAAAAATGACGAACTCAAAAGTCACCTATTTATACTAAGATGAGAAAAGACGTTTCGAACTCATCGCAATTAATCACGTTCCCGCCAAAAACGGAAGGAGATAAAAAGCCTCCAGAATAGACGCGTGGCGATTCGTAATCGGACAGAGAAAACGACTATCTATGATATGTGGCACTCTTTTCCTTACTTAAGATTCTTAAGAAAGGTTTTTAACGAGGCTCCATTCATAGAAAATAAACAGTCGTAAAGAATTATCTACTTCTACGAGCTTCTATTATCTATACGCTCGAAGAAGTGAGGGAGTACTGATGGGGGCTATTTCGCACCCTACATCTTGTACGGATCGAGTAAAGAACATGAGATCGGTTCGACCAAATCAAACAGTTCGGGATCATCTTATCGACCCGGCCAAGTACAGCTCTCTTCGACTAGAAGACTATATTCCGGACCCAAGAAGGATATTTGGGCCGAGTCCTAATAGGACTATGTTTCCTTGTAACGCTAGGTTTAGCATTGTATAAATACCTAGTTAATCATTGTAAATAACAACTTTAAGATCTCCAGAATACGCCATTGAATGCTGCTTACAACAGCATAAGTCAATACTATTCAATAAAGAAAGAGCTTTTTCTCTTCATATTGGTGTGTTCTTTGCTTTGGTTTGCGTGTTTACTTCTCGTTTTTACAATATTGCTTTTCTTTGTGATTGATCCATCCGGAATAAAGTAACAGAGCCCTATAAAATATATAAATATCACAAATTCACTGATACCCTTTTAACCCGACGAAATCCGGTTAAATCAAAAACTGAACAATATAGATTTACAGCATATACTTAGTTAAACATGGATGATGACAATTATTACTTTGAGTCGGTGATATGCATAATATTTAATTTAAGGTATATTTAGGGTTCAAGGTTTAAATTTTTAGGATTTAGAATTTACCCTTTATAAACATAGTTTATATTTTCTTGATAATTATTTTTGGACCGTGTAATTAATTTTTTTCATATACGTGATAAAAAAAGAAAAATTAAGTCACAATCGACTGTATATGTGTATAGCCGATTGTGGGTCTTATTAGGGTGCGTTCACTTTGTATGATAAGACCACAATTGGGTATGAATTGGGCCACTAAGTTTTTTAATTTCGGGCTAATATGTTGTTCACTTGGATGGATTAAAACTCGGGCTGCCCGACCTTTTCGGTCCAATATGTGGGCCAGACCCCTTAATTGGGTAAATTATAATTCCTTCTCCAACCCTCCAATTAAGATTTAATGGCCCAATTATATTTTTTTAGTCCATCTTGCCCTTATTCTTCCCTGAATTTACAAAATAACCAGACACAAAAAGTCTAAAATACCATTCATCTTTCACTAAATTACAAAAATACCGTATAAGAAAAAAACACATAACATTTTCCTTCTCCCATTTCTCCATCGCGAATACTGCCCAGAAGACTCCATTGCTGCGCTACAGGGAAGGTGAGTTCTAAATTTCTTCACAAAATTAATGGTAAATTGCTTAAATGACCCCTATGGTTTTTAATTTTATCTATTTCGATTTTGGTACCATGAAATTTAGCTCAACGGCCTGATTTGGTTTTTTTTTTCAACAATTTTTCGTTTTTTCCAGGAGGGAAGGGTGCATTTTAAGGCTCAAGTTGCAGGATTTTCGCATTTCTCGTTGATTTTTTACTAATCCGCCTCCCCCTTGTCACATGCCATTAAAATATTTTTGTTTGCTAAATTTTATTAATTCTTCTACAGGGACGAAGAAGGTGAGTGTGTAAGGCTCTATCTTTGAAGAATTTCGGCCATTAATTTCACTTGAGGTATATTTTAATTAAATATGTGTATTTTGCCAAGTAAGGGGAGTGTTGTGTATTTTGCCGAATTTTTGAGAATTTTTTAGAATATTGTACAAGTTTGTGTATTTTGTGAATGTTACTATTTTATATTCATTATTTTTATTTTGCCTTGAATTGGGGGAATTTTTATGTATTTTGTACAAGTTGGTGTATTTTGATAGCTAATTTAACTTGAGGTATGTTGTTTATTAATTTTGTCTATTTTGCCTTCAATTGTACAAGTTGATATACCTTTTTTTAAACGGACGAGATTAAACCAGATGAACGGATGGATCTCGTCTCGGTCCAGGGGGAAAATTGTCAACAAAATGTAATTGGGTCATCTGAACGGATTACAAAGTGGACTGATTAAATTATTAATTGAACCGATTTAATCTGCCGAACGACCAATTAAATAGCTGGGCTGACTGGATAATTGGACCAAGACAATTAGTGACCCAATTGTCTATCATGCAAAGTGAACGTAGTCTTATTATATTCATAGCAGACAATTCATTAAAGTTGTATTAATATTATTATTATTATTATATTCCTAGCAGACATTAGACAGATGTTAGCAGTTGGACCGTTACATGAATTATGATTACTTAAGCCCAATTCAAAATTTCAAAACTATAAGACACAAAATAATTGGCCCTTTTTAGGAACCGGTTGCTGAAGATAACAAGGGCATGTTTGTTTGACATTTTTTAAAATATTTTGTGTAATAAATGTCAAACAAACATGTTTTCTACCTTTTAAAATAAATTTTTCATCTATCAATTCCTCAAACTACACTCTCAAAAGTCAAACAAACAACAGTTCTGTTATTTCTTGTTGGTCCCAAGTGGTCAGAAGAGGTTTAGAGGGGGGGGGGTGAATAAACCTCTTTAAAATTTTCTTTCAAATTTAACTTTAAAACTTTACTCTAACTGAACAGACTAAGCTGATCAGATTAGTAAGTTACAATTCTGTTCGCGAACAAATCTTTGAACAGTCTTGTTGACCACTCGTCTGATAGTTACTTAGCTGATTTTGCAGAAATCAGTTTTAATACTTAGAGTACTTGCAGCGGATTTTCAAAGTGTTTTTCACAAGTATTCTTAGCAGTTTGAAAAATGTTTCCCCAGTTTTATAAACTCCTTTTAACTTCTTTTCAAACAGTTAACTTAATGTGTTTTTATGCAATCAGGAAATATGCAAGTTTAGAAGCAATGTAAAAACACAATCAATTTTTATAGTGGTTATATGGATTTAAATATCCTTTAGTCCACTCTTCCAAGTCACTCAGATCTTGGGTTATACTATAATCACAAAGTTTACAGTATACTCTGCTTGCGTCGAACAACAAATGAAACGACCACAAGTTCGCAATAGGAGATCACACAGAAAACCTATCCTCTGAAGTTTGATCACTCACAAAGATGGATCACAACTCCGCACAACACTCTTGTTTACAAAATCACTCAGAAGATGTATTTTTCTTGATTCTTCAACTCCGCTTTCGTCAACAAATGACTCAGCTGATGAGTGAGCTGTTCTTGAGACTTAAAGAATTTTGCTTCGGATTTTCTCTCAGAAAGTGTGTTGCTTGTTTCTTCTTCGTCTCTTGCAGCTATTTATACTTGAGGATTGAAAAATGTCCGTTGAAGAGAGACAGGATTCAAATTCCTCGAGTACTGGTCCTTAAAATCCGCGAACGGCTCTTTTGCAGTCTGTCCGTACTGTAAACAGTACTATTCTGCAGGCAGCATTAAATGCAGCATTAAATGCACTCGGCTGATGCGAAGCTTTTCTTCAATCATTTGTCTTAAATATCCTCGTACTTCAGCATTTATTACACCAAGGGGCATTTATTACCGTTGGGAACACTTCATGATCTTCTTCACTTGGCTGACAGAAGTATACGTCTGATGGTGAACTCGGCTGATCTCAAACTTGAACAAATCTGATTTGAGTCGGCTGATCTTCACTAGTCTGATAACTTCTCTTCAGCAGATCAGAAGTCTTGGACCTTGAAACTTTGACTCTTCTGATGTCTTCATTACTTAGTCAAAATTCCTTGATAAGCTTATCAGCTAAGTTACTCCATACTTAGCCAATCTTGGAAGTTTTGGAATGCATCAAAACCTCCCTTATCAAACTTTCTTCAGTGCCTTCATCTTCATCTTCATCCAACATTTCTAAGCAAAACCTATACAAACTTGGTTCTTTCAAAAATAAGATTTTATAGAACATAAGTGTATATGAGATACTCCATCTTAGCCATTAAAAAAAGTAACAACAAATCTGAACCACAATTTTTGGTCAAAATGTCCAATGATGATGTGGCATCGGACATTAGAAAAAATAAACATATATTAAATTACATATTAACCCTTTAATAAATATGTTTAAAAAAATCTCTCTAATCTCTAATTAATTTCAGATCTCTTTCAAAACAAAAACAAAAATCAAGAAAATTGCACTTTTCATACTAAATTTATGCCTACTTTATATATTTCATACCAAACTTTTCAAAAAGACACATTTCGTACAAAAGTTGGATAACTTTTTTTTATATTTCATTCGGCCATTAGTTTTTGGATGAAAAATGTCACGTACCAAATATATGTCCGTTAAGTCACCATTTTTATCTCTTAAGGAAATATTTACAATTAAGCACAAAATACCTAAAAATCTTGAAGGGGGTAATTGCAATTATTGCAACCCAAACCCAATTCCTCTTAATTCACCTCCGAGACCACAACACCGCCCAGCCCCAATTCCTCGTACCCACACAACCCCACTTTCATTTTATGATTAGGATTTTCTTTTTTGGCAATCTTAATTAGTTCTAATTTTTTAACACAAATCAAATCATTTTAATATCTTTTGTATTATAATACATATTTTAAATTTTACCACCCAAAGTATCAAATAAGTACGTATGAAATCCGTTGCATTTTCCCCCCTCAAATGATTTTATGCCAATTTCGATCGCCGAAAAACTCATATATGCGCCTCACATGTATTTCAAGGGTAAACTAGTCAAAACACGACGTGCATTTTTTACTCTCTCTTTACAATTAAAATATTTTTCTACTTCACTTCGGATTTTCGGTTCTTGTACATGAGTGAAGTATTTGGACTTGTAAGAAGTGTTGTGACTAACTTTGAAATTTCATGTGAGGGATTTTCCGCTGAACAAAAATTAAATAAAATTATTTTAGGCGGTAATTAAGTGATTATTTTGTACATATGGGTGGTAAAATGCAACAATATATAACTTTGGGGAATAAGATTTTTGTCAAAATTTTAAAGTGGACTTCACAAATCATATGAAAGATTTAATCAATTTTTTATTTTTTTAAAATAACAGGGGTTTATTGCAAAAATTTAATGTTGCCAGGGGTTATTGATAATATTTTAATTTAAGGAGATGTTTTTTTCATCATTTGATTGGATAAAATTGTCAATTCGACTTGAGAGGGATATTTTTTGCCAATTATAAAAAAAAAAGTATATGGTTTTTTTTTCTAATAAAAATAACACATGTTTTTTTAATTAGAAAAAACACAAGGGGTGTTGTTGAAATTTACTCATAAAAAGGATAATTTTGTCTATGAGAAAATAAATTATTTTAACTTAAATTTTAAGGGGACATGTGTCACCAAGATAAATGCTATCTTATGTATTCCTCATCCCTCGAAATTTTATTTTAGACGGACCCTACAAACTTTACTCTAATATTGACATAAAGTAACATATCTGCACAATTTATCTCACATAACAAACATGATTTAACATAAAATCTTACACATATTACACCGACAACCTAATTCTTCCAAAAAAAACCTACACTTACTTTATTTCTCAAATCACTCTCTCAAAACTCAAACAAACAACATTATGCAAAACAAGAATATTTCGCAAACTTCTATCACCCTCCAAACTACTTTCTCAAACACCAAAACAAACAGGCCCTAATGTTTTGCTTTCTAAGGGAAGGGTTGGGTACACAGTGTATACGGCTCACCTATGGCTAGGTTTGCTTACTCAAGGTCAACGGAATAAGTCATCCCAATTATTCTCTTTAATCCCTCAATTTAGTTGTATGGTCAACATATTTTTAATTAAATGTTTGACTCCAGTAGCGTAATTACCTTTGGGTTATACGCCCTTCGTTTTTTTCTTCTTCTTTTTTTATTTCTCGTTTAGGCAAAATTTTATTTTTTACTTTTATTTATCTTTAGGATTTTAATGTAAAATTAATGTTATTTTATCAATTTTATCATTCTTACTAATACTTGTCATTAATTATTTGATTGAAAGTGTATTTTGGATTTTTTACTTTAAAAAAGTGATTATTTATGACATTCCTTAATTCATGTGCAATCCTCAAAAGCAACAAAAAAAATGGAGGGAGTACTCTCCTTGACTCCAACAACTATTCGAGCTCAAGCTCGAAAATCCAATTCGATGTAACCAGTGGCGGAGCTACGTGTAGACTGGGGCGACTGCCCCCCAAATATCAGGAATAAATATAATTAGTAGTAATATTTTGTGTGATGACTGTGTTGGCCGGATGGTTAGGGAATTGGAGGTTCAGACTGGAGGCCTGTGTTTGAATTTTGCTTGTGCAATTGATTTTAATTTCAATTCTTAAGCAATTTTTTAAAATTTTTCTTTCTTTCTCAATAGTTAAGCTTTTCTTTAATTTTTTCTTTCTTCTTAATGATTATATAAGGAATATGATATTTTATTGTTATTAAAATACAAGCATTATATAAATTTCTTTATTTAGTGCATTAATCCAAAAAAAAATCTTAATAATTATAAGAAAAATTAGATTTCTATTTTTTTTATAATATAGAAGGTTTTCTCCTTATAATTATATTTATTTAGTGCACTTTTCTTTGTATAATATTCTTTATTTATTGTAATATACATTTCAGAAAAAATTCTTTGTTAATAATTATAAAATAATATATTCTTTTCCTAATTATTTACTTTATTTAATGCATCCCTCGAAAAAATTTCGCCCCCCAATTAAATCGGTCTAGCTCCGCCACTTGATATAACTAAATTGTAAGCTAAATTATATTAATGGTCTCAATGTATAAAGTATTTTATATTAATGTCAAAATATTTACATTTAAATCCCATTATATAAAAAGTGTTACATAGCTTAATTTGAAAATGGAATGAAAATTATAATATCTAGACAAAATCTTTTGAAAAAGGAATGAAAATTATAAATGATATTCACGAAGAAAAACCCCCAAAATACCCTTTGAAAATACTATCTCATTTGCTCATATTGTTATATTTTCGAAAAATGCTTGAAAAATTGATCAATGTAATCCTTTTATGGAAGAAAGACTCAAATGTAGATTCTTTGGCAATAGAGATATAAGTGTGAAACACTTGGAGGATCATAAACATAATATAGCCTAAATTTACTTAGCCTAATTATACGATTTAGGAATACTACTTTAATATGGGAGGATAAAATTTCAAAAGTAGTCATGTAATAATGGGATTCTCTGAAAAATAGTCATGTACACATTTAGTCCTCAATCTTTTAACCAATTTTACATAATTAATTTCATCTTCTAACTTTCAATAAGTTTTAATTTCGTCCCGTCTTTTAGTTAAAAAAAAAAAAAATCCTCCAACTTTTAATAAATTTCAATGTTTATTCTTCAATGAGGGAATTGCACTTTTCATACCAATTTTTTGGTACATTTATACATTTCATACCATACCTTTCAAAATGACACATTAGATACCAAACTTTTTCAGTTTAGGTTTGGCCGTTAAATTCTGTACTGAAAAGACACGTGCGGCACGTGTCCGTTAACTCCTAGAAAATTAAAAAAAAAAGGAAAAAAAATTAGGGAAATGCATTTTACATACCTAACTTTTACCTACTTTTGACATTTGGTACCAAACTTTCAAAAAAGACACATTTAATACCAAAATTGAAGGACTTTTTTCACATTTCCTTTTTCTGTCAGCAGAGTCCTTTGTTTCAGGTACTTGAACAGTTTCAGTCAATGGAGCTGATTTTCCTTCATCAGGTACTGACTTCTCTTCCCCCTTTTTGTCATCATCAGCAGGGAGGTGATCAGCAGCTGGAAAATTGATAGCAGTGCAGATCCTTCTGATGTTTTCATCCACTGTTGTCAGGTGAGATGTATGATGGTTAAGTGTAGAACGTAGAGTACCAGTCTTATCATTCAGATAGTCCATGTTGAGTTGCAAGGTAGCCATCTCATTATGGACTTTTGTTGCAGTTTCATCCAAGTTGCGTACAAATCCAAGAGTTTTCTCAGTTTCAGCATCAGCAAGCTTGGTGATCAAAGTTAATACATCAGCAATGTCTCCTTCATGTCGTTGAAGTGATGTGTGAAGATGATTTACATCAGATTTTACATCTTCAATGTTTATGTTCACGCTGATCAGACTTTGAATGAGTTGAAGAGAATTATCAGGTGGGAGAGGAAACTTATCAATTGCATCCTTGACTAGTCTTCTGTTTTTCTCCTGCAGTCGTCTGTTTTCTTCTTGTATTTCCTTCATCAGCTTTTTGTTCTTTTCTTCCATGAGTTGATCCGGCAGCAACTGAATAGATTCCATCAGATCAGAGTGCTTGTCAACTGTTGGAATGGAAGTGGAAGCTGATGGTTCTGTCTGGTGGACTGGTACATCTGCTAAGACTTCTTCATTTTCTTCTTCATCTTGTTCAGGCTCATCAGTGTCCTGAACAGTTTCATGAACAACAACTGCGCCAGCATTTACTTGGACATTTTCTTGAGCTTTTACATCATCAGGCTAGGTAGCTTTTTGTTCAACTGCAGATTGTTCTTCCACCTTTATTAATTCAGGAGTTCCATCATCTGATATCTGTGTGGTCTGATCGATGACTTTTGTAATCTGAGGCATTGATCCCTGAGCAGGTGCCTTGATCACTTTCTCCTGATAAGTGCTGATTTCAGGGCCAAAAGCAAAATGTTGCACACTTGGCAGTGATTGCAGATCACTTGGAGATCCCTTAAAATACCTTGATCGTTCTGACCATTTCTCCAGGGCCTGATAAACAACAATCTTTACTGCCCTTTGAACAGGGTCTTCACTCCTCTTCCTCTTGACAGGCAGTGAATCTTGTATCTTTTTGGCTTACTTAGCCACTATACCCCTTGCATAGTTATGAAAGACATCCCTTATGTGATCAGGGTCTAAAGCTTTTGAGATGGAGGAAGTTTGGAAAAATGATAGTACCCACTTTTCTTTAGCCTCAAACTCCTTCCAAGCTTTGATCTCCGCAATAGACTTATTAACTCTGAAGTTCCTCCAATGATTATATCTTATCTTTTCTTGAACAAACAGCGTAGCCTGCTGGAGTTGTTTATCAAACTCTGCCAGTGCAGCTTCAAATCTTGCAAAGGCTATTGGATGACCTTTTACAATATTTAAAGCCAACTTAACAGCAAACGGGCACTTTTCAACCCTTTGGCCTGGGGGTAGAATCTGTCTAGCTTTTAATGATTCACCTATCTTTATCCCACCAGCACGTTGTGGCCCATGAGCGTCCTTCTTGCTCAATTCAAGAGCACTTTCAAAATCAGCATCCTCTAACGCTTTCAGCTCAGCAGCAGTCATCTTCCTTTTTCTTTCTTCTTTTGTTGCTTGTATCTTGCTCAACCTTATAGCTCTTGCAAGATCTTCCTTAGCCTTTTTCTCTGCAAGGGCTTCCTCCCTTCTCTTCTTTTCAGCTGCAGAGATCCTGATCTTAACAATTTTTGTTCTCTTAGGCTTATCAGCAGCAGCAGGTTCAGGAGCAGCAGTAGAGAGCGGAATAGCTGCTTTATGTTCGATGATATACACTTCAGGATCATCTTGAGGTTTAGAAACCTCATCAGTTGAAGTTGGCTGTTGCGGAGCTGTTGCAGCAGCATCAGTTGACTCCTTAGCAACATTTTTAATCTGATTAGCTTCAACAGGCCTCTCAGCTGATTGAGGGCCTTCCCAGACTAAGTCAGCAGACTTAGTGGCAGATGGTTCAAAAACCATCTTTCTCTTGGCAGACTTCTTTGGAACAACCTTTTCCTTAACAGGCTTTGATGCTGCAGTATATCTCAGTTGACTCCTTGTCCTTTTTGCAACATTTTCAGCCGGTCTCTCTTCTGATACTGTTCTAGAAGGTGAACCAGTAGACATCTCCAGTATTTCCTCAGTTGTCTGACGAATGATTGCATCAGCAACATCTTTCTTTTCCTTATCTATTCTAGCTTGAACAGCTGGCTCTGCTGTTTGAACAGATACTTTCATTTTCTTACTGGGAGCCTTCTTCTTAGGCTCAACAGGCGACTCATCAGCTGTCTTTCTCTTGGTAGTTCCCTTCACAGCCTGATATGAGAGCATCGCCTTAGCATTGTGAACAACCTTTCCATTTGTCAGATCACATCCCAACACCGTGATCGAACAGATGACTTAGAAAAATTCTATGATTTGTCTGTGCCTTCTTATGAAAGTTTGCCAGAATGTACCAAACAATCACTGCCCAATTAACTTCAAATCCATAGTGGATTGCTATCATTGTGTGGTACCTTTTCATGGTAACACTATCCAAAGAAAATGTGCAATTTTCTATAACTTTGGCCACCATATCTGATCTTACGCAAATTCGTGGTAAGATCGATAGTAATAAAATAAATACTGTAAACACTATAAAATAGGGGAAAGATCAATGTATGTGTATATTCCGAACGTAGAGATACAGATTACAAATATAGAAGATTTGATTTGAGCATTATAGGATGTCGTACAAGCTAGAGGGCGTAATACATATAAAATGGCCGAGCTAATCTATCCGAGCAGCAGCTTCGAGTATAGTGCACCTGGGAAATCGCGCTGCTGTCATAAATGCTTGGGGTATTTATAGCCGAGAATGAGGATCGGCCCATGGCTTTGGGCCTGGGATCGGTCCAACAGTAACATTTGATCATGGGCTGCATCAAATTGGTTCCAGTTACCTTGGCTTCATCCCGAGCTCGAGTCCGCAACTTTAGAGTCGGGATTCCGATTCTTCGATCGTATATGAGTAATAGAAGGTGGGATCCAAAATATCCATCATCAATACTCCCCCACTTCTCGAGCGTAAAGAGAAGCTTAAACTCGAAGAAGTATGTGTCATTCCGAACATCGAGACGACGGGATCATATGTTGATCTGTTATGGACCTGCCTCGTTAAAAACCTAATTTGGAAAAACCCATTGGGATAAAAACCAACTTAGGGAAAAAGAGTGCACATCACTAATATTCCAATGAGCTCTCGATGATGCATAAATATTCTCTTTTGATGATGACTTGTAGGGTTATTCGAGAATATCTTGTTGCTTGATAATTTGTAAGTCGGGGGTGCCATCTTGATAATATTGCTTTGCTTTCTTTCTTGATTCGGCTTTTCCGATCGTACAGCAGCATAGAAATTCAAGAACGTAAATGAATATTTGATGTTCGGGTGTTGTGTCTCTTAACGTGTTGGGCCGTGGCCCTTTAATCCGCAAAGTATAAAGGTCTACTATGCAATTAGAGGGAAATAAGGTTTTGAGATTCGTCATGAGGAAGTTCAATCGTCGCGACTTCTCGGGGACCGGTTTGCAATTCACCGTTTTTACCTTATATATATAGCTTGATCGTGGGATGTTTATTTCGCAAAAATTCTCAAGTTACCCCAGTTCGGAGCGCATAGATCGATAAGAAAATCCCAACACTTGTCCGATCGTTCTGAACATATAGTGTCTAGCCCAACAGATTCCAAGGGCAAGGCCAAGGTAGCAGAAGGGCAAGAGAGTGGTCCAGGCGAGACGCATATTGTGACTATTCGTTCTTCAGAGGCGGAAAATACAAGGGTCCCGAGCCCTAATCCTGGCTCTGATAAAGAAGAGGAATCAAATCCTAGTTCCGAGGATAATGAAAGTGATTCTTCGAGCGAGGCCACTGACGAGGAGGCCACAGAGGACGATGATCTTCCCTTAGGGAAGAATGAGCAAATTAAGTTCATAATAGGTAGATGTGTTGTCGTTACGATTTTCGAATGGACGGAGCCTTCGACCAGCACACGACTTAACAAAACCAAGAAGAGAGCCGATGAAACCATTTGCCGCTATACTGAAGAACATCTAGAATACTTGGAGACCAACTTCGGTAAGTATTTGGGTGATGGATTTTCGATCGTTGTCCCAACTTCCGAAGAGAGTGTTACTGATCCTCCCCCGGGGTGTCAAGCCTTTTATACCAGGCAATTCTTTTATGGCTTACGGATCCCCTTTATTCCTTTAATTCGTAGCATTCTAGAGGCTTTTTGCCTCCCTCCATCTCAAATTCTCCAATATTCAATCGGGTATATCGTCGCCTTCTGCGTGCTAATGAAGGCCAAGGGGAAGAAAGCAGCTTTCCAAAATTTCTGGAGGGTTTTCCAAGTGAGCTCCTCCACATCTTCGAATGCAGATTATGTATACTTCTCGCAGCGGTCTAATCGATCGATATTGTCGAACACAGTTTCAAGCAATCTGAAAGGTTGGAAGAAGGAGTTCTTTTTCGTCCGAGGCCCCGATACTTCGCCCTCCTCTGAGACATCCGAACCAACCCCCTATAAGTGGCCTGGAGAGAGGTCTTGAATTTATGGTAGGCGGAAACTTGTTGAACGAATGCATCACGAGCTCCCGGATGCAGTTTTGCAGACCCTCTATCCCGATCTCTATCAAACCGCTTTGCTGACCCAAGAAAGGGTCTTGAGATTGGCAGGTCTTAGCGAGTGTTCTTATCCTGCCCTTCCTATTAAATTTGGGGAACCCTCGATCATGCCTTCTGATGATTCAGCTAACCAAGTTGTTCAGGCTGATGGGGAGGATCCTACTGCAACCGTTCCCCCCAGCTTAGGTATACTGTTTCTTTTCCTAATATTCAATTGACTTTCTTCGGCTCGAAACTTAATCCGTTCTTAATTTTACAGCCGAGATTGTTGAGAGGTTTCGAACCTCTATAGCTGGTTCGGTCGTTGCTTCATTTTCTTCAGAATCTCAAGGCTTGCCTCGGAAGCAGAAGAAATCAAGGGCTACTTTGATGATTGAAGGAGCCAATGCCAGAACTCATAATTCTGCAGTTCCGAACGTAGCTACTGACTTTCTTCAAGCTATAGCCGAGGGAACTTCACAATCCCAAGACACCGGACTTCTTCGATCGATATTTCCGACCAGTACATCTGACCCGAATGCAGCGGGATGTAGCTATTACACGCTCCGGGGATCCGATCCCAAGAGATCGTTGAAGCTCGGATGGCCCGAAAAAGGAATAGCGGGGATCCCGAGTCCTCGAGAAGGGTTAGGCCATTTGGTCGGAATCCTAGGCCAATTCAATGTCGACCCGGCCGCACCGAGCTGGATTTAGTAGACTTTATAGAAGATCACCTTCGCGGACCGAGGGCTGCTGGGTTTCCGGAGGACGGGACCATCGAGTCCGACCTTAGCCCTAATGGCGAGCATACAGTGGACAAGTCCTTCCGAATGCTGATGGCCGGAAGGTTTAAGAACGATATTACCGAGCTCTACCAGAGGGACGAGTTTCAAATCATGGGCGATTATGCTCACGCACATCAAAGGGTATGTTTTCTTCTTCGACTGTAGTATCCTCTTTTCCAAAATCTCGTTTTATTATTGAAGTCTTGTTTTCTATGCAGGCTGGAGATTTGTTTACTCACCAATCTTACCGATTAGCCACTTTAGAAGAGGAGTCTCGTCAATCTCATAACGCTCTTCTTGACATTCTGAAAGAAGAAGCTGTTAAGGCAATCAGCTGAAAGACATCTCTTCGAAGCTTTCTGAGGTTGAGAAGGAGCTCGAGGATGCTAGGAAAGAACTCGAAGGAAAAAGGGCCCTCAAGGAGAAGGTAGCAAAATTAAAGTCGGATCTTGAGCAGGCTAAGGCATCGTCCGATCAGGCGTACGCTCGAAGTCGAGAAGAGTGCAAACTACCAGCTATAAGGGAGTTTTTAGAGTCGTTGTTCCTTGACGCCTTAGTTCGGTCACGATCGGGCGAGGTCAATCAAGCCTTCTTTTATAAAGGACTTCAGCAGCTCATCGTGGCCAGAAGGGTTCGAGGCACTATCGACGAGTATCTTCCTTATATGGACCCTTATAAAAATATTATCGGGGAAGATTACAAGGCTTCCTCCCTTCCTCCCAAAATTGAAGGTCTAGACGATCATGAATTTGCTCCGTTCCTTGCTGAGTTCGGGGTTCCGATGCCTAACCCTGATATGCTCGAAGCTGAAAGTCTGGTGGAAAAGGATGAGGACGTGGATATCGAAGGTGAATCCGATGATCGGGGAGGAGAAGATATCAATTCCCCTAAGAGAAATAACTCCAGCTCTGAGGAACAGAGCAGCGGCGAAGGGGACGATAGCTCGAGTAGTACTACTGACGGCATTTCGGAAAGCGATTCCGAGGAAGAGGGTGAACGTACAGAGAAAGCTCGTGGTTCTAGTGCCGAAAAGTCTGATCACTGAATATAATAGGACTTTATTAAACCTTAATTTGTAGATTGTAGATCCGCGTACTTTTCGTTTTTCAATTGTATGCACATTTTTTTGCGCTTTTTAATCAAGTTGCTATTTCAACTAGAGCTTCAGCTGCCTTATATCGAATCCTTTTCTTTAGGCGATGATCGTTTATTATAATGCTAACTGGATGCTCCCTTTGCTATATATACCAAGGCCACTTTAGGAGATGCAAGCTTTTGTAAATAGAATACTCTAAGGTCAAAAAATTCCTCGATCCAATTCCTGCTTCCTTTGATTTAAACGCTTTTGAGCTCGGAACTTCTCGAAAGAAATTGGTCCTTCGAACATTGCGAGCAGAAAACCTATGTTCGCGGGTACGATGACTGTAGTACCGGTCTTCACAAGATTTCCTCCGAGCATAATCTGATTTATTCACAAGATCTTTTTTATTTTTTTTTATTTTTTATTCTCGGGAATTTGAACGGTTACTGAATCCGGATCAAGATAAATTTTTACATCTCATCCGTTGGATTTTATTAAATTGCTCCTATAAATAGGCCCTCTCCTTTTCTTAGACATATCTTCCTGCTTTAGTAGGGTTTTCTTTGATCATGTCGATCAAGGAATGTTCTCTTGTATCCCTAGACTCTAAAATTCGAGTTAGGACGTATTTTGCGGATCATAAAGTCTTGAATATTTTATCATCGATTAGGATATCTGTAGACGAAGAAACATTCCACCTTGAAGGCCAACAACATGCATTGTTGACCATCCACGACCCTAACAACCCGCCGGCCCTTCGAAGAGTGAGCCATTATCTTTCCAGAACGGTTCTCATAATGGGTGACCTGTTGCCACAATGTCCACTGAGGGTGTGGTATGGTGCAGATCTAATTAATGGGTTGACGTTCGGGATGAGCTATTTGATTTCAAGCATCGAACCGGTCCTTCGATCTTCCCTTCCCATTATCAACCAACAACCAATATTCGCTATCCTTGTAAATCTTTCGAGTAAGGGCATTATCGTCAAAGACTAATTGATCAAAGAGCTCGGTAGCCCCACTTGTCAAGCCTAAAGAAGAGTTTATCCGATCTTCTAGCTAGGGAACTTGGACCAACTGGGTTGGGTTTAGTCAATAATAGGACTCGTAGCTTGTAATAGGACTGAAGTTTTCTTCTAGTAAGTTGTTATAGGAACGAAATCTTCTTCTTTTAGCTTGTAATAAGATCGAGACTTTTGCTCATGGCCTGTAATAGGGTCGAAAAGTAGTTTTTACTTATTCGAAGATTCTTCACGAGATTCTCGCTTTGTTTGATTTAATGTTCTTTGTTTTGCGGTTGTGTGTATATTCCAAACATTGATAAGTTTGAATGAGTCCTCCAAACGGATCCTCATTTTTTGGGAATTGCAACGGTTGTCAAATCTTAGCCATTCGTTCCACGAATTATCCGCCATTGGATTTCTTTCAATTTTTGCTATAAAAGGCCGTCATATTTTTTAAATTATCTCATTCATCGTACTGGCACTTTATTTGTCCGACCATGGTGACCAAGATCATTATTCAATTAATTCAACTTTTTGAACTCAGACTTCGAACAATCTTTGAGAAGAACCAAACTCCTATGAGCTTGCTTAGAATATCGTCAGGCAAATGTATTCTCCATCTGGAAGGCCAATAAGCCAAATTCATGGAGTCCGCTAGTTACCGCGTAGGTCTCCGATCAGGGGCATATTGCCACAATGCATTTAGGAAGACGCGCTGGGGAGTGAACGTCAAAAGATACAGCTACCCGATGAGCTGTGCGTTCGCCTCTTTGTCTTTGTAGGATCGCAAATAAAGTTAAAAACCTGCGGGTCCAAAGGAGATTCCATGCTCGGAGCTGAGTTATTCCGAACAACCGATAGGAGAATAGACCGAAAATTTCATAGGATTGTAGAAAGTAATGGGATTTCTATGTAACATAATAGCTTGTATTATGCTCGAAATATATCTCCAATATTTTGTGTCTTTGAATTCTTGTATCTCTGTAATATTTATAAACGCCTTTTTTCGTTTCCTTGTTGATCGAGCAAACTATAATCAGATAAAATCTTATCTTTAATAATCCGACCTTGAATATTTAGAATTAACATGAGAATAGTCGAACACCCCTTTTTGAGTGAGCAAAGAACAAGTACTCTAGTAACCAAATAATTATCCTTTCCTTGAAAATTTCTAAGTTTGAGCATTCAATTGACCCTTAGTAGTGCCAAATTCCCAAAGTTGGTCGAGCTCTTCAATTCGAGAATCTTTAATTTATCATAAATCCTTGATAATAATTGTATTATTCGTTCAGATTTTTATCCATTCGAGAATCGTTATTTAAACAAACAATAACCTTTTAATCGTTTCTGATGTCCAGCTCGTTGTGATTGAGGGACTGGGTTTCGAACATCACTAGTTAACCGTAAATAGTCGAAATTCCGAGCTGGTGTTCGAATCGTGATTCCTTGATAATAATGCTATAAGTTTTCTAAACCGATTTTATATTTTGAATAGCGTGCGCATAAGGGTTGAATCTTTAAACAAATATTCCTGATTCCGACGTTGCCCTTTCAACAGGATAATAGATAAGGATTTCTCGAACAATTCTTTTGGACAAAACCTTCATCCACGTGCCCACAAGATTATTTCTTCTCCCAACCAAACAAGACCCTATTTCTCGGGAAATGTATCAGTCAGTTCATTTATTGTTTACATCATAACCGTCCGCGATCTGTTATCTGGGCCGTTGGCTCTAATCCTTTGCTGCTATAAATAGTTCCAATTTGTTTATGTGACATTCTTCATTTCTATCTTTATGCTTCGTCCGATCATCATGGCTCGAGTTTTATCTTTGTTAAAAATGATTTGTATTTCCTCTAAGATAAAGGAGTTTGAAATTAGAATTCGACCCTATTTTTCGATCCTGGACCTTTTGGCGTAACCTTTTTCGCTTAGAATATCGACAAGCAAAAGAAATTGCGCCTAGAATACCGGCAGGCAACTTGTTTTCTTGGATATAACCTATTCTGAGACGGGTTAAAATTCCGGTTTTCTGGCGTAGCGTCTGATCCGGCAGTTGGTTAACCTCAGAGGAGCTCTTTAAATTTGGAGCACCAACTTCCTCGAGGGCTTTCTTGAAGTATAGTTCCTTCGAGGTTGCTTGGAGTAATCCCACTGAGGTAACCCTCCGCTGCTCTGGATCGGATTAGGGCTCTGTTACTTTATTCTGGATGGATTAATCTCAAGGAAGAACAATTAAGTAAAAGAACAAAAAAGTAAACAACACAACGAAAGAGTTAATGAGTAAAATAGTATATAGCAAAAGCTTTTCTACTCAATATGATATTCTTTGATAGCCAAAGTATGTAGGCGTCCGTTCTTAATTGTGTAATACCACGTTTTAACTAGGTATTTATATGAATATTATTGGGTTTTCGTGGGTATAATTGTCAACTACAACGGTGCGGAATTTAAAATTTTTATACACCACATCCCAGGGTTCTTATTAGCACATATAAATAAGTATGAATTCATTTCACACAAAGTTACTAAAATGAAAACTTGGTAAAATTAAGATTTTACCTCACCACAGGCAAGGTGGTGGTTTCTCCGGTCTTCTTTTCGGATCACTAGAGCACCCCAAGTGTTGTGCCTCTAGAGAATAGTCCACACCGGCTGGATCTGCAATCACTTTAATCCTCAGGCTCAGAACTAGGAGAAAAGCAGCTCAGATTCAAGAGTTGGATTTGGATCCAACTCTAGATGTAGAACGGAAGAGGGAGAGAGATGCACGGCCCTTCTCAACCACGGTGGCGGCGGCGGCGGCTTGGTGGTAGAAGTGGCGGCGGCTAGGGCTTCTTGGGAAAGGGGGCGGCGGCTATGTGAGGGAGAGAAGATTAGGGTTTTGCTTTTTCCTTGCTTAGGGTTTTGATTCTTGAAGACTCCTTTTTATAGGAGAGTTCAAACCCTATCCCTAATCTTATCTCTTAGCTAATGGGCTATCAGATAAGTCTGGCCCAATCCCTCTATTTAATTAATCCTTTTAATTAAATAGCCCAAGTCATTTAATTAACCACTTTAATTAAATGGCCCATTTATTTAATTAACACTTTAATTAAATAATCCAATAAATCTAATTAAAGATTTAATTAATTAGAAAAATCTAATTAATTTTCTCTCTCCAGGAATTAACCCTTTAATTCCTTACCTTGATTTAACTCCTTTAAATCATTTCGTTCTACAACTGACTATCACAGTTCCAGCTTTTGTGTGTGACCCTCTAGGTTCACCATCAATTGGCCGCAGGCTCACATTTCTGTGATTTAATTAATGATCAATTAATTATTTAATTAATTGCTCCGATCAATTAAACTACTTTCAATGACCACTCCAGAATTAATCTACCATCAATTCAGGAGTACCCACACCTCATGGTCGATGTCTAGCCACAAGCCCATGAGGCCCAACTTCAGGTGAATTGACTTCAGTGAACCTTAAACCTCTTATAAGTACCATGTACATACGGTCCTTCTAACGACTAATTTCCCGATCGAGACCTAGGGTGTGTGAATTGGTCGGCACCTCTAATCATCTCGATTCTGTACTTTCTAATTCAGGATAATACTTCCAGTGTGACTGCTAAATCTGGAAACCCCTTTCCAAATCCGTCACCGACCATGGCCATGGATTTCTCGGAATGTATCATCGAAGAATGTACAGGAAATTCCCTCATCCATTACAATGAGTCGGTAGATCCTATATTGATGCTAACCATCCGCGCATACGACTACACGCACCCAACGTAGGCGCAAAATGGACAAGCTATGTGCCCGGCTCCTAAATCAAAGTACGCACACCCGTATACCGAATTCGCCCTAGCACCTCAAGTCTAAGGACTAAATCGTACACTGTTATAAGTCTTGAGAGACATCCCACCACCGATATGCTTTTTAAGCACTTCCACAATGGGTCTCTCTGTTCGGGTCGTTCGATGCGTCCGATCCCCTATCGAACCACCTAGTCATATGCACTGACATTAACAATGTCTTGTTCATGAAACGACAACAAATTCACTTTTAGTGAATCATGCATAATCCTACAAGTCTTGACGATTCATTCGATACCCCGTCTCGATATGAATCTATGACTTGGAACATTTTTGAGATCACGACCTTTGAGACTGTTTCATGATTAATCGCACCCAATACTGAAGTGAATAATCCCGTAGTCATAAGTGATCTCAGGGTTTCAACCAATCGCTTAAATGTGTTCGCGAAAGATGAAGATGGCCATTTGTTTATATTATGAATTCTCAATAAAATAAACAGATCGTATTAATTGATAAATCAAAGATTCTTTCAAGATAAAATAATGTTCCCTATTACAAGCTATTTTGTTGGCTTGCAGGGCACTATCCTATCAATCTCCCACTTGCCCTAAAGCCAATCACAAACATTTCTAAGACCCATCCTTCCTAGATGCTCTTCGAACACCTTTTACGATAATGGCTTAGTTAGTGGATCAGCTACGTTATCCTTTGAGTCGACACGCTCCATTTGAATGTCTCCTCTACCTATGATCTCCCTGATCACATGGTATTTCCTCAATACGTGTTTGGACTGGTGGTGTGATCTCGGCTCCTTCGCTTGAGCAATTGCCCCATTGTTGTCACAGAAGACTACTATGGGATTTGCAATGCTAGGTACCACATCCAGCTCTTGGATGAAGTTTCTCATCCAAACACTTTCCTTCGCTGCATCTGATGCGGCGATATATTCTGCTTCAGTGGTTGAGTCTGCAGTGGTCGACTGTTTGGAGCTCTTCCAACTCACCGCTGCGCCGTTGAGGCAAAATATATATCCAGAATTGGATTTAAAATCATCCACGTCAGACTGGAAACTCGAATCAGTGAATCCCTCGAGTTTCAATTCTCCACTCCCACCGTAGACCAAGAACATATCCTTAGTCCTTCTCAGGTACTTTAGGATAGCCTTTACGGCGATCCAGTGTTCCTCCCCCGGATTTGACTGGTAGCGGCTCGTTACACTGAGAGCGTGAGCTACGTCAGGTCTAGTACATAACATTGCATACATTATGCTGCCAATGGCAGATGCATAAGGTATGAGAGACATTCTCTTTCTTTCTTCATCACTCGTAGGGCACATTGATTTAGAAAGATAGATTCCATGTCTCATTGGAAGCAATCCTTTCTTGGATTCTTCCATACTGAATCTCTTCAGTATAGTGTTAATGTACTGGGATTGGGAGAGACTTAACATCTTCTTCGATCTATCTCTATAGATACGTATGCCTAGTACGTAAGATGCGTCTCCCATATCCTTCATGGAGAATTGCGTGGATAGCCACGCTTTCGTCTGCGTCAACGTTCTGATATCGTCTCCGATCAACAGAATGTCATCGACATATAACACAATAAATTGTACCGAACTCCCATCGAATTTCTTGTACGCACATGACTCATAAACGTTCTTGATGAAGCCATACCCCTTGACTGTCTCATCAAAACGTATGTTCCAGGTTCGGGACGCCTGTTTTAGGCCATAGATTGACCTTTGAAGTTTGCAAACCTTATGCTCACTTCCTTTAGATGTAAAGCCTTTTGGCTGTTGCATGTAAATTTCCTTATCAATGTCGCCATTGAGAAAGGCGGTCTTTACATCCATTTGCCATATCTCGTAGTCATACCACGCGGCTATGGCTAATAGTATCCGAATGGATTTAGACATCGCTACTGGCGAAAAAGTTTCCTCATAGTCTATTCCAGGCCTTTGAGAATAACCTTTTGCCACAAGGCGAGCCTTATGAGTTAAAACCTCTCCATTCATTCCTAGCTTGCGCTTGAAGATCCACTTACAGCCTACAGGGATAGTTCCCTCAGGTGGATCAACCAAAGTCCATACTTTGTTGGAATGCATGGAATCCATTTCGGATTGCATGGCTTCCTGCCACGCACCCGAATCTATGTCTGACATAGCTTCTTCGTATGTCCTTGGATCAGTGTCCAATTGATCGTTTTCGTGAATAAAGCCATACCTTTCAGGCTCTCTACGAACTCGATCGGACCTACGAAGTACTGGTGTACTAGATGGTTCAACGGGTTCAGGATCAACTCCCACTGTTTGTGGGGATGGGTCCAGTTCCTGGACTTCATCAAGTTCTACGGATATCCCGCTTCTTTTAGTGAGGAAGTCATCCTCTAAGAAGTGGGCGTTCCTGGACACAAACATCTTTTGTTCCTTGGGTTCGTAGAACAGGTATCCAATGGATTCCTTTGGATACCCCACAAATTTGCACAAACTAGATCTACTATCTAGTTTATCTCCTTTCTTGTTTCTTACATAGGCAGGAGATCCCCATACTCGTAAATATGAGTATATGGGTGCTTTACCAAACCACTCTTGGTATGGCGTCGTCGGCACCGACTTTGAAGGTACAATGTTAAGTATCTTCGAAGCAGTTAATAGGGCCTGGCCCCAAAACGAAAAAGGAAGGTCAGCGAAGCTCATCATGGAACGAACCATGTCTAACAAAGTTCTGTTCCTTCTCTCAGACACACCATTCAACTGCGGTGTTCTAGGAGGAGTTCGCTGAGAGAGAATTCCATTCTCTACAAGATAATCGAGGAATTCTTGACTTAAGTATTCACCACCTCGATCCGACCGAAGTGCCTTGATACTATGTCCAAGTTGATTCTCAACTTCCATTCGAAACTCTTTGAATTTATCAAAAGCTTCGGACTTATACTTCATCAGGTATACATACCCATAACGACTAAAGTCGTCTGTGAAGGTTATGAAGTATGAGAATCCTCCTCTCGCACTGACACTCAGTGGTCCACAAACATCAGTATGGATTAAATCCAAGGTTTGTTTGGTTCGCTCCGGTTTCCCAGTAAAAGGTGCTTTGGTCATTTTTCCCTTGAGACAGGATTCGCAAGTTGGGAGATCATCTAGGTTCTTTATTTCAAGAGCCCTAGAGGAGACCAGCTTTTGAATTCTACTCTTGGAAATATGTCCAAGCCTAGCGTGCCAAAGTTGTGGATTGTTTTCATCTTGTTTTCTTTTCTTTGATTGAATGTGCATGACATTAGAATTAGCAGGTTCTAAGGAATAAAGACCATCTATCAAAGTACCACAAGCATAAGTAAAACCACCTTTTATTATGCTAAAACTTCCATTAGAAATGGAAAAACAAAAACCATCATTGTCCAAAAGAGGAATAGAAATAATGTTTTTGATGATTGTTGGTACGTACAAACAGTCTTTCAAAACCAAAGAAAAATTTCCTAGAACTAATTCAACGTCTCCTATGGCCTCTGCCACAACCCTAGCTCCGTTTCCAAAGCGCAGGATTCTATCCCCGGGTTTAAGAGGCCTTACTGCTCCCATCACCTGCAAATCATTGCAGATATGAGAACCGGCTGCGGTGTCTAACACCCAAGATGCACAGTTAATAGAAATATTAACTTCAATAAAGAAAATACCTTTGACCACCTCTTTCAGGTAGTCTGGGCAGTTCCTTTTCCAGTGCCCTGCTTTCTTGCAGTGGAAACATTCATCGTCTGGGCTTTTTCTTTTCTTCTCGACAACCTTCTTGGTTGTTTTAGAAGAGATTACTTTCTTCTTCTTTTTCTTGCCCTTCTTAGGCTTTGCAGCCTTGGGTTGCTCAGCAATCATGACAGACTTCTCCCTTTTCAGGGTAGATTCTGCCGTGACCAATAAATTGGTCAGTTCGTGTAGAGCGTGTGCTCTATCTTCCATGTTGTAGTTCAACACGAACTGATCAAATGAGCGCGGCAGAGTATGGAGGAGCAGGTCAGTGGATAGATCAGCGTGCAGGTCTACCTCCAAGTTCTCCAGTTTTTCAACCAGATTAATGAAGCGCAAACAATGATCTTTCACACTTGAACCCTCAGTCATTCTCAGATTGAATAATTCTTTTGTAGTCTTGAACCTTTCGGTCCTAGACTTCTCTCCAAATAGCTCT
The DNA here is from genome assembly GCA_038501285.1 of Penstemon eatonii. Classification (NCBI taxonomy): domain Eukaryota; kingdom Viridiplantae; phylum Streptophyta; class Magnoliopsida; order Lamiales; family Plantaginaceae; genus Penstemon; species Penstemon eatonii. The sequence continues at coordinate 14,113,536 of CM076710.1, read as the reverse complement.
CGAAGATGAAGAATTATGTCAGCAGCATGCAACATCCTTGCATGCTGTTTCTGCAGCTCATTGGTCATTGATGCCAGCATGAGGCAACGAACCTGAATATCATCGTCGACCCACCTTTGATGGGTAGCTCGTTCCTCTTCCGAAACCCCTTCCGGAATTGCACCAGGCATGGGTGCATCGAGAATGTAACCCCTTTTCTCGGAGTCGAGGACTATCCTCAGATTTCTAAGCCAGTCGATAAAATTTGATCCGTTCAGTTTGTTAGAGTCAAGGATGATAGCTAATGGATTCTTAGACATTTTTGCAAAATGATCTACAAAAGTAAATGATAACGTTTAGCTGACTGATCTATATTAATACTTATAATTAAAGATGTTGGACTTGTTATCGAAAAAGTTCTCCCACTATTTTCTCGAAACAATTACCCCTTTAATTGTTCGGGAAATCTAATCTCCTAGTAGGTCTTGACGTCCCAGCAGACATTAATTGCACCCACGACTCGTGGCCATACAATTAACTCCCCAGGTAGGTATACTTTTACCAATTGTGTTCCTCCACAACCTTCAAGCTATTTTGCCTCGGTCTTCGCACTTATCTAGCACTGCTACATCATAAGTGGTACTAATCGTTAAGTCTAACCTATCAATCATGATGAGCAACTGGCCCGGTCGTGAAGTCCCCGTAACTAGTTATCGGTCGATAATCACATCCCGACCAGTCCCCACCCTTGTCTAGTTTAGTTAAAAACGAGAATCAAGGAATTTCGTGCATTGTCCCTTTCTTCGCCTAGGGTGCCAGACTCTGGATCACCTTCAACGATAAGTAGACAACATACACTAGTCCCTATTGATGGAAGGCTTGGATCCTTAAAACATCATTTTAAATGTACCCAATATGACTTAATATTATTTTCAAGAGGGGTTTTTCGGGTTTAAGAGTTTGAGGTAACTCTCCTCGAGATCTCACCGTTCCAGTTATGCATTATCTTTTATTTACGATCTAATTATAACTAGCGCGCATCACCATACAAGCTCAGATATAAATACGTAAATAAATACATACACACCTAGCATGCATGCTACCACAGTATGTTTTCGATCGGGAGCCTCCTATGCGGACCACCATCGAGCCAAAGACGATGGTCCTATTGGTCAAGTTATTAGGTTTCAAAGAGACCTACTCTATTACACATTTTACCATGCATACATGGCCTTTAGTCTTCATGGGCTCCCACCTTGCTTGTAACGGGCCTCCATTCTAAACTAATAAAACAGTAAAAGCCCTATCTATTACAATGGCTCAAAGTGGCCCAAAACTTAAGGCTCGCAGGCCCAATAAAACCAACAAGATTAAAAATAACCAATCACATCTACCCTAAGGGTCAAGGCTCGGCGCGATCAAAAACCACGTAAACAATTTCACGTAGAGCAAGAAACAAGCAAAAACCCCTTTTTCTTATTTATAACAATGTTTTAAAACAGCCTATAAAACATTTAGATTCTAGTTTTAAAACCCCTTCTAAAACAATCCCTAACATCATTTTAAACCCCTTTAAAATGACCCTTTGATTCTCACTTTAAGTCCCTACTAATTATGATAAAATTGACTTTCCGGATTTACTAAACACCTTTAGTGCACAAAACAGTTTCTGTTTTTCAAGTTTAAAAAATTGCAGTTCGGCCCCTGAATTTTCGAAAATTACACTTTGACCCCTCAACTTTTGGAAATTACAAATCAGCCCCAAAATTTCCAAAATACGCAAATTGGACCAGAAAGCAGAAAATTAATAAAATTTCCAGAAACTTTTGTTTGTTGCAAAACAGACCCCAGTTTTACGGAAAATAGCAAAAACTCCCCTAACCTTTCGTAAATTGCAAAATGACCCAAAATTTGAAAAATTTCAGAATTTACAATTTGGTCCAGAATTGCAGAAAAACAAAATTTCAATTTCTGTCCAGATTTATAAAAAATTGCAATTTGCAAACAAGCCCTCCAATTTTCGGAAATTACATTTTAGGCCCAAAAACCGAAAAGTGCAAAAATCCGAACACTCAATATATCATAACAAGCAAGAATCAAATACCAGAACACAGCAATCATATATAAAACACATAAATTGATGCGTTCATGCCTTATTTATATGCGCATAATAAGTTAGGCTCTGATACCACTATTGGGTTTTCGTGGGTATAATTGTCAACTACAACGGTGCGGAATTTAAAATTTTTATACACCACATCCCAGGGTTCTTATTAGCACATATAAATAAGTATGAATTCATTTCAGCACAAAGTTACTAAAATGAAAACTTGGTAAAATTAAGATTTTACCTCACCACAGGCAAGGTGGTGGTTTCTCCGGTCTTCTTTTCGGATCACTAGAGCACCCCAAGTGTTGTGCCTCTAGAGAATAGTCCACACCGGCTGGATCTGCAATCACTTTAATCCTTAGGCTCAGAACTAGGAGAAAAGCAGCTCAGATTCAAGAGTTGGATTTGGATCCAACTCTAGATGTAGAACGGAAGAGGGAGAGAGATGCACGGCCCTTCTCAACCACGGTGGCGGCGGCGGCTTGGTGGTAGAACTGGCGGCGGCTAGGGCTTCTTGGGAAAGGGGGCGGCGGCTATGTGAGGGAGAGAAGATTAGGGTTTTGCTTTTTCCTTGCTTAGGGTTTTGATTCTTGAAGACTCCTTTTTATAGGAGAGTTCAAACCCTATCCCTAATCTTATCTCTTAGCTAATGGGCTATCAGATAAGTCTGGCCCAATCCCTCTATTTAATTAGTCCTTTCAATTAAATAGCCCAAGTCATTTAATTAACCACTTTAATTAAATGGACCATTTATTTAATTAACACTTTAATTAAATAATCCAATAAATCTAATTAAAGATTTAATTAATTAGAAAAATCTAATTAATTTTCTCTCTCCAGGAATTAACCCTTTAATTCCTTACCTTGATTTAACTCCTTTAAATCATTTCGTTCTACAACTGACTATCACAGTTCCAGCTTTTGTGTGTGACCCTCTAGGTTCACCATCAATTGGCCGCAGGCTCACATTTCTGTGATTTAATTAATGAGCAATTAATTATTTAATTAATTGCTCCGATCAATTAAACTACTTTCAATTGACCACTCCAGAATTAATCTACCATCAATTAAGGAGTACCCACACCTCATGGTCGATGTCTAGCCACAAGCCCATGAGGCCCAACTTCAGGTGAATTGACTTCAGTGAACCTTAAACCTCTTATAAGTACCATGTACATACGGTCCTTCTAACGACTAATTTCCCGATCGAGACCTAGGGTGTGTGAATTGGTCGGCACCTCTAATCATCTCGATTCTGTACTTTCTAATTCAGGATAATACTTCCAGTGTGACTGCTAAATCTGGACACCCCTTTCCAAATCCGTCACCGACCATGGCCATGGATTTCTCGGAATGTATCATCGAAGAATGTACAGGAAATTCCCTCATCCATTACAATGAGTCGGTAGATCCTATATTGATGCTAACCATCCGCGCATACGACTACACGCACCCAACGTAGGCGCACAATGGACAAGCTATGTGCCCGGCTCCTAAATCAAAGTACGCACACCCGTATACCGAATTCGCCCTAGCACCTCAAGTCTAAGGACTAAATCGTACACTGTTATAAGTCTTGAGAGACATCCCACCACCGATATGCTTTTTAAGCACTTCCACAATGGGTCTCTCTGTTCGGGTCGTTCGATGCGTCCGATCCCCTATCGAACCACCTAGTCATATGCACTGACATTAACAATGTCTTGTTCATGAAACGACAACAAATTCACTTTTAGTGAATCATGCATAATCCTACAAGTCTTGACGATTCATTCGATACCCCGTCTCGATATGAATCTATGACTTGGAACATTTTTGAGATCACGACCTTTGAGACTGTTTCATGATTAATCGCACCCAATACTGAAGTGAATAATCCCGTAGTCATAAGTGATCTCAGGGTTTCAACCAATCGCTTAAATGTGTTCGCGAAAGATGAAGATGGCCATTTGTTTATATTATGAATTCTCAATAAAATAAACAGATCGTCTTAATTGATAAATCAAAGATTCTTTCAAGATAAAATAATGTTCCCTATTACAAGCTATTTTGTTGGCTTGCAGGGCACTATCCTATCAAATATAACCCTAGCTTTACAAGGAAACATAGTTCTGATTGGGCTCGGCATAATAGTCCCTCTCAAGTCAGGATTGTAGTCTGGTCGTTGAGGAGAATCGTCTCTGATCGGGTCAATGGATGATTCCGTATGAGCTTGTATGGTCGAACCGATCTGATATCCCTAAGTTGATCCGAGTTTTATAAGGGGTACAAAATAGCCCCCATCAGTACTCCCTCACTTCTTCGAGCGTATATGTAGTAGTAGCTCGTAGAAGTAGATGGTGGATTACGACTGTATTTTCTATGAAATGTACCTCGTTAAAAACCTTCCTTAGGAAAAAACCCTGTGGGAAAAAATCCTAAGTAAGGAAAAGAGTGCTACATCTCATTAATAGTCGTTTTGTTGTTCAATCATGATCTATCACATGTCTCTTTTGAGAAAGCGTCTCAACCTTTTCTGTCGCTTGGCGGGAATGCGATCAGCCGTGAGAAGTTCGAAACGTCTTTTCATCTTTCTTTATAAATAGGTGATCGTTGTTTCAGTCATCTTTTACTTTCTACTTCCCATATTCTGCAATCATTTTCTTATTCGCTCATTTTCTTTTCTAGTTTGTTCTTGTCGACTCGTATTCTTCGAGGATCCTAAAAATGGCTTCCATTTCCAGAAAATCTTCCTCGTTAATCAAAGAAAGAGTTACTCCTAATGTCGAGGAGGAGGTTCCCCCGAGCTCTCCGACAGAACAGATTGGAGCGTCTGAATTCACTGTCCCTGACGAGGATAATTTTAGTGTGCAAATTATATCCGATACGGATGTTGCTGCCAGGGCCAAGAAGGGTAAAGGTACGGTCCCTCAGATTTCTGAACCGATTGAGGACATCGCTTGTGCCTATACCGAGGAGACTTACCACGAGGTCGTGGATAACTACGCGAAATACTTTCCGGCAGGTTCTAAGATTATTCTACCTTCTCCTTCGAATAGGGTCACTTCCCCGCCGGAGGGTTGTCGAGCCTTCTATACTGTTCATTTCAATTATGGCTTATGTCTTCCTTTGTCTGCTTTATTTCTTGACATTTTGAAAATATTTAGCGTATCTTTGACGCAATTGGTTCCAAATTCTGTGGCTTTTGTGGTGGCCTTTTCCGTTTTGATGATAGCAAAAGGATTTCAGCCTTCTTTCCATAATTTTACGCAATTTTTCCGTTTTAATGTTTCTAGTTCTTCCAATCGCAGATATTTCTTTGCTCGTCAGAAAACTAGTCGCTCTATTTTTGACTCCTCGGTTTCTAGCAATCCTTGCTGGAAATCTCATTTTTTCTTCGTTCAACCACCTTCTCATAATTCTTTGGCGGATGGCTCGACTGGGGCTTTCTCATGGGACCATGATTCCAAATGGATTTAAGGTGGTCGCTTGGCGACTGGCGATCTTATCCCTGACGATCCTCAATTGATTTGCGAAATTCAGGGAATGCGCGCCAACATATACCAAAGTTCTCTTCTTATTGGTGAGGCCTTTCTTCGCAAGGCGGGACTGAGTTTGCATAGTTTTTCCATTTCCTCCCCCTCTCAATCGTTGGGTAAGTATTTTTCTTTTGTATCAACTCATTACAATCCCTTTAACATTATGTCTAATTTTTGGCTTTGTTTCACTTCAGCTCTCATGGTAGAAAATTCTCGGCGTTCTTCTAAGGGAAAAATGGTTTTATCCAAATCCACAAAAACCATAGAGAACTTCCCTATCGATCAGAGAGCGTCCCGAAAAAGAAAATTGGAATTGGGCCACGATTCAGAGAAAATCAGGGAGGAATCTCCGGATTCTTCCCAAGAATCTCCCATTGGTAAGGGGACCGGATACGGCTATCCTCCTTTCCATCTTCGAACCTCTCTAGGTATTCGTAGGTGTCGTAGCTGGTCGATGCCTCATCCTAACGATAAGACAATGGAGAGAAAAAGGTCTTATTATGGTCGCTCTGGTGAGGACCTGTCTCTTCTAGGTGAGAATCATCCGGAGCCCACTCTTGTTGAGATGATCGAGGACCATCTGCAAGGGAGGAGAGCCACCGGTTATCCTGAGAATGATTCTTTAGTTCATGATGAGAGCGAGAATGCGGTGGATAAGGCAACTCGTATGCGTCTATCTGGTGTGTTTACTCGCGATATGAATAAGCTCCTTCGGAAGGATCCTTTGGAGAAATTTCAGCGAGCTTCTCTTTATGCTGAAAAGGTGATCTCCTTTTATGTGCGCTAGTATGGTAATTTTACTTAACGAGTACTTTAGCTTGCTAATTTATCTCTTTTATCATTTTCTCTTTCAGACTAAAACTTGTTTGGCATCGTATGCATGTGAAGCCGCTCTCTGGAAACAACAGTGTGAGTTTCTGGATGAGAAATATAAGACTTTACTTCATAAAACTTCTGGTTCAGAGGTTGGTCCCTCAATGTCCTTTTCTCTTTTGGTCACGGAGATTCAGGCTACGGGGACTGATGACCAGGAGATTATAGATAGGGTTCTGGAGACTTCCCGCGCTCAAGAACAAGTCAATCAATTGGCCAAAAGGTTGGAAGATCATCAATTTCAGAGTACTGCTCGAATTAGCGAGCTGGAATCTCAGGTATTAAGCCTTCAAGCCTCTTTGGAGGAGTACGATAAGGATATTCCCCTTAGTGGTCTAAAGGATCGCTATGGTCGGAATCTTGATGAAAGAGTCATTCGTGAATTTCTTAATTCTCCTGTTCATACCGCTCTGGTGTATCGAATGGTCGGTCCGCTCTTAGAGAGTACTTTCAAGAAGGCGATCCATCAGCTGGTGGCTCAGGAACTGATTGAAGATCGTCGAATGGACTATTTCAAAGCAGCGCATATCAGGCTGAATCGTTACGGCGAGGAATATTCTCCTTCCGAGCTGCCAGATGCCATTTATCAACAATTTCCTTTGGCCCACCTTGTCGAAGAGTTCGGGAAGCCATTGCCGATTCCTTCCTCGGATGTTAATGATGAGGTCGATAATAATTTTATCGAACCGGAGGAAGAGGGTGACAATGAAGATACCGCGGACGATGGGGTGGACGAAGGTGTGGTCGCTGGTGAACAGGGAATCCCAAATGATGATCGGGATATATGAGGAGGAAGTGATTCATCGACCTTGTGAATAGTTTTCAGGACAGTTAATATTACACGGCTTGTAATATTACCTTTTTATCCTCTCATACAATAAACGATTCATATTATGTCAGTTACGTCTTTTCGCTTTCTCTGTAATAATTTAGACAGGTTTATTAATTTTGCCGTAAGCATTATGCTTGTGACTTTTGGAATTCTTGCGGCTATTCATAGGCTAGTCTTTGCAATTCGCGCCCATCTTTAGCTCTCCGGCGACTTTTCGTATTCTATAAATACAAACGGTGAAAATTTTACTCGCTATTTACCGCTTTTACTCGGCTTCAATAGAATACTCTCTTGCTAAGAGGTCGATAAGCTTTCTCGATAACTAAAATTATTTTTCCATTTCCGAACATGAGTAATCTCTTTGGTAATACTTCAAAACGGCCTTCCCGCGAAAATAGTAGGAATGTTAGACCTAAAAGGTCTCGTACAGAGGGGCCTTCGATAGATCCTCCTCGTCCATCCTCAACTAGAAGGTCGGGGATCGAGACTCCCGTTGTCCCTTCTGAAGGTTTTCCTCTAATAAGTTCAAGTTTTATTCAGCAAAATTTTCCCACTTCTGGCTCAGTAGAAAGGAGGCCTTCCCCCGGTCGGGTGGCTTTTGGCGATTTGTCTTTCATGGAGCAAACTCTCAATGTACCCGTTTTTTCAGGTATTTCCTCTTTTGAACAAGGTTTAAATGACCATGTTCCTGATAACTCCATTCCTTCCTCTATTTCCACTGCCCTGATCGTTAGCGGAAGCCCAGTGAACGTCGCTGCTGAGGCAATTAGTGGGAGTGCCTTTTTTAATTCATCGATAACACAATCCATTTCCCAAGATTTTCCTGAGTTTTTGTTTAATGATACTACTGTGGTATCTACTTCTTTTGAAACCGGCGACCCTTCTGGAGGTCGGGCCGGCAGTAGGTCCGGTCGGCGAACTATTTTTTCTGCATCGGGCAAGGAGACTTCGGTGAGTCCTAACGAGAGGGATTCTCCTCGTGTGTTAGATGACCGTTGCATCCTTGAGCAAGTTAAGGATATAATGCATTCGGTTAGTCCTCGGCCTGATCGAGTTCCTCTTGATAGTGAACTACCCGGCTCTGTTGAGCCTGATGCTTTTTCCTGGGATTTGGGCCTAAGCACAATTCTGCCCGGCGAGTTGAAGAAGCACGAAGGTATTTCCAATCTTCGCCTCGTTCAGTCGCTGGTTAAGTTATGCGAGCAGGTAATCATATTTATAACTTTCTTTGTTGCTTTATCTGGGTTGCCTTGTCACTTAAGAGCTTTTCTCTTTTTTCAGGCCAAGTACTTTGCGCTCCAGCTGGGTGTGCAAAATGATGATTTGTGGATTGGTAGGGATGCCCAGTAACGTCGCTTAGATTCGGAGATGGCGAAGGTCGCGGGGCAGACCCTCCAGTTGCAGCTCTTCAGTGATGATCTTCAGAAATCGCAAGAGGAGAAGTCTGTCCTTGAAAAGGAAAAAAGTGACTTGGTTCAGGCTCTGGCTCTTGCTGATGAGTCTCGACGGCAGGCATATGAGCAAGGTTATGATGCCGGTTATCAAAAGCGTCAGGAGGAATTGATGGCGTTTGTAGGTAACGCGACTCCTCGGAGGGGTGCTTCTGCTAGTCGGCCCGGCGATAGTAGCCTATCTCAATGACTTGTTCTGATGTAGATGATTAATTCTCTTTTTTTTTTTTTTTTAGGGCCTCAACCTTTATGTGGTTGTTTTGGGCTGAATTTTTGTATGGGAAATACGAATGATGATCTTTCATGACCAGATTCATGCCCTGGTTAATTTCAATCAATAGATATATTTTGTTATGCATATCTTATTGCTATGAATAAGTATAATTTTCTTTACTAAACAGGAGAGTTTAGTTTTACTTATCTGATGTTGATCATCTGAGAGATTATCCTTTATACGAAAAGGTAGCTCGGTCTGGCTCGATCAGTCTTAAGTAACTGAAATATATAATATTTGTTCTGCAAATCAAAACTTTTTAATCAAGTATAAGAATGATGATTGACCAAGTATGGTTCCTTAGGCTTGTCTTAAAATCATTTAAGACACTAAAATGTGGAGTGTAGGCCATTCATGTAAGTAATTGATTGAACAATTGTGAAAGAATGCTTATCGTTCTTGTCGATGATCGATCAATTCCTTGTAGATTTGTCCTTTTGCTAAGGATATCTTATTTAAGGACGCTATCATTTCCTCTATTGAGCTCTGCTCATAGGTTTAAGTTCGCTGAATCTTGTGAAAAGATATCGTTCTAGGTATCTTCTTAAAATCCATGTTTCTCTGTACTGATTGTGAGTTCCATGTTCCTCAAATAAAGCAACCAGTGTATCAAATATGTCAAATTTCTTGATATGGGAGGAATTGGAAAATGTAGATTTATTAGTTAGATCCAGCCTGTTCAGACCTCCTTCAGCAATTCTTTGGAATGTTAGGCAGTGGCGATAGTGCAGACTGGAGTGATGATAATTATTGCCTTAATATCGGTGTCAGGCTTCTTGGACTCCAGTGGAGTTCTTGTATAGCCAATTAATAATTTTCCATATGATATATGAGGCAGTGACGACCCTCGTATGCTGGAGGGTTAGGTCTTACACCTTTAATCAAACCAGTATTTTATCATAATGGTGTAGACTTGTATGCCTTTGTCGAGGATCTCAAGCTCTTTATTAAGCAACTGACATTTGTAAGTGTGTAAGCTTTTTTCAATCTGGAGCTCTTTAGATTCGCGTTTCTGTGGTACTAATCGCTCCGATCTTGATTCATCTTTGTAAGCGATCAATTTTTTCGACCTTGGAGGAGCCGTTCCAGCTTACTCGCATTAATTACTGGCAGTCAAAACGTCGCATTTTCATCCCTTGATCAGGGCTTCATCTGACCGTTGGATTAACGTCACACTTTCCCTATAAAAAGGGATTCAGTTTCATTCCATATCTATTCACATCAAACGAAATGAATTTATCATATACTGTGGACTTCATCTTGCCCAGTGATCCCATATCCTTCAAAAAGTCTCATTATCGCGAATCGTTATCATATGATAACTCAAATACTATTTGCCTTGTACTGATAGGTCCCATTGATGCCCTACCTTGTACTGACGGGTCCCATGTGGCCTCTGCCTTATTCTTCATGGGTTTGAGGTCCGTGGTTTCTGTCTGCACATGGTGGGTTCATATTTACCAGTCACCCCCGCTCTACGATGTTACCTCCGGAGTGATAAACCACCGGGGTGTACTGGTAAATTTTCACTTTTGCGACGGTCCCGAAGAGATGCTGCTTTAGAGTAAAAATCAACCCCCTAATGTTGAAGCAGTATCTTGTTGTGGGTGAATGAGTATTGCCGGTTATCTGGCTGGTAATGGTCATTTCGTCCGGATGAACATTTGATCTTCAGAGCCTGGCCATCGAACTAAAGAAGTCGACCATCCTGAGCAGCATGCTTCTTAGGTGGTCAATTCCAACCATCGAGGTACTAGGGAGGAGATTGATGTTTCCGTGGACATTGTCGTGAAGAGCACCAATCCATAGTATAGGATTATTTTATCTAAACAGTTCTAGTAATGTGTAGAAAGTTCTTGTATTCTGGTCGAAGCGTTGTATGCAATTTTATACTTGTTCTCCGAACTCAGATGAATAAAACTGTATTTATTTACCTTGATATTTCTTGTTCTTGATTTCTTCTCAATCTGCTTTTATCGACATCAAGGAGCAATGGCTTTTGCTCGGTTTATACTGAACTCCTGTAGGGCTTCTTTTACCAAAAAAATTATTTTTTTTGGCTTGTATCCTATATTTTATCGTTGATTATGAAATCGAGGAGCATTTACTGAACGGATCAATTTATACTCAACCCCTTTTTAATACTTAGGTTTTATATCATAACCTTTTTTGATCGTTAGATATAAGATCGATGAGCGTTTATTGAGCGGATCAATTTATACTCAACTCTTTTTTAATACTTAGGTTTTATATCATAACCTTTTTTTATCGTTAGATATAAGATCGAGGAGCGTTTATTGAGCGGATCAATTTATACTCAACTCTTTTTTAATACTTAGGTTTTATATCATAACCTTTTTTTATCGTTAGATATAAGATCGAGGACCGTTTATTGAGTGGATCAATTTATACTCAACTCTTTTTAATACTTAGGTTTTATATCATAACCTTTTTTGATCGTTAGATATAAGATCGAGGAGCGTTTATTGAGCGGATCAATTTATACTCAACTCTTTTTTAATACTTAGGTTCTATATCATAACCTTTTTTGATCGTTTGATATAAGATCGAGGAGCGTTTATTGAGCGGGTCAATTTATACTTAACTCTTTTTTAATACTTAGGTTTTATATCATAACATTTTTTGATTGTTAGATATAAGATCAAGGAGCGTTTATTAAGCGTATCAATTTATACTCAACTCGTTTAGTCGTTGTTGTTATGCAGATTGAGGAGTGTTTATTGAGCGAATCAATTTTACTTAACTCGTTTTAAGACTTAGGTTTAATAACCTTTTTATGGAGATCGAGGAGTGTTTATTGAGCGGATCAATTTTACTCAACTCGTTTTTAGACTCAAGTCTGTTAACCTTTTTATGGAGATCGAGGAGTGTTTATTGAGCGAATCAATTTTACTCGACTCGTTTAGTCGTCGCTGTTATGCAGGTCGAGGAGTGTTTATTGAGCGAATCAATTTTACTCGACTCGTTTAGTCGTCGCTGATATGCAGGTCGAGGAGTGTTTATTGAGCGAATCAATTTTACTCAACTCGACTAAGTCGTCGCTGATATGCAGGTCGAGGAGTGTTTATTGAGCGAATCAATTTTACTCAACTCGACTAAGTCGTCGCTGTTATGCAGGTCGAGGAGTGTTTATTGAGCGAATCAATTTTACTCAACTAGACTAAGTCTTTGGCGCTAATTCACGTGAATCCCTGATTCATAATTTATTGATAAAAGTTTCGAGAATGAATCTCAGGCCAAGGCCTTTAATACAATGGAAAATATGAAAAATAAAGTAAACAAAATTTAAAAGAAAGTAATAAGGATGATTTCTAGGATTTATTTTCCATAGTATCTCCTAAGGTTGACTGCATTCCAGGTTCGAGGTAAGGGGATTTCGTCCAAGTGTGCGATTTTGTATGCACCTTTCTTTCCTACGTTAATGACAACGTACGGTCCGTCCCAATTCTGTTGTAATTTTCCCACGTGCTTGGATACCTCTACCTTTTTTAAGACCAAGTCTCCTTCTTTGAAGGTTCGTATGTGTACTTTTTGATTGTAGGCTTTCTCCATGTTTGATTTAGCCACTTGCAATCGTACAGCCGCTTTTTCTCTTAAGGCTTCTGTTAAATCAATATCATTTTCTCTTGCCTTTCCGTTTTCCTGATCGTCATACATTTCAATTCATGGTGTCGGAATTAGTGTTTCGACTGGAATAACAGCTTCCGAGCCATATACTAGACTGAATGGGGTCTCCCCGTTTGAAGTTCTAACCGTAGTTCGATTAGCCCAAAGTACTCCTGGGAGTTCGTCTAGCCATCTTCCTTTGGCTGCCCCTAATCTTTTCTCCAAAGATTTTATTATTTCTCGGTTTGCTACTTCAGTTTGTCCATTCGCTCTTGGATGCCCAACTGAAGTGAAATTTTGCTGAATTCCTAGCCTTGCACACCATTCCATTACCTGTTTTCCCGCAAATTGGGTTCCGTTATCAGAGATCAGAGTTCTTGGGATGCCAAATCGACATACTATGAACTTCCATAAGAAATTGATCACTTGGTATTGAGTTATTCGAGCAAGGGCGATGCATTCTATCCATTTGCTGAAGTATTCGACAGCGACTAGAACATATGCTTTCTTGGATCTAGCTACTGGGAAAGGTCCCACGATGTCCATTCCCCATTGATCGAATGGCCAATATACTGGTATTGGGTGCATGTTTTCGGCTGGTTGATGACTTATATTAGCGTGGATTTGGCAATGATGACATTCTTGGACATATTGGACGGCATCATTATTGATGGTAGGCCAATAATAACCTGTTCGAAGGCATTTTAGAGCCAAGGCCCTTGCTCCGCTGTGATTCCCTGCATCTCCTTCGTGTACCTCCCGGAGGATATCGTTGGTTTGAGATTCGGAGATGCATTTCAGAAGAATTTCTGAAACTGATCTTCTGTAGAGTTTTTCTTCTATCAATGTATATTTTGGGGCCCGATATTTTATTTTTCGAGCTTCGTTTTGGTCAAACGGCAATTTTTCTTCTCGAAGATAGTCTATCATTGGAGTCATCCAGTTTCTTTCAGCTTCTTCGATTTCCATCATTTCGGCGACCGGTGTCTCATCGATATCGATTGCCGGCGCATTGGAAATTAACCAGTTAATCACCCTTTCAGTTTTTCCGTCGTGGAATCTTGTAAACCTAGACAGTTGATCGGCCCATTTATTTTCCGAGCGTGGAACGTTCTGTATACCAAAACTTTCGAATTTTTCAGCCAATTTCTTTACTTTGGCAAGGTATTTGACCATATTAAGTTCCTTTGCCTCATACAGACCTCCTATCTGTCTCTGAATTAACTCTGAATCGGTTAAAACCTTAAGGCTTTCTATATTGGCCTTGATCGCCATTTCCATTCCTGCGATCAGCGCATCATATTCGGCTTCGTTGTTTGTTACGACGAAGTCCAACGTTATCACATAATTTATATCCTCCTTATTTGGTCCGGTAAAGTTGATTCCGGCACCTCCTCCTTCTCGGCATGAAGCACCGTTGACATGCATCAACCAGGTTTGATTTTCTACGATCTAGATATCGTTGTTATGGCTGGTTGATTCGGTATGTTCGGTTGCCTGGGTTGGAGTTTCTAGCAGGAAATCAGCTAATACTTGGGCTTTAATCGCAATTCTTGGTTTGTACTCGATTTCGAACTGACCGAGTTCGATCGCCCATTTGATCAGTCTTCCAGAGGCTTCTGGCTTCGCTAAGACCTGCCTTAGCAGTTGGTTTGTTAAGACCACAATTTTGTAAGTTAAAAAATAAGGTCGGAGTTTTCGTGCTGCTACCACTAAGGCCAAAGAGAATTTTTCAATTTCCAAGTAGTTCTTCTCGGCCCCTTGTAATAACTTGCTTAAGTAATAGACAGGCTTATGTTCTAAACCTTCCACTTTAACTAGAACTGAACTAATGGCCACATTGGAGATTGATATGTAGACGTATAATGGTTCCCCTTCGGTTGGTTTGGCCAACAACGGGGATGTGGTCAGATATTCCTTTAGCTGGTCGAAGGCCCGGTCGCATTCTTCGGTCCAAACAAAGTTCTTTGCTTTTCGAAGAGTTTGGAAGAAATACAAACTTCTGTCAGCCGATTTGGATATGAATCTATTCAACGCTACGATTTTCCCAACCAAGCTCTGTACTTGGGAGATCGTTTTGGGAGGCTTCATTTCAGTTATGGCTCGAATTTTTTCTAGATTGGCCTCAATTCCTCGTTGATGTACCAAATAGCCCAAAAATTTCCCTGACTTAACACCAAAAGTGCATTTCGCCGGATTTAGCTTCATTCGGTACTTTCTCAATATTCGGAAGCATCGAACGAGATGCTTTACATGATCAGCTTCATTCATGCTTTTGATCAGCATATCGTCAACGTAGACTTCCATTATTTCTCCGATCAATTCTTTGAACATCAGGTTTACTAACCTTTGGTAAGTGGACCCCGCGTTCCTTAGGCCAAATGACATCACTATGAAGCAGTATACTCCTTGCTCGGTTATGATGGCAGTTTTCTCTTGGTCTCGTTCATCCATGTATATTTGATAAAAACCTTGGAAGGCGTCCATCATGCTAAAATTCGTGAAACCAGCGGTTGAGTTGACTAATAAGTCGATCCTTGGGAGGGGATATGGAGCGCGCGGACATAATTTATTAAGGTCGGTGAAGTCATTGCACATTCTCCACTTGTTATCCTTTTTATCCCCTTTTGCTATTAGCACAACATTGCATATCCATTCCGAGAAGTGTATTTCTCGAATTTGTTTGGCCTTAAGTAGCCTTTTTACTTCTACCTTAATTATTTTATCCTTTATTGGCCCATGATTCCTCTTCTTTTGTCTAGCAGGTTTTGCCATGGGGTCAATCTTTAGCGAATGACTGATTATTGGAGGGTCGATCCCTTCGATGTCGTTTGCGCTCCAGGCAAAGATATCTATGTTTTCTCTAAGAAAGTTGATCAACATTACTTCCCCTTCTTTGCTCAGTTCGGTCCCTATTCTTGTCGTTTTTGTTGGGTCCCCTTGTACCAGTAGGACATCTTTATATTTCGGTGGTTTTAGGGCCAAATCTATTGGTTCCTTTCCTTTTCTATCTATCCCATCGGTGCTAGGGATTTCAACTTCGACCCTGTCAACATCGTCTTCGAGCTTCCTTTTACTTGGGGTAATTGATCTTGAGGGGTTCCCCAAAGTTAAGGAGGTGTTGTAGCGCTCCCATGCCATGCAATGATCGTTCACAATTTCTTCGATTCCCATATCCGTTGGAAATTTTATCTTCTGATGATAGGTTGAAACAACAGCTCGGAATAGGTTGAGGGCGGGTCGCCCTAAGATTGCATTATAGGCGAAGGGGGTATCTACTACTAAAAATTTGACTAGCTTCACTGTCCGACGTGGTTTCTTCCCGAGTGAAACACTTAAAGTTATTGTGCCACAGGGGACGATCTCGGAACCTCCAAATCCTACTAAAGGCGTAGCTACCTTTTGGAATGTTATTTTTCCTAAGTTCATCTGTGCTAGGACTTCTTTAGAAATGTTGTTTGCTGAACTTCCATTATCAATCAAGATTCTTTTGACATTGTAGTTCGCTATTTCTAGCGATACCACCATTGGATAGTCGGGATTGTCCTCTTTTACGTCCCAAAGAAGGTTCTTTGGCACCTCGCCCTCGTCGAAGCTGATCAGTTGGTCGTTCGTTGGTTTACATTCTAGAGTCCATACTTCTTTCGGGTATTTTAAGCTTCCGATTATGGATCTGGCGGTTCTTCGTCGAGCATTACGACTGTCCCCACCAGCGGGTCCTCCTGAGATTGTGTGGATGGTACCATTAATCTGATCATTGTTCAACTCCTGCGGGGGATTATCATTAGGGGATCTTCTATGGGAACTCCTTCTTTGATTATTATTTCGAGGACTCCTACTTCTTCCTCTCTTGCGGTTATTGATAACTCTGTGAAAATAGAGTTATTGCGTATACTTTTTAGGCTTAAATCAGTATCTTTCTTGAATAATTGTGAGTCGTTTGAGATTTTAGAGCATATTTCACTTTTTAGAGTCGATTCATGAAATTAATCAAGTTTCGAGAATAATCCTTGATTTTTGGTACTAATTCGATTTATTCCTTTGTAGGAGATGAAATGGGACAATAAAGTTTCAAATCAATTGAGAATGAGCAATTTCAAAGCTTAAGGGGGTAAAAGGATTCAAAGGCATAAGATCAAGGACTGAAAGTGCAATTAGAGTCCAACTTTGATGTATTTGCAAGGAATATGCGGCTGACTTCCTTTGAACACTAATGGGCTGCGGCCCATTTGGAAATTAGAAGATTAAAAAGAATCCTAATTCACGTAGGATTCAAAGGGAAAAATCTGAAAAAGAGGAAATAAAAAGGCGAAAAGATCAGAAAAAATAACACCACGACATTTAGAAAAGAGAAGACACGCAAGATCAAGGAGAAACAAGCGCAGATCACACTTTTTGCTATTTTTCGTATTCCTTTATTAGAGAAGACTATGAACTCCTCTTTTATTTGTTTATTTCGTTAATTTTAGCATGAACTAATTTCTTTTAGTCTAGGGTTTTTACGGATCCATGTTATGCGAATAATGTTTTAGTTTCTTTTCTAGTTTTAATTTAGTGATTTTCGATTTTTATTATCGATATTCGTTTATCTAATTTTGTGCTAATTTACTGTCAAATTGACTGGCCACCTATTTGATTGTTTACTTTTCTTGATTGAACCTGGGAAGGGAATATTAAGAATAGAAGAGGAATTAGGTAGTGGGTTGCTTGTTAGTATAGGAATATACCCAACACACCCATATCCAAATTAGGTCATATAATTCATGCATGTTATTAATTCTACTAACTTAGGAATAAGAATAGTAAATTAATTGCATAGGTTCTTAGGTGATTCGGAAGACACTTAAGGATAGAAGTGAATCCTAGGATAGCGAATAAGAATCACTAGTTCAAAATTAGGGAGTTAAGTAACATTAGGAGCATAACATTGGTGAAGTTTAACTCTAGACCCTTTCTCATTGATTGTTTTCTTAAGCACTTTAATCATCATTTTAGATTAGTTATTTCTCTAGTTTTAGTAGTTAGTTAATAAACAAACAAAAAAATATTTTAGCCTAGTTGAATTAGAATAAGAATTAAGGTAGGGAATTTGGTACAATTTTAGTTTCAAGTCCTCGTGGGTTCGACACTCAACTTACTCTTTATTACTTTTGCGATACGTGCACTTGCGTTTATTTGCGTGTGTAAAATCCGCAACAAGTTTTTGGCGCCGTTGCCGTGGACTTTGATAATTAATAATTTACCAAGTTTCAAATTTTATTTTTGTTTTAATTCGATTTATTTTTATAGTTCAAATTTTTCCTTGTAGGTACTCATACCTAGTTTATGCGTAGTGATAAAAAAGCTGAATTAGTAGCTTTTGATCCAGAGATCGAGAGGACTTTCAGACAACAAAGAGCGCTAAACAAGAATCAAGGAAAAGCTGATCTAATGGAGAATCCAAATAATGAAAATCAGGTGAATCCACAGTTGGTAAATCAGCAAATAGGTCCACACGTTCCTGCCGAAATCGAAAGACCCATTAATGAATACATAACACCAATTTTGGGTGTTCTAGATTCAAGCATTGTCAGACCAGAGATTGAAGCAGCTCACTTTGAAGTGAAACCGGTAATGCTGAATCTGATCAATTCCTCTGCTATATTTTCGGGGTTGGCTATGGAAGATCCTCACGCCCATTTGAAGAGCTTTATGGAAATTTGCGATTCATTCAAATTGAATGGGGTTACTGCTGATCAACTACGAATGAAACTTTTCTCCTTTTCCTTAAGGGATCGAGCTCGAGTTGATAGGATAGTGCCCTGCAAGCCAGTTCTGTTAGCTTGTAATAGATCTATCCTGTATGAAACGATCTTTGATTTTATAATAATACGCATGTTTATTTATATATGTATAAGGATAAACAATGGCCAACTTCATCTCTCGCGAATACATTTAAGCGATTGGATGAAACCCTTAGATTACATTTGACTATGGGACGATTCACTTCAGTACTGAGTGCAATCATGAAACAGTCTCAAAGGTCGTAATCTTAAAAGTGTTCCAAGTCATAGATTCCGAACGAGACGGGGTATCGTAGGAATCGCCAAGACTTGTACGAGTATGCATGATTCACATGGAGTGAATTTGTAGTGTTTCATGAGCAAGGAATTTGAGTCCAGTGCATACGAGTAGGTGGTTCAATGGAGGATTGAACGCATCGAACGACCCGAACAGAGAAACCCATTGTGGAAGCGCATGACGCATATCGGTGATGGGATGTTTCTCAAGGAATATAATAGTGTACGATTTAGTCCTTTGACTTGAGGTACTAGGGCGAATTCGGTGCATGAAAGTGCGTACTTAGATCTAGGTATAGGCCACGTAGCTTGGTCATAACATGCCTAGGTTGGGTGCGTATGGACATGTACGCGAGTGGTTAGTACCGATATGGAATCTATTAACTCGCCGTAATGGGTGAGAGAATTTCCTATACGATTCTTAGATAATATGTCCAAGGATTCTGCGGCCGCAGTCGGTGACGGATTTGGAAAGGGGTTTCCAAATTTAGAAGGTCACAAAGGTATATTATCCTGAATTAGAAAGTATAGTTATCGAGACAAATTTAGAGGTGCCGATCAATTCACACACCCTAAGTCTTGATCGGGAATATTAGTCGATAGAAGGACCGTATGTACATGGCAATTATATGAGACGAGGTTCACAAATATCAATTCACCTGAAATTGGGCTTCATGGGCTTGTGGCTAGATATCGACCATGAAGTGTGGGTACTCCTGAATTAATAGAGGATTTAATTCTAGGAGTGGTTAATTAAAGGTTGTTTAATTAACCGGAACAATTTATTGTTCATAAATTAAATCACGAGGGATTCTTGGGCCTGCTGCCAGTTGATGGTGAACCCAGAGGGTCACACACAATACAATTGGACGGTGACTGTTATAAAAGGACATGAAAGGAATTAATTGATTTAAAGGTAATTAAATCAATTAAATGAATTAAAAGTATTTAATTCAAGTGGGAGATTAATTAAATGGCTAACTTAATTAATAATTGAGTTGCTAGTTAATTAAAAAAAATATTGATTTAATTGGACTGGGCATTTAATTAAAGTAGTTAATTAAATGGAGGATTGCAAGACATGGGCTTCTATTAATTAAAGCCCATAAGGAGTCTTGCAAACCTAGGTCAGAAGGAGCTTATAAATAGAGCACAACTAGAGCTCAAAGAAGGAACACCTAAGAAAGAAAACCCTAGCCTCCTTCTGTCCTAAGTAGCCGCCCCCTCTCCAAGCTAACCCTAGCTAGCCGCCGCCACCTGCTGCCGTGGGCTCCTTGGTGCCGCCGCCGCCATCTCCCTGTTCCATTGTGTTAGATCTTGATCTGTCAAGAGATTCAACACAATCCTGCAATAACAAATCTCTTGAATCGAGTTCTGAGCCTAAGATCTTGAGGTGTTGCCAGAATCCAATTGGTGTGGACTATCCCTGGAGGTGAGACACTTGGATCACTCCTGTGAACCAGATCAGATTCAGAAACGAAGCCGGAGGTTTCCACCACCTTGCCTGTGGTGAGGTATATCGCAAAAACCCCCTTTGTTAATTAATTGTGTGCGTTTTTGTTTATGTTTTTGTATACATAATATGGAGACTTCTTTTATGGGACCATTGGATGACTCGAAAAATTTTAAATTCCGCACTTTGTTGTCTGACAAATCGAGCCATATCCCAACACGAGTCTGGCTAAACTCAATGCCACCTAACTCCATCACATCTTGGACTGATTTGACTGAAAAATTCCTAAGGAAATATTTTCCACCCACCAAGAGTGCGAAAGTTCGAATGAAAATTCACTCATTCCAACAAATAGAGGGAGAGTCACTCTACGATGCATGGGAAAGGTTCAAGGGGCTAATGACACAGTGTCCACAACATGGAATTCCTGGTTGGGAACTGATAAATATCTTCTACACTGGACTAGGGGGACAAATCAGAACCATTCTTGATGCAGCAGCAGGAGGGACATTTTTGGGGAAGACATATACAGATGCCTACGATGTATTAGAAAGAATGACTTACAACAATTACCAGTGGGCATCGGAACGCTCATCAGTGAAACTTGCACCTGGAAAATTTGAGTTAGATGCAATGACAGCAGTGCAAGCACAATCAGCCATTTTATCCAAGAAGATTGATGGTTTAAGTATGAGTAAACCTGGAGCTAACTCGTTTCAAGCTCAACCAGTCAATATGATTCACAACTCAGAGATTTCTTGTATCATTTGTGGAGGAGAGCATCCGTATGAAAACTGCCCTTCAAATTCGGAGTCAGCATGCTATGTGGGAAATA
This sequence comes from Penstemon eatonii, assembly GCA_038501285.1. Classification (NCBI taxonomy): domain Eukaryota; kingdom Viridiplantae; phylum Streptophyta; class Magnoliopsida; order Lamiales; family Plantaginaceae; genus Penstemon; species Penstemon eatonii. The sequence continues at coordinate 14,092,525 of CM076710.1, read as the reverse complement.
ATCGAAACAATCAAGGGTATAATCCATACTCTAACATCTATAATCCCGGTTGGCGAAACCATCCCAACTTTTCATGGAGCAATAATCAGCACGTTGGACAGGGGTCAAACAACGCCAAAAATCAGCAAAACTCAACAGGGTTTCAGGGTCAACAAAAACAACCACCAACGGACAATAAGCCATCATTAGAAGAGACGTTGGCGCAGTTCATGAGCCAGACAAGTGCATCTATTCGGAACCTAGAAACTCAAGTGGCTCAATTAGCTCAAGATAGGCAGCACCGACCTCCAGGCTCACTCCCAAGTGACACTGAAAACCCAAGGACCAATCATAACGAACATTGCAAAGCAATCACTCTGAGAAATGGTAGAGAACTCGAAGAGCCCAGCAGAACACGAGTTCGAGTTGAGGATCCCAAGGAAGCTCAAGACAAACCTGAAGAATCCGAGCTAAACAAAGAAAAGGAGGTGGAAAATGAAATCGAGAAGAAAGATGTACCTAATCTACCGGAAATCAAACCTCCACCACCGTTTCCTCAAAGGTTCCAACAACAAAGGAAGAATGATCAGTTCAGAAAATTCCTCGACATCCTGAAACAACTTCACATCAACATTCCATTAGTTGAAGCATTCGAGCAGATGCCAAATTACGTCAAATTCATGAAGGATGTACTGTCGCGAAAGAAAAGATTAGGAGAATTTGAAACTGTAGCTCTCACCGAAGAATGCAGTGCAATTTTGCAGAATAAACTCCCGCCTAAACTCAAGGATCCTGGCAGTTTTACCATTCCATGTAACATTGGCGACAAGTACGTGGGACAAGCATTATGCGACTTAGGGGCCAGCATCAATCTCATGCCCAAATCCGTCTTTCAAAAATTGGGAATTGGGGAAGCAAGGCCAACTACGGTAACTCTTCAATTAGCAGATCGTTCCATTACATACCCCGAAGGAAAAATTGAAGACGTTCTGGTAAAAGTAGATAAGTTTATCTTCCCTGTTGATTTTATTGTGTTAGACTATGAAGCAGATTCGAATGTACCCATCATTTTGGGTAGCCCATTCTTAGCCACTGGAAGAGCATTAATTGACGTACAGAAAGGTGAATTAACCATGAGGGTGCAGGACGAGAAGATTACATTCAACGTGTTCCAAGCCATGAAACATCCCGACGACGAGGAAGAATGTTCATCAGTATGCATGATTGACTCATTGGTCGCTAAAACCTTTGAAACGTCTATGTACCGAGACCCGTTGGAGGCAGCCCTAAATTTGGATCCTGAGGAGATGGATGATAAAGAAATTGTACAAAGCGTGGCATTCTTACAAGCAAATTCGCGAGTCAATAAACCAGTCAACAAGATTGAAGGATTGGAACTGCCCACGTGCAAGCCTCATCGACCATCAATCGAAGAACCACCATCGCTGGACTTGAAGCCACTGCCAGCACATCTGCAATATGAATATTTGGGGGAATCATCTACATTGCCAGTAATCATCTCTGCATATCTCTCCGAAACCCAAAAAGAGAAATTACTGAGAGTCCTTCGAAATCATATACGAGCCCTTGGGTGGACTATTGCAGACATTAAGGGGATTAGTCCTGCATTCTGCATGCACAAGATCATACTCGATGATGAGGACAAGGGATCAGTCGAACATCAAAGGAGAATAAATCCGATCATGAAAGAGGTAGTCAAAAAGGAAATCATCAAGTGGTTGGATTCTGGAATTATCTTTCCTATTTCAGATAGTAGATGGGTTAGCCCGGTTCAGTGTGTTCCTAAGAAAGGTGGCATCACAGTAGTGAAAAATCAAAACAATGAATTAATCCCGTCAAGAACTGTCACAGGGTGGCGCGTTTGCATGGATTACCGAAAACTGAACAAAGCTACAAGAAAAGATCACTTCCCGCTACCATTCATAGATCAGATGTTAGACAGATTAGCAGGAAGGGCTTATTTTTGTTTTCTAGACGGATTTTCGGGATACAATCAGATTTTCATCGCACCAGCGGATCAAGAAAAGACTACTTTCACATGCCCCTATGGCACATTTGCTTTTAGACAGATGCCTTTTGGATTATGCAATGCACCCGCCACGTTTCAACGTTGCATGATGGCAATCTTTACAGACATGATAGAGAAATTTCTCGAAGTCTTCATGGATGACTTTTCTGTATTTGGTGATTCGTATGATGAATGTCTTGATAACTTAGCCAAGGTTTTGCGCAGGTGCGAAGAAACTAACTTAGTGCTAAACTGGGAAAAGTGTCACTTCATGGTACAAGAAGGAATAGTTCTGGGACACAAAGTATCTAGCAAGGGCATTGAAGTGGACAGAGCAAAGATAGAGACGATAGAGAAACTCCCTCCGCCTATGTCAGTCAAGGGAATTCGTAGTTTCCTAGGACATGCCGGATTTTATCGACGTTTTATTAAGGATTTCTCTAAAATCTCTAAACCTTTATGTAATTTGCTTGAAAAAGATGCTAAGTTTATTTTTGATGATTTGTGTATGCAGGCTTTCCAAACATTGAAGGAAAAGTTGGTGACAGCCCCAATAATAGTAGCTCCAGATTGGAATCTTCCATTTGAAGTGATGTGTGACGCAAGCGATGTCGCACTTGGAGCTGTTCTGGGACAGAAAAGGGATAAGATCTTTCACTCAATATACTATGCAAGCAAAACTCTCACTGATGCTCAAGTGAATTACACCGTGACTGAAAAAGAATTGTTGGCAGTAGTGTTTGCTTTTGACAAGTTCCGAGCGTATCTGGTAGGAACAAAGGTGATAGTATATACAGACCACTCCGCAATCCGATTTTTGATTGAGAAGAAGGATGCTAAACCAAGGCTAATTCGATGGTTGCTCTTGTTGCAAGAGTTTGATCTCGAGATAAAAGATAGGAAAGGGACTGAGAATCAAGTGGCTGATCACTTGTCAAGATTGGAGGGAGGAAACAAAGAGTCAGGCTCTGTGATGATCAATGAAGTCTTTCCAGACGAACAACTGTTTGCGGTAAATCAGAAAAAACTTCCATGGTATGCCGACTATGTCAACTATCTAGTAAGTGGCCTACTTCCTCCCGACATTAATTTCCAGCAAAAGAAGAGATTTCTGAATTATGTGAAGAACTTTATTTGGGATGAACCATACTTGTTTAAGAAATGTGGGGATCAAATGATAAGGAGGTGTATTCCCGATGAAAATTTTGAGGAAATTCTGGATAATTGTCACAATTCACCATACGGTGGGCATTTTAAAGGAGATCGCACAGCAGCTAAAATCCTACAATCTGGTTTTTTCTGGCCCACCTTACATAGAGATGCTCATGAGTTTGTGAAGCGTTGTGATCGATGCCAACGGGTTGGAAATTTAACGAAGCGTGATGAGATGCCACTGTCGACTATGTTGGAAGTAGAGCTTTTTGACGTTTGGGGGATTGACTTCATGGGACCATTCATTCCCTCATTTGGAAATCGGTACATCTTAGTTGCAGTTGATTACGTGTCTAAGTGGGTTGAGGCAGAAGCATTCCCAACTGATGATTCGAAGGTGGTGATGCAATTCATTAAGAAGCACATTTTCACAAGATTCGGCACACCAAGAGCCATCATTAGTGATCAAGGATCCCACTTTTGCAATAAGTACTTCAACGCGCTCTTGGCAAAATATGGTGTGCGGCATAAAGTAGCAACTGCATACCATCCGCAGACGAATGGACAAGCAGAGATCTCTAATCGAGAAATCAAGAAGATCTTAGAAAAAATAGTCAGTCCCACAAGAAATGATTGGTCCAAGAAATTAGATGATGCCCTGTGGGCATACAGAACGGCTTTTAAGACGCCAATTGGAATGTCACCGTATAGGTTAGTTTTCGGAAAAGCATGTCACTTACCATTAGAATGGGAGCATAAGGCTTTTTGGGCTGTTCGCAACTTAAACATGAGTTTTGAACTGTCGGAGAAGGAACGGTTGATGCAACTGAACGAACTCGATGAATTTCGATACATAGCCTATGAGAATGCCAAACTCTATAAGGAAAGAACAAAGAAATGGCATGACAAGACTATTACCACTAAGTTGTTTGAACCGGGTCAATCGGTACTCCTTTTCAATTCTCGTCTCAAACTTTTTCCTGGAAAACTAAAATCTCGATGGTCTGGACCGTTTATCGTCATAAACTCATTCCCACATGGTGCCGTGGAGATAGCAGAAGCTGAGACCGGTAGACAATTCAAAGTCAATGGACAACGTCTCAAACATTACTTGGGTGGAGAAATTGTGAATGAAAAGACCTCGGTGGTCTTAGAATGAAATAACCTGAGTATCATGTCGAGCTAAGGACATAAAACTAAGCGCTTCTTGGGAGGCAACCCAAGCTTTTACTTGTTTTTTGTTTTTTTTTCGTTTTTGTTTTGTTTTGTTTTTGTTTTAGTGTGATTTGTGGTGTTTTGTCGGGTTTTGCAGGAGTATCGCGGTGCAAGGTGACGAGAAAGTGAATATTTCATAGACTGGGGCGTTTTGGAGAAGAAGAAAAACCAGGCCATGGCACAATTTGAGCAAGGCCATGGCTCAATTGTGAGCAAAAAAAAAGTGCATAAATTCCAGAAGCTTGAAGCCATGCACAACTCTAGTCAGGCCATGGCTCAATAAATTGCACAAATTCCAGCAGCCTAAAGCCATGGCACTCCTTGAATAAGGCCATGGCTTCACTTCAAGTGCCCAAAAGAACCAATTTCCAGCAGCTTCAGGCCATGGCTCCAATTGGATCGAGCCATGGCCTTAAAAAAAAAAAAAAAAAAAAAAAAAATCAGAAAAATACCATCTCTCTCTCTCTCTCCTACTTCCAATTGCACAAACCCACCAACTCTCTCTCTCAGATCCGAGCCGCCGCCTCACCCAGCCGTGAACCGCCGCCGCGTCTCTCTCTCTCGCACCCTTTCCGGCCTCAACCGACCGCCGCCGCCGAGCCCTAACCCGAAACCCCACCTGCGACAGCTACCTCCAACCAAGCTCAGCCCCCCGAAACCGCCGCACCTTCAGCTTTCTCCGCCGCCATCAGCAACACACAGCCGAAACTCCCCACGCCGCCGCGACCTTCTTCCCCGTGCGAACACAGCCGCGCGACCGGCCTCCTATCTCAGATCTGCCGCCGCCCGAAGCTGTCGCACCTACATCTCACTCCGCCGTGACCTGAAACCCAACCGCAACCACCGCGTCCAACCTCACGCACGTAGGCCTGCCGCCCTCTCTCCCTCAGATCTAACCCCGCCGCACCACTCCAACAACCACCGAAACCCTAACCCGCGCAAACCCTAACCCCAGCCACAACCAGCCGCACTTAACCACCAATCCGCCGCCCCTACCACAAAAACGTCACCAGCCGAAACCCTAACGCCGCCACATCAACCTCTATCTCCGTTGGGCATATCTCAAGGGTCGGTAACAATTGTTTCTTGCCTTTCTTGATTCGATTCTTGAATTCTGAGTTCGATTGTTAGTTTGAGGGTGTATTGTGCTATTGTTGGATTTTTGTTGATGATTATTTGAGGATTGTGGAGGAACGGGTTCTTGAACGTAGTGTCGATTATCGGATTGTTGCTTGATTGTGTGGGTAGTAGAGAGTGATTATATTTTCGATTCGGTGTGATATTTGAGAATTGATTGTTCGTGTGGAGTAATTTTTTCGGTGAAGTGTTTGTGTTGCTTACTTTATACCAAATGGCACCACGAAGTAGAACGGTCCATAAGAAACCCCCCGTGAATAAATTAGCACTAACAACCACATCAACGAAAAAGCTTAGTGGTGCTAGGGATAAACAAGTGCGGACGGATGGTTTTGATAGTAGTAGGTTTGTTAACCCAGAGGCTCAAAAGAAATTCTTTGACGAACATGAGGTCACAAGGACAATTATCACGGAGAGGGGTGTAGAATGTACTCCCGAGAGTTTCCCCGAATTTTATCGGTTGTTTCAACAATGGGGGTGGATGGAATTCATTAAACAACCGACGGAGATTGAGGGCGAGCTCGTACGCGAATTCTATGCAAATGTTTCCCAAACTCCGGACGCAAAAGAGGTCCAAATTCGGGGAAGGTTAGTCAAGTTCGATAAGGCGACCATCAATACTCTTTACGAGTTGCCAACTTATGCCACTGACCAATACACCACTTGCCTAGCGGAAACAATTGATATGAAAGACATAGTGGAGTACATTTGTCTCCCGGGCACAGTCGTCCGAACGACGGGACCAATTTTGAAAGCATCGCTCACTCCTACAGAATTAATCTGCAAAGGCATTATCCGAAATGCAACAAAGGAAGGGGCCCAAACATTTTGGTTCCCCTCCCTTATCTTTCGCCTTTGTATGCAAGCCGGGGTGCAGCGAGGTGACGGTACTGGAGTGGTGAAATTAACAAGTGCTTTCGATGATCCAACTTGGTGTAAGATTTTGGGCATCTCGTATTGGAACCCCAAGAGTGCACGAACTATTTCAAACCGGGGATCGACATCATCTTCGAAACCCACTCCAAAACCGAGAACAATGCCACAGCGGCTTGACGCCATGGAGAAGCAACTTAACTTTTTATTTGCTTACATACAAACCGGCTTTCAGCGAAATGAGGCGTTCCAAGCAGCCGAGTTGCAGAGTCGAGGTGTCCAATTGCCACAAATGCCACATTTCCCAACTATGGATGATTTCGAGAGGGGCTCCACAGATATTAATGATGATGCTGAGTCGGGTCCCGAGGATGATGCTTAGGATGGACAGACATATGGGAGACCGCCAGTCACCGCCTCGTAGGGACGTATTCTTTTTACTGTTCTCTGTTATCTTTTGTTGGTGGTTTTCTTACTGTCTGCATGTGCATTTTATCGTTTTTCCTGTTTGGTTAGTTTGGCATGTTTCAACCCGTTTGTTTATGTCACAGTGAGGACACTGTTTGTTCTAAGTTTGGGGGGGTCGCATTTACTTCATGCATGCTAGGTCAACTTTAACTAATTTTTTTGAAATTTTATGTGTTTTTGAATGTTTTTTCCTGCACATTTTAAGCACGAATACATAATCTAGAATTTAGGATGACGTTAGAGAATTATAGTTAGAATAGAGCTTAAGAAATCCTTTCCTTGCCTACCTGATCTCTAGATTCGAGGATTAAAGTGCTAAGAGTCTAAGTGATAGTTTTGCCTAAGTTTGGGGGGAAGGATAACTTTAACAAGAACCAAATGAAGCAAAAGATGAAAAAAAAAAAAAAAGGAAACTATAAGTAAGTTAAAAGAAAACAACCTCACTTGTATGAGACCTGAAAAACCTCATCGCTTGAGACTTATACTTGCACTCCTCTAACTTGACTGCGATAAGATGAACGCTATATGGGTGTTTTGATTTAACTATTCGGCACTCCGCTATTTTGACTGCTTCTTTAGAACGAGTTATGAGTGTGAGTGGTGCTAAATATTACTAAAGTCGTGAAAAAGAAAAAAAATAAATAAATAAATTTGCTAAGTGAAAGTTCGAACTTAAAGGAGTCAATAACTTCGACTGAAAGCTTTGCTAGAAATTAGTGATTGGTATGATAACCCAAGAAAATAGAGAATTTGTTTGGCAAGTAAGGAATTCATGCAATTAGGCTCAATGATTTCGAAGCTATGGTGATCTAGGTGATTCCGACATTCTCGTACTATGTATACACACACACACGCAGGAATTACATGATAAAGTGCATAACATTTTGAAAAGATTGGTGTGGAGTTAACTTTGAATGCATGATGGTAAATGTTGAAGTTGGTTAGAATTGTTTTGAAATTAGTGTCATTACTCGAGGACGAGCAACAATTTAAGTTTGGGGGTGTGATAACTCTGTGAAAATAGAGTTATTGCGTATACTTTTTAGGCTTAAATCAGTATCTTTCTTGAATAATTGTGAGTCGTTTGAGATTTTAGAGCATATTTCACTTTTTAGAGTCGATTCATGAAATTAATCAAGTTTCGAGAATAATCCTTGATTTTTGGTACTAATTCGATTTATTCCTTTGTAGGAGATGAAATGGGACAATAAAGTTTCAAATCAATTGAGAATGAGCAATTTCAAAGCTTAAGGGGGTAAAAGGATTCAAAGGCATAAGATCAAGGACTGAAAGTGCAATTAGAGTCCAACTTTGATGTATTTGCAAGGAATATGCGGCTGACTTCCTTTGAACACTAATGGGCTGCGGCCCATTTGGAAATTAGAAGATTAAAAAGAATCCTAATTCACGTAGGATTCAAAGGGAAAAATCTGAAAAAGAGGAAATAAAAAGGCGAAAAGATCAGAAAAAATAACACCACGACATTTAGAAAAGAGAAGACACGCAAGATCAAGGAGAAACAAGCGCAGATCACACTTTTTGCTATTTTTCGTATTCCTTTATTAGAGAAGACTATGAACTCCTCTTTTATTTGTTTATTTCGTTAATTTTAGCATGAACTAATTTCTTTTAGTCTAGGGTTTTTACGGATCCATGTTATGCGAATAATGTTTTAGTTTCTTTTCTAGTTTTAATTTAGTGATTTTCGATTTTTATTATCGATATTCGTTTATCTAATTTTGTGCTAATTTACTGTCAAATTGACTGGCCACCTATTTGATTGTTTACTTTTCTTGATTGAACCTGGGAAGGGAATATTAAGAATAGAAGAGGAATTAGGTAGTGGGTTGCTTGTTAGTATAGGAATATACCCAACACACCCATATCCAAATTAGGTCATATAATTCATGCATGTTATTAATTCTACTAACTTAGGAATAAGAATAGTAAATTAATTGCATAGGTTCTTAGGTGATTCGGAAGACACTTAAGGATAGAAGTGAATCCTAGGATAGCGAATAAGAATCACTAGTTCAAAATTACGGAGTTAAGTAACATTAGGAGCATAACATTGGTGAAGTTTAACTCTAGACCCTTTCTCATTGATTGTCTTCTTAAGCACTTTAATCATCATTTTAGATTAGTTATTTCTCTAGTTTTAGTAGTTAGTTAATAAACAAACAAAAAAATATTTTAGCCTAGTTGAATTAGAATAAGAATTAAGGTAGGGAATTTGGTACAATTTTAGTTTCAAGTCCTCGTGGGTTCGACACTCAACTTACTCTTTATTACTTTTGCGATACGTGCACTTGCGTTTATTTGCGTGTGTAAAATCCGCAACAGTTATTCCGCTCTAAATAGTCGTCTAATTTTCCTTGTCCAATTAGTTTTTCAATTTCTCTTTTAAGGTGAAAACAATCTTCGGTGCGATGCCCATATGCCCTATGATATTTGCAGTATAAGTCATAGTTTCGTGCACCTGGTCTGGGCTGAGCGATTCTCTTTGCTTCCGGGATCCAATTATTCCTTTCCAGTATAGCAAATATTTCTTCTATTGGGATTATCAGCCTTGGGAGTTCTACTTGGTTAACTCTGCTCCTGATCGCCGGCTCGGCCGACCTAGGTCTTTGATAGATATTAGGTCGTCTATCTTGATTGTTTCGATTGTATTCCAATCGCTGGAAGACATTGCCTTTTCTAAAGATCGTTCATAATCCACGGATTTTTGGACAGGAATCCTTGTGCGGACTATGTAGCGATCGTTGCTCGCTTGCCGGGCTGTCGGCTTGTTGAGAGATTTGATCGATCTGCCTCGGTATCCTTTGCATGGGATTTGCCTTAGTGGTCCTAGGGATTCGAGGAACCTGCTCGGGTGCGAGTAGTTCCTCTAGGTAGAGTGATTTAAAGATCATAGCAATCTGTCGTAGCTTCTCCTGAGTGTCTGACAGGGGAATTGGGATTGCTGGAGCTACATGTTCTTCTGGTACCACACCAGCGGGGGTCCCTTATGGTTCCTCTCGATCCTGAAGATGTTCGTTTTCTTGCTGATCGTTATTGGTTATTGGGGCATTATTATCAGTACTGCCCTGAGGACCCTCAGACGTGTTATTCGGGTTGGTCGTGTTACTTCTTGCTCCGTTACGGGCGCTTTTCCTTGGGCGAGCCACATGTCGATTGAATAATTAACCTAGCCCCTCGGTGGGTGCCAACTGATTTAACCGTTTTTCATTGGTTATGATTAAATCAATATGATGTGATTAGGAGATCCGGTTTTGTATTAATTATAGGGCTCTGTTACTTTATTCTGGATGGATCAATCTCAAGGAAGAACAATTAAGTAAAAGAACAAAAAAGTAAACAAGACAACGAAAGAGTTAATGAGTAAAATAGTATAGCAAAAGCTTTTCTATTCAATATGATATTCATTGATAGCCAAAGTATGTAGGGGTCCGTTCTTAATTGTGTAATACCAAGTTTTAACTAGGTATTTATATGAATAAAACCCTAGCTTTACAAGGAAACATAGTTCTGATTGGGCTCGGCATAATAGTCCCTCTCAAGTCAGGATTGTAGTCTGGTCGTTGAGGAGAATCGTCTCTGATCGGGTCAATGGATGATTCCGTATGAGCATGTATGGTCGAACCGATCTGATATCCCTAAGTCGATCCGAGTTTTATAAGGGGTACAAAATAGCCCCCATCAATCTCTGATGACAACTTAACTTCAACTAACATTCATCAACAAATTTCATCTTTTAATCAGAAGTACCGCTAGTCTTAAACGTTCCCCCTGACTTTAAGAATCCATAAGTTTACTAGTTTGTTGAGAGTTAACCTTGAAGATGATAAGATGAGTAAGCTGATAAACCCCAGTCTTCTGATGAGTTCCCCTTCAGCTTATGCATCTAAATTTAATAGTCCTAGTTCAGCTCTTAGAGTTGAAAACCTTGCATCACTTAGAGGTTTAGTGAATATGTCAGCGATCTGATTGTCAGTATAAACATACTCTATTATAACATTTCCTTTTTCCACATGATCTCTGATGAATTGATGTTTGATCTCAATATGCCTAGTTCTTGAATGACTTATAGTGTTTTGAGTAAGAGATATTGCACTTGTATTGTCACAGTAGACAGGGATTCAATCGATTTTAATGTTGCAGTCTTCTAGTTTGATGAGGGATAACTTGGATTCAGCATTACTACGGTCTTGCAAGGTCGAAATTCACTGATCTCGACCTTGTTAGAGCATAAATTCGAGCCCTAAACTCAGGAAATCTTACGCTGATTCTACAGAGAAAGCTTAGGGTCCAAAATCACTGTTGGGCCGAGCTCAGGCCCAGGCCCGTGGGCTGAGAAGATGCACATCTACGGGTGGTTCATCTGGTCCTAGATCTCAGCTATAAATACCCCAAGCATTTATGACGACGACACAACTTCCCAGGTGCTCTTCCTCCGAGGCTGCTGCTCGGAACTACTTAAGAAGCATAGTATAGGCTACTTTATATGTATTTCACCCTCTAGCTTGTACGGCATCCAATAGTGCTCGGATAGGACTCTTGTTATTTGTAATTTGTACACATTCATTCTGAATACAATACTATTGATCTTTTACCTCAGTTCATTTATATTTGCACGGCATTTTACACCACCCAGATCGAACAAACGAAAACGCGTAAGATCAATTGGCGCCCACCGAGGGGGGCCCTAATTCGAGTATTAGATCGAAATATGCCTACTACGAGGAGGAATACATATAACCGGGGAGAACCTTCCCGTGCAGCAGGAGCACAGAATTCGGTCAATAATGAGCCCGATAATCTGTCGCGTGCGGCTCAACAACCAGAGGTTCCACCAGTTGTTCCGCAGGATAATGTCCCAATTCACACAACCGTTGGAGATCTAAGGTCCATCATAGGTACGATGTGTAGGGAATTTCTGAACGGGGGAAGGGCTGATCAATCGCCTGTAGATCAACCAGCAGTTCATGGGAGACCTGAAATACCATCTTCAAACATCCAGAGGGAGAACAGTGTACTACGATCTATATCGCACGCGCCAGCAACAAACCCTCCTCGGGGTGTGCCATCGAAAATCAACGCCCGATCAGAAATTCCGCCAAAATCAGTGCATGATGTGGAGGATTCAATAGTAGGGGAAAGTCACCCTTCTGGTGCTGTCAGAGGTAAAAAATCGACCTACAAAAGAATTACAGATTCCGAACTGGAAATGATAGTGCAAGAGAGAGTAGCTAAGGAATTGGAGAAGGAAGATACGCTGATAGGAATTCCTCGCGGCAATTATGTTGACAGGCGAGCGGGAAATGTTCTGAATAGAGAGAATCTACGAGATAGGGAGGTTTCGAACAGTATCATGCGTTGTTCGCCGTTTTGTCAGGAAATACGCGAAGCTTTAAACGCGGAAACTATACCTACCAGGCTATCGCGGTATAACGGGACTACCGACCCCGGGGAACACATCAACATCTTTATTAATGTGATGAACTTATACGGACATTCTGAGGACTTTTGTTGCAAAATCATGGTTACTACCTTCGAAGGAATTGCTCTCGACTGGTTCGGAAAGTTGCCGCCTAACTCCATATTTTCCTTCGAGGAATTTTGCGACAAACTGAAACACCAATTTGCTAGTCAAAGGAAACCGAGATTACCAGCAAATCATTTGGGAACCGTAAAACAATTGGAAGGAGAAACGTTGAGACAATGGTTAGCGAGGTGCAGTATCGAACTTCTCAAAGTTGACACTCCGCAGATCAAATATCTGTCCTCATTAATGTTCGAACTAACAAGGAGCACCCAGTTCGGAAACGCCTTGTGAAGAAAACAACCGAAATCCTTCGAGCGAATTATGGAGATAGCTGAGAAATACATGATTTAGGAAGAGATGAATAAATTAAAAAGCTCGCATACTGTGAAACTTCCTCTTAACAAAAAACAAGATCGGGCTCCTGTCCCAAAGCCCGGTGATTACGGAGGATCGACCAGAGGGTCTGTTTGGCAACGAATCAACACTTATAAACCAAATATGCCACCCCAAGGGTCGAATTCCTATGGGCCTCCCTATGAATGAGCTCGACCTCCTAGACCGGGAATAATTCAGTTTACCGAACTTAACAGTTCAAAGGAAGAGGTGTTAACTGTGTTAGAAGAAGGAAATTTGATTCCAGAGGCTCAGAGAATCACTCAGGCTAGGCCAGGTGCGGTGGGTTACGACCAATACTGTCGATACCACCGGGCTCGGGGGCACAGCACCGAAAACTGTTACCAACTGAAAGTCGAGATAGAAAAACTAATTGCACAAGGAAAACTCAAAGAATTTGTCAAAGGAGGTAACTATAACAATCGTTATAGGTCCAGGAGCCCGCGAAAGTTTATTACTCAACAGAAGCAGGTTCGAAATCAGACGGAAGAGCGGTCAAATGGAGTGATAAACATGATTGCTGGCGGACCAGCAGGAGGAGATAGCAGAAATGCTAGAAAAAGAACATTGAGATCGATAAAGGCTGGGGTCTCTGCAAAGAGGGAAATTCTATCCTCGGAATTTCCCTCCATGGAAAATCAATTTATAAGTTTCAGTGAGGCTGATCGACCTTCGGACATTAATTGGGATACAAACGAAGACGATCCAGATTTTTCCATGGTGTTGACATTGAAAATCACTAATTTCGAGGTTAAGAGAGTGCTGGTCGATAATGGAAGCTCGGCAAATATTATCTCTTCGGAAGCTCTCACAAGGATGAATCTTTGTCACCCACATCTGGATCGAGTAACCACTCCTTTGGTTGGTTTTGGGGGATCGGAGATCGTCCCACTTGGGACCATTCTCTTGAGCACGACTCTAGGAAGCAAGCCAAAGAATATAACAAGAATGATCAAATTCCTAGTGGTAGATACATCATTCGCTTACAATGCCATATTAGGGAGACCAGCTCTAAACATCTTCAAAGCGGTTGTATCTACCTATCACCAAAAGATAAAGTTCCCGACCGAGGGAGGAGTAGGAGAAATGAGGAACGACCAATACATGGCCTGGGAATGCTATAATTCATCTTTAAGCATTAAAAAGAAAGTGGAACCCGAACTCCCGATTAAGAGGAAAATAGCTGAATTGGAGTCTGGTGTAAAATCACCGATTCCCGACTACGAGAAATTACAAGGAAAGAAAGGGAAAATTGTCGACATGAGTGTGCAAGCACCTGGCCACAAAAAAGTAACTTTAGTTCCGGGATCCCCTGAGAAATTCACCAAAATTGGAACAGATTTAAGCGAGGGCATGGAAACCATGCTCATTGAATTTTTACAGAAGAACGTGGACGTTTTTGCCTGGAGCTCAGATGATATAGTTGGAATCGACCCGCGGGTGATAACACATTCGTTGAACATCGATCCGAAGGCAAAACGTGTAAGGCAAAAGAAGCGCAATCATGGTCGCGAAAAGGACAAAATAATCAATGCAGAGGTCGATAGATTGCTAGCAGCGGCCCAGATCAGGGAAATAAGGTTCACAGAGTGGTTGTGTAATGTGGTCCTAGTTTCTAAGGGCGAAAAGATCGAAAACAAATGGAGAATTTGTAATGACTTTACAGACCTAAACAAATTGTGCCCAAGAGATCCTTACCCATTACCTCGGATCGATATGCTTGTAGATTCCACCGCGGGGTTTGTATTTTTTAGTATGATGGATGCTTTCCAAGGATTTTATCAGATAAAAATGAATGAAAGATACCAGGATAAAACAGCGTTCATCACCGAGCGATGAGTCTATTGCTTCATCGTCATGCCTTATGGCCTGAGAAATGCGGGCGCAACCTATCAAAGGTTAGTCAATATGATGTTTAAAGATTTGATAGGGGAAATCATGGAAGTTTATGTAGATGACATGCTCGTAAAGAGTATGACCGAGGAGGACCACGTCAACCATCTTGATCGATGTTTTGGAATTTTAAGGAAATATGGAATGAAGTTGAATCCTGCCAAGTGCACTTTTGGTGTGCGATCGGGAAAATTCCTCGCATATCTTGTCCACGAAAGAGGTATCGAAGCCAATCCCGAAAAAATTCGAGCAATTACCGATCTACATCCACCGAGAAAGCTCTCAGATGTACAAAGCTTGATCGGGAAGATTATTTCGTTAAATAGATTCATCTCACGATCTGCTGACAAGAGTTTACCATTCTTCAAACTGTTGCGTAAATCTAAGAACTTTGAATGGAATGCAGAATGTGACAAAGCTTTCGAAGACCTGAAAGCATACCTAACCTCACCACCGATGTTAGCCAAGCCATCCGATGGAGAACCTCTATATTTATACATAGTCGTGTCGGAAGAGGCTATTAGTTCGGTTTTGGTAAAACTCGATAAGTCTGAGCATAAACCAGTTTACTATTTGAGCAAGTTATTGCAAGGTGCTGCGAAAAATTACATGGAGATTGAGAAATTCGCGCTTGCCTTGGTGGTAGCTGCGCGAAGGTTAAGGCCTTATTTTCAGACATATAAGATCATCGTCTTAACGAATCAACCTCTAAGACAAGTCTTATCAAAGCCAGAAGCATCTGGCAGATTGATAAAATGGGCGGTAGAGCTGGGTCAATTCGAGATTGAATATCAACCACGAGTCGCTATAAAGGCACAGGTATTGGCTGACTTCGTAGTCGAGTCAACGGGCATATCGAATGTGGAAGAAGGAGCGATCTCCGAGGTAAGAATGGTCGAAAAAGCAGAAGATCAGGTCTGGCTGATGCACGTGGATGGTTCCTCGACCAGGAAAGGAGGGGGAGCTGGAATTCATTTTCAAGGACCCAATGGTGAAGACTTGAATTATGCTATCACTTTGGACTTCGTCGTTACAAACAACGAAGCGGAATATGAAGCCCCTGATCGCCGGATTAGAAATGGCCATAAAGGCAAAGGTAAAATCAATTGTTGTGTTAACAGATTCTGAACTCGTTCATAGACAGGTGAAAGGCACTTACGAGGCCAGGGAGTTCAATATGATCAAATATTTGAACAAGACAAAAAACTTGATCTCTGAATTCGACAAGTTTGATATTCAACCTATACCGAGGGAAGAGAATTTATGGGCAGATCTGTTGTCGAAGTTCACGGGACTTGCAGATGGGAAGAATGAAAGGATAATCACATGGCTATTATCGAATACATCTGCTATCGAACTGGATGTGACTCCCTCAGTCAACGTCATGGAAATCGATGAGCCGAGGATCTCTTGGATCGACCCTCTTTTTTCCTATCTCAAAGAAGGAAAGCTTCCAGAAAACTCAAACGAAGCTCGAAGGATCAAATACCGAGCACCATCGTTCACTCTAGTTGATAATCCACTCTATAAAAGATCTTCTTCTGGAATTTTATTAAAATGTATCTCCGAAGTGCACTATAATGCTATTTTAAAAGAAGTTTAGGAGGGAGAGGCAGGTAGTCATTGCGGTGCTCGGGCATTAGCTCTTAAATGCTCGAGGTCAGGATATTATTGGATTACTCTTTTCTCTGATTCTGTTGATTATGTGAAGAAATGCCACCATTGTCAAATTCATTCGAATTTGATCCATCAACCGGCCGAACATATGCACTCTATTCCGATCTGTTGGCCTTTTGATAAATGGGGCATTGATATTGTTGGGCCGTTTCCAACAACAAGAGCCCGAAAAAATTATGTATTAGTTGCAGTAGAATATTTCAGCAAATGGGTCAAATGCGTTGCTCTGACAAAGATCACCCAATTCCAAGTTATTAATTTCTTATGGAAGAATATTGTCTGCAGGTTCGGGATTCCCAGGATCTTAATATCTGATAATGGAACGCAGTTCGCCGGGAAAAGAATCACAGAATGGTGCCAAAAATTCAGAATACAGCAGAGTTTCGCATCAGTGGGGCATCCTCAAGCTAATGGACAAACCGAAGTCGTGAACAGAGAGATCGTTCGATCTCTGGAAAAACGTCTATCTGAGGCAAAGGGAAAATGGCTCGACGAACTGCCAGGAGTTTTGTGGGCCAATAGAACTACTGTTAAAGCTGCAACAGGAGAAACTCCATTCAGTCTGGTTTATGGGTCGGAAGCTGTTATTCCAGTTGAGAACCTTGTACCTTCTCCCAAGGTCGAATTTTATGATCCCGAGGAAAACCAATCTCTAAGGGAAATGGAAGTTGATCACGCAGATGGTCGAAGGGACCGAGCAAAGTTGAAAATTCAATCCACCAAGTCTAGCATGGAAAAATCCTATAATCGAAACGTTCGAATCCGAACATTCAAAGTGGGAGATTTAGTGCTCAAGAAAGTAGAAGTGTCGAAGCATGTTGGAAAACTTCAACCTAATTGGGATGGCCCCTTTGTGGTCGTTGAGGTTGGAAAGAAAGGTTCTTACAAAATTGCTCATCCTAATGGAGAGGTCCTACCTCGAGCCTGGAATGCCGTTAATATGAGAAGATATTATGGAAGATGAAGATGGATAGTTAAAATTCTAGACTATTACTATTTAGTCATCTCGTTCTGTTTCTTTGTTTCTCGTGATTAAGAAAATTACATGTTCAATGAAAGTTTATTTCGAATTGAGTTGTTTATTCAATGAAAGTTCATTTCGCCGAAATTATTATTTATTCGTCAAATTCTGGATATTCTCGATCTTCATTCATTTATTATCAATCTCTATTGTTCTCCATCAACTATTAAACGGGTGAAAGCTGTTGCTATGACCATCGGGCTAAAAACGCTCTGAAACGACTAAGGGTGAAAGCCGTTACTACGCCCCTTAGATCGAAATTATTAAATGGGTGAAAGTTGTTGCTATGACCCTCGGGCTAAAAACGCTCTGAAACGAATAAGGGTGAAAGTCGTTGCTACGCCCCTTAGATCGAAATTATTAAATGGGTGAAAGCTGTTGCTATGACCCTCGGGCTAAAAACGCTCTGAAACGACTAAGGGTGAAAGCCGTTGCTACGCCCCTTAGATCGAAATTATTAAATGGGTGAAAGTTGTTGCTATGACCCTCGGGCTAAAAACGCTCTGAAACGACTAAGGGTGAAAGCCGTTGCTACGCCCCTTAGATCGAAATTATTAAATGGGTGAAAGTTGTTGCTATGACCCTCGGGCTAAAAATGCTCTGAAACGACTAAGGGTGAAAGCCGTTGCTACGCCCCTTAGATCGAAATTATTAAATGGGTAAAAGTTGTTGCTATGACCCTCAAGCTAAAAACGCTCTGAAGCGACTAAGGGTGAAAGCCGTTGCTACGCCCCTTAAATCGAAATTATAATCAGGATCGAACGAAAATCTGTCACATTCCTTCTACGTGATTATTGAATTAAAGGGGAAGAATATTATTCGGGCTTAGGAAAGTATTTCTTCGAACTTGGGGAATCCCCAAGAATTCTGTGTTTAACAAAGGTAGTATCATTTGAAAGTTGTTTTATGAAGCTACAAGACCGTGAATCATTAGATGACGAGGATAAAAGTTCATTTCTGTTAAGGTTTTCAATTTGCCTCATAAGTTAACGAAATCATGGAACGACAAAATGGCAGTAGATCGAAATCACAATCCGTTAAAATAAAGATAGAAAAAGAGAATTATAAAGATAAACAGTTGCATTTATAAGCTGTTCGAACAAATACAAATGATTCATCGAAATACAGAGATAAAGATACAACAAAAGGATTCGAATTCGAAGACGTTACATTCGTTCCTATTCTACTACAAATGCTACAAATAAGCTAGAGGTCTTCGAAGCCAAATAAGGAAAAACATGGGAACAAGGTCGGAGCTTGCCTCCCGGAATCGTAGCAAATCCAAGACCTCCGTCCAATAAACCAGCGGCGAAAAAACAGTTTTCCAGCATTCTTGCTACCGGATCCCCGCTAGCTCTCAAAGACAATTATCCGGTCAAGGGAAGATGGAAGCATATCTAGTCCACTAACCGACCGGATGAAACGATAGGATATCAGAATTCTAACCCATCTCAGGGGAGATGACTCCAAAGAAGCAGGTCGCCTGCCGGTACCCTAGTCACAATCCTTTTCGCCTGTCGATACCCTAGTCGAAATTGTTTCCCATATAGGGACGTTGGGGAAGTCGAGAAAGAAAGTTTGGATTCGAATCTCGAACAAATTAATCGCAGAGATCAAGTGGAACATGGAGTTGATCGATGGAAGTAAAAATACAACCATGCCGATCGAATGAAACATTTACGGACAAGTAAAAATATGAAGGTAATTTCGGAACTATATATAGGGGGAGGAATTTAGCATCAACGGCGTAGATCCAGTGGGATGAACGGCCACGATACGAGCATTAAACGCTCTGCCCGTCCCAATTCCCAAAAAAAAAAAAGGGGGAGAGAAAGGAAGGAAGAAAAAACAACATTTCAACAATATTACTGTTACAACAAGATTGTGTTACAACAAAGAAAAATCTTAGCAAGCTTATGTTACAACGAAGGGAAATCTTAATACAACTAAACGAAATTATTTTCGGAAAGGATTTTTCGAACTTCAGCACTGCGATCAGCATACCCGCGGGTATAAGCTTCCCTCTCCCGAAGCTCGGAATTTTTCTTCTCACGTTCATAGATATCTTTGAGTCTCTCTAATTCCGAGCTCAACTTGTCCTGAGACAATTTCTCCTTAAAAAATCTATTAGCTTCCAGTGCGCGATCCAGCTCAGCCTTCTTCTGGCCAGCTCGAGAGTAATGATAGCTCGTTGTTCGATCTCACGCTTAGCCAACGCATAGAGCCCAGAAAAGCCTTCGCTAGCCTGAACTTGTAAGAGGACATATCAAGGCTAAAAATAAAGAAACTAGAGAACTAGGATAAGGAAATTAGCAAAAATTACACGGGCAAGAAATTCCGACCCAGACTGAATCAAGAATGAAGAATATTCTCCTTTTGATAGAATTGCCTCGGAGATAGAGATATTGGCCCGAAGAAGGCTCAGATCGGATTTCTCGTGTGGTACTTTGTCTAAACGAATTATGTCCCTCTTAAAGGGAAAAACGTCGGAAGGAAACAATAAATTGAAAGACTCAGCAGCCTTCGAAGGCGCGGACCGAACAGGAAAAGATGTGCGCACAGATACATCCTCCCCAAAATAAACCTTTTTAATTTTCTTGTTTGATCCCTTGGTTTTCAAACATGAAGAAAGGGCGACAGTCGAAGATTTACCTCCTCCATGGAAAATCAGTTCATCGGAAGTAATGGACTTAACCGGAGCTTGTCTCTTTTTCTTTATATTTCTACCATCATTGGGTTTGGGGAAAGGCATGGAAGAAATTACAGAAACGTTCAAATTTTCATTCATCTCTTGGCTTTCGGATAATTATTCGACCGTAATAATTTCCTAAAGCTCCGATCACTATGTATGATGTTATCGTGAAGGCAAGGTAAAATGACCTTAGTATTTATAAGAGACGTGGCATTATGCAAGTTACATTTATTGGTAAATCATCACTCCCAAGAAAGATTCGGTGACGCGACCAAGTATGCAAGAATGACGTTATAAAGTTCAACAAAATGGTCATCCTGGCAGTAAGTCAAGCATGGCGTTAAGGGAAAAGTGTAAACTCAAGCATCCACCAAATAAAGAAGGCAGGAGATTATAGAAACGAATTTGCAATTACAATAGTTCGCTAAGTAAATCCTATTACATGGTAATTACTAACGGCTAGATTCCTTCACGCCAGAACCATTGTCCGATCTCTCTTGCTCTTTCCCTTCACTAGAATCGCTTTCCGAACTATCAGAATCATCACTACTCGAGCTGCTTTCTTCTTCATCATTACTTTGCACATCAGTCGCAGATTTACTTGAGTCGGAAGATAGAGTGCCTTGCTCTCCCTGGTCGTGGGAATCCCTTTCAATATCCACATCCTCATCCTCAGATTGCGCTTCGAGCACATCAGGATTTGGCATCGGCACTCCAAATTCATCAAGAAATGGAGCGAACTCATGGTCGGCTAAGCCTTCGAGCTTGGGAGGAAGAGAAGAAGCCTTATAATCTTTTTCGAAAATGTTCTTATAAGGATCCATGTAAGGAAGATAATCGTCAATGGTGCCTTGAATCCTTCCGGCTGTGAGGAGATGCTGAATTCCTTTATAATAGAAGGTTTGATTAACTTCACCCGACCGCAAGAGAACTAAGGCATCAATAAAGGGTGACTTTAAAAATTCTCTTATGGCAGGAAGTCTGCCTTCTTCTCGGCCTCGAGCATACGCCTGTTCGGATAAGGCCTTAGCCTGCTCAAGATCCGATTTCAATTTGGTTACCTCTTCCTCGAGGGCCCTCTTTCCGTCAAGGTCCTTCTTAACTTCCTCGAGCTCCTTCTCGACCTCAGATAACTTAGTCGAAGTATCCCTCAACCGATCAGCCTTGGTAGACTCTTCCCTCAGGATATCGTGAAGGGCACTCTGAGCCATCTGAGATTCCTCGTTTAATGTGGCCAGTCGGTAAGCTTGATGACTGAATAAGTCTCCGACCTAAAGAAGAAAATAAATATTATTGACGAAGCAAAGATTTTGAGGAAAAGTTAGTATATGTAGATAAAAAAACTTATTTACCTTTTGTAAAGCATAGGCGTAATCACCCGCGATCTCGAAGTCATTCTTAAGAAATAGCGCGGTGTTATCATCCTTAAATCTCCCGGACATGAATATCCGAAGAGACTTATCCACTGCATGCTCACCATCAGGGCCCAAGTCGGACTCGATGGTTCCATCCTCCGGGAATCCAGCTGCCCTTGGTCCTTGAAGATGGTCCTCTATGAAATCAGCCAGGTCTGGCTCGGAATGGCCAACCCGGCATCGGATCGGACCCGGTCCTCGACCAAAAGGCTTCACCCTTCTAGAAGACTCAGGGGCGTCGCTACTCCGTTTACGAGCCATTCTCGATTCCAGTATCTCCTGAGCTCGGACCTCTTTCAAGGTATAATGACTAAGTCCTACCTCATTCAGATCAGAAGAACCGGTTGGAAAAATGGACCGAATATCGAAGGCTCGAGATTGGGAATTTCCCTCGATCGCAGCATGAGGTTGGGAAGTTCCCGCAATAGCAGGTTGGGAAAAACTCACCATAGCGTTCGAAACCACGTTGGTATCGACCCCAGGAGTGGATTTTACAACCTTTCGGGAAACCTTTGATTTTTGGTGACGAGGTCGACCTAGGTTACCGTTCGAAAAAGAAACAACGACCGAACCAGCTATCGACGTCCGAAACCTATCAATGATTCCAGCTGTGAAACACAAGGGAATTAACCTCGATTATAGAAAGATAAATCGAGATGAATATAATAGTTTGACATACCTAAAGTGGAAGGAGCAACAGCAGGATTGGCCTCTCCTTCAACCCCTCCAGGTTGCTCGGTTGGATTGCTATTCGGAATGATTAGAGCCTTTCCGTAGTTGATCTCAGGCACAGGAAAAGAGCATGAGCTGAGCCCAGCCAAACGCAAAACCGCCTCTTGAGTCATCAATGGAGTCTGATGAAGGTCGGCTCGAAGGGATTGCAGGAGTTCGTCTGAAATCTCATGGCACATATTTCCCCTAAGACGTCGTCTGCCATAGATCCACGACTTCGCCCCGGGCCATACGTGTGAAATAGGCTCGGGATTATCCGCAGAAGACGGAGAGTCTGGGCCACGAACAAAAAAAGAACTCCTGTTTCCAGCCTTTTGAATTGCTACTAACATTGGTCGATAAAATTGATATATTCGGCCTCTGAGAAAAGTATACATAACAAGCGTTCGAAGCCGTGGAGGAGCTGATCTGGAAAATTCGCCAGAAATTTTGGAAAGCTGCCTTCTTTCCTTTAGCCTTCATTAGGACACAAAAGGCTATTATGAGTCGGATCGAATTCGGTAGAATTTGAGAAGCAGTAAGCTTGAAAGCCTCCAAAATGCTGCGTATCAAAGGCGGGAAGGGAATACGTAAACCATAGAAGAACTGTTTAGCATAAAAAGCTTGACACTCTTCAGGAGGATCGGTGACTCGCTGTTCTGGGGTCGGAATGACGATCGAGTACTCGGTGCCAATATATTTGCCAAACTCTGCCTCCAATTCCCCTCGGTCTCTTTCAGTATAGCAGCAAACAGTTTCATCTGCCCTATCCTCAGTCATATTCAGCCCCGCACTGGTCGAAGGCTCTACCCAATTAAAGATTGTAACCACAACCCCGCCGCCTATGATATATTTCTTTTGCTCATTCTTCCCTAAGGGGAGGTCGTCATCCTCTTCGACTTCTTCATCAGAGACTGACACCTCACTCGAACTATCATCTCCATTGTCCTCTGATTCGTTATCCGATTCTCCCTCCTCTCTGTTGGAATCGGAATTGGGGCTCGGATTTTCGGTAAAATACGGTCGAATTTTCTCGGTCTGCCTCTCCTCAGGACCACTCTCTCGGTCTTCCACTACTTGTGACTTGCCTTTCAGATCTACGGTGCCGGACATATTGAATGTATGAAAATTGGTCGAAGAAATTGCTAAAATTTTCTTATCGATCTGTTCGCTCCGATCTAGGGTTTTCTTAGAACTTATGCAGATCAGCGACCCACGATCAGCATATTTATACAGGGACAAAATGGGAAATTGCAAACTAGTCCCCGAGTAACCGCGACGGTTGAACTCCCCCTGGGTGAATTCAAAATTATATTTCCAATAATTACACGTATGACCCCTACACTTTCCGGAATCATGAACTGAAGTCCGACGTTTGAAAAGATGTTTTTTCTTGGATATCAATTCCATATTATCCCGTCGACCCACAGATAACCAAGGTAATTTCAAGACGATGCCATTATATCGTTTCCAAGATATGCACTCTTTTTCCCTAGCTCAGTTTTTATCCCAAAGGGTTTTTCCGAGTTAGGTTTTTAACGAGGCATATCCGAAACTTATCATAAAATGGCTCGTCTCATCTAGCGTTCGGAGCAATTTATACTTCTTCGAGCTTATGCTCCTCTTTACGCTCGAGAAGTGGGGGAGTATTGATGAGGGATAACTTGGATTCAGCATTACTACGGTCTAGCAAGGTCGAAATTCACTGATCTCGACCTTGTTAGAGCATAAATTCGAGCCCTAAACTCAGGAAATCTTACGTTGATTCTACAGAGAAAGCTTAGGGTCCAATATCACTGTTGGGCCGAGCTCAGGCCCAGGCCCGTGGGCTGAGAAGATGCACATCTACGGGTGGTTCATCTGGTCCCCGATCTCAGCTATAAATACCCCAAGCTGTTGGTCCCAAGTGGTCAGATGAGGTCTAGAGGGGGGGGGGTGAATAGACCTCTGAAAATTTTTGAACTTAAAAACTTTTCAGTCTTCTGTCAGCAGACTAAGCTGATGAAGAACAGTAAGATGACTACGCTGATCAAGAACAAGTCTAGAATAGCAGAGTGACCACTCTTCTTATAAATACTTAGCTGTTTTTCAACAGAATAGTTTTCTCAAGAGTTTACTTGCAGCGGATGTTTGAAAGTGTTTTTCACAAGTAGACTAAGTCCTTAAAAAGATTTTATCCCCAGTTTTAAAAACTCCTTTTCAAATCTTTTAAACAATTCAAAGTGTTTGCTTATGCAGTTTGAAATATGCAGGAAAAACTTAAATGCAAATCAACACAAAGAATTTTTATAGTGGTTATATGGATAAAAATCCTTTAATCCACTCTTCCAGATCACTTAGATTCTGGGTTATACTATAATCACGCAGATTACAATATTTCTCCACTTATACCTAGACAACTAATGAAAAGGCTATAAGCTCGCAATAGAAAATCACTAAGAAATTCTACTCTCTGAAGTTTGATCACTCACAAAGATGGATCACAACTTCGCACAACACTTAGCTATTACAAGATCACTCAGATCGTAATTTTCTGTTTTCTTCAACTGGGTTTCTGTCAACAGATGACTTCCACCAGACGAGTGAGCTGTTGAGCTTTTGAGACAAATTTCTGCTTCGAATGCAAAATCTCTGATTGTTGTTGTGTGTCTCGCTCGTTTAAATCAACTCCTTTTATACTTGAATTTGAAAATAAGACCGTTGAAGCAAACCAAATCTTCAAATCCATAGCCTTAGCCCGAAATTAGAACGGTAACCTGCTACAGTACCTTTTCTGCTGTACTTTTCTGTAGCTGCATTAAATGCACTCTGCTGATCCGAGAGTTAATTCCAATCATTTGCCATTACTACCCTTCTCTTCCAGCATTTATTTCACTTGGGGCATTTATTACCGTTGAACTAATCTTTTGATCTCTTATACTCTGCTGATCAAAACGACCCATCTGATAGGCACTCTGCTGATCAAATACTGAACTAATCTGATTTGACTCGGCTGATGACCTACCCTTCTGTTCGCTGTTTCAGCATGAGATCACTAGTCTTCTGGGCTTTGAATTTTGAACTCTTCTGATGTCTTCTTTTACTTGTTCAAAATTCTTCTAAGGGAACTAAGCTTTCATACTTAGCTGATTATGATGTTTTGGAAATCATCAAAACCTTCCCTTAAATATTCATCTTCTTTGCACTTCATCTTCATCTTCATCCAACAATTTCCCCCTTTTTGATGATGACAAAACTTCAGCTAAGTACCTGTACCTAAACTAAAGTTTTGATCCTCAAAAATTTCTGAGATAGAAATAGTCTGTTGGATTAAAACTTGCAATTTTATAGATATTGAGAAGATTACATATTACAAGTTTGTTCAGATGAGTTGTGCAAAAAAAAATTTACAAGGAGATACATAAGTAATTTAAGCAAGACTATTCTACTAGCTTGTCTTCTTTATCTTCCTTGCTCTCTTTTTCTTCTTCAGCAGGTTTGGAAGTTTCAGCTTCCAATTTCTGCTTCAACAGCTCTAACTTCTTCTTTTTGACATCAGGGTCAAGCTGTTCTTCAGTTGAATCCTTAGCAGCAGCTATTTCCTTATCAGACTTAGCCTTTGCTTCAACTTCAGTTTCTTCAGCAGCTTCACCTTCTTCTTGTTGGGATATGCCTCGATTGTCAATACAACAAAGTGCGGAAATTAAAATTTTTCAAGGCACACCCACAGGTCCCATAATAATATCTCCAAGTTATATATACAAAAGACACAAAACAAAGCACAGAAATAATCTAACAAAGGGGGTTTTCGATTTTTACCTCACCACAGGCAAGGTGGTGGAAACCTCCAACTCTGATTCTGAACTCTGATTAAGGTTCTGGTTCACTGGAGTGATCCAAGCGTCTCACCTCCAGAGAAAAGTCCACACCAACTGGATTATGATGACACCTCTTAGTCTTAGGCTCAGAACTAGATCTAAGAGGTTTGTTGATGAAGGATTGTGCAGATCTATTTGACAGATCAAAATTCTGCACAAAAGGAATGAGGGAGAAGATATGCGGCGGCGGCGCTAGGGCTTTCACGGCGGCGGTGCGGCGGTGTTACGGCAGCACACGGCGGCGGCGCTAGGGCTTGGGCGGCGCAGGGTGGGGCGGATTTCTTAGGGCAAGAGAAGACTAGGGTTTTTGCTTAGGTGTTAGTTCTCTGAGTTCTGTCAGAGCTCTATTTATAAGCACTGCTCAAGACCTAGGGTTACAAGATTCCTAATGGGCTTAGGAGTCCATCTCTTGCAAGCCCACCTTAATTTAATTAATTACTTAATTAAATATCCAGCCCATATTAATTAATTACTTAATTAATATTTAGTTTAATTAATCAATTGTCATTTAAATCAATTAAATCAATTAATTAATTTATCTCCCACTTGAATTAACACTTTAATTCACTTAATTGATTTAATTACTTTTAAATCAATTAATTCCTTTTATATTCCTACAGAACAGTCACCGTCCAATTGTATTGTGTGTGACTCTCTGGGTTCACCATCAATTGGCAGCAGGCTCACGAAACCTCGTGATTTAATTTATGAACAATAAATTGCTCCGATCAATTAAACTACCTTTAATTGACCACTCCTAGAATCAATTCCTCTACTAATTCAGGAGTACCCACACTTCATGGTCGATGTCTAGCCACAAGCCCATGAAGCCCAACATCAGGTGAATTGATATTTAGTGAACCTCACCTCATATAATTACCATGTACATACGGTCCTTCTGTCGACCAATTTCCCGATCAAGACTTAGGGTGTGTGAATTGATCGGCACCTCTAAATTTGTCTCGATAACTATACTTTCTAATTCAGGATAATGTTCCAGTGTGACTGCCTAATTTGGAAACCCCTTTCCAAATTCGTCACCGACTACGGCCGTAGATTCATTGGAAACATTATCTAAGAATCGTATAGGAAATATTCTCATCCATTACGATGAGTCAACAGATTCCATCTTGGTACTAACCACTCGCGTACATGTCCATACGCACCCAACCTAGGCATTTTTATGACCAAGCTAAGTGGCCTATACCTAGATCTAAGTACGCACTTTCATGCACCGAATTCGCCCTAGCACCTCAAGTCATAGGACTAAATCGTACACTATTATAATCCTTTGAGAAACATCCCATCACCGATATGCGTCATGCGCTTCCACAATGGGTTTCTCTGTTCGGGTCGTTCGATGCATTCGATCCTCCATCGAATCACCTAGTCATATGCACTGGTCTCAAATGCCTTGTTCATGAAACTACAACAAATTCACTCCGTGTGAATCATGCATAATCGTACAAGTCTTGACGATTCACTCGATACCCCGTCTCGATATGAATCTATGACTTGGAACATTTTCGAGATCACGACCTTTGAGACTGTTTCATGATAAGTGCACTCAGTACTGAAGTGTATAGTCCCATAGTCATGAGTGATCTCAGGGTTTCAACCAATCGCTTAAATGTATTCGCGAGAGATGAAGTTTGGCCATTGTTTATTCTTATACATATATAAATAAACATGCGTATTATTATAAAATCAAAGATTGTTATATACAAGATAGATCTATTACAAGCTAATTGAACTGGCTTGCAGGGCACTATCCTATCAATCTCCCACTTGCCCTAAAGCCATTCACAAACGTTTCTTAGACCCATCTTATCTAGATGTCCCTCGAACACCTTTTGCGAAAGTGGCTTAGTTAGTGGGTCAGCTATGTTGTCTTCTGATTTGACATACTCCATATGTATATCTCCTCTACCAATGATCTCTCTGATCATGTGGTACTTCCTCAGTACGTGTTTGGATTGATGGTGTGATCTCGGCTCCTTTGCTTGAGCTATTGCCCCGTTGTTGTCACAAAAGACGACTACAGGTTCAGCAATGCTAGGAACAACATCCAATTCCTGGATGAAGTTTCTCATCCATACACTTTCTTTTGCTGCATCTGATGCTGCGATATATTCTGCTTCTGTGGTTGAGTCGGCAGTGGTAGACTGTTTACAGCTTTTCCAACTGACCGCTCCTCCATTGAGGCGGAATATGTATCCAGAGTTGGATTTGAAATCATCCACGTCAGACTGGAAACTCGAATCAGTGAATCCTTCAAGTTTCAGTTCTCCACTACCACCGTAGACCAAAAACATATCCTTAGTCCTTCGCAGGTACTTTAGGATTGCTTTTACGGCAGTCCAGTGCTTCTCGCCTGGATTTGACTGATAGCGGCTCGTTACACTTAGAGCGTGTGCTACGTCTGGTCGAGTACACAACATTGCATACATTATACTCCCTATAGCAGAGGCATAAGGTATGATAGACATTCTCGTCTTTTCTTCGTCGGTTGTAGGGCACATAGACTTGGAAAGAGAGATACCATGTCTCATTGGAACAAATCCTTTCTTAGATTCTTCCATACTAAATCTCTTCAAGATCGTGTTGATGTACTGAGATTGGGAGAGTCCTATCATCTTCTTCGATCTATCCCTATAGATACGTATTCCCAATACGTAAGATGCGTCTCCCATATCTTTCATAGAGAACTGCGTGGATAACCACGCTTTAGTCTGCGCTAACATCTTGATATCGTCTCCGATTAACAAAATGTCATCGACGTACAAAACAATGAATTGTATTGAGCTCCCACTATTCCTTTTGTACACACAAGGTTCATATACGTTTTTGATAAAGCCAAAAGCTTTGACTGTCTCATCAAATCGTATGTTCCAGGTTCGGGACGCCTGTTTGAGGCCATATATTGACCTTTGAAGCTTACACAGTTTGTGCTCACTTCCTTTGGACGCAAAACCTTCAGGTTGTTGCATAAAGATCTCCTTATCAATGTCTCCATTGAGAAAGGCGGTCTTTACGTCCATTTGCCATATTTCGTAGTCATGCCACGCGGCTATAGCAAGTAATATCCGAATGGATTTTGACATCGCCACGGGAGAGAAGGTTTCCTCATAGTCTATACCAGGCCTTTGAGAATACCCTTTCGCCACTAAGCGAGCTTTATGAGTAATTACCTCTCCATTCATTCCAAGCTTACGCTTGAAGATCCATTTACATCCTACAGGGATAGTTCCCTCAGGTGGATCGACCAAGGTCCAAACCTTGTTGGAATGCATGGAATCCATTTCGGATTGCATGGCTTCGAGCCACGCACCCGAATCTATGTCAGACATCGCTTCTTGATAGGTCCTTGGATCAGCATCAACTTTCTCGTTTTCGTGAATGAGACCAAATCGCTCTGGCTCCTTACGAATTCGATTAGACCTTCGAAGCATAGGTGTACTGGTAGGTTCAGTTAATTCTGGTTCAGCTCCCACTGTTTGTGGGGATGGGTCCGATTCTTGGACTTCATCAAGTTCTACGATTGTCCCATTTCGGTTGGTGAGGAAATCCTCTTCCAAGAAGTGGGCGTTCCTAGATACGAACGTATTACGTTCTTTAGGATCGAAGAACAGGTATCCAATAGAGTCCTTTGGATAACCCACAAATTTGCACAAACTAGATCTACTATCTAGCTTATCTCCCTTCTTGTTCTTTACATACGCAGGAGATCCCCATACTCGTAAGAACGAATACACGGGTGCTTTACCATACCATACTTGGTGCGGCGTTGTTGGCACTGACTTTGAAGGCACTATGTTTAGTATCTTCGAAGCAGTTAATAGGGCTAAGCCCCAAAACGAAAAGGGAAGGTCAGCAAAGCTCATCATGGAACGAACCATGTCTAACAAAGTCCGGTTCCTCCGCTCAGACACTCCATTGAGTTGGGGTGTCCTAGGGGGAGTTCGCTGTGCGAGAATTCCATTCTCTTTTAGATAATCAAGAAATTCTTGGCTTAAATACTCACCACCTCTATCAGAACGAAGTGCTTTAATACTATGTCCAAGTTGGTTCTCTACTTCCATTCGAAACTCTTTGAATTTCTCAAAGGTTTCGGATTTGTGTGTCATAAGATACACATATCCATAACGACTAAAATCGTCGGTGAATGTTACGAAGTAAGAGAATCCACCTCTCGCATTGACACTCAATGGTCCACAAACGTCAGTATGGATAAGATCCAATGTCTGTTTGGTTCGCTCGGGATTCCCGGTGAAGGGTGATTTGGTCATCTTTCCTTTGAGACAAGATTCGCAAGTCGGGAGTTCATCTAAGTTCTTTATTTCAAGAGCCTTAGAGGAAACCAACTTTTGAATCCTACTCTTGGAAATATGTCCAAGTCTAGCGTGCCAAAGTTGTGGAGTTTGATTATCATATTTCCTTTTTCTAGATTGAATGTGCATGACGTTGGAATTTATAGGTTCTAGGGAATATATACCATCTATCAAAGTACCACGAGCATACATTAAATCACCTTTAAATATGCAAAAAGATCCATTTTGAATGGAAAAATTAAAACCATCAATGTCTAACATAGGAATAGAAATGATGTTTTTAATAATGTTTGGTACGTACAGACAATCCCTTAAAATTAAAGTAAAATTCCCTAAGACTAATTCCACGTCTCCTATAGCCTCGGCGGCGATCCTAGCTCCGTTTCCAAAACGCAGGATTCTATCCCCGGGCTTCAGGGTTCTTACTGCTCCCATCACCTGCAAATCATTGCAGATATGAGAACCTGCTGCGGTGTCTAACACCCACGATGCACAGTTAATAGAAATATTAACTTCAACTAGAAAAATACCTTTGACTACCAATTTCATCTTTAGGTAGTCTGGGCAGTTCCTTTTCCAGTGCCCTGCTTTCTTGCAGTGGAAACATTCGTCTTCTGGGCTTTTGCGCTTTTTCTCGACCACCTTGGTGACTGCCTTTGAAGAAAATACCTTCTTCTTTTTCTTACCTTTCTTAGGCTTTGCAGCCTTCGATTGGTGTGCAATCATTACAGGTTTCTCTTTCTTGAGAGTCGATTCTGCCGTTACCAATAAATTGGTCAGTTCGTGAAGAGCGAGGTTTCTATCCTCCATATTGAAGTTCAACACGAACTGGTCAAATGAACGGGGCAGCGTATGGAGAAGGAGGTCAGTGCTAAGATCAGCGTGCAAAGCCACGTCCAATCGCCCCAGTTTTTCAACCAAGTTGATGAAACGCAGACAGTGATCTTTTACACTGCTTCCCTCAGCCATCTTGAGATTAAACAACTCTTTAGAGGTCGCGAATCTTTCAGCGCGAGACCTTTCCCCAAACATCTGCTGGAGATGGAGAAGCATATCTCTAGCAAGCGGCATAGCAGCATGTTGTTTCTGCAGTTCGTTTGACATCGAAGCTAGCATGAGGCAACGAAGCTGAAGATCATCATCAACCCTTTTAGCATGGGTGGTTCGTTGTTCCTCAGTAGCTCGTGCTGCGGGTGCAGCAGGCATGGGTGTGTCGAGCACATAACTGCGACGTTCGGAGTCTAGGACTATCCTCAGATTTCTCAGCCAGTCGACAAAGTTTGAACCATTCAATTTGTTTGCGTCGAGGATAACAGATAATGGATTCTTAGACATTAATTAATATCTACAATAGGAAAGAAGACAACATTAAGCTAACTGATCTTATGTCTAATACTTATAATTATCGAAGTTGGACTTAGTTTCGAAAAAGTTCTCCCACTATTTTGTCGAAACAATCACCCCTTTGATTGCTCGGGAAATTCTATTTCCTAGTAGGTCTTGACGTCCCAGCAGCAATTAATTGCACCCACGACTCGTGGCCATACAAGTAATTCTCCAGGTAGGTATACTTTTACCAATTGTGTTACTCCACAACCTTCAAGCTATTTTGCCTCGATTTTCGCACCTATCTAGCACTGCTACATCATAGATGTTACTCCTCGTTTAAGTCTGACCCAGTCAATCTTGATGAGCAACAGGCCCGGTCATGAAATCCCCGTAACTAGTTATCGGTCGATTTTCACATCCCGATAAGTTCCCACCCTTGTCTTGTTTAGTTAAAAACAAGAATCGAGGAATTTCGTGTATTATCCCTTTCTTCGACTCGGGTGCCAGACTCTGGATCACCTCTATCGATAAGTAGACAACATACACTAGTCCCTATTGATGGAAGGCTTGGATCTATAAAACTTCATTTTATAGTTTACCCAATATGACTTAATATTTTATTTCGAGAGGGGTATTTCTAGTTTGAAAGTTATACTAACTCTCCTCGAGATCTCACCGTGTAAGTTATGCTTTATTCTTTTATTACGATCTAGATTCTAGCGCGCATCACATACAAGCTAAATATAAATCGACAAATAAATTAAAAACCATACAAGCCTAGCATGCATTCTACCACAATATGTTTTCGATCGGGAGCCTCCTATGTGGACAATCATCGAGCCATGATGTTGGTCCTATTGGTCAATCTAAAGGGTTCTCAAACAGGCCTATGCTATTACATTAATCACCATGCATACATGGCCTTCATATCTCCTTGGGCTCCCATTTTGCTTGTAACGGGCCTCCATCCTAGACTAGGAAAGCATTAAAGCCCTATTCTATCACAAAGGCTCAAAGTTGGCCCAAAAACATAAAAGGCTCGCAGGCCCTAATAAAAACCAAACATTAAATTAAACCAATCACATCTACCCTAAGGTCAAGGCTCGGCTCGATCGAAAATCACGTAAACAGTTCACGTAGAGCAAGAAACATGTAAACAACATTTTACTTTCTCCTTTCTTTAATTTTAAAACATCCTTTTAAAACTAACTTCCATTGATTCTTACTTTTAGTCACTACTAATTATGACAAAATAAATTTTCCTGCTGAAAATCAGATTCTGTTTTTCAACTTTTGAAAATTGCATTTTCGGCCCCTCAATTTTCGAAAATTGCACTTTGACCCCAAAACTTTTAAAAAGTTACAAAAACACCCAAAGCAGTTTCGGCCAGCATTCCAGAAAATAAATTTTGAATTCTGAAAATTTTCGATTTTTCCAAACAGATCTTTGAAGTTTCGGTAATTGCAAAACAGTCCCTAAACTTTCGGAAATTACAAAATGACCCCAAAAAGCGTGCGACCAGTTTGCGAAAACAGTCCAGAATTTTTGAAATTTCCAGATTCTAAAATTTCGAATTTTTAGCCCTTTAAAACCCTAATTTGCGATTTTTGCCCAAAAAGTCCTGAAGTTTTCAAAAACTATGAAAACGCTATAGATCTGAAAAACAGTTTTACCCAATTGTAGATCTAGTCATAACAAGTAAGAATCAATCGACAGAACATAATTATCATGCGTTTTAATATACATAATTAAACATATAATATAAACACATATTATGTTCAAGCCTTTCGTATAATAATCATGGAGTTGGCTCTGATACCACTGTTGGGATATGCCTCGATTGTCAATACAACAAAGTGCGGAAATTAAAATTTTTCAAGGCACACCCACAGGTCCCATAATAATATCTCCAAGTTATATATACGAAAGACACAAAACAAAGCACAGAAATAATCTAACAAAGGGGGTTTTCGATTTTTACCTCACCACAGGCAAGGTGGTGGAAACCTCCAACTCTGATTCTGAACTCTGATTAAGGTTCTGGTTCACTGGAGTGATCCAAGCGTCTCACCTCCAGAGAAAAGTCCACACCAACTGGATTATGATGACACCTCTTAGTCTTAGGCTCAGAACTAGATCTAAGAGGTTTGTTGATGAAGGATTGTGCAGATCTATTTGACAGATCAAAATTCTGCACAAAAGGAATGAGGGAGAAGATATGCGGCGGCGGCGCTAGGGCTTTCATGGCGGCGGTGCGGCGGTGTTACGGCAGCACACGGCGGCGGCGCTAGGGCTTGGGCGGCGCAGGGTGGGGCGGATTTCTTAGGGCAAGAGAAGACTAGGGTTTTTGCTTAGGTGTTAGTTCTCTGAGTTCTGTCAGAGCTCTATTTATAAGCACTCCTCAAGACCTAGGGTTACAAGATTCCTAATGGGCTTAGGAGTCCATCTCTTGCAAGCCCACCTTAATTTAATTAATTACTTAATTAAATATCCAGCCCATATTAATTAATTACTTAATTAATATTTAGTTTAATTAATCAATTGTCATTTAAATCAATTAAATCAATTAATTAATTTATCTCCCACTTGAATTAACACTTTAATTCACTTAATTGATTTAATTACTTTTAAATCAATTAATTCCTTTTATATTCCTACAGAACAGTCACCGTCCAATTGTATTGTGTGTGACCCTCTGGGTTCACCATCAATTGGCAGCAGGCTCACGAAACCTCGTGATTTAATTTATGAACAATAAATTGCTCCGATCAATTAAACTACCTTTAATTGACCACTCCTAGAATCAATTCCTCTACTAATTCAGGAGTACCCACACTTCATGGTCGATGTCTAGCCACAAGCCCATGAAGCCCAACATCAGGTGAATTGATATTTAGTGAACCTCACCTCATATAATTACCATGTACATACGGTCCTTCTGTCGACCAATTTCCCGATCAAGACTTAGGGTGTGTGAATTGATCGGCACCTCTAAATTTGTCTCGATAACTATACTTTCTAATTCAGGATAATGTTCCAGTGTGACTGCCTAATTTGGAAACCCCTTTCCAAATTCGTCACCGACTACGGCCGTAGATTCATTGGAAACATTATCTAAGAATCGTATAGGAAATATTCTCATCCATTACGATGAGTCAACAGATTCCATCTTGGTACTAACCACTCGCGTACATGTCCATACGCACCCAACCTAGGCATTTTTATGACCAAGCTAAGTGGCCTATACCTAGATCTAAGTACGCACTTTCATGCACCGAATTCGCCCTAGCACCTCAAGTCATAGGACTAAATCGTACACTATTATAATCCTTTGAGAAACATCCCATCACCGATATGCGTCATGCGCTTCCACAATGGGTTTCTCTGTTCGGGTCGTTCGATGCATTCGATCCTCCATCGAATCACCTAGTCATATGCACTGGTCTCAAATGCCTTGTTCATGAAACTACAACAAATTCACTCCGTGTGAATCATGCATAATCGTACAAGTCTTGACGATTCACTCGATACCCCGTCTCGATATGAATCTATGACTTGGAACATTTTCGAGATCACGACCTTTGAGACTGTTTCATGATAAGTGCACTCAGTACTGAAGTGTATAGTCCCATAGTCATGAGTGATCTCAGGGTTTCAACCAATCGCTTAAATGTATTCGCGAGAGATGAAGTTTGGCCATTGTTTATTCTTATACATATATAAATAAACATGCGTATTATTATAAAATCAAAGATTGTTATATACAAGATAGATCTATTACAAGCTAATTGAACTGGCTTGCAGGGCACTATCCTATCACTTCTTCTGTGATCTTCTCATCTGTTGATCTGCTTGTGCCTTCATTTGCTGCATCATTCTTTTCATCATCATCAGCAGATTCTTCTAACACTTCTGTTCTTTCAGCAGATGATGCCTTATCTTCCCTTTCTTCCCTCAGTACCCTATCTTCCCCCTTTTTGTCATCATCAGCAGGGTTGATTTGATAATTTGGTAAGATTGGGGTGATCAGAAGTGAATCACATAGAAGCTTGATGTTCTCTTCCATAGCATGCATTTGAGCTTGTTGTCGTAGTTGAGTTGCTCTAAATGCATCTAGTTGAGCTT
This sequence comes from Penstemon eatonii, assembly GCA_038501285.1. Classification (NCBI taxonomy): domain Eukaryota; kingdom Viridiplantae; phylum Streptophyta; class Magnoliopsida; order Lamiales; family Plantaginaceae; genus Penstemon; species Penstemon eatonii. Next base: position 14,056,682 of record CM076710.1, on the reverse strand, counting down.
GTTGTCTCAGCTGATTGGCTTCAAAATCATCCATTCTTTTGAGAACTTCTTCACCTTGGTCACCTAGCTGAATTTGAGTTGCCAGCAGCATATCAGCAGATGCCTTGAAGTCTCATCATATTATCTAAGGTTTCATCCTTAGCTTGGATGGCCAATTCAACTGTTTCAGTGATATCTCTCCAACCGGCAGCTGTGCTTTGGGTTCTTCTTCTGATAATGTCCATGTCTTGATAGACAGATTTGACATTCTGAGCAGTATCTTCTATCAGATAGATTGGAACAGCAGCAGCTTTCAGATTTGCAGTTAACTTCTCCTCCATTTCCTTCATTGATTTTGATATCATTTGTTGAATGGAATCCAACAGAGATGTTTGCTGTAAGCTCTGAGAATTAGAAGCAACTTCAGTTTGAGTTGGAGGTAAGGCAAGAACTTCCTTTTCAGTGGACTGTTCCTCTGCATGAGTTGACTCTTTTATAGTCTGATCTGCTGACCCAGAAGCAATCTCTTCTTCTCTGGTTTCATCAGCCTGACCAGGAGTGCTTTCCTTCTCCTTGGTTTGATCTTCTTGCTCAGCAGTAGCCTTCTTTTCAATGATCTGATCAGCTGGAATGGTTTCTTCTCCCTTTGATTCATCAGCTGTGTCAAACTTGTCATCCTTGTCTTTGTTTTGATCAGATGGGTCTGATGTACCCTCTTTGTTCTTTTGTTGATCAGAAGATTCTTCTTTTTCTTTGTCAGCAGGGGACTTGATCTTCTTAACAGTCTCAACTGTTTTCATCAAACCTTCATTATCCACAGCAGACCTGTGAGAAATCCATGTAAAATTGTCAAGAGGGATAAAAGGTGAGTATGGTTCCTCAGGTTGCTCTTCAAAAGGTTTGATGTTTGGGCCATAGACAATGTGCTTGATATTAGGAAGAGGGACCAATGAGCTTGGTTGTCCCTTCAGCTTCCTAGACTTCTTTGCCCAAAGTTCCATTGCTTGAGCAATAGCCAACTTGATTGATCTTTCCTTGAGGTCTTCTGATTCATCATAATCCTCAGGAACAGACTCAAAGATCTTCTTTGCCTCGGCCTTGACTATGTGACTTATTCTCAATCTTAACCTGTCCAGAAAGAATTCTGAATCAAGTGCTTGAATTAAGGATCCAGTCTCTAGCCACTTCAATACCCAGGCTTCTTCAGCATTGAAGGCTTTCCACTTGGCCATTTCAGCAGGGCTCTTAGTCAGTCTAAATTCTCTCCATCTGTTGTATCTGATCTTTTCAGCATGGAATAATGTCAGTTGGTTGATTCTTGCACCTTCAGCATCCAACCTTTTAAGGTATTCTTCAAAGATGGCAGGGTCTTCCCTGACAATCTCCAAAGACAATCTAATTTCCTCTCTTCTCTTTGGCTTTAACTTTGGTGCAGGCATAGCTGGTATTGGTTTGTTAGGATCTCTCTGTTCACCAATAACCACTCCACCAGTATGCTGTGGTCCATGAGCATCCTTGGTGCTTGCTTCAATAGCAGCAGCCAATTCTGCTTGCTCAATAGCATCCCTCTGCTCTTGAGTCATTTTGCTGGCCTCTTCTTCCAGCCTTTTTAGCTCTAGGCTTTTCAGCCTATCTTCTTCTGCCTTTTCTGCAGCTACCCTTTGCTTTTCAGCAGCATCTTGTCTCTTCTTTTCAGCAGCAGTTAAGTATGTTGCAATTTCACCAGTCCGTCTTCTCCTTGATTCAGGACTCTCAACTGCTTGAAGAGGGGTTGCAGCAACAGGAGTATGGTGCAACAAGAGTGCATCTTTTTCATGTGTTGAACTAGTCTGCTGTGCTTCTTCAACTTCAGCAGATAGTGTAGCAGATGAGTCTTCTGTAGACACTCCAACTGTAGAGACAACTTCTTCAGTAGGCTTATCAGCAGGTTCTTCAACAACTAATGGCCTTTCTGCTGATGTTGTTGTTTCTCTTACTGTTGCAACTGGCTCCTCAGAGAAAGTGACCTTTCTCTTTACCTTTGATTTGGCAAGTCTTTTGGCAGGGGGGTTGGCAGTAGGAGGTCCCCTTGCCTCACTTCTGGTTCTCAACCTTTTTAGTCTTTGAAGAGGGACTCCTTCATCAGACTCTGTTCTTTCAGGTGAGGAACCTGTATCCATCTTTTCAAGCTCAGCAGTGAAGTCCTCTATCACCTTCTCAGGAACTTCAATCTCAGCTTCTGTTGATCTAGCTTCAACAGTAGAGCTTGCTGCTTGATCAGCAGACTTGCTTGTCTGACCCTCCTTCTTGCTTTTCTTAGAAGGGGCCTTCTTAGATTTTGCAGTGGCCTTTCTTTTGGGTTCTGCCACCACCTTTCTCACTGGTTCATACAGCTTGAACTCTTTACTTCCATGAGTGACCTTTCCACCAGCCATAGGACAGTTTAGTGACATGAACAGATGACTAAGCAAAATGGCATGCGAAGTCCTCTTGTCACTCAGCAGATCATAGACATGAACTGCCCAGTTCACCTTCATTCCATAGTAGATACAAACCATGGTGTAGTACCTCATCCTAGGTAAACCATCTAAAGAGCTTGTGCTGCAATCCAGCACCTTCGCAATGATGTCTGCGAACCTCTGATACTCATCTTTTAATTGAGTTTTCATCAGAGACCCAGTCATCTCTTCTCCCTCTTTCGCACAAATTTCCCAAAATTCATCCTCTTTCTCAGACCCTAGGTCTGTCACGTCTCTTCCTTCATTTTTCAATTTGTAAATTTCACTAAGAACAGCAGCAGAGACAGCAATTTTCTTACCACCAATGACAGCCGTCATAACAGTGTCATTTTTGGAGAATTCCCTAGTCTTGTAGAAGTGATCTACGTCTTCTATGTAAACCCTGTCCTCGTGTGCTTCCAGAACTGAATCTAATGATGCCTCTTTGATCTTTTCCATGATGGAGCGCATCAGATCAGTACCGGAGAAATGAAATTTGCTGTAGTTTAAGTACCTTCCATCAATAATCTTTTCCATTTCTGAGATTAGTGAGTAGAATTCTGCAAAAGCAATAAACTTTCGAAACAGGAGAGCTTGAGAGTTAGAGAATTTGAGAGTGTTTGAGTGCGTAAGACGACTGTGTTGTTCAGATCGGACTTTATAGGTTTCCTTTTGATTTGGTTATCGTGATTAATCTGAAACGTTGATCTAATCTGACAGTTTATTAATCGTGTGGGTGAGAATTGCGGATTTCAATTTTATTATTTTAATGTCAGATGGGCGGGAAACTCAATCGACACTAATCTGTTACTTATAAAAGCGCGTTTCTAGGTATACGATTTATAACCATGCTTATATAAGATATCAGATGAGTAGAGTTTAACTTATCTGACAGACGAGTGATCTGTTATCTGATATTACTGGAGAAAGCCAATAGCCAGTAATCTTCCTCTGCTGTTTGTCAATCCAGCAAGATAAAATAATCTTCAATCTTCAAGAATTAAGAACAGATCTTCTGATGACATAACTTCAACTAACTGTCATTAACACATTTCATCTTTAGAACAGAAGTACCGCTAGTCTTACACGTTCCCCCTGTCTTTAAGAATTCATGAGTTAACTAGTCTGTTGAAAGTTAATTCTTGAATAGAATAGTGGATAACTAAGCTGTTGAACTTCAGTCTTCTGATGAGTTCCCCCTCAGCTTATGCTTCCAAATTAAGTAGTCCTAGCTCAGCTCTTAGAGTTGAAAACCTTACTTCACTTAAAGGTTTAGTGAAAATATCAGCAATCTGATTGTCAGTATGAACATACTCTATCATAACATTGCCTTTTTCCACATGATCTCTAATGAAGTGATGCTTGATCTCTATATGTTTAGTCCTTGAATGACTTGTAGTGTTCTGAGTAAGAGAGATTGCACTTGTGTTGTCATAGTAGATTGGAATTCCACTGATTTTTATGTTGTAATCGTCTAGTTGATGCTTCAACCAAAGTATCTGTGCACAACAAGCTCCAGCAGCTATATATTCAGCTTCAGCAGTAGATATAGAAACTGAGGTCTGTTTCTTACTCATCCATGAGATCAGACGACTACCTAAGAACTGACAGGCACCTGTTGTGCTTTTTCTGTCAATCTTGCAGCCAGCAAGGTCTGAATCTGAATAACCAATAAGCTCAAATCCAGATTCTCTAGGATACCATAATCCCAATTCTTGAGTGCCTTTAACATATTTCAATATCCTCTTGGCAGCTAAGAGATGAGATTCCTTGGGATTTGATTGAAATCTTGCACAAACCCCTACTGAGTACATTATGTCAGGTCTGCTTGCTGTTAGATATAACAATGACCCTATAATGCCTCTATATTTGGTTATGTCTACTGATTTGCCATCTTCATCTTTATCAAAACGAAGACTTGTAGACATAGGAATAGTAGCAGTAGAGCTAGTTTCCATACCAAACTTTTTAAACAGATCTCTTGTGTATTTAGCTTGATTTATAAAGATTCCATCAGGTAGCTGTTTAACTTGTAAACCAAGAAAATAATTAAGTTCTCCCATCATGCTCATTTCAAACTTATTCTGCATCAGCTTAGAGAACTTGTCACACATTTGTTGGTTAGTTGAACCAAAAATAATATCGTCTACATATATTTGCACGATTAATATATGATTCTCCCATTCAATAGTCAACAAGGTTTTATCCACCTTACCTTTATGAAATCCTTTAATTTAAAGAAAATCAGATAAGGTATCATACCATGCTCTTGGAGCCTGTTTCAGTCCATAGAGGGCTTTCTTCAGACGATATACTTTATCCTCTTCTTGATAGACTTCAAATCCAGGAGGTTGTTCAACATATACTTCTTCTTGCAGTTCTCCATTGAGAAAAGCAGACTTCACATCCATCTGATAGACAGTGAAGTTCTTGTAGGCAGCATAGGCTAGAAACAGTCTGATTGCTTCAAGTCTTGCTACTGGTGCAAATGTTTCATCGAAGTCAATGCCTTCTTCTTGACAATATCCCTTGGCCACTAATCTTGCTTTGTTTCTGGTAACAATACCATCTTCATTCATCTTATTTCTGAAAACCCATTTAGTGCCAATTACTTTTTGATGACTTGGTCTAGGAACTAAGTACCAGACTTCATTCCTTTCAAATTGATTCAAATCTTCTTGCATAGCTTCTATCCAGAAGGAATCATTGAGAGCTTCTTCAATTTGCTTAGGCTCTATTTTAGATAGAAAAGTGACAAACATCGCATCATGTGCAGCAGCTCTTCTTGTTTTCACTCTATCTAATGGATCACCAATCACTAACTCCGGTGGGTGATTCCTAAGCCATCTGAGATCAGGTTGCAGGTCTGAATGTTGTCCTCTGTTATGATCTTGCAACACTACTGTTGGAGTTGCAGTAGTAGTCTGTTGAACATTTGCAGTCTGTTGAACAGTCTCTGGTCTGTCAGCTTGTTGTAACTCGTCTGTTAGACAATCAGTGATCTGATTTTGAACAGCATTTGAGTTGGCAGCTGAGTTAAGATCAGGTAGTATGATGGGAACATATTCTTCATTCCTTCCAACACTTAACTTCTGTAAATCAGTAGATAGATCTTGATTAGTGCTTTGATTCTTTTCAGAAGATTGGTTTGGTTCATCAAATACTACATGAATGGATTCTTCTACTAGTAGTGTTCTTTTGTTAAAAACTCTATAAGCTTTACTAACAGTAGAGTATCCTACAAAAACAGCTTCATCAGCCTTTTCTGCAAAAGCAGTAAGGTGATTTTTCCCATTATTCAAAACAAAACATTTACAACCAAAAATTTTAAAGTAATGAATGTTTGGTTTCCTGTTGTTCCAAACTTCATATGGAGTCTTGTTCTGATTTTTGTTGATCATGCATCTGTTCTGAGTAAAGCAGGCTGTATTTGTTGCTTCTGCCCAAAATCTTTGTGGCAGCTTGGCTTCAGCTATCATGGTCCTGACAGCTTCCTTCAGTGTTCTGTTTCTCCTTTCAGCAACACCATTATGTTGAGGGGTTCTAGCAGCTGAATACTCATGATGTATTCCTTTGATATTACAATACTCTTCAACAGTAGAGTTTGTAAACTCTGTCCCTCTATCTGATCTGATCTTCAATATTTTGATACTCTTCTCATTCTGGATCAGTTCCATCAGGTTGGTAAGATGTTCCTTGGTTTCACTTTTCTTCTTCAAGAAAATCACCCAAGTATATCTTGAATAATCATCCACAACAGCTAGGCAGTATTTCTTTCCACCATTGCTGACTGGATCAATAGGTCCAAATAAGTCCATATGTAGCAGCTCCAAGATTCTTTCAGAAGATTGGTGCTTCTTGCTTTTGAACGATGACTTGATTTGTTTACCCTTCTGACAGGCGTCACAGAGCTTGTCTTTGCTCATGACTGTTTTTCGGAATCCCTTCTACCAAATCATTCTTGATTAATCTGTTGATGGTCTTGAAGTTTAAATGATTCATTCTTTTGTGCCATAGCCAACTAACTTCACTTGGTGTAGAAGCCACCAAACAAACACTTGAATTCTTGTCAACAGAATTCCAGTCGACTATGTAGACATTCCCTTGTCTCTTTCCAGATAAGATTACCTTCTTTGTACCAATCTGCTCAACGTAGCACTTATCTGTTGAGAAGATGACTGAATATCCTTTGTCACAAAATTGACTTATGCTCAGCAGATTATATTTGAGGCCTTTGACATATGAGACGTCAGATATCTCTATGTTTCCTCTGATCAGTCTTCCTTTAGCTTTAATCTTGCCTTCTTTGCTGTCCCCAAATGTAACATTTGGACCATCCACAGCAACTGCATCAGTCAGCTCATGTATGCTTCCACACATGTGCCTTGAACATCCACTGTTCAAGTACCAAATCTTCTCTACTTTACTCCTACTCCTAATCCTAACCTACAAAACAAAAATAAAATTGTTTTAGGTACCCTTATTGAGAGGGTCTTGAAGGATTAGTTTCACCTTTGACAACCCAAGATGTTGATGTCTTAGGCTTCTTAGGCATCTGAGTTTTGACAGGAGCATGAACAGTTTCATTTTTATCATAATTAGCAGATAAGTCATGTTGTTGATCAGTATGATAAGAATAGTGTTCATAAGCAGGGTAAGGTGCATGATAAGCAGGATATGCATGCATTGGATGTGCAGGGTAAGGTGCATAGTAACTAGGAAATTGAGGTGCATGATACATAGGATGATATGCAGCAGGTTGCACATAATATGGCTCATTTCCATACCAAGCATTTTGATTTTTCTTGTTTTTATGCTTCTTTGGTTTACTAGATGCTTGCTCAATTGGTTTTGACTTAGTTTTACCAACAGATTGATTCAGTTTAGCTTTATCAGCAGACTTCTTAGGACTCTGCTGTTTGGTCTTACTAGTCTGATTTCCTATACTAGGCTCTTTGCTATTTTTAGCCTTAGGAGATTTCTTCTCCTTTAATTCTTTCTCAGTTGAGGTAGGTCTAGCAGTTTGAACATACAGGATGACCTTACTATTGTCAGCAGATATAAATTTCTCAGTATGATTCAATTTTTGCTTATCCTTTTCTCAAGGTATCTTCTGTTTACTAGTTATGTGATTTGAAGCAATAGATGATTTTTCATGAGACTCAATAACCTTTTCAAGTTCCATGATTTTTCCTTTATAAACCTCACATTCAGCTTTCAGAGATTCATGTTCTTGCTCAAGCTGTTTGTATTCAGCTGATTCTTTTGGCTTTTCAGCTAAAAGTTTCAGTGAACTATTTTGCTCTTTTAGCAATATCATCTCTTCCTTAAGCTTTTTATATGCTTCAGCAATACCAGTATTGTTCAGCATCATTTGTTCAAATGAATTAAATAATTCATTGTCAAGAGGAGTTACCTCATTCTCGGAGTCATCAGATTCCTTTGCCATCAGGCACAGGAGAGCAGGTTTTTCTTTATCAGACGATTCTTCATCAGACGTGTCTGAATCTGAATCAGATGAGTAGACAGCAGCAAGCTTTTCTGCTTCAGCCATCATAGCCTTGCCTTTCTGATGCTTTCTTTCTTTTCTCATTTTCTTCTCTTCCTCAGTGTATTTTTCTGCTTTTGGGTATGGGCAGTCTTTGATGAAGTGTCCCAATTTCCTGCAGTTGTAACACATTAGTTTGGATTTATAATCTTCTTTATCTTGAGAAGAAAAGTTAGGTTTAGAAGTAGAAGCATTGTTGTATTTGTTCTTCATCTTTCTCTTGTAGAACTTCTTGAAATTGTTTATCAACAAAGCAACATCTCCAGCGGTATACTCCTTTTTATTGAGTAGTGTGGCTTCATCAGATGAGACCACTTCTTTGCTTTTCTGTGCTGGTCTTCTGGTGTTTTCAGCAGCAACCAATGCAGCTGTGGGTCCTGAAGTTGAGGTTTCTTCAATTCCCATTCTAGGCAGTTTATACTCGAATGCCTTGAGTACAGAGAACAGCTCAGTAAGAGAGATTTTTCCCAAATCCCTTGATTCTTCCATTGCTGTTACTTTCATGTTGAACTTTGGGGGTAGGGCCTTTAGTACTCTGACGGTGATTTCTTTGTCAGTGAAGGTCTTTCCCAGCTTTAAAACTTCATTCAGAGTTCTGGTGAATCTGGTATCCATTTGATAAATGGTTTCTCCAGACTTCATCTTGAAGTTGTCATGTTTCTCCAAAGCAACAGTGAGCTGATGCTCCTTTATTGCATCATTGCCTTCGCTCATGTCTCTGACTTTGTCCCACATTTCCTTTGGAGTTTTGCAATGTTTGACCTTGTCAAACCGATCATTGTTCAGGGCTTTAGTCATGATGAATCTCCCAACTTTGTCTAGATTGTAAAGCTTTATTTCTTCTGGAGTCATCTCATGAAGGTCTTTTTCCACAACCGTGTCAACTTCATTTATCTTTATGGTCTTTGTGAATCTGAATGGACCCTTAATGATACATGTGTACATGTTGTCATTATAAGCAACTAGGAAAATCTCCATTCTGATTTTCCAGTCCTCAAAGGACATACCAGCAACGTGGGGAACATGGCTGATACAATCCATTTTTCAAAAAGTTTTGATTTTTCAAAAAGATGCTCTTTTGAAAAAGTTATGAAACCTTTGAAAAACACTTGGATCAAGCTCGTTGATCAGGCAGCTGATTCTAATGAACCACCTGCTCTGATACCACTTGTTGGTCCCAAGTGGTCAGATGAGGTCTAGAGGGGGGGGGTGAATAGACCTCTGAAAATTTTTGAACTTAAAAACTTTTCAGTCTTCTGTTTGCAGACTAAGCTGATGAAGAACGGTAAGATGACTACGCTGATCAAGAACAAGTCTAGAACAGCAGAGTGACCACTCTTCTTATAAATACATAGCTGTTTTTCAACAAAATAGTTTTCTCAAGAGTTTACTTGCAGCGGATGTTTGAAAGTGTTTTTCACAAGTAGACTAAGTCCTTAAAAAGATTTTATCCCCAGTTTTAAAAACTCCTTTCAAAATCTTTTAAACAATTCAAAGTGTTTGCTTATGCAGTTTGAAATATGCAGGAAAAACTTAAATGCAAATCAACACAAAGAATTTTTATAGTGGTTATATGGATAAAAATCCTTTAATCCACTGTTCCAGATCACTTAGATTCTGGGTTATACTATAATCACGCAGATTACAATATTTCTCCACTTATACCTAGACAACTAATGAAAAGGCTATAAGCTCGCAATAGAAAATCACTAAGAAATTCTACTCTCCGAAGTTTGATCACTCACAAAGATGGATCACAACTTCGCACAACACTTAGCTATTACAAAATCACTCAGATCGTAATTTTCTGTTTTCTTCAACTGGGTTTCTGTCAACAGATGACTTCCACCAGACGAGTGAGCTGTTGAGCTTTTGAGACTTAGATAAATTTCTGCTTCGAATGCAAAATCTCTGATTGTTGTTGTGTGTCTCGCTCGTTTAAATCAGCTCCTTTTATACTTGAATTTGAAAATAAGACCGTTGAAGCAAATCAAATCTTCAAATCCATAGCCTTAGCCCGAAATTAGAACGGTAACCTGCTACAGTACCTTTTCTGCTGTACTTTTCGTAGCTGCATTAAATGCACTCTGCTGATCCGAGAGTTAATTCCAATCATTTGCCATTACTACCCTTCTCTTCCAGCATTTATTTCACTTGGGGCATTTATTACCGTTGAACTAATCTCTTGATCTCTTATACTCTGCTGATCAAAACGACCCATCTGATAGGCACTCTGCTGATCATATACTGAACTAATCTGATTTGACTCGGCTGATGACCTACCCTTCTGTTCGCTGTTTCAGCATGAGATCACTAGTCTTCTGGGCTTTGAATTTTGAACTCTTCTGATGTCTTCTTTTACTTGTTCAAAATTCTTCTAAGGGAACTAAGCTTCCATACTTAGCTGATTATGATGTTTTGGAAATCATCAAAACCTTCCCTTAAATATTCATATTCTTTGCACTTCATCTTCATCTTCATCCAACACAAGCATTTATGACGACGACACAACTTCCCTGGTGCTCTTCCTCCGAGGCTGCTGCTCAGAACTACTTAAGAAGCATAGTATAGGCTACTTTATATGTATTTCACCCTCTAGCTTGTACGGCATCCAATAGTGCTCGGATAGGACTCTTGTTATTTGTAATTTGTACACATTCATTCCGAATACAATACTATTGATCTTTTACCTCAGTTCATTTATATTTGCACGGCATTTTACACCACCCAGATCGAACAAACGAAAACGCGTAAGATCATAGTTGATGCTTCAACCAAAGTATTTGTGCACAGCAAGCTCCAGCAGCTATGTACTCAGCTTCAGCAGTAGAGTTAGATACTGAAATCTATTTCTTACTCACCCATGAGATCAGACGACTACCTAAGAATTGACAAGCACCTCTTGTGCTCTTTCTATCAATCTTGCAGCCAGCAAGGTCAGAATCTGAATATCCTATCAGCTCAAATCCAGATTCTCTAGGGTACCATAATCCCAATTCTTGAGTGCCTTTTAAGGTATCTAAGTATCCTTTTGGCAGCCAGGAGATAAGATTCCTTAGGATTCGATTGATATCTCGCATAATTATATCCACTGATTTGCCATCTTCATCTTTATCCAAACGAAGTCCAGTAGACATAGGAACACTAACAGTAGAGCTAGTTTCCATCCCAAATTTCTTGAACAGATCATTTGTGTATTTAGCTTGGTTAATGAATATTCCATTAGGCAACTGTCTTACTTGCAAACCAAGAAAATAATTTAGTTCACCCATCATGCTCATTTCAAACTTGTTTTGCATCAGCTTGGAGAACTTGTCACACATCTGTTGATTAGTACGTTGAACCAAAAATAATATCGTCCACATATATTTGCACTAGTAATATATGATCCTACCATTCAACAGTGAACAGGGTCTTATCTACCTTACCTTTACGAAATCCTTTAATTAAAAGAAACTCGGATAGGGTATCATACCATGCTCTTGGGGCCTGTTTCAGTCCATGGAGGGCTTTCTTCAGACGATATACCTTGTCTCCTTCTTGTTAAGCTTCAAACCCAGGAGGTTGTTCAACATATACTTCTTCTTGCAATTCTCCATTGAGAAAAGCAGATTTTATATCCATTTGATAGACTGTGAAATTCTTATGAGCAACATAGGCGGGAAATAGTCTGATTGCCTCTAATCTTGCTACTGGTGGAAAGGTTTCATCAAAGTAAATGTCTTCTTCTTGGCAAGAACCATTGGCCACTAATCTTGCTTTATTTCTGGTGACAATACCATCTTCATTCATTTTATTCCTGAATACCCATTTAGTGTCAGTTACCCTTCGATGACATGGTCTTAGAACTAAGTATCAGACTTAATTCCTTTCAAATTAATTTAACTCTTCTTGCATAGCTTCAATCCAATTCGAATCACTAAGAGCTTCTTCAATCTGTTTGGGCTCTATTTGAGATAGGAAGCTGACAAACATTGCATCATTTGCAGCAGCTCTCCTTGTCTTTACTCTATCCAAGGGATCACCAATCACTAATTCAGGTGGGTGATTCTTGAGCCATCTGAGATCAGGTTGCAAATCTGAATGTTGTCCTCTGTTTTGATATTGCAACACTACTGTTGGAGTTTCAGTAGTAGTTCGTTGGACATTTGTTGTCTATTAAACAGTCTCTGGTCTGTTAGCTATTTGCAACTCGTCTGTTAGACAATCAGCAGTGTGATTTTGAACATTATTTTAGTTAGCAGCTGAGTTGAGATCAGGTAGTATAATGGGTATGTACTCTTCATTTCTTTCAACACTCAATTTCTGAAAATCAGTAGACAGACTTTTATTAGAATTTTGATTCTTTTCAGAAGATTGACTTGGTTCATCAAATACTACATGTATAGATTCTTCTACAAGTAAAGTTCTTTTGTTAAAGACTCTATAAGCTTTACTGACTGTAGAGTATCCTACAAAGACAGCTTCATCAGCCTTTTCTGCAAAGGCAGTAAGGTGATTCTTCCCATTGTTTAAAACAAAGCATTTACAACCAAAAATATTAAAGTAATGAATGTTTGGCTTCCTGTTGTTCCAAACTTCATATGGAGTCTTGTTCTGGTGTTTGTTGATTATGCATCTGTTTTGGGTAAAGCATGCTGTATTTGTGGCTTCTGCCCAGAATCTTTGGGGCAGCTTTGCTTCAGCTATCATTGTCCGGGTAGCTTCTTTTAGAGTTATGTTTCTCCTTTCAGCAACTCCATTTTGTTGAGGGGTTCTGGCAGCAGAGTACTCATGGCTGATGCCTCTGATGTTACAATACTCTTCAACAAGTTTGTAAATTCAGTCCCTCTATCTGATCTGATCTTCAATATCTTCAGGTTCTTTTCATTCTGGATCAGCTCCATCAGATTTGTAAGATGCTCCTTGGTTTCACTTTTCTTCTTCATGAAAATCACCCAAGTGTATCTTGAATAATCATCCACAACAGCTAGGCAGTATTTCTTTCCACCATTGCTGATTGGATCAATTGGTCCAAATAAGTCCATGTGTAGTAGCTCCAAAATCCTTCCAGATGATTGGTGCTTCTTGCTTTTGAAAGATGACTAGATTTGTTTACCCTTCTGACAGGCGTCACAGAGCTTATCTTTGCTCATGACTGTCTTTTGAATTCCTTCTACCAGATCATTCTTGATTAGTCTGTTTATGGTCTTGAAATTCACATGATTCATTCTTTTGTGCCACAGCCAACTGACTTCACTTGGTGTTGATGCCACCAAACAAACATTTGAATTCTTGTCCACAGAATTCCAGTCCACTGTGTAGACATTTCCTTGTCGTCTTCCAGATAAGATGACCTTCTTTGTACCAATTTGTTCAACATAGCACTTATCTGATGAGAAGATGACTGAAAATCCCTTGTCTCAAAATTGACTTATGCTCAACAAATTGTATTTGAGGTCTTTAACATAAGAGACGTCAGATATCTCAATGTTGCCTTTGATTAGTCTTTCACTTGCTACAATCTTGCTTTCCTTGCTGTCTCCAAAAATTACTTTGGGACCATCCACAGCAACAGCATCAGTCAGCTCATGTATGCGTCCACACATGTGTCTTGAACATCCACTGTCCAAGTACCAGATTTTCTCTACTTTACTCTTACTCCTAATCCTAACCTACAAAACAAAATAAAATTGTTTTAGGTACCCTTATTGAGAGGGTCCTGAAGGATTAGTTACACCCTTGACAACCCAAGATGTTGAAGTCTTAGGCTTCTTAGGCTTCTGAGTTTTGACAGGAGCATGAACAGGTTTATCTTCATCATATCCATCAGATTTGTTACGTTGATAATCAGTATGATAAGGATGATGTTCATAAGCAGAATAAGATTCATGATAAGCAGGATATGCATGCATTGGATGAGCAGGATATGGTGCATAGTAAGTTGGAAATTGAGGTGCATGATACATAGGAGGATATGCAGCAGGTTACACATAATATGATTCATTTCCATACCAAGCATTTTGATTTTTCTTGTTCTTATGCTTCCTTGGTTTACTAGATGCATGCTCACTAACAGATGACTTAATCTTGCCACTAGTCTGATTGGTTTTAGCCTTATCAACAGATTTCCTAGGACTCTGTTGTTTAGTCATACCAGTTTGTTTTCCTACACTAGGCTCTTTGCTCTTTTTAGCCTTTAGAGCTTTCTTCTCCTTTAATTCTTTCTCAGGTAAAGCAGGTTTAGTAGTTTGAACATACAATATGACCTTACTGTTGTCAGCTGATACAAATTTTTCAGTATGGTTCAGTTCTAACTTGTCCTGTTCTAAAGGTATCTTCTGTTTACTAGACACATGAGTGGATGCAACAGATGATTTATCATGAGACTCAATTATCTTTTCAAGTTCCATGATTTTACCCTTATAAACCTCACATTCAGCTTTCAGAAGACTCATTTTCTTGCTCAAGCAGTCTATATTCAGCTGATTATTTTGGCTTTTCAGCTTTAAGTTTCAGTGAACTATTTTGCTCTCTTAGCAATATCATCTCTTCCTTAAGCTTAGCAAATGCATCAACAATACTTGTATTATTAAGTACCATTTGCTCAAATGAATTGAATAATTCATTTTCAAGAGGAGTTACCTCATTATCCTCAGAGTTATCAGATTCCTTGGCCATCGGGCAGATAAGTGCAGGGCTCTCATCTTCAATAGACTCTTCATCAGAAGTGTCTGAGTTTGAATCAGACGAGTAGATAGCAGCCAGCTTCTCAGCTTCTGCTAACATCACCTTGCCTTTCTGATGCTTTATTTCCTTTTTGATTCTCTTTTCTTCTTCTGTATACTTCTCAGCTTTAGGATATGGACAGTCTCTGATGAAATGTCCCAATTTCATGCAGTTATAGCACATGAGTTTGGATTTATAAGAATCCTTATCTTGAGAAGAAGAAGTAGGGTTAGAAGTAGAAGCATTGTTGTATTTGTTCTTCATTTTTCTCTTATAGAACTTCTTGAAATTGTTCATCAGCAATGCAACGTCTCCAGCTGTGTACTCCTTTTTGTTGAGTATTGTGGCTTCATCAGATGAGTCCACTTCTTTACTTTTGTGTGCTGGTCTTCTTGGATTTTAAGCAGCAACCAGGGCAGCTGTGGAGCCTGAAGTTGAGGTTTCTTCAACACTCATTCTTGGCAGTTTATACTCATAAGCCTTGAGTACTGAGAACAGCTCTATAAGAGAGATTTTTCCTAAATCTCTTGACTCTTCCATAGATGTCACCTTCATGTTGAAATTTGGAGGCAAAGCTTTTAACACTCTGACTTTTATCTCCTTGTCAGTGAAGGTTTTTCCAAGTTTGAGAACTTCATTCAGTGTCCTTGTAAACCTTGTATCCATCTGGTCAATGGTTTCAGCAGACTTCATCTTGAAGTTGTCTAACTTTTCCAGAGCAACACTCAGCTGGTGCTCTTTAATGGCGTCGTTTCCTTCGCTCATATCACGAAACTTGTCCCACATTTCTTTTGCAGTCTTGCAATCCTTGACTTTATCAAATCTATCGTTGTCCAGATTGAACAGCTTGATTTCTTCAGCTGTCATCTCATGTAGATCTTTTTCCACCACTATATCTACTTCATCAACCTTTATAGTCTTGGTGAATTTGAATGGACCTTTTATGATACATGTGTACATGTTGTCATTGTAGGCAGCTAAGAAGATCTACATTCTGATCTTCCAGTCTTCGAAGCTCATACCAGCTATGTGGGGAACATGGCTGATACAATCCATTTTCAAAAAGTTTTGATATTCCAAAAATATGCTCTTTTGAAAGAGTTTGAAAACCTTTGAAAAACACTTGGATAAAGCTCGTTGAGCAGGCAGTTGATTCTAATGAACCGCCCGCTCTGATACCACTTGTTGGTCCCAAGTGGTCAGATGAGGTCTAGAGGGTGGGGGGGGGGGTGAATAGAGCTCTGAAAATTTTTAGACTTTAAAAACTTTTCAGTCTCTGTCAGCAGACTAAGCTGTTATTGATTAGTAAGCTGACTAAGCTGATCGCGCACAAATCTTTGAACAGCACAGTTAACCACTTCTCGTATTACTACTTAGCTGATTTCAGCAAACTTAGTTTTAACAACAGAATACTTGCAGCGGATATTTTGTAAGTGTTTTTCACAAGTAAACTTCTAGTCTTTTGAAAGATTTGTCCCCAGTTTTAACAAACTCCTTTTAAATAATCTTTCAACAGTTTTTCTAAAGTGTTTTATGCAACTTTGAAAATATGCAAGGAAATAATGCAAATTAAAACACAAAGAATTTTTATAGTGGTTATATGGATAAAATCATTTAGTCCACTCTTCCAAGTCACTTAGATCTTGGGTTATAAGATAAGCACTTAGTTTACAGTATACTCTACTTACGCCAAAACAACAAATGAATATGGCCGTAAGATCACAATAGGAGATCACAAAGAAAACCTATCCTCTGAAGTTAGATCACTCACAAAGATGGATCTACACTTCTCACCACACTCCTTTACAGTTTTTCACTCAGAAAAAATGATTAAACTTGAATCTTAAACGTGGTTCTGTGAACAAATGACTTCGCCAGGTGAGTGAGTTGTTCTTGAGACTTAGAGAGATTTTGCTTCGGAAATTTGCTCGGAGTTATGTTGTATTCTCTTCTTCTTCAGTCTCGCGAACTATTTATACTCCAGGTTTGAAAAATGTCCGTTGAAGAAAGACATAATTCAAAATTGCTCGGGTTCTGGTCCTTAATTTCTGCGAACGGCTCTCTGCAGCAGTACTGTCAACGGTACTTTTTGTCAGACAGCATTTATTGCACTAAGCTGATATGAGGTTTTCCTTCAATCATTTGTCATTAATACCCTCAGTCTTCAGCATTAATTACTCTAGGTGCATTTATTACCGTTGGAGAGACTTCCTGATCATCTTCACTTGGCTGATGAGTATCACTAATCTGATGATGAACTGAGCTGATCCCAAACTTGAACTAATCTGATTTGAGTCGGTTGATTTTCACCAATATGATTTCTTCCTTCAGCAGCAGATCAGTAGTCTTCCGGACCAAATGAATTTTGACTTGACTGGTATGTTTTTGATATTTGATCAAAATTCTTCTAATGAATTTTTACTAAGCTTTCCTAACATAGCTGGTTAAGATGTTTTGGAAATCATCAAAACCTCCCTTTAACTTCTAAATTACTTGTCTTCTGATCTTTATCTTCATCCAACAGAGCCTAAGATAGAAAAACAGACTGGTAAAGCTAAACCTAAGAAATCTGCTGATAAGAGTAAAACAATAAGACTAGTAATAAAACTAAGTCGTCTGTTAATGTTCAAGTAAAGGGTAAACCCAAGAAGCATAAGAATTGGAAAAATCAAAATGATTGGTATTGAAATGAATCATCATAATTTGTGCAACCTGCTGCATATCCACCATTATATCATACACCTTAGTTTCCACCTTACTATGCTCCCTATCCTGCTCATCCTATGCACGCATATCTTGCATATCATGCACCTTATCCTGCTTATGAACATTATCACATCATTCTGATTATCAACATAACATATCTGCTGATTATGATGAAGAGAAAACTGTCCGTGCTCCTGCCAAAACTCAAAAGCCTAAGAAGCCTAAGACTTCAACATCTTGTGTTGTCAAAGGTGAAACTAATACTCCAGGAACCTCTCAATAAAGGGTACCTAAAACAATTTTCTTTAGTTTTGTAGGTTAGGATTAGGAGTAGGAGTAAAGTAGAGAAGATTTGGTACTTGGAAAGTAGATGTTCAAGATACATGTGTGGAGACATACGTGAGTTCACTGATGTTGCTATCGTAGACGGGTCTAACGTTACATTTGGAGACAACAAAGAAGGGAAGATTGTTGCATGTGGAAAGCTAATCAAAGGTAACATTGAGATATCTGACGTCACTTATGTCAAAGGCCTCAAATACAATCTGCCGAGCATAAGTCAATTTCGGGACAAAGGTTTCTCAGTCATCTTTTCATCAGATAAGTGCTACGTTGAACAGATTGGAACAAAGAAGGTTATTTTATTAGGAAGAAGACAAGGAAACAACTATATAGTCGACTGGAATTATGTGTCCTGGAATTCTAATGTTTGCTTGGTGGCTTCTACACCAGGTGAAATTAGTTGGCTTTGGCACAAAAGAATGAATCATGTGAATTTCGAGACCATAAACAGATTAATCAAGATTGATATGGTAGAAGGAATTCCTAAAACAGTCGTGAGCAAAGACAATCTTTGTGACGCATGTCAGAATGGTAAAAAAATCAAGTCATCCTTCAAGAGCAAGAAGCACCAATCTTCATATAGGATATTGAAGCTACTACATATGGACTTATTTGGACCCATTGATCCAATCAGCAATGGTGAGAATAAATACTGCCTAGCTGTTGTGGATGATTTTTTAAGGTACACCTGGGTTGTATTAATGAAGACGAAAAGTGCAACCACCTGATCCAAAATGAGAAGAGTATGAAAATCCTGAAGATCAGATCAGATAGAGGGACTGAGTTTACAAACTTTACTGTTGAAGAGTATTGTAACATCAGAGGAATCAGTCAAGAGTACTCTGCTGCAAGAACCCCTCAAGAAAATGGAGTTGCTGAAAGAAGAAACAGAACTCTAAAGGAAGCTATCAGAACTATGATAGCTGAAGCAAAGCTACCCCAAAGATTCTGGGCAAAGCTACAAATATAGCATGCTACACCCAAAACATATGCATGATCAAGAAGAGTCAAAACAAGACACCTTATGAAAAATTGAGTGTTGAAAGAAAAGAAGAATAAGTACACATTCATACTACATGATCTCAACTCAGCTGCTAACTAAAGTACTGTTAAAAAATCAGTCTGTTGATTGTCTAACAGACAAGTTGTCAACAGCTGAAGGACCAGAGACTTTTCAACAAACTACAAATGTTCAACAGACTACTATTGGAACTCCAACATTAGTGTTGCAAGATCAATCAAGAGGACAACATCCAGATTTGCAATCTGATCTCAGATGGCTCAGAAATCACCTACCCAGAGTTAGTGATTGGTGATATATTGGATAGAGTAAAGACTAGAAGAGCTACTACAAATGATGCAATGTTTGTCAGCTTCCTATCCCAAATTGAGCTTAAGCAAGTTGAAGAAGCTCTTAGTAATTCTAACTAGATTGAAGCTATGCAAGAAGAGTTGAAGCAATTTGAAAGGAATGAAGTCTGGTACTTAGTTCCTAGACCAAATTATCAAAGAGTCATTGGCACTAAGTGGGTATTCAGAAATAAGATAAATGAAGATGGATTGTCACCAGAAACAAAGCAAGACTAGTTGCCAAGGGTTACTGCCAAGAAGAAGGCATTGACTTTGATGAGACATTTGCACCAGTAGCAAGGCTTGAAGCAATCAGACTGTTCCTCGCTTATGCTACTCACAAGAACTTCACTGTCTATCAGATGGATGTGAAGTCCGCTTTTCTTAATGGAGAATTTCCAGAAGAAGTGTATGTTGAACAACCACCTTGATTTGAAGCTTATCAACAAGGAGACAAGGTACATCGTCTGAAGAAATCCCTCTATGAACTAAAACAGGCTCCAAGAGCATGTTATGACACTTGTTCTGATTTAATTTCTTTTAATTAAAGGATTTCGGAAAGGTAAGGTAGACAAGACCTTGTTCACTATTGAATGGGAAGATCATATATTACTTGTGCAAATATATGTGGACGATAATTATTTTTGCTTCAACTAACCATGATTTGTGACAAGTTCTCCAAGCTGATGCATATCAAATTTGAAATGAGCATGATGGGTGAACTGAATTACTTTCTTGGTTTGAAAGTTAGACAGTTGCCTGATGGTATATTCATCAACTAAGCTAAGTATACAAAGGATCTGTTCAAGAAATTTGGTATGGAAACTAGCTCATTTGTTAGTGTTCCTATGTGTACTGGACTTCGTCTGGATAAAGCTGAAGATGGCAAATCAGTTGATATAACCAAATACAGAGGCATAATAAGGTTACTGTTATACTTAACAGCTAGCAGACAAGATATTATGTATTATGTTGGGGTTTGTGCGAGATATCAATCAAATCCTAAGGAATCTCATCTCTTAGCTGCCAAGAGGATCCTTAGATTCCTTAAAGGCACTCAAGAACTGGGATTATGGTAACTTAGAGAATTAGGATTTGAGCTTATTGGTTATTCAGATTCTGACTTGGCTGGCTGCAAAATTGATAGGAAGAGTACCACTGGTGCCTGTCAATTGTTAGGTAGTCATCTATCTCTACTGCTGAAGTTGAATGCATTACTGTTGGAGCATGTTGTGCAAAGATACTTTGGTGTTTTATTTTTTATTTTTATTAATATTTTTTGGACGGGTTTATCCTATTGAAATTTTGTATTTAATTTTTTTTATTATTCGAACCAGATAAACCCGTCGGAAGAATATAATATAATTTATTTTATTTTATTTATACGTATTCCCACGAGTTTATCTCGTTGGAAAATATATTTTAATTTTATTTTTAATAATATTTTCCGACATGTGTATCCCATCAAAATATATATATATATTTAATTTAATTTTTAATATTTTTATATATAATCCGACGGGTGTATCCCTTCGAAAAAGCAATAATATGTATTTTTTATTTTTTTATTGAGATTTTGGACGAATTTATCTGTCTAAAACCATATTTTATCTATTTTGTTAATTTTTGATGATTATTCCGATGGATTTGTCATCAGTCGTTTTTCGATGAATTTTTGCCTGCTGAAAAAAGTAGCTATATGAAATTTATAATTACAATTTTGGGTGTAGTTATAATCTATATTTCTAGTAGTGTTACAACCATTAATGGAGCACATGACTAAAAAAGTTTGCATGTCACTGAATTATTCCTTATAAAACTAGTTTTGACATCCTTCTGCATAGCAGGGTTTCCACACAATCAAAAAATTGTGACAAACAAATACATGAAGATATTGTATGATTTGAACTAAAAAGCTTCCCAAAGAAATTTTCTTGTAAAAGGTTTCACAATAAAGTAATCGGTAAAATAAATACCATCTTTTCTTGCTTCCCAATAACATGAAAAACTACTGCATGTTCTTGTCCACCAATGTGATGTAAAAGCATCAAAAGCTCTTTCTTTATCACCCCACCAAAGATGACAAAAAAATAAAGTAGTAGGGGGAAAATTTTGACAAAAGCTCCAATGAAAATCTTGATCGATAGAAACATTATGGTATCCAAGATCATTATCTCCAGATGCGCAATGCAACTTCAAAGGTGTAGAATTTGGAGGAAGGTTATTGATCATATGAATCTCGTATTTATCGGTGAACCAACACCTCCGTTTTTCAGCAGCAAGTGCTTGAACAATGTTAGGAATTACTAAAAGAGATAAAATGAAGATTTTCAGCATTGTTTAAATTATTCTGCACAAGAAAAATATATGATGTTAATTTATCACATTTCAAGGTTCTTATACATAGATGTACTTGGAGTTATGGGTACAAAAAATTGTTTACGATATTGCTAGAGTATCAATAGTTGGTGGCAGAATAAATTTCTTATTATGGCTAATTTGCCATAAATTGTTTGATATGGTATATGAGTTGAAAAGGAAAATCTCTATTTACATTTCCTAAGTTGGTCAAATTATGACTTATCCAAATATTTCAAAAATAATTCAACATTGTGTTAGTATCTTTTAATTATCCTAATATTTCAAAAATAATTCAACATTGTGTTAGTATCTTTTAATTATCAGTCATGACACGAAATACTTGATTGTTGGAATCTAAAACGTTAATTGGATATTATAAAGTTCTAATAACATCATCATATTTATAAAATTGTATACCTATATATATAATATAACATAACAATCTAATATTAAATTACTAATCTTCTATGTGTTTTAATTTTTTCAAATCTATCTCCAGGGTCAATTGATTTTTATTTATGTGGACGGCTAAAAATAGTGGTGTAAATTGAGCCGAACAGTACATTATTCAAGATTGATTTGATTTTTATATTGAGTTTTGAGATTATATTTGAATTTTAATGAACTAACACAAACATGCTTTAATTGAGTTAAATTTGAATATTATAAGATTTTTTACATGTATTGTGTTACTTACCATTAGGTTGAGCTCCAATTTAACTTATGTTAATTGATGCATAAGTTGCAGTACTTTTTTTATAGAAATAAAAATAAAATTTAAATATATTTTAAACTCAAATATTCCCCAAACTCATTTTGTGTACTGCAAAAAAAAGGAATCTACAGTTAACAAGAGCACGTAAAATAAGGTAGGTGTGGCAAGATATTTAAACTAAACATCCAGCAAACGGAATTGGGTACTTGGTTAATAACTATGAATAACTTAAACTTAGAAAAATTTGATGTTCCTATTTCCTCTTGCTCGCTCAAATTTCCTACCCTTGGCTCGCACATATGGCTTGGTGTGACTTATGAGTGATGATAATTGAGAACAAATTTTGAATCTTAATTTTTAAGGAGAGGCGCATTGGAGAATAAAACTTGAGAGTGGAGCAAGCATGAAGCTTAGAGATAGAAAATCCTAATTAATTCTCAATATTTTATTTGGTAAGTAGTGTTGGGTAGAGAAAACATATAATATTTGGATGGGTCGGGTTAGAGGCGGTTTTTAACCATTAAAACCGCAACTCGACCCATAACTTTCGGGTGGTCACAATTTCAACCCGTTATTAATTTTATAAAAATAAAAACCGTCGGGTTCGGGTTGGGTCGGGTCGGGTTGAGCGGGTCGGGCGGGTTAGGCGGGTTAATGAACACCCCTACCCACAGTAAAACCAATAAATTAGCATTTGTCTTCCCCCTTTTATAGTGTCAAATAAAACATATATTCATCAAACATAAAGAACTTTTGGGTAAATACATATGATAGATATAATGAGGCTAGCTAGCTATCTCACTTATGCTTTTTTCCACCAGCCAGAATACGTTGAATCTGCAGACGTCGACTGAAGGCCTGGTTGAAAAGCAGCCTAGTTTGGAACTCAGACACAAACAGGAACCAGGCCAGGACTGCTATGGGACCAAAGATCACCAACCCCATAAGGTACTCATACCCTCTTGCCAGTGCTTTAATAGAACCCCACATTCCCAGTGCCTTAACAATCGGCCTATAAGCTTGCGATATCTTTGTGTAGAAAATAGCATGTTATCAAATTATCAATATATGAATTCGAGTTTACTTCGATATATAAACTCTAAGTTGCAAGATATGAAATCAAAAGGCAGAGAAGTGTATGTACCTACAGGAGAGCCCATCCAGTCGGCAAGAAGCCTAACAAGCTGGCGAAAAGATCTCCTGCTGTGAGTTCGAGGAATCTTATGAAAATGATAAGTGTGACTATGAAGCCAATAAACAAGAATAGCTTTAGAAGTCTGAACATCAGCTGGAAATCTGCACTGAATTTCTTCCTCCCCATGGACACAATCTGCAGATGAATTTATTGCATCGTCAATAAAGTTCAGGAATTTTTATTTAGAGAAAATGAAAAGGAATAGATTATTGATTTGGACTGACCTTGAGAATGAGCATGACAGCAACAATGACAAGCCAAGATAAACCATAAACCTATAACCATGAGATAGGATTAGAAACCAAGCTTTTAAACTTACCAAACTATTTAAGAATTTAAGCACTGACTCATAAATTTCATGATAACCATAATTGTCAATAACTTTGTATGTCTAGTAAATATTGTAAAAGCGTGATAATAATTGATTCTTGAATTTAGGAAGGAAATTTCAAGGAAAGAATGATAAGAAAAGAAAAATAATGGAAATTAAAGCCTAAAGTTTAGTTTTATCACTAGATGCATGAAAGATATTCTATAAGCTATTTTAAAAACTCACTAAAAAACAAGAATCAAACTTAGCTTCAATCAACAAAAAAATAAGCAATAAGCTTATGCTCACCATAATACTCTTGTCATGTTGGGTGACACGCAACTGGTAAACAATTGCATACGACTACGATGCATACCAGCAAGGTTATTGAATTTTTTTTACTGCATCTTATGTTCAGAATCTTCGATGTACCATCAAGGTTCAGAACTCTCAAGTAAGATCAACAACCACGAATACTTCAATTTCAGCATAAATTGGCTAGCAATAGAAAAAAGAACCTGCAATCAGACACAGGAAAGAACACATTCACATCATTTTATGTTTCAAGCCTAAATTTGAGTACTTTAGGGTCCATAATTAGTTCAGTGTAAACCAATATTTTCAAAACCGGACCGAATAGTGAACCGGTGGGCCGACTGGCCACTGATTTTACTGGTCGAATCGGTCGGACCGAATGATGTAATAATAATATAATAAATATATTTAATTTTAAAGTATATGTAATATGCATAAAATTTAAACATTATCCTACAATTGATTAAAAAAAAAATATTATAATATATTTAAATTAAATTATATAATATTGATATAACATATATCATAACGATAATATGATACTAATCTGTAAGCTCATATAAATATAAAATAATTATATTTCTCTATAAAAATTTAAAATTGTAAGTTAAAAATACAACAAACTAAGAAATTCATAAATTTTAAAATATGGTTATGTATAAAAAGTCTTATATTCAAAATCAAACTTGCATAATATATCGATTTGACTCTTTATCCTAAAAATAATATTGAAAAGAAATATTTTATAGAACAAATTTTAATAAAAAAATATTATTTGAGTATTAATTTTCATTAATATTGTATAAAATGTTGATTTAAGTTAATTATCTAATTTATTAATAAATTTGGCTACAAATTTCTATAATTTATGAAGTTCAACAAAAATGATATAGTTTAAATGATAAGGAAGTTATGTTTTATGTAAGAGATACTTCTCCAAGAATATTTTAATTTATTTTTAACATTAAAAAAATCAAAAAAATATTCAGCATCGGGTTGAACCTATCCAAATCAGTTCGTCGGTTTTCGACCAGTTCAACCCGGTTCAATTTAGTTTTTGAATCAAACGGTTTTAGGGGATAAATTGGACCGGGTCAATCTTCGATTCGTGGTCGGACTGACCTGATCCGGTTCTAATAACATTGGTGTAAACTTGAGCACTTAGATTATAAAAAAATGAAGTCAACATTTATTTGCTTAGTAAGTTTTCAGTAAGCTTTTAATAGAAGTTAGTGGAGTGATCCAATAATCCATTCTCGGCGTATTCAAACTACTGATTTTATTGTGATAATCAAAGAAAAGAGAGAGCAATTGACTTCAAGGATAATCCAACTAACCACGGTGTATTTTTTGATTAAAGTGTCACTAGTACAATGGTTTCTTTGATGATATTACTTTAAAAAGAAATAGTTAAGTTATTTATTTTTTTTTTTTTGATAAATAATAGTTTTATAATATCAGCATATCATTTCTTGATGATATTGGCAATTCGGCAAAACCTTAATTTGAATTTACATAGAAAAGGATAACAGGTCTATCTCAAGAAAAAATTGAACACATCCTTCAAAGTGATTATGCCTTCAACACGGCAGCAGCTAGAGGCATCAACAACAATAACACGACGAATATCTACAAAGAAAAAGAAAATAGTAAAAAAATATGCATTACATTACATCTCTGATATTAATACAAAAGAAAAAGAAACTCAAATTAACTACTAACCTGGTGCAGATAGAAGTTCCATTACCCAATGCAAGGAATCGGACCTTGTGCGTGTTCTGTATCGTGTTCTACCCGCTTCACCAGTAACTTCAAGCACCTGCATATACTCGATCGTCGTTCACATATTTAGCAATTATACAATGAAGTAAATTTTGGAGATTATGGAAATACACTCCCACATGGATGTATATTAAATGGTAACTACATATATATAAAAAGAACGAATGTAAGTTTTTTTCTCAAAAAGATTATTTTGCCCCTGTCACAGGTTTAACCAAATACATGACACAAGGTTATTTATGACATTTTGCAGGACGACAACGCCGTTCAACTTCCTGTCATCATTAAGAAAAAAATTATTCTCTCTTAATGAGCAGAGCTATAAATGCCCTATACATACTATTCAGAGGATTTAAACTGAGAACACCCCCATTCTCCAACTGTTTGTTGTGTGCTGACGAAGTCCCTCGTCCAACTTCACAAATTCCTGGCGTGGACTGTTGCACAAAGACTTGGACAAAGCTTCACATTTGCTTCTCAATAATCTTTCACCACAATCCCTCAACTAGACTACACATAGCTTTGTTCAAAGTTTAAACTGGGATTTTATAATATTCAAGGGAGTCAAATTTGATGATCCATGTTTATACGTTTCTCACTATCATTCACCCGAGTGCCAACCAAAGCTTTATAAAATTTGCCAGAGGGAATGTTGTCGTGAATTCTAAGGTTTGACCAGAACTTACTTGAGATATTGTCATCTGATCAAGCTGAACACGAGTATATAAATTGTCCTTAGCCAATGATGTAATATCGCTGCGTACACATGATTCAAATCATAAATAATAACAGTAGCCCAAAAAACAAGATCAAAATTATGGCTTGAAGAGCCAATTCAGAGACAATGATTACCTTCTACAGTACATATTTATCAAGTTACCCTCTCCATCAACTATGGGTACTGAACTTATTTGAGCTGCACTAAGATAATACCAAAAAGAGAAAAACAAATTATCGAGTTGGGAAGCAATGAAAAACTTAGTATTCATAGTAGTTTTTAACCGAGGAAAATTTCGAATTGATTTAGATTGACCAAAGAAAATGATGTCATTACTTTACCTTCTACTAACAAAGTTAGAGCTGTATTAAGATAGTCGTTAGGGTGTAATGTCAACAAAGGACGACCACTTGCCCTTCCAACTTCTATAGCCCATGTACCGACTGCAAGGAAACCAACTGGTTGTTGAAAAGGAGGAAGATATCCAAGGTTTCTAATATGCCTGCATATATCTTAAATTTGAAATAAAGATGGAAAAATCCAAATTAATTAGTCAATATCCCGTAACTTAATAAAAAATAAAAAAGTTAATCTTTGAACAAAGTTCACCAAGCATACTTTCTAAAATACCAGCAAGGCATGCTACATGTAATAACCGAGGACAAAATCCATTCTCTGAATGTAAAATGGGAACAGAACAAATATTATTCTGTAGAATTCTTGAAGCCACGTTGCCTAGAGACTCGTCCGGACCAGCCTGTGTGTTGTAAATAAAAAAATTCAGTTGAAATAAATTGCAAAGATGATAAGTAAAAGTAAGTTACGTGGATTAGAGGACTTCTTGGAAAAGGAATAGAAGTTCCTTTCATCTCTCTGTGGTTTTGAAGTTTCCAGCTTTTCCATGAAGAAACTGTTCGTCTTACAAGTTCTTGATTAGAAAACATAGTTCGGTTTCTGTGAAGCTGCAGGGGTGAGGAGCACCGTCTTTCAGATAGAAAATTTAAATATATAAAATATTCTACATGCAAAATATGGACCAAAAAGCAGCTAAAATTTAGTACATTTTACTTTATTCATACGACTATGTCGACTATTACACAATTAGTAGCGACAAAGTGTTGAAAGTTATTTCTACTTGTAACAACTTTTGCTTCTATTCAATAGCTCATTAGGAACAACTAAATTATATAAACTCATTATACTGAAGTAAGATAGAATCAAGCATATTAAGATCAATCTGCCCCATTTCTTGTTTTAACTATTTCCCTAAAGTTAAAGTTCAGGCCCTAAACTTCAGGGCAAATTCATTTACTGAGAAAAAAAACTACCTGACTTGAAATCAAAATAAAATCTGAAGCAGTTAACATTCCTGCCATCTCTCCGCGGTTTTCATCCCTCAGGGGCACAATCATGAGTCCCTAACACATATGATAAACAACTTAGTCTACAAAATAATGAAACCAGATGGAAAATATAATACAGAAAAACAAATTATAAACGAGAAAGCCCAAAAAGAATAGCAAATTTATTGAAAAAATTAAGAAAAAAAATCAAGAACTTGTACCATTTCATACACTACATGGAAGGCTTGTTCCACATCCACATCCATATTCAACACAGCCACCTAAATTACAAAGAAATAACATGAAATTAGAATCTGCCATTTAGAATAAAGCAGGATTATAGTAGAAATCAAAAGCATATGACAACCACTAAAATAAAAGAAGATGAAATTTAATGGCATTCAACCAAATCCAATAAGTTTCCGATGAATGTTCCATATTTATTAGTATCTGAAAAATCAAATGCCCTATTACTGCACAAATTAAACTATGAATATATATTTATATGTTCACATATAATCCATAAACATTTACATACAGCAAGTTCTAATAGAGCCACAATGTGCATTGCCCCTTGAATTTTCCTGAACAAATAAAGTTCAGGTCAGATTGCGGTATTCATTCGTAGAAGACTAAGGTATAGATTGGTGCATACCTGAACATGATATATTTCGTGTAAACCGCCTCGTGCATTGCCTGGACATCCTCGTCTTCTATGATGGTCAACTGATCCCTCAGAAGTATTAAGTTCTGAGAAACATGGTGAAATATCACATAGAACATGATGAAATAGTTGAGTAACAAGAGCACCTGTAATTAAAATAAAGTCAAAAACAACAATGAAATATCGTTCTACTCAGGCTCATTTTATCCAATATGAAAACGGCATAAACTCGAACCAAAAGTTTAATAAGAAGAAGATTCTAGATGACTTCTTCATCTTCGCCACCTGTGCTAGAAAAAGGAAACTCACAGAGAAGTAAGGTATAGAAGCTCTGTAACGAACAAGATTCAAGTAGAAGACACATTCCAGAGCAGCCAAGGTTCGACGTTCAGACAACAAAAGGCGATGGCATGTGATGAAGTATCCATGAGAAATGAGAAAGAATGACACAAAAGAAGCTGTTTGAAATGTTGGAAAATTCCAATGGTTATGTGGGCCTAATATTTTAATTTAGTGTGTATTGCTATTATAAAGTAAAGTCCATAATTATGTGGTCTAATTATGTTATCTTTTGGACTATGGGTATTAAGTTTATCATGGAATAAAAGTGTAGGTACCAGTTTGTGATTTTCAATTTGATGAAGGGCCGAATTGAAAATAATGGAACATATGCTAACCCTAGTAGTTTATTATATATAAGGGGTTATGATCCCCACTTCTACACAACACAACAACAAAATATAGAGTTACATAACTCATATTCTCTGCAATCCCTTTCTGCGTGAGTATTAAGGTTCTAAGGTGTGTATCAAGTGGAAGATCATAAAACCCATCATCACTAAATCGTCAATAACATCAAGATTGCTGGCATGAATCAAGGTAAGTTTCCGCTGCATTAAAGTTTCAGATCTACTTTTAATCTGTTGATAATCGACATGGTTTGGCAATAAGGTTTCGTTATTAAATCAAAATTAGATCTAATTATCATTATGTTTTTGTATTCGATTTAGATCCAACAAGGGGTATCCGAGCCACCCATGTTCGATTACTTGAGATTTCTAAAACTTATGTTTATGATCTATGAAAATCTTAATTTGGTTCTAAAGTTTAAAATATCTAGATTATGCATATTGAGATTCTTTGCTATCTTGATCTAGTTTATAAACAATTTAGAATTTCATGCTTTTTAAATCTTGATTATGCAAATTAGGGTTTATGGCTTTCCTGATCTTGCTTTATAAAGATTCAGTTTTATGCTTTATGTTTATGCAATTAAAGTTGCTTTATGGATTTATCATGATACCTTCAGTTAGATCTAGTAGAAATATGTTTTTTTTTTTTAACTAGATTAACGAATTAAGTTTAGATCTCTTGTTAATGGATTGAGAAATTTAAGTACAATTTATTTTTATATTAAATAAATTATAACAATTAATCAAGAAAATGGGAAAGTGGGTTTACGGACTTCTCAAAGGGAATTTAATAAAGTAAGCAACTTCCATGACTGTGAGGCAACAACTGAAACTAATTCACCATGTCACTGCCCGATCTCGCTAAAGTGAAATCAATTGCCGGAACTTTAGTTCTTTTCAACCTTTTAAAATCTTGTTGCGTACTTTCTTGATTTCTCTGATTTTGTTGAAGTAATTGCGTGAATTCGGTATTTCTAGACCTTCGTAGACTTCAATTCCTGTTCATGATTGTCGATTTCGAGTTTGTCGGCGAATTTTGGTCAATTTCAGAACCGGGTGAAGTAGACAAACTTTTGGGTCTTTTTCAGATTTTTCGGATTGGGAGATACGGGAATATCTGAAAATTTTAGATGGGTTAGCTCACGGGTCAGGCTTCCGACCCATTAATCTTGTATTCAGTTTGGGTCAATTTTGACTCATTATTTTTTATCGGATCAGGCAGGATTTAATTTTTATCTGAACTAAATCTGGGCAGAATTGGTTAGCGGCTGTTTGGAACCTGCAAAATTCGAAATTATTGTTGGCCTGTTTGGCTAATTTAAAATTTTATTTTAAGGAAATTGTCTGGTTTGGCAATAACATTCGAATAATTTTGATACATAATAGTGACTTTTCAGTCAGTCTAACATTCAATATAACCAATTAAGCAACATGTCGCCAAAGTGACCTCTCTTGTGTAGATTGGCTTATTGAAAATGTTAAGATGAATTTCTGTATGCAAATTCATGCGAATATTAAACCGGCCCAAAGGAAGGATAATGTTTGGCCGAATTGCATATACACCTATGGTGATGAATGTGTGATTATTATTAGGTGTCCATGTGGGTAATTAGTCGATCCAAAGATAGACTCTTTATTTGACAGGATTTATTTTCAACATTCGATCACTACAACAAGAGTACCATTTACAATTAATATTACTGTAAAAAGACTTGATATTAATGTTGTGCTAGGTATCTTGCTATGTATTTAATAATTATTTGAATTAATGTCTTTCATAAAGTAAATAATTATTCTATAATTATTCAATATGTGAACATGTGCTTAACTTAAAATTCGTTCTTTGTAACAGCTATAGTGTCAGATATTAATGTATCTACCAATTCAATAATGATCGCATTTCCATGCTCAATGGGAATAACTTGGGCAATAAAATAAAATCAGAAAATAATGCTGATTTAACCGGATTTCGTCGGGTTAATTGTATCAGTGAATATGGGATATTGGGGATTCTCTATATATATGATTTAAAGGGCTCTGTTACTTTATTCAGGATGGATCAATCTCAAAGAAGAACAATTTTGTGGAACAATAAGTAATTATGATAACCAACGTAAAAATAATATGAATATGAAGAAAAAGCTCTTTTCTTATTGAATAATCTTGGGTTCTGTTGTTATGCAGAATTTAGTAGCGTATTTGCAGTGTGTGGAATACAATGATTAACTAGGTATTTATATCATATTAAACCTAGCATTACAAGGAAACATAATCCTAATAGGACTCGGCCCAAATGTCCTTCTTGAGTCCGGACTGTAGTCTGCTTGTTTGAAGAGAGTCGTATTCTGCCGGGTCGATAAGATGATCCCGAACTGACTGGTTTGCTCGAACCGATCTTTTATACTTCAGTCGATCCGCACATTATAAAGGGTGCGAAGTAGCCCCCATCAAATGCTGCTAAAGGTTATTTCTTTAATTTGGTCTGTTCTGAAGTTAATTTAGCTTCAGTACCAATAAACACTTGGTGGTTAGATTCTGGTGCTACTACCCACATAAGTGTTTCAATGCATGGTTGCCTAAGATACCGAAAGTCAAATGATGTTGAAAGATACATCTTTGTGGGTGATGGAAAATCGGTAGAAGTTGAAGCAATAGGTCATTTTAGGTTATTGTTAGGAACTGGTCATTATTTGGATTTGAAAGACACTTTTGTCGTACCGTCTTTCAGACGAAACTTAGTTTCTGTTTCTTTATTGGACAAATTTGGTTATCATTGTTCTTTTGGAAACAGTAAGTTCAGTCTTTCTTTAAATTCCAATATTATTGGAACTGGTTCATCAAGCATCGATGATAACCTATACTTACTTGATACCATTACTTCTTATAATGAAACCCTGCATGTGGAATCACGTGGCATTAAATGCAAATTAAATAAAGAAAATTCTTCAAAATTATGGCACAAGCGTTTATGTCACATCTCAAAGTCTAGAATGGAGAGACTTGTGTCTGAAAACATTCTAGATTCACTCGATTTTTCGGACTTCGATATTTGCGTCGAGTGTATTAACAGAAAACAGACCAAACAAAGAATATTAGGTGCCAATAGATCTTCAGACGTCTTAGAGTTGATTCATACAGATATTTGTGGACCATTCCCTTCGGCTTCTTGAAATGGCCAACGATATTTCATATCATTCATAGACGATTATTCACGTTTTGGGTACCTGTATCTCATTCATGAAAAATTAGAGTCTCTGGACATGTTCAAAGCATTTAAAGTTGAGGTTGAGAACAACTCAACAAAAGAATCAAGTCCGTCAAGTCTGATTGTGGTGGTGAGTACTACGGCAGATACGATGGTTCAGGTGAACAACGTCCAGGACCATTTGCTAGATTCCTAGAGGAATGTGGAATCGTCCCACAATACACCATGCCGGGGTCACCTAGCATGAATGGTGTAGCTGAAAGACGAAACAGAACACTTAAGGACATGGTAAGGAGTATGATCAGTCATTCTACCTTGCCAGAATCACTCTGGGGAGAAGCATTAAAGACAGCAGCTTACATTCTGAATAGAGTACCAACTAAAGCAGCCGCCAAAACACCTTATGAGCTTTGGACAGGCCACAAACCTAGTATAAAGCATTTTCACATTTGGGGATGTCCTGCTGAAGCTAGGCCTTATAGGCCTAAAGAAGGAAAATTGGACTCCAAAACAGTGAGCAGCTACTTTATTGGATACTGAACAATCTAGAGGCTTTATGTTTTACAATCCCACACTAAGGTAATTTTTTGAAACGGGAAACACAATATTTTTTGAGGATGTTGAGTTTGGGGGGAGAAATAAGGTTAGAGACATTGTCTTTGAAGAAGAATCAATTACGGAGGAGGAATCAATTATGACTCCTCATACTACTTCTGATACTGTTCAGATTTTCATTCCTGCATTTAGTCGAGAAGCAGATTTGAATCCTCAACAAGACAATGTTGATCGAACCCCAACTGAAGTTGAGATGATTGATCATGAAGTTGAACCTCAACAACCTCAAGAGAAACCACCCTAAAGGAGATCCACGAGAGAGAGGAGAAATCCTATACCAGATGATTATATAGTGTTTCTCCAAGGAAATGAGGAACTTAATGGATCGACGGAAAATGATTCAATCAACTTCCGTCAAGCCATGCAAGATATTAATTCTCTCAAATGGATTGAAGCCATGAACGAGGAGTACAAGTCTATGCAAGACAATCAAGTTTGGGATCTTGTCCCATTACCTGAAGGAAAAAAACCAATTGGTTGCAAATGGATATTTAAAACCAAGAAGGATTCACAAGGTAATGTGGAAAGATATAAAGCTCGTCTTGTAGCTAAAGGCTTTACTCAAAAGGAAGACATCGACTATAAAGAAACTTTCTCTCTGGTATCTTCGAAATGTATCAAGTGGAAGATCATAAAACCCATCATCACTAAATCATCAATAACATCAAGATTGCTGGCATGAATCAAGGTAAGTTTCCGCTGCATTAAAGTTTCAGATCTACTTTTAATCTCTTGATAATCAACATGGTTTGGCAATAAGGTTTTCGGTATTAAATCGAATTAGATCTAATGATCATTATGTTTTTGTATTCGATTTAGATTCAACATGAAATAGTACTCATGTTATATACACACCAAAGGACATCCATAAAGAGCACGTATTCGAATAAAAACAAGAATACCTACAAACGTAAAAGTTGTCAAATAATTTTTTGACTATTAAATTAGCATCGGTAATGGAGATCACAGAATTTAATAAGCTTCAAGAAAAATGGCTGTATGTATGATAATGGTACATCCTTGTGTTAGATCTAATTAGCAAATATATATATATATATATATATATATATATATATATATATATATATATGTGTGTGTGTGTGTGTGTGTGTGTGGGTGTGTGTGTGTGTAATTTTCATAAGCAAAAACCCCTTGTTTAAATGTGCAGTAAAGCACATGTCTGAGTTAAATGAAAATCTGCAATAATACACCTATACGTATTAAATATATATTATCTGAATTTGATATTTTATAAATTTGAGTTTAAGAAACATTTAGATAGAATAAATGACAATCTATGTTTTTGTTAAAAAAAGATGTAAGTATTAAATTCAAATACATTGAAAGAGGTAAGAAGAAAAAGAAGAAGAACAAAACCTCTTTGTAAGAACCAGCTGCAAAGCCTATAAGACCTTAATTCCAGATAAATAAAGGAAAATAAGGCAGCCAGCAAAGAAAGGTACTGTACGAACCTTCTTAAAGGTATCATTGCATCGGACGGGCACGCCACAATGGCAGCATGCTCTTCTCCCACTTTGAAGCCGCACTCTCTGGCTGCAATTATATTATTCCTAAAAATGTGCACACAAGTAAGGATTTGTTTTCACAAAGCCACTCTGAACTGAGAAAAATATGCATTGGATAAGAAGAAAATGGAAGTAATTAACCCCTCCACATTCTATAGCTTAACTAAAACAAAATACAAAATTCGAGACCAATTAATGGCAGCGAAATATTTTTAATCAAGAAAACAACTAATCAAGAAAAACAATCCTGATATAGTGTGAATAAGTATGCATGATTAGAAGCACAAGCATGTAAATATATGCAAACATCCGAATCAGGTGCATAGTTTACATGCCATGAATATTGGGCATCCATATTCTGAAAATATACTTTTACTCTCTATACAACTTTGATAAACAATAATAGCACCCGAACTACAATACGATAAAGACATACTCCACCCATTGTACGTAAGATCAACACAAAGCCACAATCTACATCTTCAATGAAATACCCATGGCTATATAGCCCTAAAATAATACCTCAATGGTCTGAACAATGATAAGTACAGAAAAAGAAAAAGGTAAAATTAGATCAATCAAAGTTAAGTATTTCAAGGAAACCAAAGAAAATAAACAGAATATGAACCAAACGAAGCAAATAAGAGAATAAGGTATAAAACTAACCAATTAGGTCCGATAGATTAATCTCAGCTGATTCAAGTAACAATAACCAACAATTTATTTCTGCATAAAATACAGTAAAATTCATATATATAATTCGGAAATCAAATAAGGAATAAAACCGAAAAAAACTACCTCTACTTTGAAGAAATTCGTACCTCAAATCAAGCACCTGTTCAAAACTTGGACAAGAAGACCGAATCAGATATGAATTAATTACCAACTGGAAAGTGTGAAAGGAAAAAATAGTAAAAAAAGAGAGGAAAATCGAAGCCAACAATCCCGTTTGTAAGAATTGATAGAATGAGGAGATATGATCGACTAAAACAAAAGTATAAGGCGGTGAAAATTGGGGATAAGGACTGGGAAATTGGAAAAACCTCGTGGACACAAGAGGAACGAACAAGATCTGAAAAAAAAAACCTCGTGTACAAAGGAGAGAGGAACATGAATTTAGTCAACAAAAGAAGAAGCACCGGCCATCCTCCTGCAAATAGGAATTGGATTTTGATCACCTGTCAAAATGCATGAGACGCACTAGTACCAACAATGGCTGCAAGAACTCTGAAAAGAAAAAAGACAACATTAAGTAAATTAGAATAAAAAAAATAACCAGCTTATGAAAATGACATCTAAATGGAAACACGGTTACTCAAATAGATGATTCACTCATCGAATGAAAGAGAAAGACTATCGCAACACTAACTGTAAGAACCCTGCTAAATCAAAATCAGAGAAACCACTCAGTATCTTGGTATAAGTGTATTTTAAAATTGAAGGAAAATTATCCAACACATAAAAAATAGTAAAAAACTAAATACTTATCCAGATAAACACATCAAAGAAACAAACTCAGAGAAAAATAGAAGAAAATGACTTTCGAACTGGATTTCTTTGATGAGCACTTATATATGACATACTTAGAAATATTATGAATAAGAGTTTAGTATGGAAAGTTCAAACACAGAACAATATAGACATACACAATAACAAAAAGCCCATACCAAATTACACTTCAACACATAGTTCTACATAATCAGCCTAACAAAAAACCTGATTCATCATTCATGAGTGATAGAAATCAAATATAACTTGTCCAGGAAATCGATCCATGGGCATATTATTAAGTTCAGCAACGCTTGAAAAGTAGAGTATTAAAATTGATATGCAGAATATAAGTTCATAACATGTGAAATTCAATGCAGACCACTTCTAATGAACAAGAATGACTACAAAGATTAGTTCAGACTGCTAGAATTTGAAAAACTCAATCTTTAGATCCTAAAAGCTACCTTAAACAAAAGGGAAAATAATTAAACTCTTAAAAAATGCATGCAAATAAACTAAAAAACAGTTTCCATAAGATTTAAAAAGTTCCAAAAAATCAGTGATGTACTCATGTCCAGGTGTTTTAAACCTCCCCGGTCCTTTGCTGCAATGCATCTTTCCTAGCTATAATATGATCCTAATTGCTAGATTCATGAGCAACCAACCATATGACTACCTTAGTTGCTATAAATCTTACATTTGGACACTACTTGCTATAAAGCCAAAAAAAAGCCAGTGTGCAGTTAGTTTCACCATCCCAAGTATTATGTAGTGTAATAGGTAATTGTATTGACAACTTTTAAGGGGATAAAGCAGGCAGCAACTCGAAATCTTAAATCAGTTCTAAGATGTGGTTTCCTAATTTTGATAAAATAACTTAGACAACAAGGATAATATATTGCTTTCAGTTTCAAAACTAAACTAAGATTTGAATGTCTAACATATTTAAGACTGATCCTATTTTTTCATTTGAGCAATGGATTATAACCAGGCAAACCAACCAAAAAAAATTCAAGAAACTAAGCATAAGAAGAAGAGACAAATAGAAGTACAATTACCTATAGAGATAGAGTAATTCAACAACCTCAGAACTCAGAAGCCGAGAGTAACATGATGATTTAACCGGATTTAGTCGGGTTATTGGTATCAGTGAATTTGTGATATTGGGGGTATTCAATATATATATTTTATAGGGCTCTGTTACTTTATTCAGGATGGATCAATCTCAAGGAAGAGCTATATCATAAGAACAGAAAGTAAATATTCAAACCAACGTAGAAATAACACAAATATGAAGAGAAAGCTCTTTCTTTATTGAATAATTGTGAGTTGTGCAGTTGATGCAGAATTTAATGGCGTATTTGCCTTGTGATTCAGAGTTTTCAGAGTTGTTTAATACAATGATTGACTAGGTATTTATATCATACTAAACCTAGCGTTACAAGGAAATATAGTCCTAATAGGACTCGGCCCAAATATCCTTCTTGGGTCCGGAATATAGTCTTCTAGTCGATGAGAGCTGTATTCGGTCGGGTCGATAAGATGATCCCAAACAGCTTGATTTAGTCGAACCGATCTCATGATCTTTAGTCGATCCGCACAGTATGTAGGGTGCGAAATAGCCCCCATCAGTACTCCCTCACTTCTTCGAGCATATAGATAGTTGAAGCTCGTAGAAGTAGATAATTTTTTACGACTGTTTATCTTCTATGAATGGAGCCTCGTTAAAAACCTTTCTTAAGAAAAAACCCTGTGGGAAAAAATCTTAAGTAAGGAAAAGAGTGCTACACATCATAGATAGTCATTTTCTCTTTCCGATTAGGAATCGCCACGCGTCCATTCGGGAGGCTTTTCATCTCCTTCCGTTTTTGGCGGGAATGTGATTAGTTGTGATGAGTTCGAAACGTCTTTTCTCATCTTAGTATAAATAGGTGACTTTTGACTTCGTCATTTTTCCTTTATACTTGCTTATAGTTCGCAGTCATTTTCTTGCTTAGTTGTTTATCATATAAAGTCTTCCTTTTATCGATTTATATCCTTCGAGGATCTGAAAACATGGCTTCTTTGAGAAAATCTTTTTCTTCCTCGAGGGAGAATGTTGCTCCTAATAATGAAGAGGAGTTGCACTCTAATCTTTCGGGCGAACAAGCCGCAGTTTCTGAATTCGTCGTTCCTGTAGAGGATACTTTTAAGGTACGGATCCTTTCAGATGCGGATGTGGCTGCCCGAGCCAAAAAGGGAAAAGGTACTGTTCCTCAGATTTCTGAACCAATTGAGGACCTAGCTTGTGCTTATACGGTGGATACTTTCCCGGAGGTTGTGAACAATTATGCCAAATATTTCCCGGAGGGTTCCGAGATAATTCTTCCTTCCCCTTCTGATAGGGTCACTTCTCCACCGGAAGGATGTCGCGCCTTTTGTACGGCTCACTTTAATAGCGGCATCCGTCTTCCGTCGTCTCCCCTCTTCCTTGATATCCTGAGAATATTTAGTGTGTCCTTGACACAATTAGTTCCAAATTCTGTGGCCTTCCTGGTTTGCTTTTCTGTCCTGATGATCGCGAAAGGGTTTAAACCTTCCTTTTGTAACGTTACGCAACTTTTCCGGTTCAATATTTCCAGTTCTTCTAATCGCGGATATTTCTTTGCTAGTCAGAGGCCTAGTCGAGCAATCTTTGATGCCCCTGTTTCTAGCAACCCTTTTTGGAAATCTCACTTCTTCTTTGTTCGCCCCCCACCTCATCTTCGTTCGGCGGATGGTTCGACTATACCCTTCTCGTGGGATCATGGTTTCAAATGGGTATACGGAGGTCGCTTGCCGACTGGTGAATTTATTCCTGACGATGCTCAGTTTATCGCTGAAATCCCCGATATGCGTGCAAACAAATATCAGAGTGCTCTTCTGATTGGGGAAGCTTTCCTTCGTAAAGCGGGATTGAGTGCTCATACTTTTCCAATCAGTTCATCCTTTGAATCACTGGGTAAACATTTCACTTTAATTTAGTGGTATGATGATATCTTCTATATAGAGAAACTAACTTTTATTCTGTTTCTTTTTCAGCTCATATGGTAGAAAATTCTCGACATTCTTCAAAAGGAAAAATGGTGTTATCCAAATCCTCTAAATCTACAGAGAACAACCCGATCGAGCAGAGAGCTTCTCGGAAGAGAAAACTGGAGTTGAGTCATGAGTCCGAGGAGAATGGAGAGGAGTCTCCAAATTCTTCCCAAGATTCCCCTGTTCGTCAAGGGACTGGACCGGGTTATCCCCCTCTTCAGCTTAGAACATCCTTGGGAATTCGTGGATGTCGTAGTTGGTCGATGCCTCATCCTAGCGACAACCCGGTGGGGAGAAAAAGGAGCTATTATGGTCGTTCTGGCAATGATCTTTCCTTACTTGGCGACAATCATCCGAAACCTACTTTGGTTGAAATGATCGAAGATCATTTAGAGGGGAAGAGAGCCGCTGGTTATTCTGAGAAAGATTCTCTTGTCCATGATGAAAGCGAGAATGCGGTCGATAAGGCGACTCGTGTTCTCTTATCCGGGGTTTTTACTCGTGATTTGAACAAGCTTTTTCGGAAGGATCCTCTGGAGAAATTTCAGCGAGCTTCTCTTTATGCTGAAAAGGTAAATTCCTTTTAAGCTTGCCTTATAGGATATTTTTTCTTTCGAAGATATTCTTGCTAACTTATTTCTTGTTTTACTCCTTTGCTTTTTCAGACTAAGACATGTTTAGCCTCATATGCTTATGAAACTGCACTCTGGAAACAACAATGTGAGTTTTTGGATGAGAAAAACAAAGCTTTACTTCATAAGTTTTCTGGATCAGATGTTGGTCCCTCAACGTCTTCTTCCGTTCCCGTCGTAGATACTCATGCTACGGGGACTGAAGACCAGGAGATCATGAACAGGGTCTTGGAGACTTCTCGTACTCAAGAGCAAGCCGATCAAATGGCTAAAAAGTTAGAAGAATTCCAGCTTCAGAGTACGGCTCGAATTAGTGAGCTAGAATCTCAAGTGTCAAGTCTTCAAGCTTCATTGGAGGAGTATGAAAAGGGTGTCCCTCTTAGTGGACTATGGATCTATATGGTAGGAACCCTGATGAAAGAGTGATTCGCGAATTCCTTAACTCTCCTGTCCATACGGTGTTGGCGTATCAGATGGTCGGTCCTCTTCTGGAGAGTACTTTCAAGAAGGCGGTTCATCAGTTGGTCGCCTTTGAAATGATCGATGACCGTCGAAAGGAGTATTTTAAGGCGGCACATATTCGGTTGAACCGTTATGGCGAAGTTTATTCTCCTTCGGAGCTTCCAGATGTCATATATCAAAGTTTTCCTTTGGCTCATCTCGTCCAAGAGTTCGGAAAACCATTGCCGATTCCTCCCTCTGATGTTAACGATGAGCTTGATGATACTTTTATCGATCCGGAAGATGAAGAAGAAGAAGAAGATATTGGTACGACCGAGAACGTCGATAGTGAACAGAAAATTCCAGATAGCGACCAGGCTCTGTGATATATTGACTTTTGAAATAATCTTTGTAATTATTTACCCGTAGGTTTAATTGTAACTTTACCTTTTCATCCCTTTGAAATAAACGTTTTGTATTCTAGCAGTCGCGTCCTTTCGTGTTACTATGTAATGATTCAGACAAGTCATTAACTTCGCCGTAATCATTATGCATATGTCGTTTCAAATTCTTTTGTTTATTCCAAAGCTATATTTCGGTATTTCGCGCCCTTTCTTTAGGTCTGTTGCGTCTTTTCGTGTAGTATAAATACAAAAGGTAAAAACTTGGCTTGTTATTTACCGTTATACTCCTCTCTTCTAGTAGAATACTTTTTCTTTGGCTAGTCGATAAACTTTCTCGTTATTTTCTTTATACTTTTCAACAATTCGATCATGAGTAATCTTTTCGGCAATACTTCGAAGCGACCTTCTCGTGAGAGCGCTAGGGATAATAGATCCAAAAAATCTCGAAGAGATGGGCCCTCGATGGAGCCTCCTCGTTCGTCTCCAATAACTAGGTCGGTGATCGATACTCATGTTATCCCTTCTGAACCTTTTTCCACAATTAGTTCGTCTTTTGTACAACCAAATTTTTCTTCTTCTACTGAATTTGGGAATAGGCCTTCCCCTGGTCGGGTGGCTTTCGGTGATACATCCAACGTGGAACAAACCTTTGATATGCCTCTTTCTTCAGGCGTTTCTTCCTTCGAGCATGTTTTTCATGGAGGGGATTTTGCTAATTCCCTTCCTTTGTCTACTTCTACTGCCCCGATCGCCAGCGGAGGGCAAGTTGGTGATGGCTTTTTTGTCAATCCTCCCACAACACAATCTATTTTGCAGGATTGTCCTGACTATTTATTTCATGATACTACTGTGACGACTACTTCTTTCGAATCTGGGGGACCTTCCGAGGGTCGGTTTGGGTCGAGGTCTGGTCGTCGAACCGTTATTTCTGCTTCGGGCAAGGAGACCTCCGTTAGCCCCAACGAGAGAGATTCTCCTCGTCTGTTAGACGATCGATGCATCCTTGAGCAGGTTAAGGATATTACGTTGTCAGAGACTCCACGCCCTGACGGTGTCCCTTCTAATAGCGAATTGTATGGCTCAGTTGAGCCTGATGCTTTGTCTTGGGATCTGGGTTTAAGCACCATTTTGCCTGGTGAGCTGAGGAAACTTGAGGGTACTTCCAATGTACGCCTTGTTCAGTCGCTAGTTAAGATGTGCGAGCAGGTAGACATATCTTTCGATAATTTTCCCTACTTTTATTTCGATTTTCATGTTGTGTGAGGGTTTTTCTCATTCTTCTTCTTTTTCAGTCCAAATATTTTGCCCTTCAGCTGGGTGTGCAGAACGATAATCTGTGGAATAGTAAGGATGCTTACCAAAGACGGTTAGAGTCGGAATCGGCGAAGGTCGCAGGGCAGACTCTCCAGCTGCAGCTTGCCAATGATGATTTGAAAAAATTGCAAGAGGAAAAGTCTGTCTGGGAAAAAGAGAAAGGTGACTTGGTTCAGGCTGCTGCCCTAGCACAGGAGTCTCGACGGCGGTCCTATGAGGAAGGATATGACGCTGGTTATCTAAAGCGTCAAGAGGAGTTGATGGCGTTTGCTGGCAACTTGACTCCTCGGAGGATTGTTTCTGCTAGTCGTCCTGCTGGCGATTCTTCTCAGTGATCTGTTCGACCTGGCAGTCCTTGGACTGTCTCTTTTTTTTTTTTTTTAGTGCCCAACTTTTTTGTGTAGTTGTTTTGGGCTACATTTTTGTATTGGGAGAACAACTGAATTGGAAATTATGATCTTTTGTAGGCAGATTCTTGCCTTGATCAATTTTATTCTGTTGATATTCTTTCTTATGCACAATTTGCTTGTCATACATAAATATAACATCATGAAATAATCAGCATAGATTTGGCATACTTATATGATATTGATCCTTGCGTAGTATACCAAGAATGTAGAATAAGGTAGCTTAATCTTACTCGGTCATTTTATCAGTAATTGAATGATATATTGTTTGCTCTGCAAATCAAATCTTTTGTTGATCAACCCAGTATAGTCCCTTGGATTATATCCACCAACACGTTTTACGTCAAAATGTAGACAATAGGTCATTCGTATCGATAATAGCTATTAAGGAACTCTCAGCATCTTGGTCGATGTTCAACCTATGCCCTGTAAATTTGTCTTTTTGGGATGTAAATCTTATATAAGTAGGCTATTGTCCCTTTTGTTGAACTCCGCTTTTCTTTTCACAAGACTAAGAGAAAATGTCCCTTTCAATATCTTCCAAAGCTTCATGTTTCTCAGCATTAACTTTGAACTATATGTTCCCCAATTGGTGTATCAGTATACCATTTTTTTGATATGGGAGGAATTGGAAAATGTAGAAGTTTTGGTCAGATCTGACCTGTTCAGACCTCCTTCAGCAATTCTTTGGAAAATTAGGCAGTGACGGCCTTGCAGTCTAGCATGGTGGTATTAATCGTCTTTGTAACGACGTCAGATTTCTTGGACTCCAAAGGAGTTCTTGTATGGCTTAGTTAATGGTTACCCATATGATGTATTAGGCAGTGACGACCCTCGTAGGTCCGAACACCATATTTGCATGAGCGAAGAGTGTGTAAATCTCCTTAGTCCGGAGCTCGTTTAGATCTGCCTTCTGCTGCATTGATCGGAACGATCTACTTTTGTTTTTATTTCTGATTCAATGAGTCGATCAGTTAAGCGCCGTTCCAACTTACTTGCATTTATCACGGGGAGTCAAAAGGTCACATTTCTGTCCCTTGATCAGATACTTTTTCAGCCGTCGAATTGCTTAGATCTATCCCTATAAATAGGGAGGCGGTTTGCATACTTCATTTGCCATTTCTCAAAAAGGATGGAGATCTCAGTTTCTTTAGATTTTATTTTGCCTTCAGATCCCATAATATTCAAAAAGTCACATTATCGTGATTCATACCGTAATAGCTTGATGTTCTTCTGCCTTGTACTGACGGGTCCCATGGAAGCCCTACCTTGTACTAATGGGTCCCATGAGGCCTCAAATGTTGTTTTCACAGATTTGAGGTCCATGGTTTCTGTTTGCACATGGACGGTTCATATTTGCCAGTCACCCCCGCTCTTCGATGTTACCTCCGGAGTGATAGACTACCGGGGTGGGCTGGTAAATGTGCTTATCGCGACAGTCCTTGCGAAATGCTGCTTCAGAGTAAAATGCCAACTTCTAATGTAGAAGCAGTATTTTGTTGCGGGTGAATGAGTATTGCCGGTTATCTGGCTGGTAATGCTCATTTCGTCTGGAGGAACATTTGATCTTTCGTCCTTGTCCATCGAACTAAAGAAGTCGACCATCCTGAGCAGCATGCTTCTTAGGTGGTTTATCATAATCGACGAGGTACTAGGGAGGAGATTGGTGTTTCCGTGGACATTGTCGTGAAGATCGCTGAACTATAGGGTCATTTTATCTAAAGCCTTGTAACGATGTTTAAGTAGTATCCATACTTCTGTAATTTAGGACATTTGTATGTAATTGATTTGATGAATAAAAATATTACTTTTATTCCTTGCATTCTCCTTTTTGTTGATGTCGTCATAATTTTATTTACGAGGAGCCTTTTCCGAGCAGATGGATTCATACTCAACTCGTATTCACGACTTAGGTGTATTGGAAGATCATTTTTAGATCGTTAGGAATAGGTCGAGGAGTGTTTATTGAGCGGATCAATGTATACTCAACTCTGTATAATTTAGACTTAAATTTTCATACAAAAAGTCTTTTTAGATCGTTAAAAACAGATCGAGGAGTGTTTATTGAGCGGATCAATGTATACTCAACTCTTTTATAATTTAGACTTAAGTTTTTATAACAAAAGCCTTTCTATATCGTTGAAAATAGATTCTAGGAGTGTTTATTGAGCGGATCAATGTATACTCAACTCTTTTATAATTTAGACTTAAGTTTTTATAACAAAAGCCGTTTAGATCGTTGAAAACGGATCGAGGAGTGCTTATTGAGCGGATCAATGTATACTCAACTCTTTTATAATTTAGACTTAAATTTTTATAACAAAAGCCGTTTAGATCGTTGAAAACGGATCGAGGAGTGTTTATTGAGCGGATCAATGTATACTCAACTCTTTTATAATATAGACTTAAGTTTTTATAACAAAAGTCTTTTTGATTGTTGAA
Organism: Penstemon eatonii; assembly: GCA_038501285.1. Lineage (NCBI taxonomy): Eukaryota > Viridiplantae > Streptophyta > Magnoliopsida > Lamiales > Plantaginaceae > Penstemon > Penstemon eatonii. The sequence continues at coordinate 14,011,943 of CM076710.1, read as the reverse complement.
TATATATCGAGGAGTGTTTATTGAGCGAATCAATGTATACTCGACTCGTTTTAATTTAGACTTAGGTTTTTATACCAAAAGTCTTTTTGATCGTTGAATATATATCGAGGAGTGTTTATTGAGCGAATCAATGTATACTCGACTCGTTTTAATTTAGACTTAGGTTTTTATACCAAAAGTCTTTTTGATCGTTGAATATATATCGAGGAGTGTTTATTGAGCGGATCAATGTATACTCGACTCGTTTTTACTTAGACTTAGGTTTTAAATACCAAAAGTCCTTTTTAATCTTCGTAAACAATGACCGAGGAGTTTTTATTGAGCGGATCAATGTATACTCGACTCGTTTTAATTTAGACTTAGGTTTTTATACCAAAAGTCTTTTTGATCGTTGAATATATATCGAGGAGTGTTTATTGAGCGGATCAATGTATACTCGACTCGTTTTAATTTAGACTTAGGTTTTTATACCAAAAGTCTTTTTGATCGTTGAATATATATCGAGGAGTGTTTATTGAGCGAATCAATGTATACTCGACTCGTTTTAATTTAGACTAAGGTTTTTATACCAAAAGTCTTTTTGATCGTTGAATATATATCGAGGAGTGTTTATTGAGCGAATCAATGTATACTCCACTTGTTTTAATTTAGACTTAGGTTTTTATACCAAAAGTCTTTTTGATCGTTGAATATATATCGAGGAGTGTTTATTGAGCGGATCAATGTGTACTCGACTCATTTTTACTTAGACTTAGGTTTTAATACCAAAAGTCTTTTTTAATCTTCGTAAACAATGACCGAGGAGTTTTTATTGAACGGATCAATGTATACTCGACTCGTTTGTATGGTCGGATCGAGGAGTGTTTATTGAGCGGATCAATGTATACTTAACTCCTTTTGTCCCAATCTCAACCAATATGATAGTAGAATTCGAAGGAGTGATTACCGAAACAATCGATTTATAGAAATTGCTAAAATCTTTAATAATTGAACTGTAGGCTAAGGCCTTTATTACAAAGATTAAAACTTAATAAAATAAAGTAAAACAAAGCAGTATAATCTGCTAAAATTTATTTACCATAGTATTTTCTGAGGTTGACTGCGTTCCAAGTTCTTGGTAAGGCTGTTCCATCCAAGTGTGCAATTTTGTATGAACCTTTCTTTCCTACGCCAATGACAACGTAAGGTCTACCCCAATTTTGTTGTAACTTTTCCACATGCTTGGATACTTCTACCTTTTTCAAGACCAGGTCTCCTTCTTTGAAGGTTCGGATGCGTACTTTTTGATCGTATGCCTTTTCCATATTTGCTTTAGTGGCTTGCAGGCGTACAGCGGCTTTTTCTCTCAAAGCTTCCGTCAAATCGACGTCACTTTCCCTTGTCTTTTCATTTATCTGATCATCGTACATCTCGATTCTTGGCTTTGGGATTAGAGTTTCAACAGGAATAACAGCTTCCGACCCATATACCAAGCTAAATGGGGTTTCCCCGGTAGAGCTCATGACTGTGGTTCGATTAGCCCAAAGTACTCCTGGGAGTTCATCAAGCCATTTTCCTTTGGCCGCTCCTAGTCTTTTTTCAAGGATTTTATTATTTCTCGGTTCGCTACTTCGGTTTGTCCGTTCGCTCTAGGGTGCCCGACCGAAGTGAAATTTTGTTGAATCCCAAGTTTCGAACACAATTCTATTACCTGTTTTCCCGCGAATTGGGTTCCATTATCAGAAATTATGATCCTTGGGATGCCAAATCGACAAACTATGAATTTCCATAGGAAGTTGATCACTTGGAACTGAGTTATTCGTGCTAGGGCGATGCATTCTATCCATTTGCTGAAGTATTCTACGGCGACCAGGACATAAGTTTTCTTGGATCTAGCCGCTGGGAACGGTCCCATAATGTCCATTCCCCATTGATCGAAAGGCTAACATATCGGGATTGGGTGCATGATTTCTGCTGGTCGATGACATATATTAGCATGGACTTGGCAGTGATGACATTCTTGGACATACTGAGCGGCATCCTTATTGATGGTAGGCCAATAATAACCTGTTATGAGGCATTTTAAAGCTAATGCCCTTGCTCCGCTGTGATTCCCTGCGTCTCCTTCGTGTATCTCTCGTAGTATATCGGTGGTTTGTGATTCAGAGACGCATTTCAGAAGAATTCCTGATACTGATCTCCGGTATAGTTTTCCTTCTACCAATGTATATTTTGGAGCTCGATATCTTATTTTCCGAGCTTCATTCTGGTCAAGCGGCAGTTTTCCCTCTCGAAGATAGTCTATCATTGGAGTCATCCAGTTTTCTTCAGCTTCTTCGATTTCCATTATATCGACTGCCGGTGTTTCGTCGATATCGATCGCCGGTGTATTAGAGATTAACCAGTTGATCACCCTTTCGGTCTTTCCGTCGTGGGATCCTGTGAACTTAGATATTTGATCGGCCCATTTATTTTCCGAACGTGGAATGTTCTGTATACCGAAGCTTTTGAATTTCTCAGCTAGTGTTTTCACTTTGGCGAGGTATTTAACCATATTGAATTCCTTAGCCTCGTATAGGCCTTCTATTTGTCTTTGCACTAACTTTGAATCGGTTAATACTTTAAGGCTTTTTATGTTGGCTTTGATCGCCATTTCCATCCCTGCGATTAACGCTTCATATTCTGCTTCATTGTTTGTTACGACGAAGTCCAATGTTATCGCATAATTTAAATCTTCTTTATTTGGTCCGGTGAAGTTTATTCCGGCGCCTCCTCCTTCTCGGCATGAAGCACCGTCAACATGCATTAACCAAGTTTGATCTTCTATGATCAAGATATCGTCGTTGAGGCTATTCGATAGTTCGGTTGCCTGTGTCGGAGTTTCTAGTAGAAAATCAGCGAGCACTTGGGCTTTAATCGCAATTCTCGGTTTGTAATCTATTTCAAATTGGCCGAGTTCGATTGCCCATTTGATTAGTCTTCCGGAGGCTTCCGGTTTCGCTAAGACTTGTCTCAGTGGTTGATTTGTTAAAACCACGATTTTGTAGGTTAAAAAGTAAGGTCGAAGTTTTCGTGCAGCCACTACTAAGGCCAGAGTGAATTTCTCAATTTCCAAATAATTCTTCTCCGCCCCTTGCAGTAATTTGCTTAAATAATAGACAGACTTTTGTTCTGAACCTTCTATCTTGATTAGTACTGAACTAACGGCCGCGTCGGAGATTGAGATGTAGATATACAATGGTTCTCCTTCCGTCGGTTTGGCCAGCATCGGGGCTGTTGTTAAATATTCTTTGAGTTGGTCGAAAGCTCGATCGCATTCTTCGGTCCAAACAAAGTTTTTCGCTTTTCGAAGCATTTGGAAAAAGGGCAAACTTCTGTCTGCTGATTTTGATATGAATCTGTTCAATGCTACGATTTTCCCAACCAAGCTTTGTACTTGGGAGATGTTTTTGGGAGGCTTCATTTCAGTTATGGCTCGAATTTTTTCTGGGTTGGCTTCTATTCCTCGTTGGTGTACCAAATAGCCCAAAAATTTTCCTGACTTAACACCAAAAGTGCATTTCGCGGGATTTAACTTCATGCGGTATTTTCTCAAGATCCGGAAACATCGCTCAAGATGTTTTACGTGATCCGCTTCGTTCATGCTTTTGACTAACATGTCATCTACATAGATTTCCATTATCTCTCCTATTAACTCTTTGAACATTAGGTTTACTAACCTTTGGTAAGTAGCCCCGGCATTCCTTAAGCCGAATGGCATTACTATAAAGCAATATACCCCTTGCTCGGTTATGAACGCAGTCTTCTCTTGGTCCCGCTCATCCATGTATATTTGATAAAACCCTTGAAAGGCATCCATCATGCTGAAGATCGCGAAACCTGCGGTTGAGTCAACTAATAAGTCGATCCTTGGGAGGGGATATGGGTCGCGTGGGCATAACTTGTTAAGGTCGGTAAAATCATTACACATTCTCCATTTGTTGTCCTTTTTATCCCCTTTTGCTACTAGAACAACATTACATAGCCATTCTGAGAAGTGTATTTCTCGGATTTGTTTTGCTTCAAGTAGCCTTTCTACTTCGGCTTTGATAATTTTGTCTTTTACTGGCCCGTGATTTCTCTTCTTTTGTCTAGCGGGTTTTGCCATGGGGTCAATTTTTAGTGAATGCTTGATTACTCGAGGATCAATTCCTTCAATGTCATTCGCGCTCCAAGCGAAGACGTCGACATTATCTCTGAGGAAGTCGATCAACATTACTTCCCCTTCTTTGCTCAATTCAGTACCTATTCTTGTTGTTTTGGACGAGTCCCCTTGTACTAGAATTACATCCTTATGTTCTGGTGGCTTTAAAGCTAAATCTAGCGGTTCTTTTCCCTTTTTATCTATTCGATCAGTACTAGGGATTTCAACTTCTCTTCTAACGAGATCGTCTTCGAGTTTTCTTTTGCTCGGGGTAATTGACTTGGGGTGATCTTTCAAAGTTAATGAGGTGCTGTAGCAATTCCATGCCATACAGTGATCATTCATTATTTCCCCGATACCTCTATCGATTGGAAACTTAATCTTCTGGTGATAAGTAGAGACAACGGCTCGGAATAGGTCGAGGGCTGGTCGTCCTAATATTGCGTTATAAGCGAAGGGTGTTTCTACCACTAGGAATTTTACTAGCTTCACCGTCCGGTGTGGTTTTTTTCCGAGTGATACACTTAAGGTTATTGTTTCGCTAGGGACGATTTCGGACCCTCCAAACCCTACTAACGGCGTAGCTACTTTCTGTAGATTTATCTGTCCCAAGTTCATTTGGGCTAAAACCTCCCGGGAGATGATATTTGCTGAGCTCCCATTATCGATTAGGATTCTTTTGACATTATAATTTGCTATTTCTAGCGACACCACCATCGGGAAATTGGGGTTATCCTCTTTTGTGTCCCAAACGATGTTTTTAGGCACTTTGCCTTCGTTAAAGCTGATCGGCTGGTCGTTTGATGGCTTGTTTTCCAGAGTCCATATTTCTTTTGGGTATTTTAAGTTTCCAATTATGGATCTGGCTGTCCTTCTTCGGGCGTTACGACTATCCCCGCCCGCGGGTCCCCCGGATATTGTATGGATAGTCCCATTGATCTGGTCGTGGTTCATCTCCTGCGTAAGACCATGCTCGGGTGACCTTCGACGAGAACTCCTTCTTTGATTATTATTCCGAGGGCTTCTGCTTCTTTCCCTTTTGCGGTTATCTCGCTCTATGTAGTCGTCTAGTTTTCCCTGTTCGATTAGTTTTTCAACTTCTCTTTTAAGGTGAAAACAATTTTCCGTTCGATGTTCGTGTGCCCGATGGTATTTACAGTATAGGTCATAGTTTCGAGATCCTGGTCTGGGCTGAGCGATTTTCCTCGCTTCTGTGATCCAGTTATTCCTTTCTAGAACTTCCAATATTTCTTCCATCGGAGCATTTAACCTTGGGTGTTCTACTTGATTCACCCTGCCTTTGACCGGTAGTTCGGGGTTTCTCGGTCTTTGATAGAAATTAGGTTGCCTTTCTTGGTCGGCTTTATTGTATTCCAATCGCTGGAAAACGTTGCCTTTTCTAAAAGATCGCTCATAATCCACGGATCTTTGGGCCGGAATCCTATCATTCCGTTTGGAGCCTGAAGTTGTGGCTTTGTTTCTGTCTTTATCTTTAAAAGAATTCATCTCTTCTTGGGTCATATATTTAGACGCCAAGCTCATGATGTCGGCAAACGTTCTTGGTTGTTTTAGACTGAGGGCATTCCCGAACTGCCTATTCTTCGTGAGGTCGAAGAGAATAGAAATTATGTAATCGATATTTGGGGAATCGATTTTGAGTAACTCCACATTAAATCTCGCCAACCAGTTTCTTAGGGATTCTCCCTCTTGTTGGTGTATGGTTCCTAAGTAGCTCATCGGGAGTTTTTGCCTCTTCTGACTGGCAAACTGCTGCGTCAGTTTGTTGCATAATTCCCGAAAACTGAATATGGAGTTGGCAGGTTGTTTGGCGAACCAGTCCAATGCGAGTCCTTCGAATGTGGTCACCATCAACTTGGCGGTGAATTCCGCAGAGTGGGCGTATAAGTTCATTATATTCGTGAAGCTAAAAGTATAATCATCCGGGTCAGTGGTTCCGTCATATCGGGGTAGTCTACCTGGGACCTGTCCAATGGATTGGGCCTCTTTTATTTCTCTGCAGAAGGGAGAACAGGCCGCAAGGCTCTCCTGGAGTTCCGTGGTTCGGGCCCACGGGTTTTGAATAGATCGTAGGCGTTGTTCGAGTCGCTCCTGCACCATCCTTTTGATTTCTCTTTCCGAGAATCGCGTTGCTCGTGGTCGATCTGGGATTGCATCATCTATGTCATCCTCGATAGGGATTATTGTACGTTCCTTGGACCCACTGCGCTCCGGCTGTGGTTTTCTTTGTCCTGGTTATCGGAGGGTTTAGAATTGCCCTGTTGCGGACTGTGTAGCGAGCGCCGCTCACTTGCCGGGCTGTCGGCTTGTTGAGAGGTTTGATCGTTTTGCCTTGGCGCTCTTGGAGCAGCAGTTGTCCTGGCAGCCCTAACGTTTCGAGGAATTTGATCAAGTACGAGTAATTCTTCTGGAGAGAGTGATTTAACGAGCATTGCTATTTGTCGCAGTTTCTCCTGAGCGCACGGGAGATGAACGGGGATCACAGGGACTTCCGGTTCTTCCTGTATTGTACCGGGAAGACCTCCTTGGGGTTCTTGCTGACGGGGGTGGGTATCCTGCAAATTCTCGTTGGCGTTGGGAGCGTTATTGTCATTGTTGTCCTGTAGATCTTCAGATGTGTTATGACCGGTGGTTGTATTACTTCTTGCTCCGATACGAGCGCTTTTCCTTGGGCGAGCCATGTGTCGATCGAATAATTAACCTAGCCCCACGGTGGGCACCAACTGATTTAACCGGATTTAGTCGGGTTATTGGTATCAGTGAATTTGTGATACTGGGGGTATTCAATATATATATTTTATAGGGCTCTGTTACTTTATTCAGGATGGATCAATCTCAAGGAAGAGTTATATCATAAGAACAGAAAGTAAATATTTAAACCAACGTAGAAATAACACAAATATGAAGAGAAAGCTCTTTCTTTATTGAATAATTGTGAGTTGTGCAGTTGATGCAGAATTTAATGGCGTATTTGCCTTGTGATTCAGAGTTTTCAGAGTTGTTTAATACAATGATTGACTAGGTATTTATATCATACTAAACCTAGCGTTACAAGAAAATATAGCCCTAATAGGACTCGGCCCAAATATCCTTCTTGGGTCCGGAATATAGTCTTCTAGTCGATGAGAGCTGTATTCGGCCGGGTCGATAAGATGATCCCAAACAGCCTGATTTAGTAGAACCGATCTCATGATCTTTAGTCGATCCGCACAGTATGTAGGGTGCGAAATAGCCCCCATCACATGAACAGACATAAGAATTCACCTTCTACAAGAAAAAAATTATAACAAAAAACCATTTAACCAACACTCACAAGAATAACACAAGAACAACTAAATAAACAAGATTTTCTGTAATTCTGAAAACAAGAAAGAAAATTGACTGAATAAAAAAGGGGTAGAAAGCAATGAAAATACAGATATTGCCTCCCCCTTTGACCAAAATAACAATTGTACCTGCAAAAACAATTCAATTAAATAAAACTCCTATATAAAATTAGGTGAATTAAAGTGATGAGAAAATAAACAAGAAGAGAGAAACTTGCCTGCGGGAGCAATGAAAGGAATGTACAGAGGACACCATGGGACGATGATGCTAATTGGGCCAGTGCATAGGAAGGCATGAAATCCACGACTGCATACCATGAATTCATCAAAAAAAATTATTCAGTCAAACAGAAGTACCTAAATCAGAACACCATCTACATAAATCAATAATTACAGCTACAAGAAAAGTCAATCGAAACACCAGGTATACAAATTACTAATTGCAGTTAGAAGAAGAGGGACCTAACACTCATGGAAAAAAAAATAGATTGTTAACAAAAATGTAATTAGAAGGAAGAAGAAACAATAGCTTATCACAAAGCACCAGCAGATGCAGGTAGATGCAATGACAAAAAGTATAAAGCAAGCAACCTGAAAAAGAAAAGCACAGGGAGAAACCAAATGTTAAACAGAAAGAGTACCTTACTGCAAGGAACAAGAATAAGAGACAATTTTCACATCAAAAAATGATGAAAAAAAAAAGGTAAAAAGAACAAGAAGCAGCGCAAGTCTTATAAAGCAAGTGAGTGAAAGTAAACCTGAGAGAACAACACACTAAAGCGGTGAAATAAGCTGCAGAACGCAGCGAACACCTACATCACTCAAAGCTACAGAATGCAGCAAGAAAAAATAACTGATCACTCAAATAAACCCAAATAGAGTGATAATAGAAAAAAATTTATCCGGGAAAGTTAAGGCAAATGTATCTCATAAATAGACAAACAGAAAATAAGATAAATAACAAATTCTCCAACAGATAAGCACAACTCACAGCAAAGCCATAGGAAGAAGTAAGGTCACCTTTTTTGAGCAAGAAACAATGTCTTACCTTCTGCTTTGGCAATTAACAGTTCCCTGAATCTTACCCTCTTCATCATGTTCTGTAATGAAGAATTAACCTCTCTTTCATGTTCAAGGACATATTCTTTTCTATACCAAAAGATCAATAAAAAAAATATTTTAATCTATCGAAGGTGTTAGTTTCTAACATGGAAAAGAACAGAACATTACCCAACCTAAATCAAATTCCTGGAACATTTCTTGTCAATGATTCAAAATTATCTCTCCTTCGATAAAGACTTATTTAAGACTTTTGATGGGGAGTAGATAAAATTGGGTATATAAGTAAAATATTTTTTTTAAACTAAATATAAAGCTGATAATGTCTATCATCCATCCGTATCAAACCTGTCAACTGAATTACATCAACAAATTAAACAAAAACTACTAAATATCCATGAAAAGTGATGCCCTCAAATAACAAATTCAAAATTCAATTGATCATTTAGACTTTAAGAATGCCAATGGAAAGTACAATTATGAGTACCCTCCAAATTAGGCTCTTATACAGAAGCAGATGCTACATTATTCGTTGGTCCAACTTGAGCACCTGATCCAGCATAAAAAAGTTTACATCAATACACAAAAACATATGATTTGAGTGAAAAATAATAAACATAATTCATCAATAACAATAAACGAAATAGAGAATAATGAATATAGTATAGCAAAAGCTTTTCTATTGATATCAGATAGCCAGAGTATGTAGGCGTAAGCTCTTAATCGTAGTCCCTAAATACAATGATAATCTAGGTATTTATGTGATATTAACCCTAGCTTTACAAGGAAACATAAACCTACTAGGACTCGGGGTATTGATCCTTCAGGAACTCAGATTTCGACCTCGATCGATATGGACAGATATCTCTGGTCGGATCGAATGGCTTGTTAATGAATTAGCTTCCTGGTCGAGCCGATCGAGTATCGTCTAGTCCTTCTGAGTGTTATATGGGGTGTAAAACAGCCCCCATCAGTACTCCCTCACTTCTTCGAGCGTATATGCAGTAGAAGCTCGTAGAAGTAGATGGTCTCATACGACTATCTTTTCTATGAATTGTGCCTCGTTAAAAACCTTACTTGGAAAAAAACCCTGTGGGAAAAAATCCTAAGCAAGGAAAAGAGTGCTACATTTCATAGAAAAAATCCTAAGCAAGAAAAAATCCTTCGACCCCTCCAGGTTGCTCGGTTGGATTGCTATTCGGAATAATCAGAGCCTTTTCGTAGTTGATCTCAGGCGCAGGAAAAGAGCATGAGCTGAGCCCAGCCAAACGCAAAACCGCCTCTTGAGTCATCAATGGAGTCTGATGAAGGTCGGCTCGAAGGGATTGCAGGAGTTCGTCTGAAATCTCATGGCACATATTTCCCCTAAGACGTCGTCTGCCATAGATCCACGACTTCGCCCCGGGCCATACGTGTGAAATAGGCTCGGGATTATCCGCAGAAGACGGAGAGTCTGGGCCACGAACAAAAAAAGAACTCTTGTTTCCAGCCTTTTGAATTGCTACTAACATTGGTCGATAAAATTGATATATTCGGCCTCTGAGAAAAGTATACATAACCAGCGTTCGAAGCCCTGGAGGAGCTGATCTGGAAAATTCGCCAGAAATTTTGGAAAGCTGCCTTATTTCCTTTAGCCTTCATCAGGACACAAAAAGCTATTATGAGTCGGATCGAATTCGGTAGAATTTGAGAAGCAGTAAGCTTGAAAGCCTCCAAAATGCTGCGTATCAAAGGCGGGAATGGAATACGTAAACCATAGAAGAACTGTTTAGCATAAAAAGCTTGACACTCTTCAGGAGGATCGGTGACTCGCTGTTCTAGGGTCGGAATGACGATCGAGTACTCGGTGCCAATATACTTGCCAAACTCTGCCTCCAATTCCTCTCGGTCTCTTTCAGTATAGCGGCAAACAGTTTCATCTGCCCTATCCTCGGTCATATTCAGCCCCGCACTGGTCGACGGCTCTACCCAATTAAAGATTGTAACCACAACCCCGTCGCCTATGATATATTTCTTTTGCTCATTCTTCCCTAAGGGGAGGTCGTCATCCTCTTCGACTTCTTCATCAGAGACTGACACCTCACTCGAACTATCATCTCCATTGTCCTCTGATTCGTTATCCGATTCTCCCTCCTCTCTGTTGGAATCGGAATTGGGGCTCGGATTTTCGGTAAAAGACGGTCGAATTTCCTCGGTCTGCCTCTCCTCAGGACCACTCTCTCGGTCTTCCACTACTTGTGACTTGCCTTTCAGATCTACAGTGCCGGACATATTGGATGTATGAAAATTGGTCGAAGAAATTGCTAAAATTTTCTTATCGATCTGTTCGCTCCGATCTAGGGTTTTCTTAGAACTTATGCAGATTAGCGACCCACGATCAGCATATTTATACAGGGACAAAATGGGAAATTGCAAACTAGTCCCCGAGTAACCGCGACGGTTGAACTCCCCCTAGGTGAATTCAAAATTATATTTCCAATAATTGCACGTATGACCCCCTACACTTTCCGGAATCATGAACTGAAGTCCGACGTTTGAAAAGATGTTTTTTCTTGGATATCAATTCCATATTATCCCGTCGACCCACAGATAACCAAGGTAATTTCAAGACGATGCCATTATATCGTTTCCAAGATATGCACTCTTTTTCCCTAGCTCAGTTTTTATCCCAAAGGGTTTTTCCGAGTTAGATTTTTAACGAGGCATATCCGAAACTTATCATAAAATGGCTCGTCTCATCTAGCGTTCGGAGCAATTTATACTTCTTCGAGCTTAAGCTCCTCTTTACGCTCGAGAAGTGGGGGAGTATTGATGAGGGATAACTTGGATTCAGCATTACTACGGTCTAGCAAGGTCGAAATTCACTGATCTCGACCTTGTTAGAGCATATATTCGAGCCCTAAACTCTGGAAATCTTACGCTGATTATACAGAGAAAGCTTAGGGTCCAAAATCACTGTTGGGCCGATCTCAGGCCCATGCCCGTGGGCTTAGAAGATGCACATCTACGGGTGGTTCATCTGGTCCCAGATCTCAGCTATAAATACCCCAAGCATTTATGACGACGACACAACTTCCCAGGTGCTCTTCTTCCGAGGCTGCTGCTCGGAACTACTTAAGAAGCATAGTATAGGCTACTTTATATGTATTTCACCCTCTAGCTTGTACGGCATCCAATAGTGCTCGGATAGGACTCTTGTTATTTGTAATTTGTACACATTCATTCCGAATACAATACTATTGATCTTTTACCTCAGTTCATTTATATTTGCACGGCATTTTACACCACCCAGATCGAACAAACGAAAATGCGTAAGATCATAGTTGATGCTTCAACCAAAGTATTTGTGCACAGCAAGCTCCAGCAGCTATGTACTCAGCTTCAGCAGTAGAGTTAGATACTGAAATCTATTTCTTACTCACCCATGAGATCAGACGACTACCTAAGAATTGACAAGCACCTGTTGTGCTCTTTCTATCAATCTTGCAGCCAGCAAGGTCAGAATCTGAATATCCTATCAGCTCAAATCCAGATTCTCTAGGGTACCATAATCCCAATTCTTGAGTTCCTTTTAAGGTATCTAAATATCCTTTTGGCAGCCAGGGGATAAGATTCCTTAGGATTCGATTGATATCTCGCACAAACCCCAACAGAGTACATGACATCAGGTCTGCTAGCTCTTAGATATAACAGTGACCCAATAATGCCTCTGTACTTGGTTATATCCACTTATTTGTCATCTTCATCTTTATCCAAACGAAGTCCAGTAGACATAGGAACACTAACAGTAGAGCTAGTTTCCATCCCAAATTTCTTGAACAGATCATATGTGTATTTAGCTTGGTTAATGAATATTCCATCAGGCAACTGTCTTACTTGCAAACCAAGAAAATAATTTAGTTCACCCATCATGCTCATTTCAAACTTGTTTTGCATCAGCTTGGAGAACTTGTCACACATTTGTTGATTAGTTGAACCAAAAATAATATCGTCCACATATATTTGCACTAGTAATATATGATCCTACCATTCAACAGTGAACAGGGTCTTATCTACCTTACCTTTACGAAATCCTTTAATTAAAAGAAAATCGGATAGGGTATCATACCATGCTCTTGGGGCCTGTTTCAGTCCATAGAGGGCTTTCTTCAGACGATATACCTTGTCTCCTTCTTGATAAGCTTCAAATCCAGGAGGTTGTTCAACATATACTTCTTCTTGCAATTCTCCATTGAGAAAAGCAGATTTTATATCCATTTGATAGACTGTGAAATTCTTATGAGCAACATAGGCGGGAAATAGTCTGATTGCCTCTAATCTTGCTACTGGTGGAAAGGTTTCATCAAAGTCAATGCCTTCTTCTTGGCAAGAACCCTTGGCCACTAATCTTGCTTTATTTCTGGTGACAATACCATCTTCATTCATTTTATTCCTGAATACCCATTTAGTGCCAGTTACCCTTCGATGACTTGGTCTTGGAACTAAGTACCAGACTTAATTCCTTTCAAATTAATTTAACTCTTCTTGCATAGCTTCAATCCAATTCGAATCACTAAGAGCTTCTTCAATCTGTTTGGGCTCTATTTGAGATGGGAAGCTGACAAACATTGCATCATTTGCAGCAGCTCTCCTTGTCTTTACTCTATCCAAGGGATCACCAATCACTAATTCAGGTGGGTGATTCTTGAGCCATCTGAGATCAGGTTGCAAATCTGAATGTTGTCCTCTGTTTTGATATTGCAACACTACTGTTGGAGTTTCAGTAGTAGTTCGTTGGACATTTGTTGTCTATTGAACAGTCTCTGGTCTGTCAGCTATTTGCAACTCGTCTGTTAGACAATCAACAGTGTGATTTTGAACATTACTTTAGTTAGCAGCTGAGTTGAGTAGTTCGGAAAGGTAAGGTATACAAGACCTTGTTCACTATTGAATGGGAAGATCATATATTACTTGTGCAAATATATGTGGACGATAATTATTTTTGCTTCAACTAACCATGATTTGTGACAAGTTCTCCAAGCTGATGCATATCAAATTTAAAATGAGCATGATGGGTGAACTGAATTACTTTCTTGGTTTGAAAGTTAGACAGTTGCCTGATGGTATATTCATCAACTAAGCTAAGTATACAAAGGATCTGTTCAAGAAATTTGGTATGGAAACTAGCTCATTTGTTAGTGTTCCTATGTCTACTGGACTTCGTCTGGATATATTATGTTGGGGTTTGTGCGAGATATCAATCAAATCCTAAGGAATCTCAACTCTTAGCTGCCAAGAGGATCCTTAGATTCCTTAAAGGCACTCAAGAACTGGGATTATGGTAACCTAGAGAATTAGGATTTGAGCTTATTGGTTATTCAGATTCTGACTTGGCTGGCTGCAAAATTGATAGGAAGAGTACCACTGGTGCCTGTCAATTGTTAGGAAGTCATCATTCTCTACTGCTGAAGTTGAATGCATTACTGTTGGAGCATTTTGTGCAAAGATACTTTGGTGTTTTATTTTTTATTTTTATTAATATTTTTTGGACGGGTTTATCCTATTGAAATTTTGTATTTAATTTTTTTTATTATTCGAACCAGATAAACCCGTCGGAAGAATATAATATAATTTATTTTATTTTATTTATACGTATTCCCACGAGTTTATCTCGTTGGAAAATATATTTTAATTTTATTTTTAATAATATTTTCCGACATGTGTATCCCGTCAAAATATATATATATATATATATTTAATTTAATTTTTAATATTTTTATATATAATCCGACGGGTGTATCCTTTCGAAAAAGCAATAATATGTATTTTTTATTTTTTTATTGAGATTTTGGACGAATTTATCTGTCTAAAACCATATTTTATCTATTTTGTTAATTTTTGATGATTATTCCGATGGATTTGTCATCAGTCGTTTTTCGACGAATTTTTGCCTGCTGAAAAAAGTAGCTATATGAAATTTATAATTACACTTTTGGGTGTAGTTATAATCTATATTTCTAGTAGTGTTACAACCATTAATGGAGCACATGACTTAAAAAGTTTGCATGTCACTGAATTATTCCTTATAAAACTAGTTTTGACATCCTTCTGCATAGCAGGGTTTCCACACAATCAAAAAATTGTGACAAACAAATACATGAAGATATTGTATGATTTTAACTAAGAAGCTTCCCAAAGAAATTTTCTTGTAAAAGGTTTCACAATAAAGTAATCGGTAAAATAAATACCATCTTTTCTTGCTTCCCAATAACATGAAAAACTACTGCATGTTCTTGTCCACCATTGTGATGTAAAAGCATCAAAAGCTCTTTCTTTATCACCCCACCAAAGATGACAAAAAAATAAAGTAGTAGGGGGGAAATTTTGACAAAAGCTCCAATGAAAATCTTGATTGATAGAAACATTATGGTATCCAAGATCATTATCTCCAGATGCGCAATGCAACTTCAAAGGTGTAGAATTTGGAGGAAGGTTATTGATCACATGAATCTCGTATTTATCGGTGAACCAACACCTCCGTTTTTCAGCAGCAAGTGCTTGAACAATGTTAGGAATTACTAAAAGAGATAAAATGAAGATTTTCAGCATTGTTTAAATTATTCTGCACAAGAAAAATATATGATGTTAATTTATCACATTTCAAGGTTCTTATACATAGATGTACTTGGAGTTATGGGTACAAAAAATTGTTTACGATATTGCTAGAGTATCAATAGTTGGTGCCAGAATAAATTTCTTATTATGGCTAATTTGCCATAAATTGTTTGATATGGTATATGAGTTGAAAAGGAAAATCTCTATTTACATTTCCTAAGTTGGTCAAATTATGACTTATCCAAATATTTCAAAAATAATTCAACATTGTGTTAGTATCTTTTAATTATCAGTCATGACACGAAATACTTGAATGTTGGAATCTAAAACGTTAATTGGATATTATAAAGTTCTAATAACATCATCATATTTATAAAATTGTATACCTATATATATAATATAACATAACAATCTAATATTAAATTACTAATCTTCTATGTGTTTTAATTTTTTCAAATCTATCTCCAGGGTCAATTGATTTTTATTTATGTGGACGGCTAAAAATAGTGGTGTAAATTGAGCCGAACAGTACATTATTCAAGATTGATTTGATTTTTATATTGAGTTTTGAGATTATATTTGAATTTTAATGAACTAACACAAACATGCTTTAATTGAGTTAAATTTGAATATTTTAAGATTTTTTACATGTATTGTGTTACTTACCATTAAGTTGAGCTCCAATTTAACTTAAAAAGATATCGAACAAAAAATTGTTCAAACATGATTTAATATGGGATTTTTAGGACTTTATCTTGAAATGATAGGTCTTTGAAACTTTGCAAAAAAAAAAAAATTATTTGACATTTTGCAACCTAGTACGTTTAATGAAAAAATCATTGATTGAAGGGTAGGACATACATTTTCTTAATACTTTGCACCGCGAAAATATAGAATATTTACACTTTGCACACTAAAATTACTTTTTTTCATTATCAACCTCGACTTAATATTTTTAGCATATTTTTTAACCAAATTACTGGCTATTAGTAATAGGTAAGAATTATTTTTACTTTTTTGTAATTTAACAAATTTAACATCCTAACAGTAAATAATTAGATTTGTAGAGTATATCGTGTTAAAAAATTTAAGACCGATTACATGTGAGTCTTATAAAATAATATCATGCAATATAAGAACTTTTTGGATTTGTAAACGTACTTTTTAGATATAATGTATATAATCTACAATTTACTAATACCCAACTACGTTTTGGCAAGTATGATCTAAAATTTCACGACAGTCAAAATGAGGCACCTTTTTTGACGAATAACCGCTACAAGATATTAGGCTTTTTAGAGGTTGTCCGATCGGAAAAAGTGCAGATTGTTCCCCATGACCATCGAATAAAAGAAGTTGACCATCCTGAGCAGCATGCATTGATGCTGGTCGTGGAATCAAGTCCATAACAGGGGAGGGGATCGATGTTTCCGTGGACATTGTCGTGAAAAATCTATCTTTTAGATAGGATCCTTTTTGCCTTTATATAGATCGAATCATCTGTAATTTGTAAAAATATTTCTACTTAATAAAATTACTTTTATAGATCTGTGCCTTAGATACTCAATATTAATTTGTAGATTGATATACGGAGGTTGCTGAGTTTACCGACCGAATCAGTTTCACTCAAGTTTTAAATATTAACTTAGTTATTATAGTTTTAAACTTTGTAGTTCGACATATGGAGATCGACGAGTTTTACTGACCCAATCGATTTTATTCAAATTTTAATTTTAACTCCGGTTTTATACTAATAAATAGTTTTAACCTTTGTAGAGTGATTAACTGGAGATCGATGAGTTTCCACCCAATCAGTTTGACTCAAATTTCAATTTTAACTTAGATTTTATACTAATAAATAGTTTTAACCTTTGTAGAATGATTATTTGGAGATCGATGAGTTTTACCGACCCAATCGATTTTGCTCAAATTTCAATTTTAACTTAGGTTTTATACTAATAGATAGTTTTCACCTTTAATTTGTAGAACGATTAACTGGAGATAGATGAGTTTTACTGACCAAATCGGTTTTACACAAATTTCAATTTTAACTTAAGTTTTATACTAATAAGTAGTTTTAGCCTGTGTAGATCGATACGCAATGTCCTTTTTTAGCATATGACGAACGATCGAGCAATAGCTCTTTATTGTATTTAAACTTTGTTGAGCTGTTAACAATCAAATCAAAAAGGGAAAACAACTATAAACTAATCCTCTAAAATAAATAATTATACTCCTTTCCTATTTTCCCTAAATGCTTCACCGCCCATAGTAACGTCTAAGGTTCACAGCGTTCCATGTTCGAAGTAAAGATGTTCTGTCCAAGTGCGCAACTTTATATGATCCTTTTTCACCAACTCCAACTACTACAAAAGGACCTTCCTAGTTATGTTGCAACTTCCTAACATGCTTTGATACCTGGACCTTCTTAAGGACAAGATCACCCTCTTTGAATGACCGGATTTTTACCCTTTGATTGTAGGCTCTTTCCATGTTCAATTTTGTGGCCTGTAATCGTAGAGCAACCTTGTCCCTCAAAGCTTCTGCTAAGTCCACGTCATCCTTTCGTCATTGATAATTTTTTCTTCATCAAACAATTCAATTATTAGACTGGAAACAAATGTTTCGACTTGAATGACGGCCTCCGAGCCATAGACCAGACTAAATGGAGTCTCCCCGGTCGAGGCTTTCACTGTAGTCCAATTTTCCCATATGACGCCAGGAGCTCCGATTTGCCCATATGACGCCAAGGAGCTCATCCAACCACTTTCCTTTGGCATAATCCAGTCGTTTTTCTAAGGATTTAATTATCTCTCTATTAGTGACCTCAATCTGTCCATTTCCCCGAGGATGTCCTACAAATGTGAAATTCTGCTGAATTCCAAATTTAGACCACCGTTCCAAGACTTGTTTTCTAGCAAATTGAGTCCCATATCCGAAATCAACACCCACGGGATTCCAAACCTGCAGACTATATATTTCCATATAAACTTTATGACTTGATACAGTGTTATTCGAGCCAACGCTATACACTAGATGTGAAACCTCAACTAAATTTGTCAAAAATAGATAATTTTTAAAAGTATTATTATTTTAAATATTTATAAAACATACCCAAAACATCTAATGATACCCAATATAGTCCCTAGATTTTCAATAAAATAGTTATAGTCTAATATATTATTATCTTCTCAATTTTTTTTGTCAGACAAATCGAAATATCCATAAAATCTATGGAACGTAATATTAAAAAAACATGGTATATAAAATGAAAGACAAAAATAAAAATTAGAATAAGATGGTAGATATTCTATTAGTTTATAATTGAATGATTAGATTACTCGATTGATAAAAGTTTGAATCCTAATTCATTATGTCAAAACTTATACATACCAACTATATAACCTTAAATTATGTGTTAAATATATTAGTTCCCAAACCTTATACAAATAAATGAGGAAGAAAGCATGATAAAATTTACTGTAAACTAATGCATCTTATAGTTTTAATTAATCGATCATCTTAGGTCAAGTTAATTATCTTATTTAAAGATCTTCAAATTTCTTTTTAAAAACAAAGCCTTAGGGAGACATTAATTTCCCAAAATGCCCCTAACCTATAAATGAATGACTTTTCCTTACCATTCTTTCATCCCATTCTATACACGCTACACACAACCACACACTTTCACTTCGCTTGTTCAATTCTCTACCATCTTCTCCAAGCTCCCCTTGGTAACTAAAATATCTACACTACTAAAATATGTATTATAGAGTTCCCAAAACTAAATTTAATGTCTTTAATAAGAAAAATTCTTGGGGAAACTTGACGAACAAAAGCAGGGGAGCCCCTGGTTACTGTAGCTACATTTGATGGTTCGATTGAGGGCCTTAATGGATGAATTTCTTCAAACTGAATCACGGTCATGTAGCCCTTTGAGTGTAGAACAAATTCCCTTTGTCCCTTCTTGAATATCATGTTGGGTTTTCACGGTGTACGATTGTCAAAACAACGTGCGGAATATTAAATTTTTTTCATACACTCATGAAACCCGTGAGCCCAGGATCTCAGTTATCTAACTCATACGAAAAACTGGGATTTGAATCTCAATTGAAAGACATAAATAAATAGGTAATTTAGGAAATTACCTCACCACAGGCAAGGTGGTGGTTTTTCTCCGGTATTCAAAAGTTCACTAAAGCATCCCAAGTTTTGTGCCTCTAGAGATAGTCCGCACCAATTGGATTGAATGACCTCCTTAAACCTCAGGCTTAGAACTAGGAATAAAGAGTTGTCCTTTTTTCAGAAACTGGATATAGATCCAGAGAAGAAGCTTGGAGAAAAAGGGAGGGGCGATTTCACAGAGTTATGGCCGAACAGGTAAGGGTGCGAGAGAGGATGAAATTTTCGGCCAGTTGTTTTTCATGTTTTAGGGTTTGCATTAGTTACTTAATCACTTGCTAAGAGATTATGTGTATATATATATATATATTAGAAGACTCCTTCTAATAGATATATATACATCATATCATTTTAAAAAGATCTCTCCTTATCAAGATACAAGACATACATGTAATCATTTTGCATATCTTTCCTTATCATAGATCGGCTATGTGTACATTTAATTTATACAAAATTAATTAATCAATTAACCTTTACACAAGCTAGAAATCGGCCCACTTAGAAAGATTAATTAATCAACCCTTAATCAATTCTTTCCTTAGCTAAACATATATTAATTAAATAATTGACCATCGTTTAATCAACATGATTCGGCCCATTTAGTTTAATTAATTAATCTATCATTAATTAATTAACTTTCCAATTAACACTTTAATTGAGGACTTAATCAATTAGAAATTCCAATTGATTAATTAATTAGATACTTCTAATTTACAATTCTCCACTTTGAATTATCACTTTAATTCGCATCTAATTAATTAGAGCAAATTAATTAATTATTCTTCTCATTGAATTAACCCTTTAATTCACTTATTGAAATGTTTCCTTTTAAGACTGTCACTGTCCAACTGTATTGTGTGTAACCCTCTAGGTTCACCATCAATTGGCAGCAGGCCCATGACTCTCGTGATTTAATTAGTGAGCAATTAATATACAATACTCCGATCAATTAAACACTTTTAATTGACCACTCCAGAATTAATTTCCCTGTTAATTCAGGAGTACCCACACCTCATGGTCTTTGTCTAGCCACAAGCCCATGAGGGCCAACTTCAGGTGAATTGATATTCGTGAACCTTCACCTCTTATAAGTGCCATGTACATACGATCCTTCTAACGACTAATTTCCCGATTGAGACCTAGGGTGTGTGAATTGGTCGGCACCTCTAATTATCTCAATACCGTAGTTTCTAATTCAGGATAATAATTCCAGTGTGACTTCTAAATTTGGAAACCCATTTTCCAAATCTGTCACTTACCACGGCCGTGGGTTTCTCGGAATCTATTATCTAAGAATGTATAGGAAATTCTCTCATCTTATCAAGACGAGTTGATAGATCCTTTCTTGGTACTAACCATCCGCGTACACGTTCATACGTACCCCACGTACTCGCACAATGATCAGGCTACGTGATCGGCTCCTAAATCGAAGTACGTATTCCAGTGTACCGAATTCGCCCTAGTACCTCAAGTCCAAGGACTAAATCGTACACTATTATAAGTCTTGAGAGACATCCCATTACCGATATGCTTAATGCACTTCCACGATGGGTCTCTCTGTTCGGGTCGTTCGATGTGTTCGATCCCCTATCGAACCACCTAGTCATATGCACTGACATTAAATGTCTTGTTCATGAAACTTTACAAATTCACTACATGTGAATCATGCATAATCGTACAAGTCTAGCGATTCCCTCGATACCCCATCTCGATAGGAATCTATGACTTGAAACAGTTTTAAGATCACGACCTTAGAGACTGTTTCATGATTGCACTCAGTACTGAAGTGAATTGTCCCATACTCGAATGTGATCAAAGGATTTCATCCAATCGCTTAGATAAGTTCGCGAGAGATGAAGATGGCCATTTTTTAATTCACGTACTATGAATAAACAGGCGTATCATCTTATGAACCATAAGATTTCTTTCTAAGGTAGTCCCTTTACAAGCTCGTATTTGTTGGCTTGTTGGGCACTATCCTTTCAATCTCGCACTTGCCCTAAAGCCAACCACATACATTTCTAAGGAATATCTTCCCTGAGATGTCCGTCGAACCCTTTTGTGATTATGACATAATTAGTGGATCTGCTATGTTGTCCTTTTTTATGTGAGCCATGTCCACGTCTTTTTCTACCTATGATTTCTCTAAATCATATGATATACTTTAATTATGTGTTTAGATCGTAGGTGAGATCTCGATTCCTTTGCATAAGCAATTGCCTCATTGTTATCTTAGAAGATAACTATAGGCCTTGCAATGCTAGGTACTACTTGCAATTTATTGGAAGAAGTTTTCATCCAAACACTTCCTTTGGTTGTCTTCAATACTGCGATATATTTTGTTCTAGTGGTTAACTTGGCATCGATTGTCCATTTGAACCCTTTCAAATCATCGTTGCCCCATAAAAAATAGAATATTATATTCACATCAGACGGGAAACTCGAATCACGAAATCCTTGGAGTTTCAGTTCTTCATTATTACCGCTGACCAGCCATATATCCTCAGAACTCCTAGAGTTCTTAAGGATTGCTCTTTTCGGTAATCCAGTACTCCTCACTGGTGTTCGATTAACAGCAGCTTATGATATTCATAGCATGTGTTTAGTCTGGTCTCGTACATGACGTTGCATATCTTATGCCACCTTTTATTTGGAAGGTGTATAGAGATATTATCCTCTTTACTCGTCACATGTAGGGCACATTGATTTTGAGAGAGATTTTATATCTCTATGGAAGCGGTCCTCTTCTAGGATCCTTTCATACTTTCAGTTTTTGTCCATGTACTAAGATTTGGGAATTCTAACATCTTCTCTAATCTATCTCCATAGATACATACTGCCAATACGTGAGATGTATCCCTTAAATCTTTTAATGAAGAATTGTGTGATCGAACACGCTTTCGTCTGCGTTTTAACATTCTTACATCTCTATCTCAACTTTAATGTTATTATCATGTTTATTTTACGAACAATACAAAACTCCCACTGATTCTTTTGTACATTCAGATTTACATGCAATTTTGATAAAGTCAACTACCTTGACTGTCTCATCTAGTCGCATGTTCCAGTTTTGGGATACTGGTCTAGAGTCATAGATTTACCTTTGGACTTACATCCAATGGTTATGCTTCGTACTCATACCAAGCTTTCTATGGTTCAGTGTTTCAAAATGGATTTTGACAGTCCACTTAGATCACATGGCGTTAAAGCTATGTGCCCGAATATTTGTCATACATAGTTATTTCGCAAGCTCTTGGATCACTATCCAATTGATCATTTTCGCGAACGAACAAGTTTTTTTATGAATTTGATCGGATCTTCAACATTTTAGTGTACAAAATTTTGGTTCAGTAGCTTTGGTAAGAGACTCCCACTATTTGTAGGGATGGGTCCAAGTCTAGGAATTCATCAAGTTCTATGATAATCCCATTTCTATCAACAAGGGAACTACCCTCTAAGAATTGGGTATTCCTTAGATGAACTCCTTTCGTTCTTTAGGATCATAGAACAGGTATCCAATGGATTTCTTTGGATACCTTACAAATTCGTCAAATTGGATCCACTATCCAATTTTATCATTCATGGATGATATACCATACTTTAGTTAGTACGGTGTTGTAGGAATTGACTTAAAAAGGTACTTGTCTAAGTATCCTTCTAGAGTCATAGGGTTGAACCCTATAATTATTGAGGAATTTTAGCAATACTATTTAAGGAATGAATCTAGTCTTTCATAGTTCGATTCCTTTCTATTAGATTTAACTTGCTTTTCAAGAATTCTATTCTTGATTTAGATAATTGAGTAATTTGGGGCTTATGTATTCACTACTTCGATCATATCGAATGGTCATACTTTAATGCCATTAATTGTTCTGTTTTGGAACTCCTTTGAATCCTTTCAAACTCTTTTCAACATTTCCAAAACTTGTACTTCACAAAATACTTATATCCTAAATGTCATTAGGATATTTCATGAAGCAATTAATTACTCGCACTAATGTTTTAGTGACCCACATGTGTCTTTATGGATAAGATCCATTGATCGGCAAAAATTCAATTTTGTTACCATAGAACTGGGCAAATTTCATTTTTCATACCAAAAGTTCAAAAATAACACCAGTTCCTATTCAACCGTTTCAAAAAAGGCACTTCCGTTAATTTTCTTAACGTTTCTGCCACGTGTCCGTTAAGTCTTCGTGGGAGGGCTGAGCACGTGGGTTGGATTCTGCCCGTTGGAACATAAAATTCAATTTTGGTACCATAGAACTGGGCAAATTTCATTTTTCATACCAAATTCCGTTATGTTTTTCTTTTTTTGAAATGGTTGTGGTGATATGTTTGAATTGGTTGGTTCTACAGTAGACTAGTAGTCATGTTACTTTTTTTTTCAATTTCATTTTAACAATAAGCTAAAAAAAAAAGTTTAATTTGCACAATTTAAATTTGCAACTTAGATTCCCGAGACTCCCGAACCCGTCCCGAAATTAAATCGGGTACACGAAACCCACGGGACCTTGGTTGATCTACCGGGTTTCGGGACTTAAATTTGAAATCCCGAAACCCAAAATCCCGTCCCGAAATACCCAAATTCCCGAAAACCAGTCCCGATCCCACCCTACGACCGCCGGCTCCGGTGGCTTTTGGTCGGAATTGGTTGAGGGTTTATGTTCCCCTTGTCTTTGAGAACTCGTACATATAAAGATCTTTTCAATCCTTTGAGTAATCTATTCGAATTTTGAGTTCTAATTTTCGAATTGTGGGTCAAAATTTTCGAAATTTCAAATCGTGATTTCTTCTTCGATTCTTAACCAAACTTCGTAATTCTTGTTGCATTAGTTTCCTCTGACCGTGGGCATCATTTTCCATAGGTTTATTGCAACTGCCATAGACGGTTGAGCTCCGCCCATGACAAGAGGAACAAAAATCTTCAACCAATTTTGACAAACGACCACCGGAAGCCGGCAATCGTCCATAGGAGGAAGAAGGCAATAATTGCAAAAACAACCTGCTCAATTTTAGACAATTGCATTTCCCCCTATTTTGAAACGGCTGAGTGAGAATTGGTATGATTTTTGGACTTTTGGTATGAAAATTGAATATTCCCCAATTCTACGGTACCAAAATTGAACGGGCAGATTAGTACCAAAATTGAACGGGCAGATTAGTGCCCCACGTGCCCCTCACATGCACTTAACGGCCGTGGCAAAACTTAACGGTTGTATGATTTTTGAACTTTTGGTATTAAAAATGAAATTTGCCCAATTCTATGGTACCAAAATTGAATTTTAGCCTCCATTGATCACTTGGTATGCTTACAAATGAATCACGTTCCCTTTTTAGATAGAATTTGCAAGTTAAGAGTTCATCAAGGTTCTTTATTTCAAGAGACCTTTGAATGAAGAACAATCTATTGAATCCTTCTATAGGAAATGAGTTTGATTTTAAGCATGCCATAATTGTGTATAATCATCTAGTTTGTTTTACTTTTCTCGATTTAGCATAAATATTATGTATTTTTATCACCGTTCATTTATTTGCTTTAAATACACTCCATTCATAATGGTAAAGCAATTGTGTACGAAGTAAAAGCTTTAATTAAAATTAATCCATTCATAATGGTAAAGCTAAAAGGTTTCGTATTCGAAATAAATCCTTAAATAGATAAAACTATAGCTAATACCTAATTCGAAAAATGAAGTAAAACATTTGCTAAAAAGAAAATTTCAGGTGCTTCTTGACCCAGCTCCTGAAGAATCTTTCCCTTAAGTACAGTTGAAACCCCTTCTCACTCAAGGGTAAGTGAATCCCGTCATCACCTATAATCAATTTTACAGAAATGTGGGTCTTTAAGATGTCTTACATCAAAAGGAAATAACTTAAGATGTTTTACCTCAAAAGGAAATAACTTAGGTTACACCTTCATCAAATTTCATCAGGAATTTCTTTCCAGTAATGTTCCTCAGTTCCTTATCTTTCTTACATAAGGGGCAATCCTCTCCTTCGCTCAGTCTCTCTCCTCTTTCGAGGGCTTTCTCATATTTGTCCAACAATTATGCAAATCATTGGTCTTTATTCCGTCGCATGGAATATCGCAATGATCCATAAAATGAGAAAATGAGTCAGACAAGCCATTTATGATAATCTTCATTTCATCATCTTGAGTCAAAGTAGCTCAAAGCTTTTTGATTCCTTTCATTCTCTTGATTAGGTAAGTACAATATTCGCGAACATTGTCGAATCCAATCATGCTTGTCTCGTGGAATGATCTCATCAAGATTTGTGATAATGTTTTTTCGCATAGGAATGTGTATGTTGGCATGGCTAAAATAAATAAAAGACAACAGTAAGCAGATAGGTTTAAGATAATACTTATAATTAAAGAAAATTGGTCTTTCTATCGAAAAAGTTCTCCCACTATTTTATCGAAACAATAACCCCTTTAATTTTTTGGGAAATCCTATTTCCTACTAGGTCATGACGTCCCAGCAGACGTTAACTGCACCCACGACTCGCGGCCATACAATTAATCCCTAGATAGGTATACTTTTACCAATTGTGTCCCTACACAACCTTCAAGCTATTTTGCCTCGATTTTCACATTTATCTAGCACTCCTACATCATAAATGGTACTACTCGTTAATTCTAACCCAATCAATCTTGATGAGCAACGGGCCCGAACATGTCAACCCCTGGGACTCCCAGTCGATCACATGCCCCGACCAATCCCCACCCTTGTCAAGTTTATTTAAAAACAAGAATCGAGAGATTTTGTGTATTGTCCATTTCTTCGCCTCGGGTGCCAGACTCTGGATCACCTTTAACGATAAGTAGACAACTTACACTAGTCCCTATTTATGGAAGGCTTGGATTTATAAAACTTCATTTTATAGTTAACCCAATATGACTTAATATTTAATTCAAGAGGGGATTTTCGATTTTAGAAAGTTTGAGGTAACTCTCCTCGAGCTCTCACCGCATTAATTATGCTTTATCTTTTCTTTAGTGATCTAATTTCTAGCGCGCATCTCATACAAGCCAAAATAAATCAACAAATAAATTTAAAACATTCACACCTAGCATGCATGCTACCACATAATGTTTTCGATCGGGGGCCTCGTATGCGGGCCATCATCGAGCCATGATGTTGGCCCAATTGGTCAATCTAATGGGTTCTTAAAGAATTTTAACATGTTACATAAGCAACCATGCATACATGGCCTTCATTCCTTCTTGGGCCTCCACCTCGCTTGTAATGGGCCTCCATCCTAAACTATTAAAACGGTAAAGCCCTAATCTATTACAGAGGCTCAAAGTGGCCCAAAAACTTAAGGCTCGCAGGCACAATAAAATTCAACATAATTAAATTAAACCAATCACATCTACCCTAGGGTGAAGGCTCGGCGCGATAAAAAATCACGTAAACAGTTCACGTTGAGCAAGAAACTAGCAAAATATATATTTCTTATTTCTTACATTATTTTAAAACTCCCTTTTAAAATAACCCAAGATTCTAATTTTAAAACACCTTTTAAAACAATCTTTAACCTTTGTTTTATTTTAAAACCCCTTTTAAAATAAACCACATTCTTTATTTTAAAACCCTTTTTAAAATAACTCATGATTCTCGCTCTAGTCTCCACTAATTATAAATTATAATAAAATTAATCCTTCGGATAATAAAACACCTTATAAGCATAAAACAGGTTCTGGAATTTCAAATTTAGAAAATTATAGTTTGGTCCCTCAATTTTCGTAATATACGTTTTGACCCCAAAACATTCGGAAATAACAAATTACCCCCAAAAATTCCAGCACATGCAAATCGGCCCAGAAAACAGAAATTAAGACTTTAATTCCAGAAACTTTCATTAATAGCAAAACTGCCCCTGAAGTTACGTAAATTACAAAATAGCCCCATAACTTTCGGAAAATGCAAACATACCCCAATTTCAGAAAATCAGAATTTCAATTTCAGCCCAGAATTTGCAGAAAAATAAAGTTTTAGATTCTGTCCAGATTTGCAGAAAAATGCAATTTGTAGTTTTGTCCTATAAATTTTGGAAATTGCAGATCTGGCTCAAAAACAAATTATGCTATTTACCCGAATACATAATTAATCATAACAAGCAAAAATCCATTCAAAGAACACAACAAACAAATATACAAATATATTTTGAAGTGTTCAGGCCTTTTTCGTATGAGCGTAATAACGTTGGCTCTGATACCACTGTTGGGTTTTCACTGTGTACGATTGTCAACACAACTTGCGGAATATTAAAAAAATTCATACACTCATGAAACCCGTGAGCCCAGGATCTCAGTTATATAACTTATACGAAAATGGGTATTGAATCTCATAATTCAAAACATAAATTATAGGCAATTTAGGAAATTACCTCACCACAGGCAAGGTGGTGTTTTCTCTGGTCTTCAAAAGTTCACTAAAGCACCCCATGTGTTGTGCCTCTGGAGATAGTCCAACCCGGTTGGATTGAATGACCTCCTTAAACCTCAGGCTTAGAACTAGGAATAAAGAGTTGTCCTTTTTTCAAAAACTGGATATAGATCCAGAGAAGAAGCTTGGAGAAAAAGGGAGGGGCGATTTCACAGAGTTATGGCCGAAAAGGTAAGGGTGCGAGAGAGGCTGAAATTTTTGGCCACTTGTTTTTCTTGTTTTAGGGTTTGCATTAGATGCTTAATCACTTGCTTAGAGATTATGTGTATATCTAATATATATATATATATATCTATTAGAAGACTCCTTCTTCTAATAGATATATATACATCATATCTTTTAAAAAAGATCTCTCCTTATCAAGATACAATATATATATATATATATATATACTAGGCCGGGGTACACCGCGCAAGTCGCGGTAATTTGGTGCCCTGTGTGATGGTATTTTTATGGTATTTCTTGAGTTTTAATTTTTGATGGAAAATTTTAAAGTATAATGTTTATTATTTATTATAAAAAAAAATCGTATATATCTTGTTAAGCTTTGTTTTTCAGGAACATGATTGCTTTTCTAAGATGAATTCTAAACTTTCGAATTTTTTTTATGTTTTTCGGAAAAATTGTAATAAAAGTTGCTAAATTTAGATAAATAATATAGTTTAAGGCGATCAAATAGTTTTGGAATTACATCTTATTTTTATTTTGCTATCGGATACAAATGAACATGACTTTGGTTAAACCTAAAAGAAGGCGCAAAGTATTCCGTTTTAATGTGATTTTTGTTGTCCATTGTTTATGTGTTTCTGTTTATACCTTTGTTGGTTTTATGATATATTTATGTTGTAAATTGTAAAAATAAAAAATTTATTTTTATTATACAAAGGCAAAATATAATACAAAAATCGTCACAAACTAATCACTGATTTTTTATTTTCGTCCCAAACTATTTAACTTGGCGAATTTCGTTCCGTAATTTAATATTTTTTTGAAATATTATCCCACCATTAATTATAAGACAGAAATTGCGTATTTGCCATTAAATTACCACATGGTTGCTTACGTGTCATGCCGTGAATAATTATATGATATTGCAGAAACAATCTCAAATTAATTACAAGATTAAACCGTCATTTTCATTAAATTAGAAATTATTATTGGGACTAAATTCATACAAAATGGTAAATAAATTGTGTGGCATGCATGAGTATCACAATTAATACAAATGAGTGTCTACTTAGAACAAAATGTACATATATTTTGCCAAAAAAAGAAAAATATATTATGATTTACTTTTGTGATTGAACTCAAAATAAGAATATCCAATTTTTTTTTTCATTTTTCATTTTCCATTTATAATGATTGTACAGGGGAAATGACAATTTTGTCTCCATCGACGATATTCATGGGCTTTTTTCAAAGGTAAACACATTAGGGTGTAAAATATCAGAAAATATATTTTCAAGTTGTAAAATATTAGAAAATATATATTTAGGATGCAAATTAAAGTGTCAAAGTTTTTAAATCAGGATTGAATGTGTAAAAAATTTAAATTTTCAGGGTGCAAAATAACAATATTCTATATTTTTATGGTGTAAAGTGCCAAAATATATATTTATAGAGTGCAAAGTGCCAAAAATTATTAAAAAATAACTATTATACCCTTACACCAACAAACTTTCGCACTAAAACATACATCATGGTGCAAAGTGTCAAAAATTTTAAGTCGGAATGCAAAGTGCCAAAACCCTATATTTTTAAAGTGCCCAAAATCCAAATGAAATTCATAATTTAGATATTAGGCGGTTCGGTTCGTAAAATTTGTAAGAACAAAATCGGAAGATATAAGTTTTGTAATTATGTCTTTTTTTAAGCCAAAATTGACCCTTTCGATGATGTTTTGAAATTATGCAGTGTCAATACGTACAACGCATGAGGCTCATTTTAAAGAGTCTTATTGTATGGCTTCATCTCACAAAATTGGCAAGATGGAAATCCTGAACAAAACGTTGGTGTCAAGAATTGAAATGATATTGACCTGATCATAATCATATATTAAGAATTCATTTTAAAATAATTTCAAATAAATTCTATAATATATTATCAATACATCACTTGTGTCACAAATGTACCCACAGTAAAACCAATAAATTAGCATTTGTCTTCCTCCTTTTATAGTGTCAAATAAAACATATATTCATCAAACATAAAGAACTTTTGGGTAAATACATATGATAGATATAATGAGGCTAGCTAGCTATCTCACTTATGCGCTTCTTTCCACCAGCCAGAATACGTTGAATCTGCAGACGTCGACTGAAGGCCTGGTTGAAAAGCAGCCTAGTTTGGAACTCAGACACAAACGGGAACCAGGCCAGGACTGCTATGGGACCAAAGATCACCAACCCCATAAGGTACTCATACCCTCTTGCAAGTGATTTAACAGAACCCCACATTCCCAGTGCCTTAACAATCGGCCTATAAGCTTGCGATATCTTTGTGTAGAAAATAGCATGTTATCAAATTATCAATATATGAATTCGAGTTTACTTCGATATATAAACTCTAAGTTGCAAGATATGAAATCAAAAGGCAGAGAAGTGTATATACCTACAGGAGAGCCCATCCAGTCGGCAAGAAGCCTAACAAGCTGGCGAAAAGATCTCCTGCTGTGAGTTCGAGGAATCTTATGAAAATGATAAGTGTGACTATGAAGCCAATAAACAAGAATAGCTTTAGAAGTCTGAACATCAGCTGGAAATCTGCACTGAATTTCTTCCTCCCCATGGACACAATCTGCAGATGAATTTATTGCATCGTCAATAAAGTTCAGGAATTTTTATTTAGAGAAAATGAAAAGGAATAGATTATTGATTTGGACTGACCTTGAGAATGAGCATGACAGCAACAATGACAAGCCAAGATAAACCATAAACCTATAACCATGAGATAGGATTAGAAACCAAGCTTTTAAACTTACCAAACTATTTAAGAATTTAAGCACTGACTCATAAATTTCATGATAACCATAATTGTCAATAACTTTGTATGTCTAGTAAATATTGTAAAAGCGTGATAATAATTGATTCTTGAATTTAGGAAGGAAATTTCAAGGAAAGAATGATAAGAAAAGAAAAATAATGGAAATTAAAGCCTAAAGTTTAGTTTTATCACTAGATGCATGAAAGATATTCTATAAGCTATTTTAAAAACTCACTAAAAAACAAGAATCAAACTTAGCTTCAATCAACAAAAAAATAAGCAATAAGCTTATGCTCACCATAATACTCTTGTCATGTTGGGTGACACGCAACTGGTAAACAATTGCATACGACTACGATGCATACCAGCAAGGTTATTGAAATTTTTTTACTGCATCTTATGTTCAGAATCTTCGATGTACCATCAAGGTTCAGAACTCTCAAGTAAGATCAACAACCACGAATACTTCAATTTCAGCATAAATTGGCTAGCAATAGAAAAAAGAACCTGCAATCAGACACAGGAAAGAACACATTCACATCATTTTATGTTTCAAGCCTAAATTTGAGTACTTTAGGGTCCAGAATTAGTTCAGTGTAAACCAATATTTTCAAAACCGGACCGAATAGTGAACCGGTGGGCCGACTGGCCACTGATTTTACTGGTCGAATTGGTCGGACCGAATGATGTAATAATAATATAATAAATATATTTAATTTTAAAGTATATGTAATATGCATAAAATTTAAACATTTTCCTACAATTGATTAAAAAAACAAAATATTATAATATATTTAAAATAAATTATATAATATTGATATAACATATATCATAACGATAATATGATACTAATCTGTAAGCTCATATAAATATAAAATAATTATATTTCTTTATAAAAATTTAAAATTGTAAGTTAAAAATACAACAAACTAAGAAATTCATAAATTTTAAAATATGGTTATGTATAAAAAGTCTTATATTCAAAATCAAACTTGCATAATATATCGATTTGACTCTTTATCCTAAAAATAATATTGAAAAGAAATATTTTATAGAACAAATTTAAATAAAAAAAATATTATTTGGGTATTAATTTTCATTAATATTGTATAAAATGTTGATTTAAGTTAATTATCTAATTTATTAATAAATTTGGTTACAAATTTCTATAATTTATGAAGTTCAACAAAAATGATATAGTTTAAATGATATGGAAGTTATGTTTTATGTAAGAGGTACTTCTCCAAGAATATTTTAATTTATTTTTAACATTAAAAAAATCAAAAAAATATTCAGAATCGGGTTGAACCTATCCAAATCAGTTCGTCGGTTTTCGACCAGTTCAACCCGGTTCAATTTAGTTTTTGAATCAAACGGTTTTAGGGGATAAATTGGACCGGGTCAATCTTCGATTCGTGGTCGGACTGACCTGATCTGGTTCTAATAACATTGGTGTAAACTTGAGCACTTAGATTATAAAAAAATGAAGTCAACATTTATTTGCTTAATAATTTTTCAGTAAGCTTTTAATAGAAGTTAGTGGAGTGATCCAATAATCCATTCTCGGCGTATTCAAACTATTGATTTTATTGTGATAATCAAAGAAAAGAGAGAGCAATTGACTTCAAGGATAATCCAACTAACCACGGTGTATTTTTTGATTAAAGTGTCACTAGTACAATGGTTTCTTTGATGATATTACTTTAAAAAGAAATAGTTAAGTTATTTTCTTTTTTTTTTTTTTGATAAATAATAGTTTTATAATATCAGCATATCATTTCTTGATGATATTGGCAATTCGGCAAAACCTTAATTTGAATTTACATAGAAAAGGATAACAGGTCTATCTCAAGAAAATATTGAACACATCCTTCAAAGTGATTATGCCTTCAACACGGCAGCAGCTAGAGGCATCAACAACAATAACACGACGAATACAAAGAAAAAGAAAATAGTAAAAAAATATGCATTACATTACATCTCTGATATTAATACAAAAGAAAAAGAAACTCAAATTAACTACTAACCTGGTGCAGATAGAAGTTCCATTACCCAGTACAAGGAATCGGACTTTGTGCGTGTTCTGTATCGTGTTCTACCCGCTTCACCGGTAACTTCAAGCACCTGCATATACTCGATCGTCGTTCACATATTTAGCAATTATACAATGAAGTAATTTTTGGAGATTATGGAAATACACTCCCACATGGATGTATATTAAATGGTAACTACATATATATAAAAAGAACGAATGTAAGTTTTTTTCTCAAAAAGATTATTTTGCCCCTGTCACAGGTTTAACCAAATACATGACACAAGGTTATTTATGACATTTTGCAGGACGACAACGCCGTTCAACTTCCTGTCATCATTAAGAAAAAAATTATTCTCTCTTAATGAGCAGAGCTATAAATGCCCTATATATACATACTATTCAGAGGATTTAAACTGAGAACACCCCCATTCTCCAACTGTTTGTTGTGTGCTGACGAAGTCCCTCGTCCAACTTCACAAATTCCTGGCGTGGACTGTTGCACAAAGACTTGGACAAAGCTTCACATTTGCTTCTCAATAATCTTTCACCACAATCCCTCAACTAGACTATACATAGCTTTGTTCAAAGTTTAAACTGAACACGAGTATATAAATTGTCCTTAGCCAATGATGTAATATCGCTGCGTACACATGATTCAAATCATAAATAATAACAGTAGCCCAAAAAACAAGATCAAAATTATGGCTTGAAGAGCCAATTCAGAGACAATGATTACCTTCTGCAGTACATATTTATCAAGTTACCCTCTCCATCAACTATGGGTACTGAACTTATTTGAGCTGCACTAAGATAATACCAAAAAGAGAAAAACAAATTATCGAGTTGGGAAGCAATGAAAAACATAGTATTCATAGTAGTTTTTAACCGAGGAAAATTTCGAATTGATTTAGATTGACCAAAGAAAAGGATGTCCTTACTTTACCTTCTACTAACAAAGTTAGAGCTGTATTAAGATAGTCGTTAGGGTGTAATGTCAACAAAGGACGACCACTTGCCCTTCCAACTTCTATAGCCCATGTACCGACTGCAAGGAAACCAACTGGTTGTTGAAAAGGAGGAAGATATCCAAGGTTTCTAATATGCCTGCATATATCTTAAATTTGAAATAAAGATGGAAAAATCCAAATTAATTAGTCAATAACCCGTAACTTAATAAAAAATAAAAAAGTTAATCTTTGAACAAAGTTCACCAAGCATACTTTCTAAAATACCAGCAAGGCATGCTACATGTAATAACCGAGGACAAGATCCATTCTCTGAATGTAAAATGGGAACATAACAAATATTATTCTGTAGAATTCTTGAAGCCATGTTGCCTAGAGACTCGTCCGGACCAGCCTGTGTGTTGTAAATAAAATAATTCAGTTGAAATAAATTGCAAAGATGATAAGTAAAAGTAAGTTACGTGGATTAGAGGACTTCTTGGAAAAGGAATAGAAGTTCCTTTCATCTCTCTGTGGTTTTGAAGTTTCCAGCTTTTCCATGAAGAAACTGTTCGTCTTACAAGTTCTTGATTAGAAAACATAGTTCGGTTTCTGTGAAGCTGCAGGGGTGAGGAGCACCGTCTTTCAGATAGAAAATTTAAATATATAAAATATTCTACATGCAAAATATGGACCAATAAGCAGCTAAAATTTAGTACATTTTACTTTATTCATACGACTATGTCGACTATTACACAATTAGTAGCGACAAACTGTTGAAAGTTATTTCTACTTGTAACAACTTTTGCTTCTATTCAATAGCTCATTAGGAACAACTAAATTATATAAACTCATTATACTGAAGTAAGATAGAATCATGCATATTAAGATCAATCTGCCCCATTTCTTGTTTTAACAATTTCCCTAAAGTTAAAGTTCAGGCCCTAAACTTCAGGGCAAATTCATTTACTGAGAAAAAAAACTACCTGACTTGAAATCAAAATAAAATCTGAAGCAGTTAACATTCCTGCCATCTCTCCGCGGTTTTCATCCCTCAGGGGCACAATCATGAGTCCCTAACACATATGATAAACAACTTAGTCTACAAAATAATGAAACCAGATGGAAAATATAATACAGAAAAACAAAATATAAACGAGAAAGCCCAAAAAGAATAGCAAATTTATTGAAAAATTAAGAAAAAAAATCAAGAACTTGTACCATTTCATACATTACATGGAAGGCTTGTTCCACATCCACATCCATATTCAACACAGCCACCTAAATTACAAAGAAATAACATGAAATTAGAATCTGCCATTTAGAATAAAGCAGGATTATAGTAGAAATCAAAAGCATATGACAACCACTAAAATAAAAGAAGATGAAATTTAATGGCATTCAACCAAATCCAATAAGTTTCCGATGAATGTTCCATATTTATTAGTATCTGAAAAATCAAATGCCCT
Organism: Penstemon eatonii; assembly: GCA_038501285.1. Lineage (NCBI taxonomy): Eukaryota > Viridiplantae > Streptophyta > Magnoliopsida > Lamiales > Plantaginaceae > Penstemon > Penstemon eatonii. The sequence continues at coordinate 13,976,716 of CM076710.1, read as the reverse complement.
ATTACTGCACAAATTAAACTATGAATATATATTTATATGTTCACATATAATCCATAAACATTTACATACAGCAAGTTCTAATAGAGCCACAATGTGCATTGCCCCTTGAATTTTCCTGAACAAATAAAGTTCAGGTCAGATTGCGGTATTCATTCGTAGAAGACTAAGGTATAGATTGGTGCATACCTGAACATGATATATTTCGTGTAAACCGCCTCGTGCATTGCCTGGACATCCTCGTCTTCTATGATGGTCAACTGATCCCTCAGAAGTATTAAGTTCTGAGAAACATGGTGAAATATCACATAGAACATGATGAAATAGTTGAGTAACAAGAGCACCTGTAATTAAAATAAAGTCAAAAACAACAATGAAATATCGTTCTACTCAGGCTCATTTTATCCAATATGAAAACGGCATAAACTCGAACCAAAAGTTTAATAAGAAGAAGATTCTAGATGACTTCTTCATCTTCGCCACCTGTGCTAGAAAAAGGAAACTCACAGAGAAGTAAGGTATAGAAGCTCTGTAACGAACAAGATTCAAGTAGAAGACACATTCCAGAGCAGCCAAGGTTCGACGTTCAGACAACGAAAGGCGATGGCATGTGATGAAGTATCCATGAGAAATGAGAAAGAATGACACAAAAGAAGCTGTTTGAAATGTTGGAAAATTCCAATGGTTATGTGGGCCTAATATTTTAATTTAGTGTGTATTGCTATTATAAAGTAAAGTCCATAATTATGTGGTCTAATTATGTTATCTTTTGGACTATGGGTATTAAGTTTATCATGGAATAAAAGTGTAGGTACCAGTTTGTGATTTTCAATTTGATGAAGGGCCGAATTGAAAATAATGGAACATATGCTAACCCTAGTAGTTTATTATATATAAGGGGTTATGATCCCCACTTCTACACAACACAACAACAAAATATAGAGTTACATAACTCATATTCTCTGCAATCCCTTTCTGCGTGAGTATTAAGGTTCTAAGGTGTGTATCAAGTGGAAGATCATAAAACCCATCATCACTAAATCGTCAATAACATCAAGATTGCTGGCATGAATCAAGGTAAGTTTCCGCTGCATTAAAGTTTCAGATCTACTTTTAATCTGTTGATAATCGACATGGTTTGGCAATAAGGTTTCGGTATTAAATCAAAATTAGATCTAATTATCATTATGTTTTTGTATTCGATTTAGATCCAACAAGGGGTATCCGAGCCACCCATGTTCGATTACTTGAGATTTCTAAAACTTATGTTTATGATCTATGAAAATCTTAATTTGGTTCTAAAGTTTAAAATATCTAGATTATGCATATTGAGATTCTTTGCTATCTTGATCTAGTTTATAAACAATTTAGAATTTCATGCTTTTTAAATCTTGATTATGCAAATTAGGGTTTATGGCTTTCCTGATCTTGCTTTATAAAGATTCAGTTTTATGCTTTATGTTTATGCAATTAAAGTTGCTTTATGGATTTATCATGATACCTTCAGTTAGATCTAGTAGAAATATGTTTTTTTTTTTAACTAGATTAACGAATTAAGTTTAGATCTCTTGTTAATGGATTGAGAAATTTAAGTACAATTTATTTTTATATTAAATAAATTATAACAATTAATCAAGAAAATGGGAAAGTGGGTTTACGGACTTCTCAAAGGGAATTTAATAAAGTAAGCAACTTCCATGACTGTGAGGCAACAACTGAAACTAATTCACCATGTCACTGCCCGATCTCGCTAAAGTGAAATCAATTGCCGGAACTTTAGTTCTTTTCAACCTTTTAAAATCTTGTTGCGTACTTTCTTGATTTCTCTGATTTTGTTGAAGTAATTGCGTGAATTCGGTATTTCTACACCTTCGTAGACTTCAATTCATGTTCATGATTGTCGATTTCGAGTTTGTCGGCGAATTTTGGTCAATTTCAGAACCGGGTGAAGTAGACAAACTTTTGGGTCTTTTTCAGATTTTTCGGATTGGGAGATACGGGAATATCTGAAAATTTTAGATGGGTTAGCTCACGGGTCAGGCTTCCGACCCATTAATCTTGTATTTAGTTTGGGTCAATTTTGACTCATTATTTTTTATCGGATCAGGCAGGATTTAATTTTTATCTGAACTAAATCTGGGCAGAATTGGTTAGCGGCTGTTTGGAACCTGCAAAATTCGAAATTATTGTTGGCCTGTTTGGCTAATTTAAAATTTTATTTTAAGGAAATTGTCTGGTTTGGCAATAACATTCGAATAATTTTGATACATAATAGTGACTTTTCAGTCAGTCTAACATTCAATATAACCAATTAAGCAACATGTCGCCAAAGTGACCTCTCTTGTGTAGATTGGCTTATTGAAAATGTTAAGATGAATTTCTGTATGCAAATTCATGCGAATATTAAACCGGCCCAAAGGAAGGATAATGTTTGGCCGAATTGCATATACACCTATGGTGATGAATGTGTGATTATTATTAGGTGTCCATGTGGGTAATTAGTCGATCCAAAGATAGACTCTTTATTTGACAGGATTTATTTTCAACATTCGATCACTACAACAAGAGTACCATTTACAATTAATATTACTGTAAAAAGACTTGATATTAATGTTGTGCTAGGTATCTTGCTATGTATTTAATAATTATTTGAATTAATGTCTTTCATAAAGTAAATAATTATTCTATAATTATTCAATATGTGAACATGTGCTTAACTTAAAATTCGTTCTTTGTAACAGCTATAGTGTCAGATATTACTGTATCTACCAATTCAATAATGATCGCATTTCCATGCTCAATGGGAATAACTTGGGCAGTAAAATAAAATCAGAAAATAATGCTGATTTAACCGGATTTCGTCGGGTTAATTGTATCAGTGAATATGGGATATTGGGGATTCTCTATATATGATTTAAAGGGCTCTGTTACTTTATTCAGGATGGATCAATCTCAAAGAAGAACAATTTTGTGGAACAATAAGTAATTATGATAACCAACGTAAAAATAATATGAATATGAAGAAAAAGCTCTTTTCTTATTGAATAATCTTGGGTTCTGTTGTTATGCAGAATTTAGTAGCGTATTTGCAGTGTGTGGAATACAATGATTAACTAGGTATTTATATCATATTAAACCTAGCATTACAAGGAAACATAATCCTAATAGGACTCGGCCCAAATGTCCTTCTTGAGTCCGGACTGTAGTCTGCTTGTTTGAAGAGAGTCGTATTCTGCCGGGTCGATAAGATGATCCCGAACTGACTGGTTTGCTCGAACCGATCTTTTATACTTCAGTCAATCCGCACATTATAAAGGGTGCGAAGTAGCCCCCATCAAATGCTGCTAAAGGTTATTTCTTTAATTTGGTCTGTTCTGAAGTTAATTTAGCTTCAGTACCAATAAACACTTGGTGGTTAGATTCTGGTGCTACTACCCACATAAGTGTTTCAATGCATGGTTGCCTAAGATACCGAATGTCAAATGATGTTGAAAGATACATCTTTGTGGGTGATGGAAAATCGGTAGAAGTTGAAGCAATAGGTCATTTTAGGTTATTGTTAGGAACTGGTCATTATTTGGATTTGAAAGACACTTTTGTCGTACCGTCTTTCAGACGAAACTTAGTTTCTGTTTCTTTATTGGACAAATTTGGTTATCATTGTTCTTTTGGAAACAGTAAGTTCAGTCTTTCTTTAAATTCCAATATTATTGGAACTGGTTCATCAAGCATCGATGATAACCTATACTTACTTGATACCATTACTTCTTATAATGAAACCCTGCATGTGGAATCACGTGGCATTAAATGCAAATTAAATAAAGAAAATTCTTCAAAATTATGGCACAAGCGTTTATGTCACATCTCAAAGTCTAGAATGGAGAGACTTGTGTCTGAAAACATTCTAGATTCACTCGATTTTTCGGACTTCGATATTTGCGTCGAGTGTATTAACAGAAAACAGACCAAACAAAGAATATTAGGTGCCAATAGATCTTCAGACGTCTTAGAGTTGATTCATACAGATATTTGTGGACCATTCCCTTCGGCTTCTTGAAATGGCCAACGATATTTCATATCATTCATAGACGATTATTCACGTTTTGGGTACCTGTATCTCATTCATGAAAAATTAGAGTCTCTGGACATGTTCAAAGCATTTAAAGTTGAGGTTGAGAACAACTCAACAAAAGAATCAAGTCCGTCAAGTCTGATTGTGGTGGTGAGTACTACGGCAGATACGATGGTTCAGGTGAACAACGTCCAGGACCATTTGCTAGATTCCTAGAGGAATGTGGAATCGTCCCACAATACACCATGCCGGGGTCACCTAGCATGAATGGTGTAGCTGATAGACGAAACAGAACACTTAAGGACATGGTAAGGAGTATGATCAGTCATTCTACCTTGCCAGAATCACTCTGGGGAGAAGCATTAAAGACAGCAGCTTACATTCTGAATAGAGTACCAACTAAAGCAGCCGCCAAAACACCTTATGAGCTTTGGACAGGCCACAAACCTAGTATAAAGCATTTTCACATTTGGGGATGTCCTGCTGAAGCTAGGCCTTATAGGCCTAAAGAAGGAAAATTGGACTCCAAAACAGTGAGCAGCTACTTTATTGGATACTGAACAATCTAGAGGCTTTATGTTTTACAATCCCACACTAAGGTAATTTTTTGAAACGGGAAACACAATATTTTTTGAGGATGTTGAGTTTGGGGGGAGAAATAAGGTTAGAGACATTGTCTTTGAAGAAGAATCAATTATGGAGGAGGAATCAATTATGACTCCTCATACTACTTCTGATACTGTTCAGATTTTCATTCCTGCATTTAGTCGAGAAGCAGATTTGAATCCTCAACAAGACAATGTTGATCGAACCCCAACTGAAGTTGAGATGATTGATCATGAAGTTGAACCTCAACAACCTCAAGAGAAACCACCCTAAAGGAGATCCACGAGAGAGAGGAGAAATCCTATACCAGATGATTATATAGTGTTTCTCCAAGGAAATGAGGAACATAATGGATCGACGGAAAATGATTCAATCAACTTCCGTCAAGCCATGCAAGATATTAATTCTCTCAAATGGATTGAAGCCATGAACGAGGAGTACAAGTCTATGCAAGTCAATCAAGTTTGGGATCTTGTCCCATTACCTGAAGGAAAGAAACCAATTGGTTGCAAATGGATATTTAAAACCAAGAAGGATTCACAAGGTAATGTGGAAAGATATAAAGCTCGTCTTGTAGCTAAAGGCTTTACTCAAAAGGAAGGCATCGACTATAAAGAAACTTTCTCTCTGGTATCTTCGAAATGTATCAAGTGGAAGATCATAAAACCCATCATCACTAAATCATCAATAACATCAAGATTGCTGGCATGAATCAAGGTAAGTTTCCGCTGCATTAAAGTTTCAGATCTACTTTTAATCTCTTGATAATCAACATGGTTTGGCAATAAGGTTTTCGGTATTAAATCGAATTAGATCTAATGATCATTATGTTTTTGTATTCGATTTAGATTCAACATGAAATAGTACTCCTGTTATATACACACCAAAGGACATCCATAAAGAGCACGTATTCGAATAAAAACAAGAATACCTACAAACGTAAAAGTTGTCAAATAATTTTTCGACTATTAAATTAGCATCGGTAATGGAGATCACAGAATTTAATAAGCTTCAAGAAAAATGGCTGTATGTATGATAATGGTACATCCTTGTGTTAGATCTAATTAGCAAATATATATATATATATATATATATATATATATATATATGTGTGTGTGTGTGTGTGTGTGTGTGTGTGTGTGTGTGTAATTTTCATAAGCAAAAACCCCTTGTTTAAATGTGCAGTAAAGCACATGTCTGAGTTAAATGAAAATCTGCAATAATACACCTATACGTATTAAATATATATTATCTGAATTTGATATTTTATAAAACTGAGTTGAAGAAACATTTAGATAGAATAAATGACAATCTATGTTTTTGTTAAAAAAAGATGTAAGTATTAAATTCAAATACATTGAAAGAGGTAAGAAGAAAAAGAAGAAGAACAAAACCTCTTTGTAAGAACCAGCTGCAAAGCCTATAAGACCTTAATTCCAGATAAATAAAGGAAAATAAGGCAGCCAGCAAAGAAAGGTACTGTACGAACCTTCTTAAAGGTATCATTGCATCGGACGGGCACGCCACAATGGCAGCATGCTCTTCTCCTACTTTGAAGCCGCACTCTCTGGCTGCAATTATATTATTCCTAAAAATGTGCACACAAGTAAGGATTTGTTTTCACAAAGCCACTCTGAACTGAGAAAAATATGCATTGGATAAGAAGAAAATGGAAGTAATTAACCCCTCCACATTCTATAGCTTAACTAAAACAAAATACAAAATTCGAGACCAATTAATGGCAGCGAAATATTTTTAATCAAGAAAACAACTAATCAAGAAAGACAATCCTGATATAGTGTGAATAAGTATGCATGATTAGAAGCACAAGCATGTAAATATATGCAAACATCCGAATCAGGTGCATAGTTTACATGCCATGAATACTGGGCATCCGTATTCTGAAAATATACTTTTACTCTCTATACAACTTTGATAAACAATAATAGCACCCGAACTACAATACGATAAAGACATACTCCACCCATTGTACGTAAGATCAACACAAAGCCACAATCTACATCTTCAATGAAATACCCATGGCTATATAGCCCTAAAATAATACCTCAATGGTCTGAACAATGATAAGTACAGAAAAAGAAAAAGGTAAAATTAGATCAATCAAAGTTAAGTATTTCAAGGAAACCAAAGAAAATAAACAGAATATGAACCAAACGAAGCAAATAAGAGAATAAGGTATAAAACTAACCAATTAGGTCCGATAGATTAATCTCAGCTGATTCAAGTAACAATAACCAACAATTTATTTCTGCATAAAATACAGTAAAATTCATATATATAATTCGGAAATCAAATAAGGAATAAAACCGAAAAAAACTACCTCTACTTTGAAGAAATTCGTACCTCAAATCAAGCACCTGTTCAAAACTTGGACAAGAAGACCGAATCAGATATGAATTAATTACCAACTGGAAAGTGTGAAAGGAAAAAATAGTAAAAAAAGAGAGGAAAATCGAAGCCAACAATCCCGTTTGTAAGAATTGATAGAATGAGGAGATATGATCGACTAAAACAAAAGTATAAGGCGGTGAAAATTGGGGATAAGGACTGGGAAATTGGAAAAACCTCGTGGACACAAGAGGAACGAACAAGATCTGAAAAAAAAAAACCTCGTGTACAAAGGAGAGAGGAACATGAATTTAGTCAACAAAAGAAAAAGCACCGGCCATCCTCCTGCAAATAGGAATTGGATTTTGATCACCTGTCAAAATGCATGAGACGCACTAGTACCAACAATGGCTGCAAGAACTCTGAAAAGAAAAAAGACAACATTAAGTAAATTAGAATAAAAAAAATAACCAGCTTATGAAAATGACATCTAAATGGAAACACGGTTACTCAAATAGATGATTCACTCATCGAATGAAAGAGAAAGACTATCGCAACACTAACTGTAAGAACCCTGCTAAATCAAAATCAGAGAAACCACTCAGTATCTTGGTATAAGTGTATTTTAAAATTGAAGGAAAATTATCCAACACATAAAAAATAGTAAAAAACTAAATACTTATCCAGATAAACACATCAAAGAAACAAACTCAGAGAAAAATAGAAGAAAATGACTTTCGAACTGGATTTCTTTGATGAGCACTTATATATGACATACTTAGAAATATTATGAATAAGAGTTTAGTATGGAAAGTTCAAACACAGAACAATATAGACATACACGATAACAAAAAGCCCATACCAAATTACACTTCAACACATAGTTCTACATAATCAGCCTAACAAAAAACCTGATTCATCATTCATGAGTGATAGAAATCAAATATAACTTGTCCAGGAAATCGATCCATGGGCATATTATTAAGTTCAGCAACGCTTGAAAAGTAGAGTATTAAAATTGATATGCAGAATATAAGTTCATAACATGTGAAATTCAATGCAGACCACTTCTAATGAACAAGAATGAATACAAAGATTAGTTCAGACTGCTAGAATTTGAAAAACTCCATCTTTAGATCCTAAAAGCTACCTTAAACAAAAGGGAAAATAATTAAACTCTTAAAAAATGCATGCAAATAAACTAAAAAACTGTTTCCATAAGATTTAAAAAGTTCCAAAAAATCAGTGATGTACTCATGTCCAGGTGTTTTAAACCTCCCCGGTCCTTTGCTGCAATGCATCTTTCCTAGCTATAATATGATCCTAATTGCTAGATTCATGAGCAACCAACCATATGACTACCTTAGTTGCTATAAATCTTACATTTGGACACTACTTGCTATAAAGCCAAAAAAAAGCCAGTGTGCAGTTAGTTTCACCATCCCAAGTATTATGTAGTGTAATAGGTAATTGTATTGACAACTTTTAAGGGGATAAAGCAGGCAGCAACTCGAAATCTTAAATCAGTTCTAAGACGTGGTTTCCTAATTTTGATAAAATAACTTAGACAACAAGGATAATATATTGCTTTCAGTTTCAAAACTAAACTAAGATTTGAATGTCTAACATATTTAAGACTAATCCTATTTTTTCATTTGAGCAATGGATTATAACCAGGCAAACCAACCAAAAAAAATTCAAGAAACTAAGCATAAGAAGAAGAGACAAATAGAAGTACAATTACCTATAGAGATAGAGTAATTCAACAACCTCAGAACTCAGAAGCCGAGAGTAACATGATGATTTAACCGGATTTAGTCGGGTTATTGGTATCAGTGAATTTGTGATATTGGGGGTATTCAATATATATATTTTATAGGGCTCTATTACTTTATTCAGGATGGATCAATCTCAAGGAAGAGCTATATCATAAGAACAGAAAGTAAATATTCAAACCAACGTAGAAATAACACAAATATGAAGAGAAAGCTCTTTCTTTATTGAATAATTGTGAGTTGTGCAGTTGATGCAGAATTTAATGGCGTATTTGCCTTGTGATTCAGAGTTTTCAGAGTTGTTTAATACAATGATTGACTAGGTATTTATATCATACTAAACCTAGCGTTACAAGGAAATATAGTCCTAATAGGACTCGGCCCAAATATCCTTCTTGGGTCCGGAATATAGTCTTCTAGTCGATGAGAGCTGTATTCGGCCGGGTCGATAAGATGATCCCAAACATCTTGATTTAGTCGAACCGATCTCATGATCTTTAGTCGATCCGCACAGTATGTAGGGTGCGAAATAGCCCCCATCAGTACTCCCTCACTTCTTCGAGCATATAGATAATTGAAGCTCGTAGAAGTAGATAATTTTTTACGACTGTTTATCTTCTATGAATGGAGCCTCGTTAAAAACCTTTCTTAAGAAAAAACCCTGTGGGAAAAATCTTAAGTAAGGAAAAGAGTGCTACACATCATAGATAGTCGTTTTCTCTTTCCGATTAGGAATCGCCACGCGTCCATTCGGGAGGCTTTTCATCTCCTTCCGTTTTTGGCGGGAATGTGATTAGTTGTGATGAGTTCGAAACGTCTTTTCTCATCTTAGTATAAATAGGTGACTTTTGACTTCGTCATTTTTCCTTTATACTTGCTTATAGTTCGCAGTCATTTTCTTGCTTAGTCGTTTATCATATAAAGTCTTCCTTTTATCGATTTATATCCTTCGAGGATCTGAAAACATGGCTTCTTTGAGAAAATCTTTTTCTTCCTCGAGGGAGAATGTTGCTCCTAATAATGAAGAGGAGTTGCACTCTAATCTTTCGGGCGAACAAGCCGCAGTTTCTGAATTCGTCGTTCCTGTAGAGGATACTTTTAAGGTACGGATCCTTTCAGATGCGGATGTGGCTGCCCGAGCCAAAAAGGGCAAAGGTACTGTTCCTCAGATTTATGAACCAATTGAGGACCTAGCTTGTGCTTATACGGTGGATACTTTCCCGGAGGTTGTGAACAATTATGCCAAATATTTCCCGGAGGGTTCCGAGATAATTCTTCCTTCCCCTTCTGATAGGGTCACTTCTCCACCGGAAGGATGTCGCGCCTTTTGTACGGCTCACTTTAATAGCGGCATCCGTCTTCCGTCGTCTCCCCTCTTCCTTGATATCCTGAGAATATTTAGTGTGTCCTTGACACAATTAGTTCCAAATTCTGTGGCCTTCCTGGTTTGCTTTTCTGTCCTGATGATCGCGAAAGGGTTTAAACCTTCCTTTTGTAACGTTACGCAACTTTTCCGGTTCAATATTTCCAGTTCTTCTAATCGCGGATATTTCTTTGCTAGTCAGAGGCCTAGTCGAGCAATCTTTGATGCCCCTGTTTCTAGCAACCCTTTTTGGAAATCTCACTTCTTCTTTGTTCGCCCCCCACCTCATCTTCGTTCGGCGGATGGTTCGACTATACCCTTCTCGTGGGATCATGGTTTCAAATGGGTATACGGAGGTCGCTTGCCGACTGGTGAATTTATTCCTGACGATGCTCAGTTTATCGCTGAAATCCCCGATATGCGTGCAAACAAATATCAGAGTGCTCTTCTGATTGGGGAAGCTTTCCTTCGTAAAGCGGGATTGAGTGCTCATACTTTTCCAATCAGTTCATCCTTTGAATCACTGGGTAAACATTTCACTTTAATTTAGTGGTATGATGATATCTTCTATATAGAGAAACTAACTTTTATTCTGTTTCTTTTTCAGCTCATATGGTAGAAAATTCTCGACATTCTTCAAAAGGAAAAATGGTGTTATCAAAATCCTCTAAATCTACAGAGAACAACCCGATCGAGCAGAGAGCTTCTCGGAAGAGAAAACTGGAGTTGAGTCATGAGTCCGAGGAGAATGGAGAGGAGTCTCCAAATTCTTCCCAAGATTCCCCTGTTCGTCAAGGGACTGGACCGGGTTATCCCCCTCTTCAGCTTAGAACATCCTTGGGAATTCGTGGATGTCGTAGTTGGTCGATGCCTCATCCTAGCGACAACCCGGTGGGGAGAAAAAGGAGCTATTATGGTCGTTCTGGCAATGATCTTTCCTTACTTGGCGACAATCATCCGAAACCTACTTTGGTTGAAATGATCGAAGATCATTTAGAGGGGAAGAGAGCCGCTGGTTATTCTGAGAAAGATTCTCTTGTCCATGATGAAAGCGAGAATGCGGTCGATAAGGCGACTCGTGTTCTCTTATCCGGGGCTTTTACTCGTGATTTGAACAAGCTTTTTCGGAAGGATCCTCTGGAGAAATTTCAGCGAGCTTCTCTTTATGCTGAAAAGGTAAATTCCTTTTAAGCTTGCCTTATAGGATATTTTTTCTTTCGAAGATATTCTTGCTAACTTATTTCTTGTTTTACTCCTTTGCTTTTTCAGACTAAGACATGTTTAGCCTCATATGCTTATGAAACTGCACTCTGGAAACAACAATGTGAGTTTTTGGATGAGAAAAACAAAGCTTTACTTCATAAGTTTTCTGGATCAGATGTTGGTCCCTCAACGTCTTCTTTCGTTCCCGTCGTAGATACTCATGCTACGGGGACTGAAGACCAGGAGATCATGAACAGGGTCTTGGAGACTTCTCGTGCTCAAGAGCAAGCCGATCAAATGGCTAAAAAGTTAGAAGAATTCCAGCTTCAGAGTACGGCTCGAATTAGTGAGCTAGAATCTCAAGTGTCAAGTCTTCAAGCTTCATTGGAGGAGTATGAAAAGGGTGTCCCTCTTAGTGGACTTAGGGATCTATATGGTAGGAACCCTGATGAAAGAGTGATTCGCGAATTCCTTAACTCTCCTGTCCATACGGTGTTGGCGTATCAGATGGTCGGTCCTCTTCTGGAGAGTACTTTCAAGAAGGCGGTTCATCAGTTGGTCGCCTTTGAAATGATCGATGACCGTCGAAAGGAGTATTTTAAGGCGGCACATATTCGGTTGAACCGTTATGGCGAAGTTTATTCTCCTTCGGAGCTTCCAGATGTCATATATCAAAGTTTTCCTTTGGCTCATCTCGTCCAAGAGTTCGGAAAACCATTGCCGATTCCTCCCTCTGATGTTAACGATGAGCTTGATGATACTTTTATCAATCCGGAAGATGATGAAGAAGAAGAAGATATTGGTACGACTGAGAACGTCGATAGTGAACAGAAAATTCCAGATAGCGACCAGGCTCTGTGATATATTGACTTTTGAAATAATCTTTGTAATTATTTACCCGTAGGTTTAATTGTAACTTTACCTTTTCATCCCTTTGAAATAAACGTTTTGTATTCTGGCAGTCGCGTCCTTTCGTGTTACTATGTAATGATTCAGACAAGTCATTAACTTCGCCGTAATCATTATGCGTATGTCGTTTCAAATTCTTTTGTTTATTCCAAAGCTATATTTCGGTATTTCGCGCCCTTTCTTTAGGTCTGTTGCGTCTTTTCGTGTAGTATAAATACAAAAGGTAAAAACTTGGCTTGTTATTTACCGTTATACTCCTCTCTTCTAGTAGAATACTTTTTCTTTGGCTAGTCGATAAACTTTCTCGTTATTTTCTTTATACTTTTCAACAATTCGATCATGAGTAATCTTTTCGGCAATACTTCGAAGCGACCTTCTCGTGAGAGCGCTAGGGATAATAGATCCAAAAAATCTCGAAGAGATGGGCCCTCGATGGAGCCTCCTCGTTCGTCTCCAATAACTAGGTCGGTGATCGATACTCATGTTATCCCTTTTGAACCTTTTTCCACAATTAGTTCGTCTTTTGTACAACCAAATTTTTCTTCTTCTACTGAATTTGGGAATAGGCCTTCCCCTGGTCGGGTGGCTTTCGGTGATACATCCAACGTTGAACAAACCTTTGATATGCCTCTTTCTTCAGGCGTTTCTTCCTTCGAGCATGTTTTTCATGGAGGGGATTTTGCTAATTCCCTTCCTTTGTCTACTTCTACTGCCCCGATCGCCAGCGGAGGGCAAGTTGGTGATGGCTTTTTTGTCAATCCTCCCACAACACAATCTATTTTGCAGGATTGTCCTGACTATTTATTTCATGATACTACTGTGACGACTACTTCTTTCGAATCTGGGGGACCTTCCGAGGGTCGGTTTGGGTCGAGGTCTGGTCGTCGAATCGTTATTTCTGCTTCGGGCAAGGAGACCTCCGTTAGCCCCAACGAGAGAGATTCTCCTCGTCTGTTAGACGATCGATGCATCCTTGAGCAGGTTAAGGATATTACGTTGTCAGAGACTCCACGCCCTGACAGTGTCCCTTCTAATAGCGAATTGTCTGGCTCAGTTGAGCCTGATGCTTTGTCTTGGGATCTGGGTTTAAGCACCATTTTGCCTGGTGAGCTGAGGAAACTTGACGGTACTTCCAATGTACGCCTTGTTCAGTCGCTAGTTAAGATGTGCGAGCAGGTACACATATCTTTCGATAATTTTCCCTACTTTTATTTCGATTTTCATGTTGTGTGAGGGTTTTTCTCATTCTTCTTCTTTTTCAGTCCAAATATTTTGCCCTTCAGCTGGGTGTGCAGAACGATAATCTGTGGAATAGTAAGGATGCTTACCAAAGACGGTTAGAGTCGGAATCGGCGAAGGTCGCAGGGCAGACTCTCCAGCTGCAGCTTGCCAATGATGATTTGAAAAAATTGCAAGAGGAAAAGTCTGTCTGGGAAAAAGAGAAAGGTGACTTGGTTCAGGCTGCTGCCCTAGCAGAGGAGTCTCGACGGCGGTCCTATGAGGAAGGATATGACGCTGGTTATCTAAAGCGTCAAGAGGAGTTGATGGCGTTTGCTGGCAACTTGACTCCTCGGAGGATTGTTTCTGCTAGTCGTCCTGCTGGCGATTCTTCTCAGTGATCTGTTCGACCTGGCAGTCCTTGGACTGTCTCTTTTTTTTTTTTTTTAGTGCCCAACTTTTTTGTGTAGTTGTTTTGGGCTACATTTTTGTATTGGGAGAACAACTGAATTGGAAATTATGATCTTTTGTAGGCAGATTCTTGCCTTGATCAATTTTATTCTGTTGATATTCTTTGTTATGCACAATTTGCTTGTCATACATAAATATAACATCATGAAATAATCAGCATAGATTTGGCATATTTATATGATATTGATCCTTGCGTAGTATACCAAGAATGTAGAATAAGGTAGCTTAATCTTACTCGGTCATTTTATCAGTAATTGAATGATATATTGTTTGCTCTGCAAATCAAATCTTTTGTTGATCAACCCAGTATAGTCCCTTGGATTATATCCACCAACACGTTTTACGTCAAAATGTAGACAATAGGTCATTCGTATCGATAATAGCTGTTAAGGAACTCTCAGCATCTTGGTCGATGTTCAACCTATGCCCTGTAAATTTGTCTTTTTGGGATGTAAATCTTATATAAGTAGGCTATTGTCCCTTTTGTTGAACTCTGCTTTTCTTTTCATAAGACTAAGAGAAAATGTCCCTTTCAATATCTTCCAAAGCTTCATGTTTCTCAGCATTAACTTTGAACTATATGTTCCCCAATTGGTGTATCATTATACCATTTTTTTGATATGGGAGGAATTGGAAAATGTAGAAGTTTTGGTCAGATCTGACCTGTTCAGACCTCCTTCAGCAATTCTTTGGAAAATTAGGCAGTGACGGCCTTGCAGTCTAGCATGGTGGTATTAATCGTCTTTGTAACGACGTCAGATTTCTTGGACTCCAAAGGAGTTCTTGTATGGCTTAGTTAATGGTTACCCATATGATGTATTAGGCAGTGACGACCCTCGTAGGTCCGAACACCATATTTGCATGAGCGAAGAGTGTGTAAATCTCCTTAGTCCGGAGCTCGTTTAGATCTGCCTTCTGCTGCATTGATCGGAACGATCTACTTTTGTTTTTATTTCTGATTCAATGAGTCGATCAGTTAAGCGCCGTTCCAACTTACTTGCATTTATCACGGGGAGTCAAAAGGTCGCATTTATGTCCCTTGATCAGATACTTTTTCAGCCGTCGAATTGCTTAGATCTATCCCTATAAATAGGGAGGCGGTTTGCATACTTCATTTGCCATTTCTCAAAAAGGATGGAGATCTCAGTTTCTTTAGATTTTATTTTGCCTTCAGATCCCATAATATTAAAAAAGTCACATTATCGTGATTCATACCGTAATAGCTTGATGTTCTTCTGCCTTGTACTGACGGGTCCCATGGAAGCCCTACCTTGTACTAATGGGTCCCATGAGGCCTCAAATGTTGTTTTCACAGATTTGAGGTCCATGGTTTCTGTTTGCACATGGACGGTTCATATTTGCCAGTCACCCCCGCTCTTCGATGTTACCTCCGGAGTGATAGACTACCGGGGTGGGCTGGTAAATGTGCTTATCGCGACAGTCCTTGCGAAATGCTGCTTCAGAGTAAAATGCCAACTTCTAATGTAGAAGCAGTATTTTGTTGCGGGTGAATGAGTTTTGCCGGTTATCTGGCTGGTAATGGTCATTTCGTCTGGAGGAACATTTGATCTTTCGTCCTTGTCCATCGAACTAAAGAAGTCGACCATCCTGAGCAGCATGCTTCTTAGGTGGTTTATCATAATCGACGAGGTACTAGGGAGGAGATTGGTGTTTCCGTGGACATTGTCGTGAAGATCGCTGAACTATAGGGTCATTTTATCTAAAGCCTTGTAACGATGTTTAAGTAGTATGCATACTTCTGTAATTTAGGACATTTGTATGTAATTGATTTGATGAATAAAAATATTACTTTTATTCCTTGCATTCTCCTTTTTGTTGATGTCGTCATAATTTTATTTACGAGGAGCCTTTTCCGAGCAGATGGATTCATACTCAACTCGTATTCACGACTTAGGTGTATTGTCAGATCATTTTTAGATCGTTAGGAATAGGTCGAGGAGTTTTTATTGAGCGGATCAATGTATACTCAACTCTGTATAATTTAGACTTAAATTTTCATACAAAGAGTCTTTTTAGATCGTTAAAAACAGATCGAGAAGTGTTTATTGAGCGGATCAATGTATACTCAACTCTTTTATAATTTAGACTTAAGTTTTTATAACAAAAGCCTTTCTATATCGTTGAAAATAGATTCTAGGAGTGTTTATTGAGCGGATCAATGTATACTCAACTCTTTTATAATTTAGACTTAAGTTTTTATAACAAAAGCCGTTTAGATAGTTGAAAACGGATCGAGGAGTGTTTATTGAGCGGATCAATGTATACTCAACTCTTTTATAATTTAGACTTAAGTTTTTATAACAAAAGCCGTTTAGATCGTTGAAAACAGATCGAGGAGTGTTTATTGAGCGGATCAATGTATACTCAACTCTTTTATAATATAGACTTAAGTTTTTATAACAAAAGTCTTTTTGATTGTTGAATATATATCGAGGAGTGTTTATTGAGCGAATCAATGTATACTCGACTCGTTTTAATTTAGACTTAGGTTTTTATACCAAAAGTCTTTTTGATCGTTGAATATATATCGAGGAGTGTTTATTGAGCGAATCAATGTATACTCGACTCGTTTTAATTTAGACTTAGGTTTTTATACCAAAAGTCTTTTTGATCGTTGAATATATATCGAGGAGTGTTTATTGAGCGGATCAATGTATACTCGACTCGTTTTTACTTAGACTTAGGTTTTAAATACCAAAAGTCCTTTTTAATCTTCGTAAACAATGACCGAGGAGTTTTTATTGAGCGGATCAATGTATACTCGACTCGTTTTAATTTAGACTTAGGTTTTATACCAAAAGTCTTTTTGATCGTTGAATATATATCGAGGAGTGTTTATTGAGCGGATCAATGTATACTCGACTCGTTTTAATTTAGACTTAGGTTTTTATACCAAAAGTCTTTTTGATCGTTGAATATATATCGAGGAGTGTTTATTGAGCGAATCAATGTATACTCGACTCGTTTTAATTTAGACTAAGGTTTTTATACCAAAAGTCTTTTTGATCGTTGAATATATATCGAGGAGTGTTTATTGAGCGAATCAATGTATACTCCACCCGTTTTAATTTAGACTTAGGTTTTTATACCAAAAGTCTTTTTGATCGTTGAATATATATCGAGGAGTGTTTATTGAGCGGATCAATGTGTATTCGACTCGTTTTTACTTAGACTTAGGTTTTAATACCAAAAGTCTTTTTTAATCTTCGTAAACAATGACCGAGGAGTTTTTATTGAGCGGATCAATGTATACTCGACTCGTTTGTATGGTCGGATCGAGGAGTGTTTATTGAGCGGATCAATGTATACTTAACTCCTTTTGTCCCAATCTCAACCAATATGATAGTAGAATTCGAAGGAGTGATTACCGAAACAATCGATTTATAGAAATTGCTAAAATCTTTAATAATTGAACTGTAGGCTAAGGTCTTTATTACAAAGATTAAAACTTAATAAAATAAAGTAAAACAAAGCAGTATAATCTGCTAAAATTTATTTACCATAGTATTTTCCGAGGTTGACTGCGTTCCAAGTTCTTGGTAAGGCTGTTCCATCCAAGTGTGCAATTTTGTATGAACCTTTCTTTCCTACGCCAATGACAACGTAAGGTCTATCCCAATTTTGTTGTAACTTTCCCACATGCTTGGATACTTCTACCTTTTTCAAGACCAGGTCTCCTTCTTTGAAGGTTCGGATGCGTACTTTTTGATCGTATGCCTTTTCCATATTTGCTTTAGTGGCTTGCAGGCGTACAGCGGCTTTTTCTCTCAAAGCTTCCGTCAAATCGACGTCACTTTCCCTTGTCTTTTCATTTATCTGATCATCGTACATCTCGATTCTTGGCGTTGGGATTAGAGTTTCAACAGGAATAACAGCTTCCGACCCATATACCAAGCTAAATGGGGTTTCCCCGGTAGAGCTCATGACTGTGGTTCGATTAGCCCAAAGTACTCCTGGGAGTTCATCAAGCCATTTTCCTTTGGCCGCTCCTAGTCTTTTTTTCAAGGATTTTATTATTTCTCGGTTCGCTACTTCGGTTTGTCCGTTCGCTCTAGGGTGCCCGACCGAAGTGAAATTTTGTTGAATCCCAAGTTTCGAACACAATTCTATTACCTGTTTTCCCGCGAATTGGGTTCCATTATCAGAAATTATGATCCTTGGGATGCCAAATCGACAAACTATGAATTTCCATAGGAAGTTGATCACTTGGAACTGAGTTATTCGTGCTAGGGCGATGCATTCTATCCATTTGCTGAAGTATTCTACGGCGACCAGGACATAAGTTTTCTTGGATCTAGCCGCTGGGAACGGTCCCATAATGTCCATTCCCCATTGATCGAAAGGCTAACATATCGGGATTGGGTGCATGATTTCTGCTGGTCGATGACATATATTAGCATGGACTTGGCAGTGATGACATTCTTGGACATACTGAGCGGCATCCTTATTGATGGTAGGCCAATAATAACCTGTTCTGAGGCATTTTAAAGCTAATGCCCTTGCTCCGCTGTGATTCCCTGCGTCTCCTTCGTGTATCTCTCGTAGTATATCGGTGGTTTGTGATTCAGAGACGCATTTCAGAAGAATTCCTGATACTGATCTCCGGTAGAGTTTTCCTTCTACCAATGTATATTTTGGAGCTCGATATCTTATTTTCCGAGCTTCATTCTGGTCAAGCGGCAGTTTTCCCTCTCGAAGATAGTCTATCATTGGAGTCATCCAGTTTTCTTCAGCTTCTTCGATTTCCATTATATCGACTGCCGGTGTTTCGTCGATATCGATCGCCGGTGTATTAGAGATTAACCAGTTGATCACCCTTTCGGTCTTTCCGTCGTGGGATCCTGTGAACTTAGATATTTGATCGGCCCATTTATTTTCCGAACGTGGAATGTTCTGTATACCGAAGCTTTCGAATTTCTCAGCTAGTGTTTTCACTTTGGCGAGGTATTTAACCATATTGAATTCCTTAGCCTCGTATAGGCCTTCTATTTGTCTTTGCACTAACTCTGAATCGGTTAATACTTTAAGGCTTTTTATGTTGGCTTTGATCGCCATTTCCATCCCTGCGATTAACGCTTCATATTCTGCTTCATTGTTTGTTACGACGAAGTCCAATGTTATCGCATAATTTAAATCTTCTTTATTTGGTCCGGTGAAGTTTATTCCGGCGCCTCCTCCTTCTCGGCATGAAGCACCGTCAACATGCATTAACCAAGTTTGATCTTCTATGATCAAGATATCGTCGTTGAGGCTATTCGATAGTTCGGTTGCCTGTGTCGGAGTTTCTAGTAGAAAATCAGCGAGCACTTGGGCTTTAATCGCAATTCTCGGTTTGTAATCTATTTCAAATTGGCCGAGTTCGATTGCCCATTTGATTAGTCTTCCGGAGGCTTCCGGTTTCGCTAAGACTTGTCTAAGTGGTTGATTTGTTAAAACCACGATTTTGTAGGTTAAAAAGTAAGGTCGAAGTTTTCGTGCAGCCACTACTAAGGCCAGAGTGAATTTCTCAATTTCCAAATAATTCTTCTCCGCCCCTTGCAGTAATTTGCTTAAATAATAGACAGGCTTGTGTTCTGAACCTTCTATCTTGATTAGTACTGAACTAACGGCCGCGTCAGAGATTGAGATGTAGATATACAATGGTTCTCCTTCCGTCGGTTTGGCCAGCATCGGGGCTGTTGTTAAATATTCTTTGAGTTGGTCGAAAGCTCGATCGCATTCTTCGGTCCAAACAAAGTTTTTCGCTTTTCGAAGCATTTGGAAAAAGGGCAAACTTCTGTCTGCTGATTTTGATATGAATCTGTTCAATGCTACGATTTTCCCAACCAAGCTTTGTACTTGGGAGATGTTTTTGGGAGGCTTCATTTCAGTTATGGCTCCAATTTTTTCTGGGTTGGCTTCTATTCCTCGTTGGTGTACCAAATAGCCCAAAAATTTTCCTGACTTAACACCAAAAGTGCATTTCGTGGGATTTAACTTCATGCGGTATTTTCTCAAGATCCGGAAACATCGCTCAAGATGTTTTACGTGATCCGCTTCGTTCATGCTTTTGACTAACATGTCGTCTACATAGATTTCCATTATCTCTCCTATTAACTCTTTGAACATTAGGTTTACTAACCTTTGGTAAGTAGCCCCGGCATTCCTTAAGCCGAATGGCATTACTATAAAGCAATATACCCCTTGCTCGGTTATGAACGCAGTCTTCTCTTGGTCCCGCTCATCCATGTATATTTGATAAAACCCTTGAAAGGCATCCATCATGCTGAAGATCGCGAAACCTGCGGTTGAGTCAACTAATAAGTCGATCCTTGGGAGGGGATATGGGTCGCGTGGGCATAACTTGTTAAGGTCGGTAAAATCATTACACATTCTCCATTTGTTGTCCTTTTTATCCCCTTTTGCTACTAGAACAACATTACATAGCCATTCTGAGAAGTGTATTTCTCGGATTTGTTTTGCTTCAAGTAGCCTTTCTACTTCGGCTTTGATAATTTTGTCTTTTACTGGCCCGTGATTTCTCTTCTTTTGTCTAGCGGATTTTGCCATGGGGTCAATTTTTAGTGAATGCTTGATTACTCGAGGATCAATTCCTTCAATGTCATTCGCGCTCCAAGCGAAGACGTCGACATTATCTCTGAGGAAGTCGATCAACATTACTTCCCCTTCTTTGCTCAATTCAGTACCTATTCTTGTTGTTTTGGACGAGTCCCCTTGTACTAGAATTACATCCTTATGTTCTGGTGGCTTTAAAGCTAAATCTAGCGGTTCTTTTCCCTTTTTATCTATTCGATCAGTACTAGGGATTTCAACTTCTCTTCTAACGAGATCGTCTTCGAGTTTTCTTTTGCTCGGGGTAATTGACTTGGGGTGATCTTTCAAAGTTAATGAGGTGCTGTAGCAATTCCATGCCATACAGTGATCATTCATTATTTCCCCGATACCTCTATCGGTTGGAAACTTAATCTTCTGGTGATAAGTAGAGACAACGGCTCGGAATAGGTCGAGGGTTGGTCGTCCTAATATTGCGTTATAAGCGAAGGGTGTTTCTACCACTAGGAATTTTACTAGCTTCACCGTCCGGTGCGGTTTTTTTCCGAGTGATACACTTAAGGTTATTGTTCCGCTAGGGACGATTTCGGACCCTCCAAACCCTACTAACGGCGTAGCTACTTTCTGTAGATTTATCTGTCCCAAGTTCATTTGGGCTAAAACCTCCCGGGAGATGATACTTGCTGACCTCCCATTATCGATTAGGATTCTTTTGACATTATAATTTGCTATTTCTAGCGACACCACCATCGGGAAATCGGGGTTATCCTCTTTTGTGTCCCAAACGATGTTTTTAGGCACTTTGCCTTCGTTAAAGCTGATCGGCTGGTCGTTTGATGGCTTGTTTTCCAGAGTCCATATTTCTTTTGGGTATTGTTGGATGAAGATGAAGATGAAAGAAGACAAGTAATTAAGGGAAGGTTTTGATGATTTCCAAAACATCATAATCAGCTAAGTATGGAAAGCTTAGTTCCCTTAGAAGAATTTTGAACTGGTAAAAGAAGACATCAGAAGAGTTCAAAGTTCAAAGCTCAGAAGACTAGTGATCTCTTGCTGGATCAGCGAACAGAAGGGTAGATCATCAGCCGAGTCAAATCAGATGAGTTCAGTATTTGATCAGCAGAGTATCTATCAGCAGAGTCGTTTTGATCAGCAGAGTAGAAGAGGTCAAGAGATTAGTCCAACGGTAATAAATGCACTTGGTGTAATAAATGCTGTAAGAGAAGGGTAGTAATGGCAAATGATTGAAGATATCCTCGGATCAGCAGAGTGCATTAAATGCAGCATTAAATGCGATGGACAGAAAGGTACTGTACACAGTACGGAATGCTGCAGGGAGCCGTTTCAAAAAGAGCTAAAGGATGGATTTGAATTGTGACTTGCCTTCAACGGTCATAATTTCATCTCCATGTATAAATAGAGCTGAATTTCAAATCGAGCAACACACACAACAACAATCAGAGATCGAAATTTTGAAGCAAAATTTCTCTAAGTCTCAAAAGCTCGAACAGCTCACTCGTCTGGTGGAAGTCATCTGTTGACAGAAACCCAGTTGAAGAAATCAGAAAAACATTATCTGAGTGATTTTGTAATAGCTGAGTGTTGTGCGAAGTGAGAATCCATCTGTGTGAGTGATTCTACTTTAGAGGATAGGTTTTCTTTGTGAATTCCTATTGCGAGCTTACAGCCTTCTCATTAGTTGTTTAGGTGTAAGTGGAGAAATATTGTAATCTTTGTGATTATAGTATAACCCAGAATCTGTGTGATCTGGAAGAGTGGACTAAAGGATTTTTATCCATATAACCACTATAAAAATTCTTTGTGTTATCTTGCATTTAAAGTTTTCTTGCATATTTTAAAGTTTGCATTTTAAACACTTTGAATCAATCAAAAAGATTTTATAAGGAGTTTTAAACAGGGGATAAAATCTTTTTAGAACTTAGTTTACTTGTGAAAAACACTTTCAAACAATCCGCTGCAAGTATACTCTTGAAAAACTGTTTGCTGAAAAACAGCTAAGTCATTGTAAGAAGAGTGGTCAGTCGTCTGTTCAAGATTTGTTCACGATCAGACTAGTCTGCTTACTGTTCTTCATCAGCTTAGTCTGCTGACAGAAGACTGAAAAGTTTTTAAGTTCAAAAATTTTCAGAGGTCTATTCACCCCCCCCCTCTAGACCTCATCTGACCACTTGGGACCAACAAGTGGTATCAGAGCAGGTGGTTCATTAGAATCAGCTGCCTGATCAACGAGCTTGATCCGAGTGTTTTTCAAAGGTTTTCAAAACTTTTCAAAAGAGCATCTTTTTGAAAAACAAAAACTTTTTGAAAAATGGATTGTATCAGCCATGTTCCCCACATTGCTGGTATGTCCTTTGAGGATTGGAAAATCAGAATGGAGATTTTCCTTGCTGCCTATAATGACAACATGCACACATGTATCATTAAAGGTCCATTCAGATTCACAAAGACCATAAAGATAAATGAAGTAGATACGGTTGTGGAGAAAGACCTTCATGAGATGACTCCAGAAGAGATAAAGCTTTACAATCTAGATAAAGTTGGGAGATTCATCATGACTAAAGCCCTGGATAATGATCGGTTTGACAAGGTCAAACATTGCAAAACCGCAAAGGAGATGTGGGACAAAGTCAGAGATATGAGCGAAGGCAATGATGCTATTAAAGAGCATCAGCTCAGTGTTGCATTGGAAAAGCTGGACAACTTCAAGATGAAGTCTGGAGAAACCATTGATCAGATGGATACCAGATTCACCAGAACTCTGAACGAAGTTTTGAAGCTGGGAAAGACTTTCACTGACAAAGAGATTTCTGTCAGAGTACTGAAGGCTCTACCTTCCAAGTTCAACATGAAGGTGACAGCAATGGAAGAATCAAGAGATCTGGGCAAGATTTCTCTAACAGAGCTGTTCTCCGCACTCAAGGCTTATGAGTATAAACTGCCAAGAATGGGAATTGAAGAAACCTCAACTTCAGGACCCACAGCTGCACTTGTTGCTGCTGAAAACACCAGAAGACCAGCACAGAAAAGCAAAGAAGTGGACTCATCTGATGAAGCCACTCTACTCAACAAAAAGGAGTACACTGCTGGAGATGTAGCATTATTGATGAACAACTTCAAGAAGCTCTATAAGAGAAAGATGAAAAACAAATACAATCATGCTGCTTCTACTTCTAAACCTAACTTTTCTTCTCAGGATAAAGAAGATTATAAATCAAAATTGATGTGTTACAACTGCAGGAAATTGGGACACTTCATAAGAGACTGCCCATATCCAAAAGCAGAGAAGTACACTGAGGAAGAGAAGAAAATGAGAAAAGAAAGAAAGCATCAGAGAGCCAAGGCAATGATGGCTGAAGCAGAAAAGCCAGCTGCTGTCTACTCATCTGATTCAGACTCAGACTCGTCTGATGAAGAATCGTCTGATGAAGAAAAACCTGCTCTCCTGTGCCTGATGGCAAAGGAATCTGATGACTCTGAGGATGAGGTAACTCCTCAAGAAAATGAACTGTTTAATTCTCTAGAGCAAATGATGTTGAATAATACTACTATTGCTGGAGAGTTTGTTAAGCTTAAGGAAGAGATGAACTTGCTAAAAGAGCAAAATAGTTCACTGAAACTTTTAGCTGAAAAGCCAAAAGAATCAGCTGAATATAAACAGCTTGAGCAAGAGCATGAATCTCTGAAAGCTGAATGTGAGGTTTATAAAGGAAAAATCATGGAACTTGAGAAAATTATTGAGTCTCATGATAAGTCTACTGTTGCATCCATGCATACATCTAAGAAACAGGAGACACCTTTGGAAAAGGATAATCTAGAATTGAATCATACTGAAAAATTTATTTCTGCTGACAATAGTAAGGTCATTCTGTATGTTCAAACCTCTAGACCTACCTCATCTGAGAAAGTGGTAAAGGAGAAGAAATCTCCTAAGGCTAAAAAGAGCAAAGAGCCTAGTGTAGGAAATCAGACTAGTAAGACCAAACAGCAGAGTCCTAAGAAGTCTGCTGATAAAGCTAAATTGAACCAGTCTGTTGGTAAAGCTAAGTCTAAACAAGTTGAGCAAGCACCTAGTAAACCAAAGAAGCATAAGAATAAGAAAAATCAAAATGCTTGGTATGGAAATGAGTCATATTATGTGCAACCTGCTGCATATCATCCTATGTATCATGCACCTCAGTTTCCTAATTACTATGCACCTTACCCTGCTCATCCAATGCATGCATATTCTGCATATCATGCACCTTACCCTGCTTATGAACATTATTCATATCATACTGATCATCAACATGACTTATCTGATAACTATGATAAAAATGAAACTGTTCATGCTCCTAAAACTCAGAAACCTAAGAAGCCTAAGACTTCAACATCTTGGGTTGTCAAGGGTGGAACTAATCCTTCAGGACCCTCTCAATAAGGGTACCTAAAACAATTTTATTTTTGTTTTGTAGGTTAGGATTAGGAGTAGGAGTAAAGTAGAGAAGATTTGGTACTTGGACAGTGGTTGTTCAAGGCACATGTGTGGAAACATACATGAGTTGACTGATGCAGTTACTGTGGATGGTCCAAAAGTCACTTTTGGAGACAGCAAAGAAGGCAAGATTAAAGCTAAAGGAAGATTAATCAAGGGAAACATAGAGATATCTGACGTCTCCTATGTTAAAGGCCTAAAATATAATCTGCTGAGCATAAGTCAATTTTGTGACAAGGGATATTCGGTCATCTTCTCAACAGATAAGTGCTACGTTGAACAAATTGGTACAAAGAAGGTAATTTTATCTGGAAGACGACAAGGAAATATCTACATAGTTGACTGGAATTCTGTTGACAAGAATTCAAGTGTTTGTTTGGTGGCATCTGCACCAAGTGAAGTCAGTTGGCTATGGCACAAGAGGATGAATCATTTAAACTTCAAGACCATAAACAGATTAATCAAGAATGATTTGGTAGAAGGGATTCCAAAAGCAGTCATGAGCAAAGACAAGCTCTGTGATGCATGTCAGAAGGGTAAACAAATCAAGTCATCTTTTAAAGAAAAGAAGCACCAATCTTCTGGAAGAATATTGGAGCTGTTGCATATGGACTTATTTGGACCCATTGATCCAGTCAGCAATGGTGGAAAGAAATACTGCCTAGCTGTTGTGGATGATTATTCAAGATATACTTGGGTGATCTTCATGAAGAAGAAAAGTGAAACCAAGGAACATCTTACAAATCTGATGGAACTGATCCAGAATGAGAAGAGTATCAAAATATTGAAGATCAGATCAGATAGAGGGACAGAGTTTACAAACTCTACTGTTGAAGAGTATTGTAACATGAAGGGAATACATCATGAGTATTCTGCTGCCAGAACCCCTCAACAAAATGGTGTTGCTGAAAGGAGAAACAGAACACTAAAAGAAGCTGTCAGAACCATGATAGCTGAAGCCAAGCTGCCTCAAAGATTTTGGGCAGAAGCAACAAATACAGCATGCTTTACCCAAAACAGATGTATGATCAACAAAAATCAGAACAAGACTCCATATGAAGTTTGGAACAACAGAAAGCCAAACATTCATTACTTTAAGATTTTTGGTTGTAAATGTTTTGTATTGAATAATGGGAAAAATCACCTTACTGCATTTGCAGAAAAGGCTGATGAAGCTGTTTTTGTAGGATACTCATCTGTTAGTAAGGCTTATAGAGTTTTCAATAAAAGAACATTGCTAATAGAAGAATCTATCCATGTAGTATTTGATGAGCCAAGTCAATCTTCTGAAAAGAATCAAAGTGTAAATCAAGATCTGTCTGCTGATTTACAGAAGTTAGATGTTGGAAGAAATGAAGAATATGTTCCCATCATACTACCTAATCTAAGTTCAGCTGCTAACTCAAGTGCTGTTCATAATCACAGTGCTGATTGTCTAACAGACGAGTTGCTGACAGCTGACAGACCAGAGACTGTTCAACAGACCACAAATGTTCAACAGACTACTACTGGAACTCCAACAGTAGTGTTGCAAGATCATAACAGAGGACAACATCCTGATTTGCAACCTGATCTCAGATGGCTCAAGAATCACCCTCCTGAATTAGTCATTGGTGATCCTTTAGATAGAGTGAAAACAAGAAGAGCTGCTGCACAAGATGCTATGTTTGTTACATTCCTATCTCAAATAGAGCCCAAACAAATTGAAGAAGCTCTAAATGACTCCTTCTGGATAGAAGCTATGCAAGAAGAGTTGAATCAATTTGAAAGGAATGAAGTCTGGTACTTAGTTCCTAGACCAAGTCATCAAAGAGTAATTGGCACTAAGTGGGTATTCAGAAATAAAATGAATGAAGATGGTGTTGTCACCAGAAACAAAGCAAGACTAGTGGCCAAGGGTTATTGTCAAGAAGAAGGAATTGACTTCGATGAAACTTTTGCACCAGTAGCAAGACTTGAAGCAATCAGACTGTTTCTTGCCTATGCTGCTCACAAGAACTTCACTGTCTATCAGATGGATGTGAAGTCTGCTTTTCTCAATGGAGAATTGCAAGAAGAAGTGTATGTTGAACAACCTCCAGGATTTGAAGTCTATCAAGAAGAGGACAAAGTATATCGTCTGAAGAAAGCCCTTTATGGACTGAAACAGGCTCCAAGAGCATGGTATGATACCCTATCTGATTTTCTTTTAATTAAAGGATTTCGAAAAGGTAAGGTAGATAAAACCTTGTTCACAATTGAATGGGAAAATCATATATTACTTGTGCAAATATATGTGGACGATATTATTTTTGGTTCAACTAACCAACAGATGTGTGATAAGTTCTCCAAGCTAATGCAGAATAAGTTTGAAATGAGCATGATGGGTGAACTTAACTACTTTCTTGGATTGCAAGTTAGACAGTTGCCTGATGGAATATTCATCAGCCAAGCAAAGTACACAAGAGATCTGTTCAAGAAATTTGGTATGGAAACTAGCTCAACAGCTACCATTCCTATGTCTACAAGTCTTCGTTTGGATAAAGATGAAGATGGCAAATCAGTGGACATAACCAAATATAGAGGCATTATTGGTTCATTGTTGTATCTAACAGCAAGCAGACCTGATATAATGTACTCAGTTGGAGTCTGTGCAAGATTCCAATCAAACCCCAAAGAATCTCATCTCTTAGCTGCCAAGAGGATATTGAAGTATGTTAAAGGCACTCAAGAATTGGGATTGTGGTATCCTAGAGAATCTGGATTTGAACTCATTGGTTATTCAGATTCAGACCTTGCTGGCTGCAAGATTGACAGAAAGAGCACAACAGGTGCCTGTCAGTTCTTAGGCAGTCGTCTGATCTCATGGATGAGTAAGAAGCAAACCTCAGTTTCTATATCTACTGCTGAAGCTGAATATATAGCTGCTGGAGCTTGCTGTGCACAGATACTTTGGTTGAAGCATCAACTAGAAGACTACAACATCAAGATCAGTGGAATTCCAATCTACTGTGACAATACAAGTGCAATTTCACTTACTCAGAACACTACAAGTCATTCAAGGACTAAACATATTGAGATTAAACATCATTTCATTAGAGATCATGTTGAAAAAGGCAATGTTTTGATTGAGTATGTTCATACTGATAATCAAATTGCTGATATCTTCACCAAACCTCTAAGTGAAGCAAGGTTCTCAACTCTAAGAGCAGAGTTAGGATTACTTAACTTGGATGCATAAGCTGAGGGGGAACTCATCAGAAGACTAG
Source organism: Penstemon eatonii (assembly GCA_038501285.1). Classification (NCBI taxonomy): domain Eukaryota; kingdom Viridiplantae; phylum Streptophyta; class Magnoliopsida; order Lamiales; family Plantaginaceae; genus Penstemon; species Penstemon eatonii. Next base: position 13,948,440 of record CM076710.1, on the reverse strand, counting down.
AGTTCAACAGCTTAGTCATCAGTTATTTCATTCAAGAATTAACTCTCAACAGACTAGTTAACTTATGAATTCTTAAAGACAGGGGGAACGTGTAAGACTAGCGGTACTTCTGTTCTAAAGATGAAATCTGTTAATGACAGTTAGTTGAAGTTATGTTACCAAGAAGATGTGTTCTTAATTCTTGAAGATTGAAGATTATTTTATCTTGCTGGATTGACAAACAGCAGAGGAAGATTACTAGCTATTGGCATTCTCTAGTAATATCAGATAACAGATCACTCGTCTGTCAGATAAGTTAAACTCTACTCATCTGATATCTTATATAAGCATGGTCATAAATCGTATCATAAGAAACGCGCTTTTATAAGTAACAGATTAGTGTCGATAGAGTTTCCCGCCCATCTGACAATAAAATAATAAAATTGAAATCCGCGACTCTCACCCACACGATTAAAAACTGTCAGATTAGATCAACGGTTCAGATAATTCACGGAAACCTAACCAAAAGGAAACCTATAAAATCCGATCTCAACAGCATAGTCATCTTACGCACTCAAAAACTCTCAAACTCTCTAACTCTCAAACCCTACTGCTTCGAAAGTTCACTGTTCTTTTGCAGAATCTACTCTCTAATCTCTGAAAATGGACAAGATTGTTGAGGGAAGATACTTCAACTACAGCAAATTTCATTTCTCTGGCACCGATTTGATGCGTTCTCTACTGGTAAAGATCAAAGAAGCATCACTGGTTCCTGTTTTGGAGGCTCACGAAGAAAGAGTCTACTTAGAGGATGTCTACCACTTCTACCTGACCAGAAAATTCAACGATGATGACACTGTTATGACTGCTGTCATTGGTGGTAAGAAAATCGCTGTATCTGCTGCTGTTCTTAGTGAAGTTTACAAGTTGTCAAACAAGGGAGGAGATGTGACCTCGTTAGGGTCAGAAAAAGAAGAGGAATTTTGGGAAATTTGTGCTAAGAAGGGAGAGAAAATGACTGGGACTTTGATGAAGACCCAGCTGAAGGATGAATACCAAAGATTTGCTGATATCATAGCAAAGGTTATGGATTGTGCTACGGGTTCTCTGGATGGTTTACCCAGAAGAAGGCTCTACACCATGATTTGCATCTACTATGGGATGAAAGTGAACTGGGCTGCTCATGTTTATGAGCTGTTAAGTGACAAAAGGCATTCTCATGCCATTCTGCTGAGTAATTTGTTTGCTTCTCTACAATGCCCTATGGATGGAGGAAAGCAAACCCATGGAAGCAAAGAGTTCAAACTCTACGAACCAGTAAGGCAACTGGTGGAAAAACCAAAGAGAAAAGCACCCAAACAGTCTAAGAAGACTCCTTCTAAGAAGAGCAAGAAGGAAGGTCAGACTAGTCAGTCTGCTGAGCCAACAGCACAGTCTGCTGTTGTGGCTGGATCAGCAGAGCCTGAAATTGAAGTCTCTAAGAAGGTGGTAGATGACTTCACTGTTGAAATTGAAAATATGAAGACAGGGTCATCCTCTGAAGAAACTGAATCTGAAGAGGAAATTCCACTTCAAAGGCTGAAGAGACTAAGGACTAGGAGTGAAGCAAGGGGACCTCCTACTGCCAACCCCCCTGCTGTCAAGAAAATACCTAAGTCAAAGGCCAAGAGAAAGGTCACTTTCCCTGAAGAGCCTGCTGTAACTGTGAGGAAAACAACAACTGAAGCAGAAAGGCCATTAAATGTTGAAGAACCAGTTGTTGAAGCTACTAAGGCTGCTACTGCTGAGCCTGAAAGTGGTCCTACAGTTGAAATGACAACAGAAGCCTCAACTGCTGCACTATCTGCTGACGTAGAAAAGGAACAGCAGACTAGTACACCACTGGAGGGAGAAATTCTGTTAATACATCCTACTCCAGTTGCTGCAACACCTATCCAAGCAGTTGAAAGCCCTGAATCAAGAAGAAAAAGGTTAGGCAAAACCTCAACTTATGTGACTGCTGCAGAGAAGATGAAACTGGACGCTGCTGAAAAGCAAAGGATTGCTGCTGAGAAAGCAGAAGAAGATAGGCTGAAAAGCCTAGAGTTAAAAAGGCTGGAAGAAGAAGCCAGCAAAATGACTCAAGAGCAGAGAGATGCTTTTGAGGCAGCAAAGTTGGCTGCTGTCATTGAAGCTAGCATCAAGGATGCTCATGGTCATCAGCATAGTGGTGGGATAGTTATTGGTGAGCAAAGAGATCCAAATAAACCAATACCAGCTATGCCTGCACCCAAGATTAAGGAAAAGAGAAGAGAAGAAGTCAAACTGTCTCTTGAAATTGTCAGGGAAGACCCTGCAATTTTTGAAGAATTCCTTAGAAGACTGGATGCTGAAAATGAAAGAGTCAACCGTCTGACACTCTTCCATTCTGAAAAGATCAAATACAATAGATGGAGAGAATACAGATTAACAAAGAGTCCTGCTGAAATGGCTAAGTGGAAAGAATTCAAGGCTACAGAAGACTGGTTACTTAAATGGCTTGAGACAAATTCAACCATTCAAGCACTTGATTCAGAGTTCTTTCTGGACAGGTTGAGGATGAGAATATGTCATGTAGTCAAGGAAGAGGCCAAGAAGATCTTTGCATCCATTCCTGAGGATTTTGATGACTCAGTAGATCTCAAAGAAAGATCTATTAAGTTGGCTATTGCTCAAGCAATGGAGCTTTGGGCCAAGAAAGCAAGGAAGTTAAGGGGACAACCAAGCTCACTGGTCCCACTTCCTAACATCAAGCATATTGTCTATGGGCCAAACATCAAACCCTATGAAGAGCTGCCAGAGGAACCAACAACTACTTTTATTCCTCTTGACAACTTTACTTGGATTTGTAACAGGTCAGCAGTGGACAATGAAGGTTTGATGAGGACAGTTGAAACTGTCAAGAAGATTATATCACCTGCTGATAAAGAAGGAGCAGAGTCCTCTGATCAACCAAAGCAAATTGAGGGTACTTCAGACCCATCTGATCAAGACAAAGTGCAGGATGATAAGTCTGATGCTGCTGATGAATCAAAGAAGGAAGAAGAAATTCCAGCAGATCAGTTAAAGGAGAAAGAAGTTGCTGCTGAAGAAGATGATCAGGCTAAGGAGAAGGAAAGCACTCCAAGCCATGCTGGTGAACCAGCATATCAGTCCCTTGCAATGATAACTCAACCATCAGAGCAACATCTCAAGGAAACCGTCTCTGCTACTCCATCAGAAGATCCTTCAATATCTCAGAGTTCTCAAACCAATCTGTTGGATTCCATCCAACAATTGATTATCAAATCGATGAAGGAAATGAAGGAGGAGATAAAAGCAGAAGTGATAGCTGCTGTTCATCAACCCATTCAGAAGGTTGCTGCTGCTGTTCCTACTGACTTAATGAAAGATACTGCTCAGAATGTACAATCTATATGTCAGGATATGGATATACTCAGGAGAAGGACACAAAGCACCACTGAAGGTTGGAAGCAGATTGAACAGACTGTTGAATTGGCTCTCCAAGCAGAAGATGAAGTCATGGGCAACATGATGAAAGACTTCAATGCTTCATCAAATTGGATTTTAGGAACTCAAATCCAGTTGGGTGATCAAGGAGAAGACTTGCTCAAGGAAGTCAAGACTGTTAAAGCCAATCAACTTAACCAGCAAGCTCAGATCAATGCTATGGAAGAAAACATCAAGCTTCTATGTGATTCACTTCTAATCACACCAGTTGTGCCACAATATCCATCTGTCCCTGCTGATGATGACAAAAAGGGGGAAGAAAGGATATTTGGACAGCAAAGGGTTGATTTCCAAAGGGAAGGAAATCAAAATGCTGAAGAAACAGAAGTGTTAGAAGAATCTGAAGAGTCTGCTAATAATAGGAATGAAGCAGCAAATGAAGGCACAAGCAGATTAGCAGATGAGAAGATCACAGAAGAAGAAGACCAAGCTGATGAGGAAGAATCTGAAGCAAAAGCCAAGTCAGACAAAGAACTAGCTGCTGCCAAAGATTCAGTTGAAGAACAGCTTGATCCTGATGTTAAAAAGAAGAAGCTAGAGCTGTTGATGCAGAAATTGGAAGTTGGAACCTCCAAGTCTGCTGAAGAAGAAAAGAAGACAGAAGACTAGCTTGGCTAGATTTTCTTTATATTAAAATTCTTGTAATCTTTTAGAGTATTTTGTACTTTTCATCTTTCAACTTGTAAAATGTAATCAGTTCAATATCTATAAAATTGCAAGTTTGACTCCAACATATCATTTCTATCTCAGAAATTTTTGAGGATCAAAACTTTAGTTTAGGCACAGGTACTTAGCTGGAGTTTTGTCATCATCAAAAAGGGGGAAATTGTTGGATGAAGATGAAGATGAAAGAAGACAAGTAATTAAGGGAAGGTTTTGATGATTTCCAAAACATCATAATCAGCTAAGTATGGAAAGCTTAGTTCCCTTAGAAGAATTTTGAACTGGTAAAAGAAGACATCAGAAGAGTTCAAAGTTCAAAGCTCAGAAGACTAGTGATCTCTTGCTGGATCAGCGAACAGAAGGGTAGATCATCAGCCGAGTCAAATCAGATGAGTTCAGTATTTGATCAGCAGAGTATCTATCAGCAGAGTCGTTTTGATCAGCAGAGTAGAAGAGGTCAAGAGATTAGTCCAACGGTAATAAATGCACTTGGTGTAATAAATGCTGTAAGAGAAGGGTAGTAATGGCAAATGATTGAAGATATCCTCGGATCAGCAGAGTGCATTAAATGCAGCATTAAATGCGATGGACAGAAAGGTACTGTACACAGTACGGAATGCTGCAGGGAGCCGTTTCAAAAAGAGCTAAAGGATGGATTTGAATTGTGACTTGCCTTCAACGGTCATAATTTCATCTCCATGTATAAATAGAGCTGAATTTCAAATCGAGCAACACACACAACAACAATCAGAGATCGAAATTTTGAAGCAAAATTTCTCTAAGTCTCAAAAGCTCGAACAGCTCACTCGTCTGGTGGAAGTCATCTGTTGACAGAAACCCAGTTGAAGAAATCAGAAAAACATTATCTGAGTGATTTTGTAATAGCTGAGTGTTGTGCGAAGTGAGAATCCATCTGTGTGAGTGATTCTACTTTAGAGGATAGGTTTTCTTTGTGAATTCCTATTGCGAGCTTACAGCCTTCTCATTAGTTGTTTAGGTGTAAGTGGAGAAATATTGTAATCTTTGTGATTATAGTATAACCCAGAATCTGTGTGATCTGGAAGAGTGGACTAAAGGATTTTTATCCATATAACCACTATAAAAATTCTTTGTGTTATCTTGCATTTAAAGTTTTCTTGCATATTTTAAAGTTTGCATTTTAAACACTTTGAATCAATCAAAAAGATTTTATAAGGAGTTTTAAACAGGGGATAAAATCTTTTTAGAACTTAGTTTACTTGTGAAAAACACTTTCAAACAATCCGCTGCAAGTATACTCTTGAAAAACTGTTTGCTGAAAAACAGCTAAGTCATTGTAAGAAGAGTGGTCAGTCGTCTGTTCAAGATTTGTTCACGATCAGACTAGTCTGCTTACTGTTCTTCATCAGCTTAGTCTGCTGACAGAAGACTGAAAAGTTTTTAAGTTCAAAAATTTTCAGAGGTCTATTCACCCCCCCCCTCTAGACCTCATCTGACCACTTGGGACCAACAGGTATTTTAAGTTTCCAATTATGGATCTGGCTGTCCTTCTTCGGGCGTTACGACTATCCCCGTTCGCGGGTCCCCCGGATATTGTATGGATAGTCCCATTGATCTGGTCGTGGTTCATCTCCTGCGTAAGACCATGCTCGGGTGACCTTCGACGAGAACTCCTTCTTTGATTATTATTCCGAGGGCTTCTGCTTCTTTCCCTTTTGCGGTTATCTCGCTCTATGTAGTCGTCTAGTTTTCCCTGTTCGATTAGTTTTTCAACTTCTCTTTTAAGGTGAAAACAATTTTCCGTTCGATGTTCGTGTGCCCGATGGTATTTACAGTATAGGTCATAGTTTCGAGATCCTGGTCTGGGCTGAGCGATTTTCCTCGCTTCTGTGATCCAGTTATTCCTTTCTAGAACTTCCAATATTTCTTCCATCGGAGCATTTAACCTTGGGTGTTCTACTTGATTCACCCTGCCTTTGACCGGTAGTTCGGGGTTTCTCGGTCTTTGATAGAAATTAGGTTGCCTTTCTTGGTCGGCTTTATTGTATTCCAATCGCTGGAAAATGTTGCCTTTTCTAAAAGATCGCTCATAATCCACGGATCTTTGGGCCGGAATCCTATCATTCCGTTTGGAGCCTGAAGTTGTGGCTTTGTTTCTGTCTTTATCTTTAAAAGAATTCATCTCTTCTTGGGTCATATATTTAGACGCCAAGCTCATGATGTCGGCAAACGTTCTTGGTTGTTTTAGACTGAGGGCATTCCCGAACTGCCTATTCTTCGTGAGGTCGAAGAGAATAGAAATTATGTAATCGATATTTGGGGAATCGATTTTGAGTAACTCCACATTAAATCTCGCCAACCAGTTTCTTAGGGATTCTCCCTCTTGTTGGTGTATGGTTCCTAAGTAGCTCATCGGGAGTTTTTGCCTCTTCTGACTGGCAAACTGCTGCGTCAGTTTGTTGCATAATTCCCGAAAACTGAATATGGAGTTGGCAGGTTGTTTGGCGAACCAGTCCAATGCGAGTCCTTCGAATGTGGTCACCATCAACTTGGCGGTGAATTCCGCAGAGTGGGCGTATAAGTTCATTATATTCGTGAAGCTAAAAATATAATCATCCGGGTCAGTGGTTCCGTCATATCGGGGTAGTCTACCCGGGACCTGTCCAATGGATTGGGCCTCTTTTATTTCTCTGCAGAAGGGAGAACAGGCCGCAAGGCTCTCCTGGAGTTCCGTGGTTCGGGCCCACGGGTTTTGAATAGATCGTAGGCGTTGTTCGAGTCGCTCCTGCACCATCCTTTCGATTTCTCTTTCCGAGAATTGCGTTGCTCGTGGTCGATCTGGGATTGCATCATCTATGTCATCCTCGATAGGGATTATTGTACGTTCCTTGGACCCACTGCGCTCCGGCTGTGGTTTTCTTTGTCCTGGTTATCGGAGGGTTTAGAATTGCCCTGTTGCGGACTGTGTAGCGAGCGCCGCTCACTTGCCGGGCTGTCGGCTTGTTGAGAGGTTTGATCGTTTTGCCTTGGCGCTCTTGGAGCAGCAGTTGTCCTGGCAGCCCTAACGTTTCGAGGAATTTGATCAAGTACGAGTAATTCTTCTGGAGAGAGTGATTTAACGAGCATTGCTATTTGTCGCAGTTTCTCCTGAGCGCCCGGGAGAGGAACGGGGATCACAGGGACTTCCGGTTCTTCCTGTATTGTACCGGGAAGACCTCCTTGGGGTTCCTGCTGACGGGGGTGGGTATCCTGCAAATTCTCGTTGGTGTTGGGAGCGTTATTGTCATTGTTGTCCTGTAGATCTTCAGATGTGTTATGACCGGTGGTTGTATTACTTCTTGCTCCGATACGAGCGCTTTTCCTTGGGCGAGCCATGTGTCGATCGAATAATTAACCTAGCCCCACGGTGGGCGCCAACTGATTTAACCGGATTTAGTCGGGTTATTGGTATCAGTGAATTTGTGATACTGGGGGTATTCAATATATATATTTTATAGGGCTCTGTTACTTTATTCAGGATGGATCAATCTCAAGGAAGAGCTATATCATAAGAACAGAAAGTAAATATTTAAACCAACGTAGAAATAACACAAATATGAAGAGAAAGCTCTTTCTTTATTGAATAATTGTGAGTTGTGCAGTTGATGCAGAATTTAATGGCGTATTTGCCTTGTGATTCAGAGTTTTCAGAGTTGTTTAATACAATGATTGACTAGGTATTTATATCATACTAAACCTAGCGTTACAAGAAAATATAGCCCTAATAGGACTCGGCCCAAATATCCTTCTTGGGTCCGGAATATAGTCTTCTAGTCGATGAGAGCTGTATTCGGCCGGGTCGATAAGATGATCCCAAACAGCCTGATTTAGTAGAACCGATCTCATGATCTTTAGTCGATCCGCACAGTATGTAGGGTGCGAAATAGCCCCCATCACATGAACAGACATAAGAATTCACCTTCTACAAGAAAAAAATTATAACAAAAAACCATTTAACCAACACTCACAAGAATAACACAAGAACAACTAAATATTCTGAAAACAAGAAAGAAAATTGACTGAATAAAAAAGGGGTAGAAAGCAATGAAAATACAGATATTGCCTCCCCCTTTGACCAAAATAACAATTGTACCTGCAAAAACAATTCAATTAAATAAAACTCCTATATAAAATTAGGTGAATTAAAGTGATGAGAAAATAAACAAGAAGAGAGAAACTTGCCTGCGGGAGCAATGAAAGGAATGTACAGAGGACACCATGGGACGATGATGCTAATTGGGCCAGTGCATAGGAAGGCATGAAATCCACGACTGCATACCATGAATTCATCAAAAAAAAATTATTCAGTCAAACAGAAGTACCTAAATCAGAACACCATCTACATAAATCAATAATTACAGCTACAAGAAAAGTCAATCGAAACACCAGGTATACAAATTACTAATTGCAGTTAGAAGAAGAGGGACCTAACACTCATGGAAAAAAAATAGATTGTTAACAAAAATGTAATTAGAAGGAAGAAGAAACAATAGCTTATCACAAAGCACCAGCAGATGCAGGTAGATGCAATGACAAAAAGTATAAAGCAAGCAACCTGAAAAAGAAAAGCACAGGGAGAAACCAAATGTTAAACAGAAAGAGTACCTTACTGCAAGGAACAAGAATAAGAGACAATTTTCACATCAAAAAATGATGAAAAAAAAAAGGTAAAAAGAACAAGAAGCAGCGCAAGTCTTATAAAGCAAGTGAGTGAAAGTAAACCTGAGAGAACAACACACTAAAGCGGTGAAATAAGCTGCAAAACGCAGCGAACACCTACATCACTCAAAGCTACAGAATGCAGCAAGAAAAAATAACTGATCACTCAAATAAACCCAAATAGAGTGATAATAGAAAAAAAATTTATCCGGGAAAGTTAAGGCAAATGTATCTCATAAATAGACAAACAGAAAATAAGATAAATAACAAATTCTCCAACAAATAAGCACAACTCACAGCAAAGCCATAGGAAGAAGTAAGGTCACCTCTTTTGAGCAAGAAACAATGTCTTACCTTCTGCTTTGGCAATTAACAGTTCCCTGAATCTTACCCTCTTCATCATGTTCTGTAATGAAGAATTAACCTCTCTTTCATGTTCAAGGACATATTCTTTTCTATACCAAAAGATCAATAAAAAAAAATATTTTAATCTATCGAAGGTGTTAGTTTCTAACATGGAAAAGAACATAACATTACTCAACCTAAATCAAATTCCTGGAACATTTCTTGTCAATGATTCGAAATTATCTCTCCTTCGATAAAGACTTATTTAAGACTTTTGATGGGGAGTAGATAAAATTGGGTATATAAGTAAAATATTTTTTTTAAACTAAATATAAAGCTGATAATGTCTATCATCCATCCGTATCAAACCTGTCAACTGAATTACATCAACAAATTAAACAAAAACTACTAAATATCCATGAAAAGTGATGCCCTCAAATAACAAATTCAAAATTCAATTGATCATTTAGACTTTAAGAATGCCAATGGAAAGTACAATTATGAGTACCCTCCAAATTAGGCTCTTATACAGAAGCAGATGCTACATTATTCGTTGGTCCAACTTGAGCACCTGATCCAGCATAAAAAAGTTTACATCAATACACAAAAACAATATGATTTGAGTGAAAAATAATAAACATAATTCATCAATAACAATAAACGAAATAGAGAATAATGAATATAGTATAGCAAAAGCTTTTCTATTGATATCAGATAGCCAGAGTATGTAGGCGTAAGCTCTTAATCGTAGTCCCTAAATACAATGATAATCTAGGTATTTATGTGATATTAACCCTAGCTTTACAAGGAAACATAAACCTACTAGGACTCGGGGTATTGATCCTTCAGGAACTCAGATTTCGACCTCGATCGATATGGACAGATATCTCTGGTCGGATCGAATGGCTTGTTAATGAATTAGCTTCCTGGTCGAGCCGATCGAGTATCGTCTAGTCCTTCTGAGTGTTATATGGGGTGTAAAACAGCCCCCATCAGTACTCCCTCACTTCTTCGAGCGTATATGCAGTAGAAGCTCGTAGAAGTAGATGGTCTCATACGACTATCTTTTCTATGAATTGTGCCTCGTTAAAAACCTTACTTGGAAAAAAACCCTGTGGGAAAAAAATCCTAAGCAAGGAAAAGAGTGCTACATTTCATAGAAAAAATCCTAAGCAAGAAAAAATCCTTCGACCCCTCCAGGTTGCTCGGTTGGATTGCTATTCGGAATAATCAGAGCCTTTCCGTAGTTGATCTCAGGCGCAGGAAAAGAGCATGAGCTGAGCCCAGCCAAACGCAAAACCGCCTCTTGAGTCATCAATGGAGTCTGATGAAGGTCGGCTCGAAGGGATTGCAGGAGTTCGTCTGAAATCTCATGGCACATATTTCCCCTAAGACGTCGTCTGCCATAGATCCACGACTTCGCCCCGGGCCATACGTGTGAAATAGGCTCGGGATTATCCGCAGAAGACGGAGAGTCTGGGCCACGAACAAAAAAAGAACTCTTGTTTCCAGCCTTTTGAATTGCTACTAACATTGGTCGATAAAATTGATATATTCGGCCTCTGAGAAAAGTATACATAACCAGCGTTCGAAGCCGTGGAGGAGCTGATCTGGAAAATTCGCCAGAAATTTTGGAAAGCTGCCTTATTTCCTTTAGCCTTCATCAGGACACAAAAGGCTATTATGAGTCGGATCGAATTCGGTAGAATTTGAGAAGCAGTAAGCTTGAAAGCCTCCAAAATGCTGCGTATCAAAGGCGGGAATGGAATACGTAAACCATAGAAGAACTGTTTAGCATAAAAAGCTTGACACTCTTCAAGAGGATCGGTGACTCGCTGTTCTAGGGTCGGAATGACGATCGAGTACTCGGTGCCAATATACTTGCCAAACTCTGCCTCCAATTCCTCTCGGTCTCTTTCAGTATAGCGGCAAACAGTTTCATCTGCCCTATCCTCGGTCATATTCAGCCCCGCACTGGTCGACGGCTCTACCCAATTAAAGATTGTAACCACAACCCCGTCGCCTATGATATATTTCTTTTGCTCATTCTTCCCTAAGGGGAGGTCGTCATCCTCTTCGACTTCTTCATCAGAGACTGACACCTCACTCGAACTATCATCTCCATTGTCCTCTGATTCGTTATCCGATTCTCCCTCCTCTCTGTTGGAATCGGAATTGGGGCTCGGATTTTCGGTAAAAGACGGTCGAATTTCCTCGGTCTGCCTCTCCTCAGGACCACTCTCTCGGTCTTCCACTACTTGTGACTTGCCTTTCAGATCTACGGTGCCGGACATATTGAATGTATGAAAATTGGTCGAAGAAATTGCTAAAATTTTCTTATCGATCTGTTCGCTCCGATCTAGGGTTTTCTTAGAACTTATGCAGATTAGCGACCCACGATCAGCATATTTATACAGGGACAAAATGGGAAATTGCAAACTAGTCCCCGAGTAACCGCGACGGTTGAACTCCCCCTAGGTGAATTCAAAATTATATTTCCAATAATTGCACGTATGACCCCCTACACTTTCCGGAATCATGAACTGAAGTCCGACGTTTGAAAAGATGTTTTTTCTTGGATATCAATTCCATATTATCCCGTCGACCCACAGATAACCAAGGTAATTTCAAGACGATGCCATTATATCGTTTCCAAGATATGCACTCTTTTTCCCTAGCTCAGTTTTTATCCCAAAGGGTTTTTCCGAGTTAGATTTTTAACGAGGCATATCCGAAACTTATCATAAAATGGCTCGTCTCATCTAGCGTTCGGAGCAATTTATACTTCTTCGAGCTTAAGCTCCTCTTTACGCTCGAGAAGTGGGGGAGTATTGATGAGGGATAACTTGGATTCAGCATTACTACGGTCTAGCAAGGTCGAAATTCACTGATCTCGACCTTGTTAGAGCATATATTCGAGCCCTAAACTCAGGAAATCTTACGCTGATTATACAGAGAAAGCTTAGGGTCCAAAATCACTGTTGGGCCGAGCTCAGGCCCATGCCCGTGGGCTTAGAAGATGCACATCTACGGGTGGTTCATCTGGTCCCAGATCTCAGCTATAAATACCCCAAGCATTTATGACGACGACACAACTTCCCAGGTGCTCTTCTTCCGAGGCTGCTGCTCGGAACTACTTAAGAAGCATAGTATATGCTACTTTATATGTATTTCACCCTCTAGCTTGTACGGCATCCAATAGTGCTCGGATAGGACTCTTGTTATTTGTAATTTGTACACATTCATTCCGAATACAATATTATTGATCTTTTACCTCAGTTCATTTATATTTGCACGGCATTTTACACCACCCAGATCGAACAAACGAAAATGCGTAAGATCATAGTTGATGCTTCAACCAAAGTATTTGTGCACAGCAAGCTCCAGCAGCTATGTACTCAGCTTCAGCAGTAGAGTTAGTTACTGAAATCTATTTCTTACTCACCCATGAGATCAGACGACTACCTAAGAATTGACAAGCACCTGTTGTGCTCTTTCTATCAATCTTGCAGCCAGCAAGGTCAGAATCTGAATATCCTATCAGCTCAAATCCAGATTCTCTAGGGTACCATAATCCCAATTCTTGAGTGCCTTTTAAGGTATCTAAGTATCCTTTTGGCAGCCAGGGGATAAGATTCCTTAGGATTCGATTGATATCTCACACAAACCCCAACAGAGTACATGACATCAGGTCTGCTAGCTCTTAGATATAACAGTGACCCAATAATGCCTCTGTACTTGGTTATATCCACTTATTTGCCATCTTCATCTTTATCCAAACGAAGTCCAGTAGACATAGGAACACTAACAGTAGAGCTAGTTTCCATCCCAAATTTCTTGAACAGATCATTTGTGTATTTAGCTTGGTTAATGAATATTCCATCAGGCAACTGTCTTACTTGCAAACCAAGAAAATAATTTAGTTCACCCATCATGCTCATTTCAAACTTGTTTTGCATCAGCTTGGAGAACTTGTCACACATTTGTTGATTAGTTGAACCAAAAATAATATCGTCCACATATATTTGCACTAGTAATATATGATCCTACCATTCAACAGTGAACAGGGTCTTATCTACCTTACCTTTACGAAATCCTTTAATTAAAAGAAAATCGGATAGGGTATCATACCATGCTCTTGGGGCCTGTTTCAGTCCATAGAGGGCTTTCTTCAGACGATATACCTTGTCTCCTTCTTGATAAGCTTCAAATCCAGGAGGTTGTTCAACATATACTTCTTCTTGCAATTCTCCATTGAGAAAAGCAGATTTTATATCCATTTGATAGACTGTGAAATTCTTATGAGCAACATAGGCGGGAAATAGTCTGATTGCCTCTAATCTTGCTACTGGTGGAAAGGTTTCATCAAAGTCAATGCCTTCTTCTTGGCAAGAACCCTTGGCCACTAATCTTGCTTTATTTCTGGTGACAATACCATCTTCATTCATTTTATTCCTGAATACCCATTTAGTGCCAGTTACCCTTCGATGACTTGGTCTTGGAACTAAGTACCAGACTTAATTCCTTTCAAATTAATTTAACTCTTCTTGCATAGCTTCAATCCAATTCGAATCACTAAGAGCTTCTTCAATCTGTTTGGGCTCTATTTGAGATGGGAAGCTGACAAACATTGCATCATTTGCTGCAGCTCTCCTTGTCTTTACTCTATCCAAGGGATCACCAATCACTAATTCAGGTGGGTGATTCTTGAGCCATCTGAGATCAGGTTGCAAATCTGAATGTTGTCCTCTGTTTTGATATTGCAACACTACTGTTGGAGTTTCAGTAGTAGTTCGTTGGACATTTGTTGTCTATTGAACAGTCTCTGGTCTGTCAGCTATTTGCAACTCGTCTGTTAGACAATCAGCAGTGTGATTTTGAACATTACTTTAGTTAGCAGCTGAGTTGAGATCAGGTAGTATAATGGGTATGTACTCTTCATTTCTTTCAACACTCAATTTCTTAAAATCAGTAGACAGACTTTGATTAGAATTTTGATTCTTTTCAGAAGATTGACTTGGTTCATCAAATACTACATGCATAGATTCTTCTACAAGTAAAGTTCTTTTGTTAAAGACTCTATAAGCTTTACTGACTGTAGAGTATCCTACAAAGACAGCTTCATCAGCATTTTCTGCAAAGGCAGTAAGGTGATTCTTCCCATTGTTTAAAACAAAGCATTTACAACCAAAAATATTAAAGTAATGAATGTTTGGCTTCCTGTTGTTCCAAACTTCATATGGAGTCTTGTTCTGGTGTTTGTTGATCATGCATCTGTTTTGGGTAAAGCATGCTGTATTTGTGGCTTCTGCCCAGAATCTTTGGGGCAGCTTTGCTTCAGCTATCATTGTCCGGGTAGCTTCTTTTAGAGTTATGTTTCTCCTTTCAGCAACTCCATTTTGTTGAGGGGTTCTGGCAGTAGAGTACTCATGGCTGATGCCTCTGATATTACAATACCCTTCAACGAGTTTGTAAATTCAGTCCCTCTATCTGATCTGATCTTCAATATCTTCAGGTTCTTTTCATTCTGGATCAGCTCCATCAGATTTGTAAGATGCTCCTTAGTTTCACTTTTCTTCTTCATGAAAATCACCCAACTGTGTCTTGAATAATCATCCACAACAGCTAGGCAGTATTTCTTTCCACCATTGCTGATTGGATCAATTGGTCCAAATAAGTCCATGTGTAGCAGCTCCAAAATCCTTCCAGATGATTGGTGCTTCTTGCTTTTGAAAGATGACTATATTTGTTTACCCTTCTGACAGGCATCACAGAGCTTATCTTTGCTGATGACTGTCTTTTGAATTCCTTCTACCAGGTCATTCTTGATTAGTCTGTTTATGGTCTTGAAATTCACATGATTCATTCTTTTGTGCCACAGCCAACTGACTTCACTTGGTGTTGATGCCACCAAACAAACATTTGAATTCTTGTCCACAGAATTCCAGTCCACTGTGTAGACATTTCCTTGTCGTCTTCCAGATAAGATGACTTTCTTTGTACCAATTTGTTCAACATAGCACTTATCTGATGAGAAGATGACTGAAAATCCCTTGTCACAAAATTGACTTATGCTCAACAAATTGTATTTGAGGTCTTTAACGTAAGAGACGTCAGATATCTCAATGTTGCCTTTGATTAGTCTTTCACTTGCTACAATCTTGCTTTCCTTGCTGTCTCCAAAAATTACTTTGGGACCATCCACAGCAACAGCATCAGTCAGCTCATGTATGCGTCCACACATGTGTCTTGAACATCCACTGTCCAAGTACCAGATTTTCTCTACTTTACTCCTACTCCTAATCCTAACCTACAAAACAAAATAAAATTGTTTTAGGTACCCTTATTGAGAGGATCCTGAAGGATTAGTTCCACCCTTGACAACCCAAGATGTTGAAGTCTTAGGCTTCTTAGGCTTCTGAGTTTTGACAGGAGCATGAACAGGTTTATCTTCATCATATCCATCAGATTTGTTACGTTGATAATCAGTATGATAAGGATGATGTTCATAAGCAGAATAGGATGCATGATAAGCAGGATATGCATGCATTGGATGAGCAGGATATGGTGCATAGTAAGTTGGAAATTGAGGTGCATGATACATAGGAGGATATGCAGCAGGTTGCACATAATATGATTCATTTCCATACCAAGCATTTTGATTTTTCTTGTTCTTATGCTTCCTTGGTTTACTAGATGCATGCTCACTAACAGATGACTTAATCTTGCCACTAGTCTGATTGGTTTTAGCCTTATCAACAGATTTCCTAGGACTCTGTTGTTTAGTCATACCAGTTTGTTTTCATACACTAGGCTCTTTGCTCTTTTTAGCCTTAGGAGCTTTCTTCTCCTTTAATTATTTCTCAGGTAAAGCAGGTTTAGTAGTTTGAACATACAATATGACCTTACTGTTGTCAGCTGATACAAATTTTTCAGTATGGTTCAGTTCTAACTTGTCCTATTCTAAAGGTATCTTCTGTTTACTAGACACATGAGTGGATGCAACAGATGATTTATCATGAGACTCAATTATCTTTTCAAGTTCCATGATTTTACCCTTATAAACTTCACATTCAGTTTTCAGAAGACTCATTTTCTTGCTCAAGCAGTCTATATTCAGCTGATTCTTTTGGCTTTTCAGCTTTAAGTTTCAGTGAACTGTTTTGCTCTCTTAGCAATATCATCTCTTCCTTAAGCTTAGCAAATGCATCAACAATACTTGTATTATTAACTACCATTTGCTCAAATGAATTGAATAATTCATTTTCAAGAGGAGTTACCTCATCATCCTCAGAGTTATCAGATTCCTTGGCCATCGGGCAGATAAGTGCAGGGCTCTCATCTTCAATAGACTCTTCATCAGAAGTGTCTGAGTCTGAATCAGACGAGTAGATAGCAGCCAGCTTCTCAGCTTCTGCTAACATCACCTTGCCTTTCTGATGCTTTATTTCCTTTTTGATTCTCTTTTCTTCTTCTGTATACTTCTCAGCTTTAGGATATGGACAGTCTCTGATGAAATGTCCCAATTTCCTGCAGTTATAGCACATGAGTTTGGATTTATAAGAATCCTTATCTTGAGAAGAAGAAGTAGGGTTAGAAGTAGAAGCATTGTTGTATTGTTCTTCATTTTTCTCTTATAGAACTTCTTGAAATTGTTCATCAGCAATGCAACGTCTCCAGCTGTGTACTCCTTTTTATTGAGTATTGTGGCTTCATCAGATGAGTCCACTTCTTTACTTTTGTGTGCTGGTCTTCTTGGATTTTAAGCAGCAACCAGGGCAGCTGTGGGGCCTGAAGTTGAGGTTTCTTCAACACCCATTCTTGGCAGTTTATACTCATAAGCCTTGAGTACTGAGAACAGCTCTATAAGAGAGATTTTTCCTAAATCTCTTGACTCTTCCATAGATGTCACCTTCATGTTGAAATTTGGTGGCAAAGCTTTTAACACTCTGACTTTTATCTCCTTGTCAGTGAAGGTTTTTCCAAGTTTGAGAACTTCATTCAGTGTCCTTGTAAACCTTGTATCCATCTGGTCAATGGTTTCAGCAGACTTCATCTTGAAGTTGTCTAACTTTTCCAGAGCAACACTCAGCTGGTGCTCTTTAATGGCGTCGTTTCATTCGCTCATATCACGAAACTTGTCCCACATTTCTTTTGCAGTCTTGCAATGCTTGACTTTATCAAATCTATCGTTGTCCAGATTGAACAGCTTGATTTCTTCAGCTGTCATCTCATGTAGATCTTTTTCAACCACTATATCTACTTCATCAACCTTTATAGTCTTGGTGAATTTGAATGGACCTTTTATGATACATGTGTACATGTTGTCATTGTAGGCAGCTAAGAAGATCTACATTCTGATCTTCCAGTCTTCGAAGCTCATACCAGCTATGTGGGGAACATGGCTGATACAATCCATTTTCAAAAAGTTTTGATATTCCAAAAATATGCTCTTTTGAAAGAGTTTGAAAACCTTTGAAAAACACTTAGATAAAGCTCGTTGAGCAGGCAGTTGATTCTAATGAACCACCCGCTCTGATACCACTTGTTGGTCCCAAGTGGTCAGATGAGGTCTAGAGGGTGGGGGGGAGGGGTGAATAGAGCTCTGAAAATTTTTAGACTTTAAAAACTTTTCAGTCGTCTGTCAGCAGACTATGCTGTTATTGATTAGTAAGCTGACTAAGCTGATCGCGCACAAATATTTGAACAGCACAGTTAACCACTTCTCGTATTACTACTTAGCTGATATCATCAAACTTAGCTTTAACAACAGAATACTTGCAGCGCATATTTTGTAAGTGTTTTTCACAAGTAAACTTCTAGTCTTTTGAAAGATTTGTCCCCAGTTTTAACAAACTCCTTTTAAATAATCTTTCAACAGTTTTTCTAAAGTGTTTTATGCAACTTTGAAAATATGCAAGGAAATAATGCAAATTAAAACACAAAGAATTTTTATAGTGGTTATATGGATAAAATCATTCAGTCCACTCTTCCAAGTCACTTAGATCTTGGGTTATAAGATAAGCACTTAGTTTACAGTATACTCTACTTACGCCAAAACAACAAATGAATATGGCCGTAAGCTCACAATAGGAGATCACAAAGAAAACCTATCCTCTGAAGTTAGATCACTCACAAAGATGGATCTACACTTCTCACCACATTCCTTTACAGTTTTTCACTCAGAAAAAATGATTAAACTTGAATCTTAAACGTGGTTCTGTGAACAAATGACTTCGCCAGGTGAGTGAGTTGTTCTTGAGACTTAGAGAGATTTTGCTTCGGAAATTTGCTCTGAGTTATGTTGTATTCTCTTCTTCTTCAGTCTCGCGAACTATTTATACTCCAGGTTTGAAAAATGTCCGTTGAAGAAAGACATAATTCAAAATTCCTCGGGTTGTGGTCCTTAATTTCTGTGAACGGCTCTCTGCTCTGCAGCAGTACTGTCAACGGTACTTTTTGTCAGACAGCATTTAATGCACTAAGCTGATATGAGGTTTTCCATCAATCATTTGTCATTAATACCCTCAGTCTTCAACATTAATTACTCCAGGTGCATTTATTACCGTTGGAGAGACTTCCTGTTCATCTTCACTTGGCTGATGAGTATCACTAATCTGATGATGAACTGAGCTGATCCCAAACTTGAACTAATCTGATTTGAGTCGGTTGATTTTCACCAATATGATTTCTTCCTTCAGCATCTAAATTACTTGTCTTCTGATCTTTATCTTCATCCAACAGAGCCTAAGATAGAAAAACAGACTGGTAAAGCTAAACCTAAGAAATCTGCTGATAAGAGTAAAACAATAAGACTAGTAATAAAGCTAAGTCGTCTGTTAATGTTCAAGTAAAGGGTAAACCCAAGAAGCATAAGAATTGGAAAAATCAAAATGATTGGTATTGACATGAATCATCATATTTTGTGCAACCTGCTGCATATCCACCATTATATCATACACCTTAGTTTCCACCTTACTATGCTCCCTATCCTGCTCATCATATGCACGCATATCCTGCATATCATGCACCTTATCCTGCTTATGAACATTATCCACATCATACTGATTATCAACATAACATATCTGCTGATTATGATGAAGAGAAAACTGTTTGTGCTCCTGCCAAAACTCAAAAGCCTAAGAAGCCTAAGACTTCAACATCTTGTGTTGTCAAAGGTGAAACTAATCCTCCAGGACCCTCTCAATAAAGGGTACCTAAAACAATTTTCTTTAGTTTTGTAGGTTAGGATTAGGAGTAGGAGTAAAGTAGAGAAGATTTGGTACTTGGAAAGTGGATGTTCAAGATACATGTGTGGAGACATACGTGAGTTGACTGATGCTGCTATCGTAGACGGGTCTAACGTTACATTTGGAGACAACAAAGAAGGGAAGATTGTTGCATGTGGAAAGCTAATCAAAGGCAACATTGAGATATCTGACGTCACTTATGTCAAAGGCCTCAAATACAATCTGCTGAGCATAAGTCAATTTCGGGACAAAGGTTTCTCAGTCATCTTTTCATCAGATAAGTGCTACGTTGAACAGATTGGAACAAAGAAGGTTATTTTATTTGGAAGAAGACAAGGAAACAACTATATAGTTGACTAGAATTCTGTGTCCTGGAATTCTAATGTTTGCTTGGTGGCTTCTACACCAGGTGAAATTAGTTGGCTTTGGCACAAAAGAATGAATCATGTGAATTTCGAGACCATAAACAGATTAATCAAGATTGATATGGTAGAAGGAATTCCTAAAACAGTCGTGAGCAAAGACAATCTTTGTGACGCATGTCAGAAGGGTAAAAAAATCAAGTCATCCTTCAAGAGCAAGAAGCACCAATCTTCATATAGGATATTGAAGCTACTACATATGGACTTATTTGGACCCATTGATCCATTCAGCAATGGTGAGAATAAATACTGCCTAGCTGTTGTGGATGATTTTTTAAGATACACCTGGGTTGTATTCATGAAGACGAAAAGTGCAACCACCTGATCCAAAATGAGAAGAGTATGAAAATCCTGAAGATCAGATCAGATAGAGGGACTGAGTTTACAAACTCTACTGTTGCGGAGTTGTAACATCAGAGGAATCAGTCAAGAGTACTCTGCTGCAAGAACCCCTCAACAAAATGGAGTTGATGAAAGAAGAAACAGAACTCTAAAGGAAGTTATCAGAACTATGATAGCTGAAGCAAAGCTACCCCAAAGATTCTGGGCAAAGCTACAAATATAGCATGCTACACCCAAAACATATGCATGATCAAGAAGAGTCAAAACAAGACACCTTATGAAAAATTGAGTGTTGAAAGAAAAGAAGAATATGTACACATTCATACTACATGATCTCAACTCAGCTGCTAACTAAAGTACTGTTCAAAAATCAGTCTGTTGATTGTCTAACAGACAAGTTGTCAACAGCTGACGGACCAGAGACTTTTCAACAAACTACAAATGTTCAACAGACTACTATTGGAACTCCAACATTAGTGTTGCAAGATCAATCAAGAGGACAACATCCAGATTTGCAATCTGATCTCAGATGGCTCAGAAATCACCTACCCTGAGTTAGTGATTGGTGATATATTGGATAGAGTAAAGACTAGATGAGCTACTACAAATGATGTAATGTTTGTCAGCTTCCTATCCCAAATTGAGCTTAAGCAAGTTGAAGAAGCTCTTAGTAATTCTAACTAGATTGAAGCTATGCAAGAAGAGTTGAACCAATTTGAAAGGAATGAAGTCTGGTACTTAGTTCCTAGACCAAATTATCAAAGAGTCATTGGCACTAAGTAGGTATTCAGAAATAAGATAAATGAAGATGGATTGTCACCAGAAACAAAGCAAGACTAGTTGCCAAGGGTTACTGCCAAGAAGAAGGCATTGACTTTGATGAGACATTTGCACCAGTAGCAAGGCTTGAAGCAATCAGACTGTTCCTCGCTTATGCTACTCACAAGAACTTCACTGTCTATCAGATGGATGTGAAGTCCGCTTTTCTTAATGGAGAATTGCCAGAAGAAGTGTATGTTGAACAACCACCTTGATTTGAAGCTTATCAACAAGGAGACAAGGTACATCGTCTGAAGAAATCCCTCTATGAACTAAAACAGGCTCCAAGAGCATGGTATGACACTTGTTCTGATTTAATTTCTTTTAATTAAAGGATTTCGGAAAGGTAAGGTATACAAGACCTTGTTCACTATTGAATGGGAAGATCATATATTACTTGTGCAAATATATGTGGACGATAATTATTTTTGCTTCAACTAACCATGATTTGTGACAAGTTCTCCAAGCTGATGCATATCAAATTTAAAATGAGCATGATGGGTGAACTGAATTACTTTCTTGGTTTGAAAGTTAGACAGTTGCCTGATGGTATATTCATCAACTAAGCTAAGTATACAAAGGATCTGTTCAAGAAATTTGGTATGGAAACTAGCTCATTTGTTAGTGTTCCTATGTCTACTGGACTTCGTCTGGATATATTATGTTGGGGTTTGTGCGAGATATCAATCAAATCCTAAGGAATCTCAACTCTTAGCTGCCAAGAGGATCCTTAGATTCCTTAAAGGCACTCAAGAGCTGGGATTATGGTAACCTAGAGAATTAGGATTTGAGCTTATTGGTTATTCAGATTCTGACTTGGCTGGCTGAAAAATTGATAGGAAGAGTACCACTGGTGTCTGTCAATTGTTAGGAAGTCATCATTCTCTACTGCTGAAGTTGAATGCATTACTGTTGGAGCATTTTGTGCAAAGATACTTTGGTGTTTTATTTTTTATTTTTATTAATATTTTTTGGACGGGTTTATCCTATTGAAATTTTGTATTTAATTTTTTTTATTATTCGAACCAGATAAACCCGTCGGAAGAATATAATATAATTTATTTTATTTTATTTATACGTATTCCCACGAGTTTATCTCGTTGGAAAATATATTTTAATTTTATTTTTAATAATATTTTCCGACATGTGTATCCCGTCAAAATATATATATATATATTTAATTTAATTTTTAATATTTTTATATATAATCCGACGGGTGTATCCTTTCGAAAAAGCAATAATATGTATTTTTTATTTTTTTATTGAGATTTTGGACGAATTTATCTGTCTAAAACCATATTTTATCTATTTTGTTAATTTTTGATGATTATTCCGATGGATTTGTCATCAGTCGTTTTTCGACGAATTTTTGCCTGCTGAAAAAAGTAGCTATATGAAATTTATAATTACACTTTTGGGTGTAGTTATAATCTATATTTCTAGTAGTGTTACAACCATTAATGGAGCACATGACTTAAAAAGTTTGCATGTCACTGAATTATTCCTTATAAAACTAGTTTTGACATCCTTCTGCATAGCAGGGTTTCCACACAATCAAAAAATTGTGACAAACAAATACATGAAGATATTGTATGATTTTAACTAAGAAGCTTCCCAAAGAAATTTTCTTGTAAAAGGTTTCACAATAAAGTAATCGGTAAAATAAATACCATCTTTTCTTGCTTCCCAATAACATGAAAAACTACTGCATGTTCTTGTCCACCATTGTGATGTAAAAGCATCAAAAGCTCTTTCTTTATCACCCCACCAAAGATGACAAAAAAATAAAGTAGTAGGGGGAAAATTTTGACAAAAGCTCCAATGAAAATCTTGATTGATAGAAACATTATGGTATCCAAGATCATTATCTCCAGATGCGCAATGCAACTTCAAAGGTGTAGAATTTGGAGGAAGGTTATTGATCACATGAATCTCGTATTTATCGGTGAACCAACACCTCCGTTTTTCAGCAGCAAGTGCTTGAACAATGTTAGGAATTACTAAAATAAAAGAGATAAAATGAAGATTTTCAGCATTGTTTAAATTATTCTGCACAAGAAAAATATATGATGTTAATTTATCACATTTCAAGGTTCTTATACATAGATGTACTTGGAGTTATGGGTACAAAAAATTGTTTACGATATTGCTAGAGTATCAATAGTTGGTGCCAGAATAAATTTCTTATTATGGCTAATTTGCCATAAATTGTTTGATATGGTATATGAGTTGAAAAGGAAAATCTCTATTTACATTTCCTAAGTTGGTCAAATTATGACTTATCCAAATATTTCAAAAATAATTCAACATTGTGTTAGTATCTTTTAATTATCAGTCATGACACGAAATACTTGAATGTTGGAATCTAAAACGTTAATTGGATATTATAAAGTTCTAATAACATCATCATATTTATAAAATTGTATACCTATATATATAATATAACATAACAATCTAATATTAAATTACTAATCTTCTATGTGTTTTAATTTTTTCAAATCTATCTCCAGGGTCAATTGATTTTTATTTATGTGGACGGCTAAAAATAGTGGTGTAAATTGAGCCGAACAGTACATTATTCAAGATTGATTTGATTTTTATATTGAGTTTTGAGATTATATTTGAATTTTAATGAACTAACACAAACATGCTTTAATTGAGTTAAATTTGAATATTTTAAGATTTTTTACATGTATTGTGTTACTTACCATTAAGTTGAGCTCCAATTTAACTTAAAAAGATATCGAACAAAAAATTGTTCAAACATGATTTAATATGGGATTTTTAGGACTTTATCTTGAAATGATAGGTCTTTGAAACTTTGCAAAAAAAAAAAAAAATTATTTGACATTTTGCAACCTAGTACGTTTAATGAAAAAAATCATTGATTGAAGGGTAGGACATACATTTTCTTAATACTTTGCACCGCGAAAATATAGAATATTTACACTTTGCACACTAAAATTACTTTTTTTCATTATCAACCTCGACTTAATATTTTTAGCATATTTTTTTAACCAAATTACTGGCTATTAGTAATAGGTAAGAATTATTTTTACTTTTTTGTAATTTAACGAATTTAACATCCTAACAGTAAATAATTAGATTTGTAGAGTATGTCGTGTTAAAAAATTTAAGACCAATTACATGTGAGTCTTATAAAATAATATCATGCAATATAAGAACTTTTTGGATTTGTAAACGTACTTTTTAGATATAATGTATATAATCTACAATTTACTAATACCCAACTACGTTTTGGCAAGTATGATCTAAAATTTCACGACGGTCAAAATGAGGCACCTTTTTTGACGAATAACCGCTACAAGATATTAGGCTTTTTAGAGGTTGTCCGATCGGAAAAAGTGCAGATTGTTCCCCATGACCATCGAATAAAAGAAGTTGACCATCCTGAGCAGCATGCATTGATGCTGGTCGTGGAATCAAGTCCATAACAGGGGAGGGGATCGATGTTTCCGTGGACATTGTCGTGAAAAATCTATCTTTTAGATAGGATCCTTTTTGCCTTTATATAGATCGAATCATCTGTAATTTGTAAAAATATTTCTACTTAATAAAATTACTTTTATAGATCTGTGCCTTAGATACTCAATATTAATTTGTAGATTGATATACGGAGGTTGCTGAGTTTACCGACCGAATCAGTTTCACTCAAGTTTTAAATATTAACTTAGTTATTATAGTTTTAAACTTTGTAGTTCGACATATGGAGATCGACGAGTTTTACTGACCCAATCGATTTTATTCAAATTTCAATTTTAACTCCGGTTTTATACTAATAAATAGTTTTAACCTTTGTAGAGTGATTAACTGGAGATCGATGAGTTTCCACCCAATCAGTTTGACTCAAATTTCAATTTTAACTTAGATTTTATACTAATAAATAGTTTTAACCTTTGTAGAATGATTATTTGGAGATCGATGAGTTTTACCGACCCAATCGATTTTGCTCAAATTTCAATTTTAACTTAGGTTTTATACTAATAGATAGTTTTCACCTTTAATTTGTAGAACGATTAACTGGAGATAGATGAGTTTTACTGACCAAATCGGTTTTACACAAATTTCAATTTTAACTTAAGTTTTATACTAATAAGTAGTTTTAGCCTGTGTAGATCGATACGCAATGGCCTTTTTTAGCATATGACGAACGATCGAGCAATAGCTCTTTATTGTATTTAAACTTTGTTGAGCTGTTAACAATCAAATCAAAAAGGGAAAACAACTATAAACTAATCCTCTAAAATAAATAATTATACTCCTTTCCTATTTTCCCTAAATGCTTCACCGCCCATAGTAACGTCTAAGGTTCACAGCGTTCCATGTTCGAAGTAAAGATGTTCTGTCCAAGTGCGCAACTTTATATGATCCTTTTTCACCAACTCCAACTACTACAAAAGGACCTTCCTAGTTATGTTGCAACTTCCTAACATGCTTTGATACCTGGACCTTCTTAAGGACAAGATCACCCTCTTTGAATGACCGGATTTTTACCCTTTGATTGTAGGCTCTTTCCATGTTCAATTTTGTGGCCTGTAATCGTAGAGCAACCTTGTCCCTCAAAGCTTCTGCTAAGTCCACGTCATCCTTTCGTCATTGATAATTTTTTCTTCATCAAACAATTCAATTATTAGACTGGAAACAAATGTTTCGACTGGAATGATGGCCTCCGAGCCATAGACCAGACTAAATGGAGTCTCCCCGGTCGAGGCTTTCACTGTAGTCCAATTTTCCCATATGACGCCAGGAGCTCCGATTTGCCCATATGACGCCAAGGAGCTCATCCAACCACTTCCCTTTGGCATAATCCAGTCGTTTTTCTAAGGATTTAATTATCTCTCTATTAGTGACCTCAATCTGTCCATTTCCCCGAGGATGTCCTACAAATGTGAAATTCTGCTGAATTCCAAATTTAGACCACCGTTCCAAGACTTGTTTTCTAGCAAATTGAGTCCCATATCCGAAATCAACACCCACGGGATTCCAAACCTGAAGACTATATATTTCCATATAAACTTTATGACTTGATACAGTGTTATTCGAGCCAACGCTATACACTAGATGTGAAACCCCAACTAAATTTGTCAAAAATAGATAATTTTTAAAAGTATTATTATTTTAAATATTTATAAAACATACCCAAAACATCTAATGATACCCAATATAGTCCCTAGATTTTCAATAAAATAGTTATAGTCTAATATATTATTATCTTCTCAATTTTTTTTGTCAGACAAATCGAAATATCCATAAAATCTATGGAACGTAATATTAAAAAAACATGGTATATAAAATGAAAGACAAAAATAAAAATTAGAATAAGATGGTAGATATTCTATTAGTTTATAATTGAATGATTAGATTACTCGATTGATAAAAGTTTGAATCCTAATTCATTATGTCAAAACTTATACATACCAACTATATAACCTTAAATTATGTGTTAAATATATTAGTTCCCAAACCTTATACAAATAAATGAGGAAGAAAGCATGATAAAATTTACTGTAAACTAATGCATCTTATAGTTTTAATTAATCGATCATCTTAGGTCAAGTTAATTATCTTATTTAAAGATCTTCAAATTTCTTTTTAAAAACAAAGCCTTAGGGAGACATTAATTTCCCAAAATGCCCCTAACCTATAAATGAATGACTTTTCCTTACCATTCTTTCATCCCATTCTATACACGCTACACACAACCACACACTTTCACTTCGCTTGTTCAATTCTCTACCATCTTCTCCAAGCTCCCCTTGGTAACTAAAATATCTACACTACTAAAATATGTATTATAGAGTTCCCAAAACTAAATTTAATGTCTTTAATAAGAAAATTCTTGGGGAAACTTGACGAACAAAAGCAGGGGAGCCCCTGGTTACTGTAGCTACATTTGATGGTTCGATTGAGGGCCTTAATGGATGAATTTCTTCAAACTGAATCACGGTCATGTAGCCCTTTGAGTGTAGAACAAATTCCCTTTGTCCCTTCTTGAATATCATGTTGGGTTTTCACGGTGTACGATTGTCAAAACAACGTGCGGAATATTAAATTTTTTTCATACACTCATGAAACCCGTGAGCCCAGGATCTCAGTTATCTAACTCATACGAAAAACTGGGATTTGAATCTCAATTGAAAGACATAAATAGATAGGTAATTTAGGAAATTACCTCACCACAGGCAAGGTGGTGGTTTTTCTCCGTTATTCAAAAGTTCACTAAAGCATCCCAAGTTTTGTGCCTCTAGAGATAGTCCACACCAATTGGATTGAATGACCTCCTTAAACCTCAGGCTTAGAACTAGGAATAAAGAGTTGTCCTTTTTTCAGAAACTGGATATAGATCCAGAGAAGAAGCTTGGAGAAAAAGGGAGGGGCGATTTCACAGAGTTATTGCCGAACAGGTAAGGGTGCGAGAGAGGATGAAATTTTCGGCCAGTTGTTTTTCATGTTTTAGGGTTTGCATTAGTTACTTAATCACTTGCTAAGAGATTATGTGTATATATATATATATATATTAGAAGACTCCTTCTAATAGATATATATACATCATATCATTTTAAAAAGATCTCTCCTTATCAAGATACAAGACATACATGTAATCATTTTGTATATCTTTCCTTATCATAGATCGGCTATGTGTACATTTAATTTATACAAAATTAATTAATCAATTAACCTTTACACAAGCTAGAAATCGGCCCACTTAGAAAGATTAATTAATCAACCCTTAATCAATTCTTTCCTTAGCTAAACATATATTAATTAAATAATTGACCATCGTTTAATCAACATGATTCGGCCCATTTAGTTTAATTAATTAATCTATCATTAATTAATTAACTTTCCAATTAACACTTTAATTGAGGACTTAATCAATTAGAAATTCCAATTGATTAATTAATTAGATACTTCTAATTTACAATTCTCCACTTTGAATTATCACTTTAATTCGCATCTAATTAATTAGAGCAAATTAATTAATTATTCTTCTCATTGAATTAACCCTTTAATTCACTTATTGAAATGTTTCCTTTTAAGACTGTCACTGTCCAACTGTATTGTGTGTAACCCTCTAGGTTCACCATCAATTGGCAGCAGGCCCATGACTCTCGTGATTTAATTAGTGAGCAATTAATATACAATACTCCGATCAATTAAACACTTTTAATTGACCACTCCAGAATTAATTTCCCTGTTAATTCAGGAGTACCCACACCTCATGGTCTTTGTCTAGCCACAAGCCCATGAGGGCCAACTTCAGGTGAATTGATATTCGTGAACCTTCACCTCTTATAAGTGCCATGTACATACGATCCTTCTAACGACTAATTTCCCGATTGAGACCTAGGGTGTGTGAATTGGTCGGCACCTCTAATTATCTCAATACCGTAGTTTCTAATTCAGGATAATAATTCCAGTGTGACTTCTAAATTTGGAAACCCATTTTCCAAATCTGTCACTTACCACGGCCGTGGGTTTCTCAGTATCTATTATCTAAGAATGTACAGGAAATTCTCTCATCTTATCAAGACGAGTCGATAGATCCTTTCTTGGTACTAACCATCCGCGTACACGTTCATACGTACCCCACGTACTCGCACAATGATCAGGCTACGTGATCGGCTCCTAAATCGAAGTACGTATTCCAGTGTACCGAATTCGCCCTAGTACCTCAAGTCCAAGGACTAAATCGTACACTATTATAAGTCTTGAGAGACATCCCATTACCGATATGCTTAATGCACTTCCACGATGGGTCTCTCTGTTCGGGTCGTTCGATGTGTTCGATCCCCTATCGAACCACCTAGTCATATGCACTGACATTAAATGTCTTGTTCATGAAACTTTACAAATTCACTACATGTGAATCATGCATAATCGTACAAGTCTAGCGATTCCCTCGATACCCCATCTCGATAGGAATCTATGACTTGAAACAGTTTTAAGATCACGACCTTAGAGACTGTTTCATGATTGCACTCAGTACTGAAGTGAATTGTCCCATACTCGAATGTGATCAAAGGATTTCATCCAATCGCTTAGATAAGTTCGCGAGAGATGAAGATGGCCATTTTTTAATTCACGTACTATGAATAAACAGGCGTATCATCTTATGAACCATAAGATTTCTTTCTAAGGTAGTCCCTTTACAAGCTCGTATTTGTTGGCTTGTTGGGCACTATCCTTTCAATCTAGCACTTGCCCTAAAGCCAACCACATACATTTCTAAGGAATATCTTCCCTGAGATGTCCGTCGAACCCTTTTGTGATTATGACATAATTAGTGGATCTGCTATGTTGTCCTTTTTTATGTGAGCCATGTCCACGTCTTTTTCTACCTATGATTTCTCTAAATCATATGATATACTTTAATTATGTGTTTAGATCGTAGGTGAGATCTCGATTCCTTTGCATAAGCAATTGCCTCATTGTTATCTTAGAAGATAACTATAGGCCTTGCAATGCTAGGTACTACTTGCAATTTATTGGAAGAAGTTTTCATCCAAACACTTCCTTTGGTTGTCTTCAATACTGCGATATATTTTGTTCTAGTGGTTAACTTGGCATCGATTGTCCATTTGAACCCTTTCAAATCATCGTTGCCCAATAAAAAATAGAATATTATATTCACATCAGACGGGAAACTCGAATCACTAAATCCTTGGAGTTTCAGTTCTTCATTATTACCGCTGACCAGCCATATATCCTCAGAACTCCTAGAGTTCTTAAGGATTGCTCTTTTCGGTAATCCAGTACTCCTCACTGGTGTTCGATTAACAGCAGCTTATGATATTCATAGCATGTGTTTAGTCTGGTTTCGTACATGACGTTGCATATCTTATGCCACCTTTTATTTGGAAGGTGTATAGAGATATTATCCTCTTTACTCGTCACATGTAGGGCACATTGATTTTGAGAGAGATTTTATATCTCTATGGAAGCGGTCCTCTTCTAGGATCCTTTCATACTTTCAGTTTTTGTCCATGTACTAAGATTTGGGAATTCTAACATCTTCTCTAATCTATCTCCATAGATACATACTGCCAATACGTGAGATGTATCCCTTAAATCTTTTAATGAAGAATTGTGTGATCGAACACGCTTTCGTCTGCGTTTTAACATTCTTACATCTCTATCTCAACTTTAATGTTATTATCATGTTTATTTTACGAACAATACAAAACTCCCACTGATTCTTTTGTACATTCAGATTTACATGCAATTTTGATAAAGTCAACTACCTTGACTGTCTCATCTAGTCGCATGTTCCAGTTTCGGGATATTGGTCTAGAGTCATAGATTTACCTTTGGACTTACATCCAATGGTTATGCTTCGTACTCATACCAAGCTTTCTATGGTTCAGTGTTTCAAAATGGATTTTGACAGTCCACTTAGATCACATGGCGTTAAAGCTATGTGCCCGAATATTTGTCATACATAGTTATTTCGCAAGCTCTTGGATCACTATCCAATTGATCATTTTCGCGAACGAACAAGTTCTTTTATGAATTTGATCGGATCTTCAACATTTTAGTGTACAAAATTTTGGTTCAGTAGCTTTGGTAAGAGACTCCCACTATTTGTAGGGATGGGTCCAAGTCTAGGAATTCATCAAGTTCTATGATAATCCCATTTCTATCAACAAGGGAACTACCCTCTAAGAATTGGGTATTCCTTAGATGAACTCCTTTCGTTCTTTAGGATCATAGAACAGGTATCCAATGGATTTCTTTGGATACCTTACAAATTCGTCAAATTGGATCCACTATCCAATTTTATCATTCATGGATGATATACCATACTTTAGTTAGTACGGTGTTGTAGGAATTGACTTAAAAAGGTACTTGTCTAAGTATCCTTCTAGAGTCATAGGGTTGAACCCTATAATTATTGAGGAATTTTAGCAATACTATTTAAGGAATGAATCTAGTCTTTCATAGTTCGATTCCTTTCTATTAGATTTAACTTGCTTTTCAAGAATTCTATTCTTGATTTAGATAATTGAGTAATTTGGGGCTTATGTATTCACTACTTCGATCATATCGAATGGTCATACTTTAATGCCATTAATTGTTCTGTTTTGGAACTCCTTTGAATCCTTTCAAACTCTTTTCAACATTTCCAAAACTTGCACTTCACAAAATACTTATATCCTAAATGTCATTAGGATATTTCATGAAGCAATTAATTACTCGCACTAATGTTTGAGTGACCCACATGTGTCTTTATGGATAAGATCCATTGATCGGCAAAAATTCAATTTTGTTACCATAGAACTGGGCAAATTTCATTTTTCATACCAAAAGTTCAAAAATAACACCAGTTCCTATTCAACCGTTTCAAAAAAGGCACTTCCGTTAATTTTCTTAACGTTTCTGCCACGTGTCCGTTAAGTCTTCGTGGGAGGGCTGAGCACGTGGGTTGGATTCTGCCCGTTGGAACATAAAATTCAATTTTGGTACCATAGAACTGGGCAAATTTCATTTTTCATACCAAATTCCGTTATGTTTTTCTTTTTTTGAAATGGTTGTGGTGATATGTTTGAATTGGTTGGTTCTACAGTAGACTAGTAGTCATGTTACTTTTTTTTTCAATTTCATTTTAACAATAAGCTAAAAAAAAAGTTTAATTTGCACAATTTAAATTTGCAACTTAGATTCCCGAGACTCCCGAACATGTCCCGAAATTAAATCGGGTACACGAAACCCACGGGACCTTGGTTGATCTACCGGGTTTCGGGACTTAAATTTGAAATCCCGAAACCCAAAA
The DNA here is from genome assembly GCA_038501285.1 of Penstemon eatonii. Lineage (NCBI taxonomy): Eukaryota > Viridiplantae > Streptophyta > Magnoliopsida > Lamiales > Plantaginaceae > Penstemon > Penstemon eatonii. The sequence goes on along the minus strand of CM076710.1, from coordinate 13,916,620 downwards.
TCCCGTCCCGAAATACCCAAATTCCCGAAAACCAGTCCCGATCCCACCCTACGACCGCCGGCTCCGGTGGCTTTTGGTCGGAATTGGTTGAGGGTTTATGTTCCCCTTGTCTTTGAGAACTCGTACATATAAAGATCTTTTCAATCCTTTGAGTAATCTATTCGAATTTTGAGTTCTAATTTTCGAATTGTGGGTCAAAATTTTCGAAATTTCAAATCGTGATTTCTTCTTCGATTCTTAACCAAACTTCGTAATTCTTGTTGCATTAGTTTCCTCTGACCGTGGGCATCATTTTCCATAGGTTTATTGCAACTGCCATAGACGGTTGAGCTCCGCCCATGACAAGAGGAACAAAAATCTTCAACCAATTTTGACAAACGACCACCGGAAGCCGGCAATCGTCCATTGGAGGAAGAAGGCAATAATTGCAAAAACAACCTGCTCAATTTTAGACAATTGCATTTCCCCCTATTTTGAAACGGCTGAGTGAGAATTGGTATGATTTTTGGACTTTTGGTATGAAAATTGAATATTCCCCAATTCTACGGTACCAAAATTGAACGGGCAGATTAGTACCAAAATTGAACGGGCAGATTAGTGCCCCACGTGCCCCTCACATGCACTTAACGGCCGTGGCAAAACTTAACGGTTGTATGATTTTTGAACTTTTGGTATTAAAAATGAAATTTGCCCAATTCTATGGTACCAAAATTGAATTTTAGCCTCCATTGATCACTTGGTATGCTTACAAATGAATCACGTTCCCTTTTTAGATAGAATTCGCAAGTTAAGAGTTCATCAAGGTTCTTTATTTCAAGAGACCTTTGAATGAAGAACAATCTATTGAATCCTTCTATAGGAAATGAGTTTGATTTTAAGCATGCCATAATTATGTATAATTATCTAGTTTGTTTTACTTTTCTCGATTTAGCATAAATGTTATGTATTTTTATCACCGTTCATTTATTTGCTTTAAATACACTCCATTCATAATGGTAAAGCAATTGTGTACGAAGTAAAAGCTTTAATTAAAATTAATCCATTCATAATGGTAAAGCTAAAAGGTTTCGTATTCGAAATAAATCCTTAAATAGATAAAACTATAGCTAATACCTAATTCGAAAAATGAAGTAAAACATTTGCTAAAAAGAAAATTTCAGGTGCTTCTTGACCCAGCTCCTGAAGAATCTTTCCCTTAAGTACAGTTGAAACCCCTTCTCACTCAAGGGTAAGTGAATCCCGTCATCACCTATAATCAATTTTACAGAAATGTGGGTCTTTAAGATGTCTTACATCAAAAGGAAATAACTTAAGATGTTTTACCTCAAAAGGAAATAACTTAGGTTACACCTTCATCAAATTTCATCCGGAATTTCTTTCCAGTAATGTTCCTCAGTTCCTTATCTTTCTTACATAAGGGGCAATCCTCTCCTTCGCTCAGTCTCTCTCCTCTTTCGAGGGCTTTCTCATATTTGTCCAACAATTATGCAAATCATTGGTCTTTATTCCGTCGCATGGAATATCGCAATGATCCATAAAATGAGAAAATGAGTCAGACAAGCCATTTATGATAATCTTCATTTCATCATCTTGAGTCAAAGTAGCTCAAAGCTTTTTGATTCCTTTCATTCTCTTGATTAGGTAAGTACAATATTCGCGAACATTGTCGAATCCAATCATGCTTGTCTCGTGGAATGATCTCATCAAGATTTGTGATAATGTTTTTTCGCATAGGAATGTGTATGTTGGCATGGCTAAAATAAATAAAAGACAACAGTAAGCAGATAGGTTTAAGATAATACTTATAATTAAAGAAAATTGGTCTTTCTATCGAAAAAGTTCTCCCACTATTTTATCGAAACAATAACCCCTTTAATTTTTTGGGAAATCCTATTTCCTACTAGGTCATGACGTCCCAGCAGACGTTAACTGCACCCACGACTCGCGGCCATACAATTAATCCCTAGATAGGTATACTTTTACCAATTGTGTCCCTACACAACCTTCAAGCTATTTTGCCTCGATTTTCACATTTATCTAGCACTCCTACATCATAAATGGTACTACTCGTTAATTCTAACCCAATCAATCTTGATGAGCAACGGGCCCGAACATGTCAACCCCTGGGACTCCCAGTCGATCACATGCCCCGACCAATCCCCACCCTTGTCAAGTTTATTTAAAAACAAGAATCGAGAGATTTTGTGTATTGTCCATTTCTTCGCCTCGGGTGCCAGACTCTGGATCACCTTTAACGATAAGTAGACAACTTACACTAGTCCCTATTTATGGAAGGCTTGGATTTATAAAACTTCATTTTATAGTTAACCCAATATGACTTAATATTTAATTCAAGAGGGGATTTTCGATTTTAGAAAGTTTGAGGTAACTCTCCTCGAGCTCTCACCGCATTAATTATGCTTTATCTTTTCTTTAGTGATCTAATTTCTAGCGCGCATCTCATACAAGCCAAAATAAATCAACAAATAAAATTAAAACATTCACACCTAGCATGCATGCTACCACATAATGTTTTCGATCGGGGGCCTCGTATGCGGGCCATCATCGAGCCATGATGTTGGCCCAATTGGTCAATCTAATGGGTTCTTAAAGAATTTTAACATGTTACATAAGCAACCATGCATACATGGCCTTCATTCCTTCTTGGGCCTCCACCTCGCTTGTAATGGGCCTCCATCCTAAACTATTAAAACGGTAAAGCCCTAATCTATTACAGAGGCTCAAAGTGGCCCAAAAACTTAAGGCTCGCAGGCACAATAAAATTCAACATAATTAAATTAAACCAATCACATCTACCCTAGGGTGAAGGCTCGGCGCGATAAATATATGCTATTTACGAATTACATCTGTCCAGATTTGCAGAAAAATGCAATTTGTAGTTTTGTCCTATAAATTTTGGAAATTGCAGATCTGGCTCAAAAACGAATTATGCTATTTACCCGAATACATAATTAATCATAACAAGCAAAAATCCATTCAAAGAACACAACAAACAAATATACAAATATATTTTGAAGTGTTCAGGCCTTTTTCGTATGAGCGTAATAACGTTGGCTCTGATACCACTGTTGGGTTTTCACTGTGTACGATTGTCAACACAACTTGCGGAATATTAAAAAAAATTCATACACTCATGAAACCCGTGAGCCCAGGATCTCAGTTATATAACTTATACGAAAATGGGTATTGAATCTCATAATTCAAAACATAAATTATAGGCAATTTAGGAAATTACCTCACCACAGGCAAGGTGGTGTTTTCTCTGGTCTTCAAAAGTTCACTAAAGCACCCCATGTGTTGTGCCTCTGGAGATAGTCCAACCCGGTTGGATTGAATGACCTCCTTAAACCTCAGGCTTAGAACTAGGAATAAAGAGTTGTCCTTTTTTCAAAAACTGGATATAGATCCAGAGAAGAAGCTTGGAGAAAAAGGGAGGGGCGATTTCACAGAGTTATGGCCGAAAAGGTAAGGGTGCGAGAGAGGCTGAAATTTTCGGCCACTTGTTTTTCTTGTTTTAGGGTTTGCATTAGATGCTTAATCACTTGCTTAGAGATTATGTGTATATCTAATATATATATATATCTATTAGAAGACTCCTTCTTCTAATAGATATATATACATCATATCTTTTAAAAAAGATCTCTCCTTATCAAGATACAATATATATATATATATATACTAGGCCGGGGTACACCGCGCAAGGCGCGGTAATTTGGTGCCCTGTGTGATGGTATTTTTATGGTATTTCTTGAGTTTTAATTTTTGATGGAAAATTTTAAAGTATAATGTTTACTATTTATTATAAAAAAAAATCGTATATATCTTGTTAAGCTTTGTTTTTCAGGAACATGATTGCTTTTCTAAGATGAATTCTAAACTTTCGAATTTTTTTTATGTTTTTCGGAAAAATTGTAATAAAAGTTGCTAAATTTAGATAAATAATATAGTTTAAGGCGATCAAATAGTTTTGGAATTACATCTTATTTTTATTTTGCTATCGGATACAAATGAACATGACTTTGGTTAAACCTAAAAGAAGGCGCAAAGTATTCCGTTTTAATGTGATTTTTGTTGTCCATTGTTTATGTGTTTCTGTTTATACCTTTGTTGGTTTTATGATATATTTATGTTGTAAATTGTAAAAATAAAAAATTTATTTTTATTATACAAAGGCAAAATATAATACAAAAATCGTCACAAACTAATCACTGATTTTTTATTTTCGTCCCAAACTATTTAACTTGGCGAATTTCGTTCCGTAATTTAATATTTTTTTGAAATATTATCCCACCATTAATTATAAGACAGAAATTGCGTATTTGCCATTAAATTACCACATGGTTGCTTACGTGTCATGCCGTGAATAATTATATGATATTGCAGAAATAATCCCAAATTAATTACAAGATTAAACCGTCATTTTCATTAAATTAGAAATTATTATTGGGACTAAATTCATACAAAATGGTAAATAAATTGTGTGGCATGCATGAGTATCACAATTAATACAAATGAGTGTCTACTTAGAACAAAATGTACATATATTTTGCCAAAAAAAGAAAAATATATTATGATTTACTTTTGTGATTGAACTCAAAATAAGAATATCCAATTTTTTTTTTCATTTTTCATTTTCCATTTATAATGATTGTACAGGGGAAATGACAATTTTGTCTCCATCGACGATATTCATGGGCTTTTTTCAAAGGTAAACACATTAGGGTGTAAAATATCAGAAAATATATTTTCAAGTTGTAAAATATTAGAAAATATATTTTTAGGATGCAAAGTGTCAAAGTTTTTAAATCAGGATTGAATGTGTAAAAAATTTAAATTTTCAGGGTGCAAAATAACAATATTCTATATTTTTATGGTGTAAAGTGCCAAAATATATATTTATAGAGTGCAAAGTGCCAAAAATTATTAAAAAATAACTATTATACCCTTACACCAACAAACTTTCGCACTAAAACATACATCATGGTGCAAAGTGTCAAAAATTTTAAGTCGGAATGCAAAGTGCCAAAACCCTATATTTTTAAAGTGCCCAAAATCCAAATGAAATTCATAATTTAGATATTAGGCGGTTCGGTTCGTAAAATTTGTAAGAACAAAATCGGAAGATATAAGTTTTGTAATTATGTCTTTTTTTAAGCCAAAATTGACCCTTTCGATGATGTTTTGAAATTATGCAGTGTCAATACGTACAACGCATGAGGCTCATTTTAAAGAGTCTTATTGTATGGCTTCATCTCACAAAATTGGCAAGATGGAAATCCTGAACAAAACGTTGGTGTCAAGAATTGAAATGATATTGACCTGATCATAATCATATATTAAGAATTCATTTTAAAATAATTTCAAATAAATTCTATAATATATTATCAATACATCACTTGTGTCACAAATGTACCCACAGTAAAACCAATAAATTAGCATTTGTCTTCCTCCTTTTATAGTGTCAAATAAAACATATATTCATCAAACATAAAGAACTTTTGGGTAAATACATATGATAGATATAATGAGGCTAGCTAGCTATCTCACTTATGCGCTTCTTTCCACCAGCCAGAATACGTTGAATCTGCAGACGTCGACTGAAGGCCTGGTTGAAAAGCAGCCTAGTTTGGAACTCAGACACAAACGGGAACCAGGCCAGGACTGCTATGGGACCAAAGATCACCAACCCCATAAGGTACTCATACCCTCTTGCCAGTGATTTAACAGAACCCCACATTCCCAGTGCCTTAACAATCGGCCTATAAGCTTGCGATATCTTTGTGTAGAAAATAGCATGTTATCAAATTATCAATATATGAATTCGAGTTTACTTCGATATATAAACTCTAAGTTGCAAGATATGAAATCAAAAGGCAGAGAAGTGTATGTACCTACAGGAGAGCCCATCCAGTCGGCAAGAAGCCTAACAAGCTGGCGAAAAGATCTCCTGCTGTGAGTTCGAGGAATCTTATGAAAATGATAAGTGTGACTATGAAGCCAATAAACAAGAATAGCTTTAGAAGTCTGAACATCAGTTGGAAATCTGCACTGAATTTCTTCCTCCCCATGGACACAATCTGCAGATGAATTTATTGCATCGTCAATAAAGTTCAGGAATTTTTATTTAGAGAAAATGAAAAGGAATAGATTATTGATTTGGACTGGCCTTGAGAATGAGCATGACAACAACAATGACAAGCCAAGATAAACCATAAACCTATAACCATGAGATAGGATTAGAAACCAAGCTTTTAAACTTACCAAACTATTTAAGAATTTAAGCACTGACTCATAAATTTCATGATAACCATAATTGTCAATAACTTTGTATGTCTAGTAAATATTGTAAAAGCGTGATAATAATTGATTCTTGAATTTAGGAAGGAAATTTCAAGGAAAGAATGATAAGAAAAGAAAAATAATGGAAATTAAAGCCTAAAGTTTAGTTTTATCACTAGATGCATGAAAGATATTCTATAAGCTATTTTAAAAACTCACTAAAAAACAAGAATCAAACTTAGCTTCAATCAACAAAAAAATAAGCAATAAGCTTATGCTCACCATAATACTCTTGTCATGTTGGGTGACACGCAACTGGTAAACAATTGCATACGACTACGATGCATACCAGCAAGGTTATTGAAATTTTTTTACTGCATCTTATGTTCAGAATCTTCGATGTACCATCAAGGTTCAGAACTCTCAAGTAAGATCAACAACCACGAATACTTCAATTTCAGCATAAATTGGCTAGCAATAGAAAAAAGAACCTGCAATCAGACACAGGAAAGAACACATTCACATCATTTTATGTTTCAAGCCTAAATTTGAGTACTTTAGGGTCCAGAATTAGTTCAGTGTAAACCAATATTTTCAAAACCGGACCGAATAGTGAACCGGTGGGCCGACTGGCCACTGATTTTACTGGTCGAATTGGTCGGACCGAATGATGTAATAATAATATAATAAATATATTTAATTTTAAAGTATATGTAATATGCATAAAATTTAAACATTTTCCTACAATTGATTAAAAAAAACAAAATATTATAATATATTTAAAATAAATTATATAATATTGATATAACATATATCATAACGATAATATGATACTAATCTGTAAGCTCATATAAATATAAAATAATTATATTTCTTTATAAAAATTTAAAATTGTAAGTTAAAAATACAACAAACTAAGAAATTCATAAATTTTAAAATATGGTTATGTATAAAAAGTCTTATATTCAAAATCAAACTTGCATAATATATCGATTTGACTCTTTATCCTAAAAATAATATTGAAAAGAAATATTTTATAGAACAAATTTAAATAAAAAAAATATTATTTGGGTATTAATTTTCATTAATATTGTATAAAATGTTGATTTAAGTTAATTATCTAATTTATTAATAAATTTGGTTACAAATTTCTATAATTTATGAAGTTCAACAAAAATGATATAGTTTAAATGATAAGGAAGTTATGTTTTATGTAAGAGGTACTTCTCCAAGAATATTTTAATTTATTTTTAACATTAAAAAAATCAAAAAAATATTCAGAATCGGGTTGAACCTATCCAAATCAGTTCGTCGGTTTTCGACCAGTTCAACCCGGTTCAATTTAGTTTTTGAATCAAACGGTTTTAGGGGATAAATTGGACCGGGTCAATCTTCGATTCGTGGTCGGACTGACCTGATCTGGTTCTAATAACATTGGTGTAAACTTGAGCACTTAGATTATAAAAAAATGAAGTCAACATTTATTTGCTTAATAATTTTTCAGTAAGCTTTTAATAGAAGTTAGTGGAGTGATCCAATAATCCATTCTCGGCGTATTCAAACTATTGATTTTATTGTGATAATCAAAGAAAAGAGAGAGCAATTGACTTCAAGGATAATCCAACTAACCACGGTGTATTTTTTGATTAAAGTGTCACTAGTACAATGGTTTCTTTGATGATATTACTTTAAAAAGAAATAGTTAAGTTATTTTCTTTTTTTTTTTTTTGATAAATAATAGTTTTATAATATCAGCATATCATTTCTTGATGATATTGGCAATTCGGCAAAACCTTAATTTGAATTTACATAGAAAAGGATAACAGGTCTATCTCAAGAAAAAATTGAACACATCCTTCAAAGTGATTATGCCTTCAACACGGCAGCAGCTAGAGGCATCAACAACAATAACACGACGAATATCTACAAAGAAAAAGAAAATAGTAAAAAAATATGCATTACATTACATCTCTGATATTAATACAAAAGAAAAAGAAACTCAAATTAACTACTAACCTGGTGCAGATAGAAGTTCCATTACCCAGTACAAGGAATCGGACTTTGTGCGTGTTCTGTATCGTGTTCTACCCGCTTCACCGGTAACTTCAAGCACCTGCATATACTCGATCGTCGTTCACATATTTAGCAATTATACAATGAAGTAATTTTTGGAGATTATGGAAATACACTCCCACATGGATGTATATTAAATGGTAACTACATATATATAAAAAGAACGAATGTAAGTTTTTTTCTCAAAAAGATTATTTTGCCCGTCACAGGTTTAACCAAATACATGACACAAGGTTATTTATGACATTTTGCAGGACGACAACGCCGTTCAACTTCCTGTCATCATTAAGAAAAAAATTATTCTCTCTTAATGAGCAGAGCTATAAATGCCCTATACATACTATTCAGAGGATTTAAACTGAGAACACCCCCATTCTCCAACTGTTTGTTGTGTGCTGACGAAGTCCCTCGTCCAACTTCACAAATTCCTGGCGTGGACTGTTGCACAAAGACTTGGACAAAGCTTCACATTTGCTTCTCAATAATCTTTCACCACAATCCCTCAACTAGACTATACATAGCTTTGTTCAAAGTTTAAACTGAACACGAGTATATAAATTGTCCTTAGCCAATGATGTAATATCGCTGCGTACACATGATTCAAATCATAAATAATAACAGTAGCCCAAAAAACAAGATCAAAATTATGGCTTGAAGAGCCAATTCAGAGACAATGATTACCTTCTGCAGTACATATTTATCAAGTTACCCTCTCCATCAACTATGGGTACTGAACTTATTTGAGCTGCACTAAGATAATACCAAAAAGAGAAAAACAAATTATCGAGTTGGGAAGCAATGAAAAACTTAGTATTCATAGTAGTTTTTAACCAAGGAAAATTTCGAATTGATTTAGATTGACCAAAGAAAAGGATGTCCTTACTTTACCTTCTACTAACAAAGTTAGAGCTGTATTAAGATAGTCGTTAGGGTGTAATGTCAACAAAGGACGACCACTTGCCCTTCCAACTTCTATAGCCCATGTACCGACTGCAAGGAAACCAACTGGTTGTTGAAAAGGAGGAAGATATCCAAGGTTTCTAATATGCCTGCATATATCTTAAATTTGAAATAAAGATGGAAAAATCCAAATTAATTAGTCAATATCCCGTAACTTAATAAAAAATAAAAAAGTTAATCTTTGAACAAAGTTCACCAAGCATACTTTCTAAAATACCAGCAAGGCATGCTACATGTAATAACCGAGGACAAGATCCATTCTCTGAATGTAAAATGGGAACAGAACAAATATTATTCTGTAGAATTCTTGAAGCCATGTTGCCTAGAGACTCGTCCGGACCAGCCTGTGTGTTGTAAATAAAATAATTCAGTTGAAATAAATTGCAAAGATGATAAGTAAAAGTAAGTTACGTGGATTAGAGGACTTCTTGGAAAAGGAATAGAAGTTCCTTTCATCTCTCTGTGGTTTTGAAGTTTCCAGCTTTTCCATGAAGAAACTGTTCGTCTTACAAGTTCTTGATTAGAAAACATAGTTCGGTTTCTGTGAAGCTGCAGGGGTGAGGAGCACCGTCTTTCAGATAGAAAATTTAAATATATAAAATATTCTACATGCAAAATATGGACCAAAAAGCAGCTAAAATTTAGTACATTTTACTTTATTCATACGACTATGTCGACTATTACACAATTAGTAGCGACAAACTGTTGAAAGTTATTTCTACTTGTAACAACTTTTGCTTCTATTCAATAGCTCATTAGGAACAACTAAATTATATAAACTCATTATACTGAAGTAAGATAGAATCATGCATATTAAGATCAATCTGCCCCATTTCTTGTTTTAACAATTTCCCTAAAGTTAAAGTTCAGGCCCTAAACTTCAGGGCAAATTCATTTACTGAGAAAAAAAACTACCTGACTTGAAATCAAAATAAAATCTGAAGCAGTTAACATTCCTGCCATCTCTCCGCGGTTTTCATCCCTCAGGGGCACAATCATGAGTCCCTAACACATATGATAAACAACTTAGTCTACAAAATAATGAAACCAGATGGAAAATATAATACAGAAAAACAAAATATAAACGAGAAAGCCCAAAAAGAATAGCAAATTTATTGAAAAATTAAGAAAAAAAATCAAGAACTTGTACCATTTCATACATTACATGGAAGGCTTGTTCCACATCCACATCCATATTCAACACAGCCACCTAAATTACAAAGAAATAACATGAAATTAGAATCTGCCATTTAGAATAAAGCAGGATTATAGTAGAAATCAAAAGCATATGACAACCACTAAAATAAAAGAAGATGAAATTTAATGGCATTCAACCAAATCCAATAAGTTTCCGATGAATGTTCCATATTTATTAGTATCTGAAAAATCAAATGCCCTATTACTGCACAAATTAAACTATGAATATATATTTATATGTTCACATATAATCCATAAACATTTACATACAGCAAGTTCTAATAGAGCCACAATGTGCATTGCCCCTTGAATTTTCCTGAACAAATAAAGTTCAGGTCAGATTGCGGTATTCATTCGTAGAAGACTAAGGTATAGATTGGTGCATACCTGAACATGATATATTTCGTGTAAACCGCCTCGTGCATTGCCTGGACATCCTCGTCTTCTATGATGGTCAACTGATCCCTCAGAAGTATTAAGTTCTGAGAAACATGGTGAAATATCACATAGAACATGATGAAATAGTTGAGTAACAAGAGCACCTGTAATTAAAATAAAGTCAAAAACAACAATGAAATATCGTTCTACTCAGGCTCATTTTATCCAATATGAAAACGGCATAAACTCGAACCAAAAGTTTAATAAGAAGAAGATTCTAGATGACTTCTTCATCTTCGCCACCTGTGCTAGAAAAAGGAAACTCACAGAGAAGTAAGGTATAGAAGCTCTGTAACGAACAAGATTCAAGTAGAAGACACATTCCAGAGCAGCCAAGGTTCGACGTTCAGACAACGAAAGGCGATGGCATGTGATGAAGTATCCATGAGAAATGAGAAAGAATGACACAAAAGAAGCTGTTTGAAATGTTGGAAAATTCCAATGGTTATGTGGGCCTAATATTTTAATTTAGTGTGTATTGCTATTATAAAGTAAAGTCCATAATTATGTGGTCTAATTATGTTATCTTTTGGACTATGGGTATTAAGTTTATCATGGAATAAAAGTGTAGGTACCAGTTTGTGATTTTCAATTTGATGAAGGGCCGAATTGAAAATAATGGAACATATGCTAACCCTAGTAGTTTATTATATATAAGGGGTTATGATCCCCACTTCTACACAACACAACAACAAAATATAGAGTTACATAACTCATATTCTCTGCAATCCCTTTCTGCGTGAGTATTAAGGTTCTAAGGTGTGTATCAAGTGGAAGATCATAAAACCCATCATCACTAAATCGTCAATAACATCAAGATTGCTGGCATGAATCAAGGTAAGTTTCCGCTGCATTAAAGTTTCAGATCTACTTTTAATCTGTTGATAATCGACATGGTTTGGCAATAAGGTTTCGGTATTAAATCAAAATTAGATCTAATTATCATTATGTTTTTGTATTCGATTTAGATCCAACAAGGGGTATCCGAGCCACCCATGTTCGATTACTTGAGATTTCTAAAACTTATGTTTATGATCTATGAAAATCTGAATTTGGTTCTAAAGTTTAAAATATCTAGATTATGCATATTGAGATTCTTTGCTATCTTGATCTAGTTTATAAACAATTTAGAATTTCATGCTTTTTAAATCTTGATTATGCAAATTAGGGTTTATGGCTTTCCTGATCTTGCTTTATAAAGATTCAGTTTTATGCTTTATGTTTATGCAATTAAAGTTGCTTTATGGATTTATCATGATACCTTCAGTTAGATCTAGTAGAAATATGTTTTTTTTTTTAACTAGATTAACGAATTAAGTTTAGATCTCTTGTTAATGGATTGAGAAATTTAAGTACAATTTATTTTTATATTAAATAAATTATAACAATTAATCAAGAAAATGGGAAAGTGGGTTTACGGACTTCTCAAAGGGAATTTAATAAAGTAAGCAACTTCCATGACTGTGAGGCAACAACTGAAACTAATTCACCATGTCACTGCCCGATCTCGCTAAAGTGAAATCAATTGCCGGAACTTTAGTTCTTTTCAACCTTTTAAAATCTTGTTGCGTACTTTCTTGATTTCTCTGATTTTGTTGAAGTAATTGCGTGAATTCGGTATTTCTACACCTTCGTAGACTTCAATTCATGTTCATGATTGTCGATTTCGAGTTTGTCGGCGAATTTTGGTCAATTTCAGAACCGGGTGAAGTAGACAAACTTTTGGGTCTTTTTCAGATTTTTCGGATTGGGAGATACGGGAATATCTGAAAATTTTAGATGGGTTAGCTCACGGGTCAGGCTTCCGACCCATTAATCTTGTATTCAGTTTGGGTCAATTTTGACTCATTATTTTTTATCGGATCAGGCAGGATTTAATTTTTATCTGAACTAAATCTGGGCAGAATTGGTTAGCGGCTGTTTGGAACCTGCAAAATTCGAAATTATTGTTGGCCTGTTTGGCTAATTTAAAATTTTATTTTAAGGAAATTGTCTGGTTTGGCAATAACATTCGAATAATTTTGATACATAATAGTGACTTTTCAGTCAGTCTAACATTCAATATAACCAATTAAGCAACATGTCGCCAAAGTGACCTCTCTTGTGTAGATTGGCTTATTGAAAATGTTAAGATGAATTTCTGTATGCAAATTCATGCGAATATTAAACCGGCCCAAAGGAAGGATAATGTTTGGCCGAATTGCATATACACCTATGGTGATGAATGTGTGATTATTATTAGGTGTCCATGTGGGTAATTAGTCGATCCAAAGATAGACTCTTTATTTGACAGGATTTATTTTCAACATTCGATCACTACAACAAGAGTACCATTTACAATTAATATTACTGTAAAAAGACTTGATATTAATGTTGTGCTAGGTATCTTGCTATGTATTTAATAATTATTTGAATTAATGTCTTTCATAAAGTAAATAATTATTCTATAATTATTCAATATGTGAACATGTGCTTAACTTAAAATTCGTTCTTTGTAACAGCTATAGTGTCAGATATTACTGTATCTACCAATTCAATAATGATCGCATTTCCATGCTCAATGGGAATAACTTGGGCAGTAAAATAAAATCAGAAAATAATGCTGATTTAACTGGATTTCGTCGGGTTAATTGTATCAGTGAATATGGGATATTGGGGATTCTCTATATATATGATTTAAAGGGCTCTGTTACTTTATACAGGATGGATCAATCTCAAAGAAGAACAATTTTGTGGAACAATAAGTAATTATGATAACCAACGTAAAAATAATATGAATATGAAGAAAAAGCTCTTTTCTTATTGAATAATCTTGGGTTCTGTTGTTATGCAGAATTTAGTAGCGTATTTGCAGTGTGTGGAATACAATGATTAACTAGGTATTTATATCATATTAAACCTAGCATTACAAGGAAACATAATCCTAATAGGACTTGGCCCAAATGTCCTTCTTGAGTCCGGACTGTAGTCTGCTTGTTTGAAGAGAGTCGTATTCTGCCGGGTCGATAAGATGATCCCGAACTGACTGGTTTGCTCGAACCGATCTTTTATACTTCAGTCGATCCGCACATTATAAAGGGTGCGAAGTAGCCCCCATCAAATGCTGCTAAAGGTTATTTCTTTAATTTGGTCTGTTCTGAAGTTAATTTAGCTTCAGTACCAATAAACACTTGGTGGTTAGATTCTGGTGCTACTACCCACATAAGTGTTTCAATGCATGGTTGCCTAAGATACCGAAAGTCAAATGATGTTGAAAGATACATCTTTGTGGGTGATGGAAAATCGGTAGAAGTTGAAGCAATAGGTCATTTTAGGTTATTGTTAGGAACTGGTCATTATTTGGATTTGAAAGACACTTTTGTCGTACCGTCTTTCAGACGAAACTTAGTTTCTGTTTCTTTATTGGACAAATTTGGTTATCATTGTTCTTTTGGAAACAGTAAGTTCAGTCTTTCTTTAAATTCCAATATTATTGGAACTGGTTCATCAAGCATCGATGATAACCTATACTTACTTGATACCATTACTTCTTATAATGAAACCCTGCATGTGGAATCACGTGGCATTAAATGCAAATTAAATAAAGAAAATTCTTCAAAATTATGGCACAAGCGTTTATGTCACATCTCAAAGTCTAGAATGGAGAGACTTGTGTCTGAAAACATTCTAGATTCACTCGATTTTTCGGACTTCGATATTTGCGTCGAGTGTATTAACAGAAAACAGACCAAACAAAGAATATTAGGTGCCAATAGATCTTCAGACGTCTTAGAGTTGATTCATACAGATATTTGTGGACCATTCCCTTCGGCTTCTTGAAATGGCCAACGATATTTCATATCATTCATAGACGATTATTCACGTTTTGGGTACCTGTATCTCATTCATGAAAAATTAGAGTCTCTAGACATGTTCAAAGCATTTAAAGTTGAGGTTGAGAACAACTCAACAAAAGAATCAAGTCCGTCAAGTCTGATTGTGGTGGTGAGTACTACGGCAGATACGATGGTTCAGGTGAACAACGTCCAGGACCATTTGCTAGATTCCTAGAGGAATGTGGAATCGTCCCACAATACACCATGCCGGGGTCACCTAGCATGAATGGTGTAGCTGAAAGACGAAACAGAACACTTAAGGACATGGTAAGGAGTATGATCAGTCATTCTACCTTGCCAGAATCACTCTGGGGAGAAGCATTAAAGACAGCAGCTTACATTCTGAATAGAGTACCAACTAAAGCAGCCGCCAAAACACCTTATGAGCTTTGGACAGGCCATAAACCTAGTATAAAGCATTTTCACATTTGGGGATGTCCTGCTGAAGCTAGGCCTTATAGGCCTAAAGAAGGAAAATTGGACTCCAAAACAGTGAGCAGCTACTTTATTGGATACTGAACAATCTAGAGGCTTTATGTTTTACAATCCCACACTAAGGTAATTTTTTGAAACGGGAAACACAATATTTTTTGAGGATGTTGAGTTTGGGGGGAGAAATAAGGTTAGAGACATTGTCTTTGAAGAAGAATCAATTACGGAGGAGGAATCAATTATGACTCCTCATACTACTTCTGATACTGTTCAGATTTTCATTCCTGCATTTAGTCGAGAAGCAGATTTGAATCCTCAACAAGACAATGTTGATCGAACCCCAACTGAAGTTGAGATGATTGATCATGAAGTTGAACCTCAACAACCTCAAGAGAAACCACCCTAAAGGAGATCCACGAGAGAGAGGAGAAATCCTATACCAGATGATTATATAGTGTTTCTCCAAGGAAATGAGGAACATAATGGATCGACGGAAAATGATTCAATCAACTTCCGTCAAGCCATGCAAGATATTAATTCTCTCAAATGGATTGAAGCCATGAACGAGGAGTACAAGTCTATGCAAGACAATCAAGTTTGGGATCTTGTCCCATTACCTGAAGGAAAGAAACCAATTGGTTGCAAATGGATATTTAAAACCAAGAAGGATTCACAAGGTAATGTGGAAAGATATAAAGCTCGTCTTGTAGCTAAAGGCTTTACTCAAAAGGAAGGCATCGACTATAAAGAAACTTTCTCTCTGGTATCTTCGAAATGTATCAAGTGGAAGATCATAAAACCCATCATCACTAAATCATCAATAACATCAAGATTGCTGGCATGAATCAAGGTAAGTTTCCGCTGCATTAAAGTTTCAGATCTACTTTTAATCTCTTGATAATCAACATGGTTTGGCAATAAGGTTTTCGGTATTAAATCGAATTAGATCTAATGATCATTATGTTTTTGTATTCGATTTAGATTCAACATGAAATAGTACTCCTGTTATATACACACCAAAGGACATCCATAAAGAGCACGTATTCGAATAAAAACAAGAATACCTACAAACGTAAAAGTTGTCAAATAATTTTTCGACTATTAAATTAGCATCGGTAATGGAGATCACAGAATTTAATAAGCTTCAAGAAAAATGGCTGTATGTATGATAATGGTACATCCTTGTGTTAGATCTAATTAGCAAATATATATATATATATATATATATATATATATATATATATATATATGTGTGTGTGTGTGTGTGTGTGTGTGTGTGTGTGTGTAATTTTCATAAGCAAAAACCCCTTGTTTAAATGTGCAGTAAAGCACATGTCTGAGTTAAATGAAAATCTGCAATAATACACCTATACGTATTAAATATATATTATCTGAATTTGATATTTTATAAAACGGAGTTGAAGAAACATTTAGATAGAATAAATGACAATCTATGTTTTTGTTAAAAAAAGATGTAAGTATTAAATTCAAATACATTGAAAGAGGTAAGAAGAAAAAGAAGAAGAACAAAACCTCTTTGTAAGAACCAGCTGCAAAGCCTATAAGACCTTAATTCCAGATAAATAAAGGAAAATAAGGCAGCCAGCAAAGAAAGGTACTGTACGAACCTTCTTAAAGGTATCATTGCATCGGACGGGCACGCCACAATGGCAGCATGCTCTTCTCCTACTTTGAAGCCGCACTCTCTGGCTGCAATTATATTATTCCTAAAAATGTGCACACAAGTAAGGATTTGTTTTCACAAAGCCACTCTGAACTGAGAAAAATATGCATTGGATAAGAAGAAAATGGAAGTAATTAACCCCTCCACATTCTATAGCTTAACTAAAACAAAATACAAAATTCGAGACCAATTAATGGCAGCGAAATATTTTTAATCAAGAAAACAACTAATCAAGAAAAACAATCCTGATATAGTGTGAATAAGTATGCATGATTAGAAGCACAAGCATGTAAATATATGCAAACATCCGAATCAGGTGCATAGTTTACATGCCATGAATACTGGGCATCCGTATTCTGAAAATATACTTTTACTCTCTATACAACTTTGATAAACAATAATAGCACCCGAACTACAATACGATAAAGACATACTCCACCCATTGTACGTAAGATCAACACAAAGCCACAATCTGCATCTTCAATGAAATACCCATGGCTATATAGCCCTAAAATAATACCTCAATGGTCTGAACAATGATAAGTACAGAAAAAGAAAAAGGTAAAATTAGATCAATCAAAGTTAAGTATTTCAAGGAAACCAAAGAAAATAAACAGAATATGAACCAAACGAAGCAAATAAGAGAATAAGGTATAAAACTAACCAATTAGGTCCGATAGATTAATCTCAGCTGATTCAAGTAACAATAACCAACAATTTATTTCTGCATAAAATACAGTAAAATTCATATATATAATTCGGAAATCAAATAAGGAATAAAACCGAAAAAAACTACCTCTACTTTGAAGAAATTCGTACCTCAAATCAAGCACCTGTTCAAAACTTGGACAAGAAGACCGAATCAGATATGAATTAATTACCAACTGGAAAGTGTGAAAGGAAAAAATAGTAAAAAAAGAGAGGAAAATCGAAGCCAACAATCCCGTTTGTAAGAATTGATAGAATGAGGAGATATGATCGACTAAAACAAAAGTATAAGGCGGTGAAAATTGGGGATAAGGACTGGGAAATTGGAAAAACCTCGTGGACACAAGAGGAACGAACAAGATCTGGAAAAAAAAACCTCGTGTACAAAGGAGAGAGGAACATGAATTTAGTCAACAAAAGAAGAAGCACCGGCCATCCTCCTGCAAATAGGAATTGGATTTTGATCACCTGTCAAAATGCATGAGACGCACTAGTACCAACAATGGCTGCAAGAACTCTGAAAAGAAAAAAGACAACATTAAGTAAATTAGAATAAAAAAAATAACCAGCTTATGAAAATGACATCTAAATGGAAACACGGTTACTCAAATAGATGATTCACTCATCGAATGAAAGAGAAAGACTATCGCAACACTAACTGTAAGAACCCTGCTAAATCAAAATCAGAGAAACCACTCAGTATCTTGGTATAAGTGTATTTTAAAATTGAAGGAAAATTATCCAACACATAAAAAATAGTAAAAAACTAAATACTTATCCAGATAAACACATCAAAGAAACAAACTCAGAGAAAAATAGAAGAAAATGACTTTCGAACTGGATTTCTTTGATGAGCACTTATATATGACATACTTAGAAATATTATGAATAAGAGTTTAGTATGGAAAGTTCAAACACAGAACAATATAGACATACACAATAACAAAAAGCCCATACCAAATTACACTTCAACACATAGTTCTACATAATCAGCCTAACAAAAAACCTGATTCATCATTCATGAGTGATAGAAATCAAATATAACTTGTCCAGGAAATCGATCCATGGGCATATTATTAAGTTCAGCAACGCTTGAAAAGTAGAGTATTAAAATTGATATGCAGAATATAAGTTCATAACATGTGAAATTCAATGCAGACCACTTCTAATGAACAAGAATGACTACAAAGATTAGTTCAGACTGCTAGAATTTGAAAAACTCAATCTTTAGATCCTAAAAGCTACCTTAAACAAAAGGGAAAATAATTAAACTCTTAAAAAATGCATGCAAATAAACTAAAA
The DNA here is from genome assembly GCA_038501285.1 of Penstemon eatonii. Lineage (NCBI taxonomy): Eukaryota > Viridiplantae > Streptophyta > Magnoliopsida > Lamiales > Plantaginaceae > Penstemon > Penstemon eatonii. The sequence goes on along the minus strand of CM076710.1, from coordinate 13,897,651 downwards.
AACTGTTTCCATAAGATTTAAAAAGTTCCAAAAAATCAGTGATGTACTCATGTCCAGGTGTTTTAAACCTCCCCGGTCCTTTGCTGCAATGCATCTTTCCTAGCTATAATATGATCCTAATTGCTAGATTCATGAGCAACCAACCATATGACTACCTTAGTTGCTATAAATCTTACATTTGGACACTACTTGCTATAAAGCCAAAAAAAAGCCAGTGTGCAGTTAGTTTCACCATCCCAAGTATTATGTAGTGTAATAGGTAATTGTATTGACAACTTTTAAGGGGATAAAGCAGGCAGCAACTCGAAATCTTAAATCAGTTCTAAGATGTGGTTTCCTAATTTTGATAAAATAACTTAGACAACAAGGATAATATATTGCTTTCAGTTTCAAAACTAAACTAAGATTTGAATGTCTAACATATTTAAGACTAATCCTATTTTTTCATTTGAGCAATGGATTATAACCAGGCAAACCAACCAAAAAAAAATTCAAGAAACTAAGCATAAGAAGAAGAGACAAATAGAAGTACAATTACCTATAGAGATAGAGTAATTCAACAACCTCAGAACTCAGAAGCCGAGAGTAACATGATGATTTAACCGGATTTAGTCGGGTTATTGGTATCAGTGAATTTGTGATATTGGGGGTATTCAATATATATATTTTATAGGGCTCTGTTACTTTATTCAGGATGGATCAATCTCAAGGAAGAGCTATATCATAAGAACAGAAAGTAAATATTCAAACCAACGTAGAAATAACACAAATACGAAGAGAAAGCTCTTTCTTTATTGAATAATTGTGAGTTGTGCAGTTGATGCAGAATTTAATGGCTTATTTGCCTTGTGATTCATAGTTTTCAGAGTTGTTTAATACAATGATTGACTAGGTATTTATATCATACTAAACCTAGCGTTACAAGGAAATATAGTCCTAATAGGACTCGGCCCAAATATCCTTCTTGGGTCCGGATTATAGTCTTCTAGTCGATGAGAGCTGTATTCGGCCGGGTCGATAAGATGATCCCAAACAGCTTGATTTAGTCGAACCGATCTCATGATCTTTAGTCGATCCGCACAGTATGTAGGGTGCGAAATAGCCCCCATCAGTACTCCCTCACTTCTTCGAGCATATAGATAATTGAAGCTCGTAGAAGTAGATAATTTTTTACGACTGTTTATCTTCTATGAATGGAGCCTCGTTAAAAACCTTTCTTAAGAAAAAACCCTGTGGGAAAAAATCTTAAGTAAGGAAAAGAGTGCTACACATCATAGATAGTCGTTTTCTCTTTCCGATTAGGAATCGCCACGCGTCCATTCGGGAGGCTTTTCATCTCCTTCCGTTTTTGGCGGGAATGTGATTAGTTGTGATGAGTTCGAAACATCTTTTCTCATCTTAGTATAAATAGGTGACTTTTGACTTCGTCATTTTTCCTTTGTACTTGCTTATAGTTCGCAGTCATTTTCTTGCTTAGTTGTTTATCATATAAAGTCTTCCTTTTATCGATTTATATCCTTCGAGGATCTGAAAACATGGCTTCTTTGAGAAAATCTTTTTCTTCCTCGAGGGAGAATGTTGCTCCTAATAATGAAGAGGAGTTGCACTCTAATCTTTCGGGCGAACAAGCCGCAGTTTCTGAATTCGTCGTTCCTGTAGAGGATACTTTTAAGGTACGGATCCTTTCAGATGCGGATGTGGCTGCCCGAGCCAAAAAGGGCAAAGGTACTGTTCCTCAGATTTCTGAACCAATTGAGGACCTAGCTTGTGCTTATACGGTGGATACTTTCCCGGAGGTTGTGAACAATTATGCCAAATATTTCCCGGAGGGTTCCGAGATAATTCTTCCTTCCCCTTCTGATAGGGTCACTTCTCCACCGGAAGGATGTCGCGCCTTTTGTACGGCTCACTTTAATAGCGGCATCCGTCTTCCGTCGTCTCCCCTCTTCCTTGATATCCTGAGAATATTTAGTGTGTCCTTGACACAATTAGTTCCAAATTCTGTGGCCTTCCTGGTTTGCTTTTCTGTCCTGATGATCGCGAAAGGGTTTAAACCTTCCTTTTGTAACGTTACGCAACTTTTCCGGTTCAATATTTCCAGTTCTTCTAATCGCGGATATTTCTTTGCTAGTCAGAGGCCTAGTCGAGCAATCTTTGATGCCCCTGTTTCTAGTAACCCTTTTTGGAAATCTCACTTCTTCTTTGTTCGCCCCCCACCTCATCTTCGTTCGGCGGATGGTTCGACTATACCCTTCTCGTGGGATCATGGTTTCAAATGGGTATACGGAGGTCGCTTGCCGACTGGTGAATTTATTCCTGACGATGCTCAGTTTATCGCTGAAATCCCCGATATGCGTGCAAACAAATATCAGAGTGCTCTTCTGATTGGGGAAGCTTTCCTTCGTAAAGCGGGATTGAGTGCTCATACTTTTCCAATCAGTTCATCCTTTTAATCACTGGGTAAACATTTCACTTTAATTTAGTGGTATGATGATATCTTCTATATAGAGAAACTAACTTTTATTCTGTTTCTTTTTCAGCTCATATGGTAGAAAATTCTCGACATTCTTCAAAAGGAAAAATGGTGTTATCCAAATCCTCTAAATCTACAGAGAACAACCCGATCGAGCAGAGAGCTTCTCGGAAGAGAAAACTGGAGTTGAGTCATGAGTCCGAGGAGAATGGAGAGGAGTCTCCAAATTCTTCCCAAGATTCCCCTGTTCGTCAAGGGACTGGACCGGGTTATCCCCCTCTTCAGCTTAGAACATCCTTGGGAATTCGTGGATGTCGTAGTTGGTCGATGCCTCATCCTAGCGACAACCCGGTGGGGAGAAAAAGGAGCTATTATGGTCGTTCTGGCAATGATCTTTCCTTACTTGGCGACAATCATCCGAAACCTACTTTGGTTGAAATGATCGAAGATCATTTAGAGGGGAAGAGAGCCGCTGGTTATTCTGAGAAAGATTCTCTTGTCCATGATGAAAGCGAGAATGCGGTCGATAAGGCGACTCGTGTTCTCTTATCCGGGGTTTTTACTCGTGATTTGAACAAGCTTTTTCGGAAGGATCCTCTGGAGAAATTTCAGCGAGCTTCTCTTTATGCTGAAAAGGTAAATTCCTTTTAAGCTTGCCTTATAGGATATTTTTTCTTTCGAAGATATTCTTGCTAACTTATTTCTTGTTTTACTCCTTTGCTTTTTCAGACTAAGACATGTTTAGCCTCATATGCTTATGAAACTGCACTCTGGAAACAACAATGTGAGTTTTTGGATGAGAAAAACAAAGCTTTACTTCATAAGTTTTCTGGATCAGATGTTGGTCCCTCAACGTCTTCTTCCGTTCCCGTCGTAGATACTCATGCTACGGGGACTGAAGACCAGGAGATCATGAACAGGGTCTTGGAGACTTCTCGTGCTCAAGAGCAAGCCGATCAAATGGCTAAAAAGTTAGAAGAATTCCAGCTTCAGAGTACGGCTCGAATTAGTGAGCTAGAATCTCAAGTGTCAAGTCTTCAAGCTTCATTGGAGGAGTATGAAAAGGGTGTCCCTCTTAGTGGACTTAGGGATCTATATGGTAGGAACCCTGATGAAAGAGTGATTCGCGAATTCCTTAACTCTCCTGTCCATACGGTGTTGGCGTATCAGATGGTCGGTCCTCTTCTGGAGAGTACTTTCAAGAAGGCGGTTCATCAGTTGGTCGCCTTTGGAATGATCGATGACCGTCGAAAGGAGTATTTTAAGGCGGCACATATTCGGTTGAACCATTATGGCGAAGTTTATTCTCCTTCGGAGCTTCCAGATGTCATATATCAAAGTTTTCCTTTGGCTCATCTCGTCCAAGAGTTCGGAAAACCATTGCCGATTCCTCCCTCTGATGTTAACGATGAGCTTGATGATACTTTTATCGATCCGGAAGATGAAGAAGAAGAAGAAGATATTGGTACGACCGAGAACGTCGATAGTGAACAGAAAATTCCAGATAGCGACCAGGCTCTGTGATATATTGACTTTTGAAATAATCTTTGTAATTATTTACCCGTAGGTTTAATTGTAACTTTACCTTTTCATCCCTTTGAAATAAACGTTTTGTATTCTGGCAGTCGCGTCCTTTCGTGTTACTATGTAATGATTCAGACAAGTCATTAACTTCGCAGTAATCATTATGCGTATGTCGTTTCAAATTCTTTTGTTTATTCCAAAGCTATATTTCGGTATTTCGCGCCCTTTCTTTAGGTCTGTTGCGTCTTTTCGTGTAGTATAAATACAAAAGGTAAAAATTTGGCTTGTTATTTACCGTTATACTCCTCTCTTCTAGTAGAATACTTTTTCTTTGGCTAGTCGATAAACTTTCTCGTTATTTTCTTTATACTTTTCAACAATTCGATCATGAGTAATCTTTTCGGCAATACTTCGAAGCGACCTTCTCGTGAGAGCGCTAGGGATAATAGATCCAAAAAATCTCGAAGAGATGGGCCCTCGATGGAGCCTCCTCGTTCGTCTCCAATAACTAGGTCGACGGTGATCGATACTCATGTTATCCCTTTTGAACCTTTTTCCACAATTAGTTCGTCTTTTGTACAACCAAATTTTTCTTCTTCTACTGAATTTGGGAATAGGCCTTCCCCTGGTCGGGTGGCTTTCGGTGATACATCCAACGTGGAACAAACCTTTGATATGCCTCTTTCTTCAGGTGTTTCTTCCTTCGAGCATGTTTTTCATGGAGGGGATTTTGCTAATTCCCTTCCTTTGTCTACTTCTACTGCCCCGATCGCCAGCGGAGGGCAAGTTTTTGATGGCTTTTTTGTCAATCCTCCCACAACACAATCTATTTTGCAGGATTGTCCTGACTATTTATTTCATGATACTACTGTGACGACTACTTCTTTCGAATCTGGGGGACCTTCCGAGGGTCGGTTTGGGTCGAGGTCTGGTCGTCGAATCATTATTTCTGCTTCGGGCAAGGAGACCTCCGTTAGCCCCAACGAGAGAGATTCTCCTCGTCTGTTAGACGATCGATGCATCCTTGAGCAGGTTAAGGATATTACGTTGTCAGAGACTCCACGCCCTGACGGTGTCCCTTCTAATAGCGAATTGTCTGGCTCAGTTGAGCCTGATGCTTTGTCTTGGGATCTGGGTTTAAGCACCATTTTGCCTGGTGAGCTGAGGAAACTTGACGGTACTTCCAATGTACGCCTTGTTCAGTCGCTAGTTAAGATGTGCGAGCAGGTAGACATATCTTTCGATAATTTTCCCTACTTTTATTTCGATTTTCATGTTGTGTGAGGGTTTTTCTCATTCTTCTTTTTTTTCAGTCCAAATATTTTGCCCTTCAGCTGGGTGTGCAGAACGATAATCTGTGGAATAGTAAGGATGCTTACCAAAGACGGTTAGAGTCGGAATCGGCGAAGGTCGCAGGGCAGACTCTCCAGCTGCAGCTTGCCAATGATGATTTGAAAAAATTGCAAGAGGAAAAGTCTGTCTGGGAAAAAGAGAAAGGTGACTTGGTTCAGGCTGCTGCCCTAGCAGAGGAGTCTCGACGGCGGTCCTATGAGGAAGGATATGATGCTGGTTATCTAAAGCGTCAAGAGGAGTTGATGGCGTTTGCTGGCAACTTGACTCCTCGGAGGATTGTTTCTGCTAGTCGTCCTGCTGGCGATTCTTCTCAGTGATCTGTTCGACCTGGCAGTCCTTGGACTGTCTCTTTTTTTTTTTTTTTTCGTGCCCAACTTTTTTGTGTAGTTGTTTTGGGCTACATTTTTGTATTGGGAGAACAACTGAATTGGAAATTATGATCTTTTGTAGGCAGATTCTTGCCTTGATCAATTTTATTCTGTTGATATTCTTTGTTATGCACAATTTGCTTGTCATACATAAATATAACATCATGAAATAATCAGCATAGATTTGGCATACTTATATGATATTGATCCTTGCGTAGTATACCAAGAATGTAGAATAAGGTAGCTTAATCTTACTCGGTCATTTTATCAGTAATTGAATGATATATTGTTTGCTCTGCAAATCAAATCTTTTGTTGATCAACCCAGTATAGTCCCTTGGATTATATCCACCAACACGTTTTACGTCAAAATGTAGACAATAGGTCATTCGTATCGATAATAGCTGTTAAGGAACTCTCAGCATCTTGGTCGATGTTCAACCTATGCCCTGTAAATTTGTCTTTTTGGGATGTAAATCTTATATAAGTAGGCTATTGTCCCTTTTGTTGAACTCCGCTTTTCTTTTCATAAGACTAAGAGAAAATGTCCCTTTCAATATCTTCCAAAGCTTCATGTTTCTCAGCATTAACTTTGAACTATATGTTCCCCAATTGGTGTATCATTATACCATTTTTTTGATATGGGAGGAATTGGAAAATGTAGAAGTTTTGGTCAGATCTGACCTGTTCAGACCTCCTTCAGCAATTCTTTGGAAAATTAGGCAGTGACGGCCTTGCAGTCTAGCATGGTGGTATTAATCGTCTTTGTGACGACGTCAGATTTCTTGGACTCCAAAGGAGTTCTTGTATGGCTTAGTTAATGGTTACCCATATGATGTATTAGGCAGTGACGACCCTCGTAGGTCCGAACACCATATTTGCATGAGCGAAGAGTGTGTAAATCTCCTTAGTCCGGAGCTCGTTTAGATCTGCCTTCTGCTGCATTGATCGGAACGATCTACTTTTGTTTTTATTTCTGATTCAATGAGTCGATCAGTTAAGCGCCGTTCCAACTTATTACTTTTATTACTTTTATTCCTTGCATTCTCCTTTTTGTTGATGTCGTCATAATTTTATTTACGAGGAGCCTTTTCCGAGCAGATGGATTCATACTCAACTCGTATTCACGACTTAGGTGTATTGGCAGATCATTTTTAGATCGTTAGGAATAGGTCGAGGAGTGTTTATTGAGCGGATCAATGTATACTCAACTCTGTATAATTTAGACTTAAATTTTCATACAAAAAGTCTTTTTAGATCGTTAAAAACAGATCGAGGAGTGTTTATTGAGCGGATCAATGTATACTCAACTCTTTTATAATTTAGACTTAAGTTTTTATAACAAAAGCCTTTCTATATCGTTGAAAATAGATTCTAGGAGTGTTTATTGAGCGGATCAATGTATACTCAACTCTTTTATAATTTAGACCTAAGTTTTTATAACAAAAGCCGTTTAGATCGTTGAAAACGGATCGAGGAGTGTTTATTGAGCGGATCAATGTATACTCAACTCTTTTATAATTTAGACTTAAGTTTTTATAACAAAAGCCGTTTAGATCGTTGAAAACGGATCGAGGAGTGTTTATTGAGCGGATCAATGTATACTCAACTCTTTTATAATATAGACTTAAGTTTTTATAACAAAAGTCTTTTTGATTGTTGAATATATATCGAGGAGTGTTTATTGAGCGAATCAATGTATACTCGACTCGTTTTAATTTAGACTTAGGTTTTTATACCAAAAGTCTTTTTGATCGTTGAATATATGTCGAGGAGTGTTTATTGAGCGAATCAATGTATACTCGACTCGTTTTAATTTAGACTTAGGTTTTTATACCAAAAGTCTTTTTGATCGTTGAATATATATCGAGGAGTGTTTATTGAGCGGATCAATGTATACTCGACTCGTTTTTACTTAGACTTAGGTTTTAAATACCAAAAGTCCTTTTTAATCTTCGTAAACAATGACCGAGGAGTTTTTATTGAGCGGATCAATGTATACTCGACTCGTTTTAATTTAGACTTAGGTTTTATACCAAAAGTCTTTTTGATCGTTGAATATATATCGAGGAGTGTTTATTGAGCGGATCAATGTATACTCGACTCGTTTTAATTTAGACTTAGGTTTTTATACCAAAAGTCTTTTTGATCGTTGAATATATATCGAGGAGTGTTTATTGAGCGAATCAATGTATACTCGACTCGTTTTAATTTAGACTAAGGTTTTTATACCAAAAGTCTTTTTGATCGTTGAATATATATCGAGGAGTGTTTATTGAGCGAATCAATGTATACTCCACCCGTTTTAATTTAGACTTAGGTTTTTATACCAAAAGTCTTTTTGATCATTGAATATATATCGAGGAGTGTTTATTGAGCGGATCAATGTGTACTCGACTCGTTTTTACTTAGACTTAGGTTTTAATACCAAAAGTCTTTTTTAATCTTCGTAAACAATGACCGAGGAGTTTTTATTGAGCGGATCAATGTATACTCGACTCGTTTGTATGGTCGGATCGAGGAGTGTTTATTGAGCGGATCAATGTATACTTAACTCCTTTTGTCCCAATCTCAACCAATATGATAGTAGAATTCGAAGGAGTGATTACCGAAACAATCGATTTATAGAAATTGCTAAAATCTTTAATAATTGAACTGTAGGCTAAGGCCTTTATTACAAAGATTAAAACTTAATAAAATAAAGTAAAACAAAGCAGTATAATCTGCTAAAATTTATTTACCATAGTATTTTCTGAGGTTGACTGCGTTCCAAGTTCTTGGTAAGGCTGTTCCATCCAAGTGTGCAATTTTGTATGAACCTTTCTTTCCTACGCCAATGACAACGTAAGGTCTATCCCAATTTTGTTGTAACTTTCCCACATGCTTGGATACTTCTACCTTTTTCAAGACCAGGTCTCCTTCTTTGAAGGTTCGGATGCGTACTTTTTGATCGTATGCCTTTTCCATATTTGCTTTAGTGGCTTGCAGGCGTACATCGGCTTTTTCTCTCAAAGCTTCCGTCAAATCGACGTCACTTTCCCTTGTCTTTTCATTTATCTGATCATCGTACATCTCGATTCTTGGCGTTGGGATTAGAGTTTCAACAGGAATAACAGCTTCCGACCCATATACCAAGCTAAATGGGGTTTCCCCGGTAGAGCTCATGACTGTGGTTCGATTAGCCCAAAGTACTCCTGGGAGTTCATCAAGCCATTTTCCTTTGGCCGCTCCTAGTCTTTTTTTCAAGGATTTTATTATTTCTCGGTTCGCTACTTCGGTTTGTCCGTTCGCTCTAGGGTGCCCGACCGAAGTGAAATTTTGTTGAATCCCAAGTTTCGAACACAATTCTATTACCTGTTTTCCCGCGAATTGGGTTCCATTATCAGAAATTATGATCCTTGGGATGCCAAATCGACAAACTATGAATTTCCATAGGAAGTTGATCACTTGGAACTGAGTTATTCGTGCTAGGGCGATGCATTCTATCCATTTGCTGAAGTATTCTACGGCGACCAGGACATAAGTTTTCTTGGATCTAGCCGCTGGGAACGGTCCCATAATGTCCATTCCCCATTGATCGAAAGGCTAACATATCGGGATTGGGTGCATGATTTCTGCTGGTCGATGACATATATTAGCATGGACTTGGCAGTGATGACATTCTTGGACATACTGAGCGGCATCCTTATTGATGGTAGGCCAATAATAACCTGTTCTGAGACATTTTAAAGCTAATGCCCTTGCTCCGCTGTGATTCCCTGCGTCTCCTTCGTGTATCTCTCGTAGTATATCGGTGGTTTGTGATTCAGAGACGCATTTCAGAAGAATTCCTGATACTGATCTCCGGTAGAGTTTTCCTTCTACCAATGTATATTTTGGAGCTCGATATCTTATTTTCCGAGCTTCATTCTGGTCAAGCGGAAGTTTTCCCTCTCGAAGATAGTCTATCATTGGAGTCATCCAGTTTTCTTCAGCTTCTTCGATTTCCATTATATCGACTGCCGGTGTTTCGTCGATATCGATCGCCGGTGTATTAGAGATTAACCAGTTGATCACCCTTTCGGTCTTTCCGTCGTGGGATCCTGTGAACTTAGATATTTGATCGGCCCATTTATTTTCCGAACGTGGAATGTTCTGTATACCGAAGCTTTCGAATTTCTCAGCTAGTGTTTTCACTTTGGCGAGGTATTTAACCATATTGAATTCCTTAGCCTCGTATAGGCCTTCTATTTGTCTTTGCACTAACTCTGAATCGGTTAATACTTTAAGGCTTTTTATGTTGGCTTTGATCGCCATTTCCATCCCTGCGATTAACGCTTCATATTCTGCTTCATTGTTTGTTACGACGAAGTCCAATGTTATCGCATAATTTAAATCTTCTTTATTTGGTCCGGTGAAGTTTATTCCGGCGCCTCCTCCTTCTCAGCATGAAGCACCGTCAACATGCATTAACCAAGTTTGATCTTCTATGATCAAGATATCGTCGTTGAGGCTATTCGATAGTTCGGTTGCCTGTGTCGGAGTTTCTAGTAGAAAATCAGCGAGCACTTGGGCTTTAATCGCAATTCTCGGTTTGTAATCTATTTCAAATTGGCCGAGTTCGATTGCCCATTTGATTAGTCTTCCGGAGGCTTCCGGTTTCGCTAAGACTTGTCTCAGTGGTTGATTTGTTAAAACCACGATTTTGTAGGTTAAAAAGTAAGGTCGAAGTTTTCGTGCAGCCACTACTAAGGCCAGAGTGAATTTCTCAATTTCCAAATAATTCTTCTCCGCCCCTTGCAGTAATTTGCTTAAATAATAGACAGGCTTGTGTTCTGAACCTTCTATCTTGATTAGTACTGAACTAACGGCCGCGTCGGAGATTGAGATGTAGATATACAATGGTTCTCCTTCCGTCGGTTTGGCCAGCATCGGGGCTGTTGTTAAATATTCTTTGAGTTGGTCGAAAGCTCGATCGCATTCTTCGGTCCAAACAAAGTTTTTCGCTTTTCGAAGCATTTGGAAAAAGGGCAAACTTCTGTCTGCTGATTTTGATATGAATCTGTTCAATGCTACGATTTTCCCAACCAAGCTTTGTACTTGGGAGATGTTTTTGGGAGGCTTCATTTCAGTTATGGCTCGAATTTTTTCTGGGTTGGCTTCTATTCCTCGTTGGTGTACCAAATAGCCCAAAAATTTTCCTGACTTAACACCAAAAGTGCATTTCGCGGGATTTAACTTCATGCGGTATTTTCTCAAGATCCGGAAACATCGCTCAAGATGTTTTACGTGATGATGGGGGCTATTTCGCACCCTACTTACTATTCGAATCGAACGAAGCAGATAAGATCGATTCGACCAAACTTAACAGATCGGGATCACCTTGCAGACCCGGACCAAGTGCAGCTCGCTTCGATAGAAGATTGTACTCCGGACCCAAGAAGGATATTTGGGCCGAGTCCTATTAGGACTACGTTTCCTTGTAACACTAGGTTTAGCATTATATAAATACCTAGTTAATCATTGTATAAGACAACTTCGAAATTCCTGAACTCTGAGGATACAGGATTCAATATTGCTTACAACAGCACAATTCAATAATATTCAATATCATTACAAGAGCTTTAATCCTCATATAGGTGTGTTCTTAGCTTTGTTTTGTGGTTTTTACTTCTTGTTCTTGAATATTGCTTTTTCTTTGTAACCGAACCATCCGGAATAAAGTAACAGAGCCCTATACAATAAATATAAAAGTATCGCAAATCCCCGATATCACGAATTCACTGATACTCAATTAACCCGACGAAATCCGGTTAAATCAGTTGGCGCCCACCGAGGGGCTACGTTAATTATTCGATCGACACATGGCTCGCCCAAGAAAAAGCGCTCGCGGGAGTAATACAACCACCGGCCACAACACATCTGAAGATCCACAAGACAACAACAATAACGACATTCCCAACACCAATGAAAATCTCCCAGATACCCGTTCCCGTCAGCAGGAACACCAAGGAGATCTTAACGGTGCAATACAGGAAGAACCGGAAGTCCCTGAAATACCCGTTCCTCTCCCAGGCGCTCAGGAAAAGCTGAGACAAATAGCAATGCTCTTCAAATCACTCTCCCCAGAAGAATTGCTAGTTTTAGACTAAATTCCTCGAAACGTTACAGCTCCCAAGACAACTCCTGCACCAGGAGTGCCAAGGCCAAACGAACAAACCTCTCAACAAGCAGACAGCCCAGCAAGTGAGCGACGCGCATTGCGCAGCCCACAGCAGCGCAATTCTAAACCCTCCGATAACCGTCCCAGAGGAAAACCAGGTCGAAGAAGGCCACAGGCGGATCGAAGCGGATCGAAGGAACGAACAATAATCCCTATCGAGGATGACATAGATGATGCTATCCCAGATCGACCACGAACAGCTCGATTCTCGGAAAGAGAAATCGAGAGAATAGTACAGGAACGACTGGAACAGCGCCTACGATCTGTTCAAAACCCGTGGACCCGAACCGCGGAACTCCAGGAGAGCCTTGCAGCGTGTTCTCCCTTCTGTAGAGAAATAAAAGAAGCGCAATCTATTGGACAGGTCCCAGGTAGACTACCCCGATATGACGGAACCACCGACCCGGATGATTATATTTTTAGCTTCACTAACATAATGAATTTATACGCCCACTCTGCCGAATTCACCGCCAAGTTAATGGTGACCACATTCGAGGGCCTAGCGTTGGATTGGTTCGCAAAACAACCTGCCAACTCCATATTCAGCTTCCGGGAATTATGCAATAAATTGACCCAGCAGTTTGCCAGTCAGAAGAGACAAAAACTCCCGATGAGCTACCTAGGAACCATACATCAACAAGAAGGAGAATCCCTAAGAAATTGGTTGGCCAGATTCAACGTAGAATTACTCAAAATCGATTCTCCAAATATTGATTACATAATTTCTATCCTCTTCGATCTCACTAAAAACAGGCAGTTCGGAAATGCCCTCAGTCGAAAACAACCAAGAACGTTCGCCGACATCATGAGCTTGGCGTCTAAGTATATGACCCAAGAAGAGATGAATTCCTTTAAGGATAAAAACAAAAATAAATTCACAGCTTCAGGCTCCAAGCGGCATGATAAAATTCCTATTCAAAGACCCTTAGACTATGAGCGATCTTCCAGGAGAGGTAACGTTTTCCAACGACTGGAATATAGCAAAGCCGATCGAGAAAGACAACCTAATTACTACCAAAGACCAAGAAACCCTGAGCAACCAATCAGAAGCAGGGTGAATCAAGTAGAACACCCAAGATTAAATGCTCCAATGGAAGAAATATTGGAAGTCCTAGAAAGAAATAACTGGATTCCCGAGGCAAGGAAAATCGCTCAGCCCAGACCGGGGTCTAGAAACTATGATCAATATTGTAAGTACCACAGGGCACACGGGCATCTAACGGAAAATTGTTTTCACCTTAAGAGAGAAGTCGAAAAACTGATCGAGCAAGGAAAACTAGACGAATACATAGACCAAGATAATCGCAAAAGGGAAAGAAGTAGAAGCCCTCGAAACGGTAATCGAAGGAGAAGTTCTCATCGAAGGTCGCCCGAACGTCGACCTACTCAGGAGTTAAATCAGGACCAGATCAATGGGACTATCCATACAATATCCGGGGGACCCGCGGGTGGAGATAATCGTAATGCACGACGAAGGACAGCCCGATCCATAATTCGAAATTCTAAACATCCAAAAGAAATTTGGACTTTGGAAAACAGGCCGACAAATCACCAGCCGATCAGCTTCAACGAAGGCGAAGTACCTAAAAACATCATTTGGGACACAAAAGAAGATAACCCCGATTTTCCTATGGTAGTATCATTAGAGATAGCAAATTATAATGTAAGAAGAATCCTAATTGATAATGGAAGCTCGGCGAATATCATCTCCCGGGAGGTTTTAGCCCAAATGAACTTGGGACAAATAAACCTACAAAAAGTAGCTACGCCGTTAGTAGGCTTTGGAGGGTCCGAGATTATCCCCAGCGGAACAATATCTTTAAGTGTGTCACTTGGGAAGAAACCACTTAGGACAATGAAGTTGATAAAATTCCTAGTAGTGGAAACACCCTTCGCTTATAACGCTATACTAGGGCGACCAGCCCTTAACCTTTTCCGAGCTGTAGTCTCTACCTATCATCAGAAGATAAAGTTTCCGACCGATATGGGCATCGGAGAAATAACGAACGACCACTGTATGGCGTGGAATTGCTACAGCACATCGTTAACTTTGAAAGAACACCCTAAGTCAATTACTCCAAGCAAGAGAAAGATCGAAGATGATCTCATTAGAAATGAGGTTGAAATTCCTATTACTGATCGGTTAGATAAAAAGGGGAAAGAACCGCTAGACTTATCCTTGAAACCCCCAGAACATAAAGATATAATTCTAGTAAAAGGCGACTCGTCCAAAACGACAAGAATAGGTACAGAATTGAGCAGAGAAGGAGAAATAATGTTAATCGAATTCCTAAGAAATAATGTTGACGTCTTCGCCTGGAGCGCGAATGAGATTGAAGGAATTGATCCTCGGATAATCAAGCATACCTTAAAAATCGACCCTTCGGCGAAACCCGCTAGACAGAAGAAAAGAAATCATGGACCGGTAAAAGATAGAATTATCAAAGCCGAAGTAGAGAGATTGCTCGAAGCAAAACAAATCCGAGAAATACATTTCTCGGAATGGCTATGTAATGTTGTACTAGTAGCAAAGGGGGATAAAAAGGACAACAAATGGAGAATGTGTAATGATTTCACCAACCTTAACAAGTTATGTCCACGCGACCCATACCCTCTCCCAAGGATTGACTTATTGGTCGACTCGACTGCTGGCTTCGCGATATTCAGCATGATGGACGCCTTCCAAGGATTCTACCAAATATACATGGACGAGCGGGATCAAGAGAAGACTGCGTTCATAACCGAACAGGGAGTATACTGTTTTATTGTAATGCCATTCGGATTGAGGAATGCCGGCGCTACTTACCAAAGGTTAGTAAACTTAATGTTCAGGGAATTAATCGGAGAAATAATGGAAGTCTATGTAGACGACATGTTAGTCAAAAGTATGAATGAAGCAGATCACATAAAACATCTAGATCGATGTTTCCAAATCTTAAGAAAATACCGTATGAAGTTGAACCCTGCAAAATGCACCTTCGGTGTTAAGTCAGGAAAATTTTTAGGATACTTGGTACATCAGCGAGGTATAGAGGCCAACCCAGAAAAAATTCGGGCCATAACTGAAATGAAACCTCCCAAGACCATCTCTCAAGTACAAAGCTTAGTTGGGAAAATCGTAGCATTGAATAGATTCATATCAAAATCTGCGGACAGAAGCTTGCCCTTTTTCCAAACACTTCGAAAAGCGAAAAAATTCGCTTGGACCGAAGAATGTGAACGAGCTTTCGAACAACTCAAAGAATATTTGACGACGCCCCCGATGTTAGCTAAACCGACGGAAGGGGAACCGTTGTACATCTACATCTCCATCTCTGATACGGCCATTAGTTCAGTGCTAATTAAGATAGAGGGCTCCGAGCATAAGCCCGTCTATTATCTTAGCAGATTATTACAAGGGGCAGAGAAGAATTACTTGGAAATAGAAAAATTCACACTGGCCTTAGTAGTGGCCGCACGAAAACTCCGACCCTACTTCTTAACTTACAAAATCGTCGTTTTGACGAATCAGCCGCTAAGGCAAGTTCTAGCAAAACCTGAAGCCTCCGGAAGATTGATCAAATGGGCCATCGAACTCAGCCAGTTCGATGTAGACTACAAACCAAGGATTGCCATCAAGGCCCAAGTGTTAGCCGATTTTATATTAGAAACGCCAACACAGACTACTGAATCGTCGAGCAGCCTCAACGACGATGTCTTGATTATAGAAGATCAAACTTGGTTGATGCATGTCGATGGTGCTTCATGCCGAGAAGGAGGAGGCGCCGGAATCAACTTCACCGGACCAAATAAGGAAGATTTGAATTACGCGATAACATTGGACTTCGTTGTAACAAACAACGAAGCTGAATATGAAGCGTTAATCGCAGGAATGGAAATGGCGATCAAAGCTAACATTAAAAGGCTTAAAGTGTTAACCGACTCAGAGTTAGTACAAAGACAAATAAGAGGCCTATACGAAGCTAAGGAATTCAATATGGTAAAATACCTCGCCAAAGTAAAAACATTAGCCGAGAAGTTTGAAAATTTCGACATACAGAACATCCCACGTTCGGAAAACAGATGGGCCGATCAACTGTCTAAATTCACAGGAGCCCACGACGGAAAAACCGAACGGGTGATTAATTGGTTGATATCTTCTACACCGGCAGTCGATATCGATGAAACACCGGCAGTCGATATAATGGAAATAGATGAAGTCGAAGAAAGTTGGATGACCCCAATGATAGACTATCTTCGTGAAGGAAAACTACCATCTGATCAGAATGCAGCTCGAAAAGTAAAATATCGAGCACCAAAATATACGCATGTAAAAGGAAAACTCTACCGAAGGTCGGTATCAGGAATTCTCCTGAAATGCATCCCTGAGTCACAAACCGCCGATATACTGCGAGAAATACATGAAGGAGACGCAGGAAATCACAGCGGATCAAGGGCATTGGCCTTAAAATGTCTCAGGACTGGTTACTATTGGCCTACCATCAATAAAGATGCCACTCTATATGTCCAAGAATGTCATCACTGCCAGATCCATGCTAACATATGTCATCAACCAGCAGAAAACATGCATCCAATTCCAGTATGTTGGCCCTTCGATCAATGGGGAATGGACATTGTGGGGCCTTTTCCAACGGCCAGATCCAAAAAAGCTTACGTCCTGGTCGCTGTAGAATATTTCAGCAAATGGATAGAATGCATTGCACTCGCACGAATAACTCAATTTCAAGTGATCAACTTCCTATGGAAGTTCATAGTTTGCCGATTTGGCATCCCAAGGATCCTAATTTCAGATAATGGAACCCAATTTGCGGGAAAACAAGTAATAGAATGGTGTTCGAAACTGGGAATTCAACAAAATTTCACTTCGGTCGGACATCCAAGAGCGAACGGACAAACCGAAGTAGCAAACCGAGAAATAATAAAATCTTTGGAAAAAAGATTAGGTTCGGCCAAAGGAAGATGGCTCGATGAACTTCCAGGAGTACTATGGGCTAATCGAACTACAGTAAGAAGCTCAACCGGGGAAACACCATTCAGCTTGGTGTATGGGTCGGAGGCTGTTATTCCTGTTGAAACCCTAATCCCAACGCCAAGAATAGAGATGTTCGACGATCAAGAAAATGAAAAAGCGAGAGAAAATGACATTGATTTAACAGAAGCTTTAAGAGATAAAGCTGCTGTACGCCTACAAGTCACTAAAGCAAATATGGAGAAAGCATACAATCAAAAAGTTCGCATCCGAACTTTCAAAGAAGGAGACTTGGTCTTGAGAAAGGTAGAAGTATCCAAGCATGTGGGAAAGTTACAACAAAATTGGGATGGACCTTACGTCGTCATTGGCGTAGGAAAGAAAGGTTCATACAAAATTGCACACTTGGATGGAACAGCATTACCAAGAACCTGGAATGCGGTCAACCTTAGGAAATACTATGGTAAATAAATTTTAGCAGATTATACTGCATTGTTTTATTTTACTTTATCAAGTTTTAATCCTTGTAACAAAGGCCTTAGCCTACAGTTCAATTAGTAAAGATTTTTAGCATTTTCTATACATCGATTATTTCGGTTAACGCTCCTTGGAATTACACTATCATATTGATAAAAATTAGAACGAAACGAGTCGAGTATACATTGATCCGCTCAATAAACACTCCTCGATTTATATCAACGACAAAAAGGACTTTTTGGTGATGTACCCAAGTCTAAATTACAGATGAGTTGAGTAAACATCGATCCGCTCGATAAAAACTCCTCGATATATTCAAAAGCGAGTCGAGTATACATTGATCCGCTCAATACAAACTCCTCGCCCATATTTAAACGATTAAAAGGCTCATGGGTTAAGAACCTAAGTCTAATCAAAAAGAGTCGAGTAAACATCGATCCGCTCGATAAAAACTCCTCGATATATCTTCAGCGATCAAAAAGACTTTTTGGGTTAAAAACCTAAAGTCTAAAATTAAAAACGAGTCGAGTATACATTGATCCGCTCAATAAACACTCCTCGATACTTTTACAAACGAGAAAAAGACTTCTTGGTACTAAAAACCTAAAGTCTAAAATTAAAAACGAGTCGAGTATACATTGATCCGCTCAATAAACACTCCTCGATACTTTTACAAACGAGAAAAAGACTTCTTGGTACTAAAAACCTAAAGTCTAAAATTAAAAACGAGTCGAGTATACATTGATCCGCTCAATAAACACTCCTCGATACTTTTACAAACAAAAAAAAAGACTTTTGGTACTAAAAACCTAAGTCTAAAATTATAAACGAGTCGAGTAAAACATCGATCCGCTCGATAAAAACTCCTCGACATATCTTCAATGATCAAAAAAGACTTTTTGGGTTAAAAACCTAAGCTTAAATTGTAACAAGTTGAGTAAACATTGATCCGCTCAATAAACACTCCTCGATCTATTCCTAACAAACCAAAAGATCTGCTGAAACTCCTAAAGTTTTGAAGATGAATCATGTATGACTCCATCTGCTCGGAAATTGCTCCTCGTAGATAAAAATTATGACAAAATCAACGACAAGGAAGATGAAAGAGATAAAAATAATATTTTATTCATCAAGTCAGTTACATACAAAAATCCTACGTTACAAAGATCTGCTTGTTACTTAAAGATCATTACAATGATTTAGTCAATATGATCCTATAGGATCGGCTATCTTCACGACAATGTCCACGGAAACACCAATCTCCTCCCTAGTACCTCGTCGATTATGATAAACCACCTAAGAAGCATGCTGCTCAGGATGGTCGACTTCTTTGGTTCGATGGCCAGGCTCTGAAGATCAAATGTTCCTCCAGACTAAATGAGCATTACCAGCCAGATAACTAGCAATGCTCACTCACCCGTAAGAAGATACTGCTTTTACTTTATCTATAAAACATTTTACTCTAGAGCAGCATCTCTTCGGGACCGTCGTGAAACGGTAAGTTTACCAGCCACCCCGGCAGTCTATCACTCCGGAAGTCACATCCAAGAGCGAGGGTGACTGGCAAGTATGAACCCCCCATGTGCAAACGGAAACCACAGACCTCTAATTGATGAAGACTAAAGCGGAGGCCTCATGGGACCCGTTAGTACAAGGAAGGGCTGACATGGGACCCGTCAGTACAAGGTAGATGAACATCAAATTATTACAGAGTGAATCATGATAATGTGACTTTTTGAATATTATGGGATCTGAGGGCAGAATAAAATCCAAAGAAGTTGAGATCTCCATTCTCTTTGGAAAATTGCAAAGGAAGAATGCAAACCACCACCCTATTTATAGGGATAGACTCAAACAATCCAACGGCTGAAAAAGCATTTGATCAACGAACACAGATGCGACCCCTCGACTCCCCGCAATAAATGCAAGTAAGTTGGAATGGCACAAATCTAATCGCCACAACTAGTCGATAACAAAAGAGGCAATAGATCGATATGATCATATCTAAAAATCGCAGCAAAAAGGACAGTTGCTCGATAAGAGATAAAAGACCAAACTTTTCACCATACGAGGCACGTCACCGCCTCATACATCGTATGGATGACCAGTGACTAAGCCATACAGGAACTCCTCTCGAATCCAAGATATCTGATATAGAAATCAGGAGAATAGTCCTCCTTATTCAAAACAGCAAGGACGTAACTGCCTAACATACCAAAGAATTGCTTAAGGAGGTCTGAATAGCTCAGATCTGACTAAGACTTCTACACTTTCCAATTCCTCCCATATCAAAGATATGCTATAAACGAAACATCGCTTGAAGAACAAGTACTTCCAAGTTGATAATGAGAAACATAAAAGATTCGGAGGATACTGAAAGGGTTATTTTCTCTTAGTCTTAAAAAATGAGAAAAGAAGAGTTCAACAAAAGGTATAAAAAGCCTCCTTATATAAAAGTTTGTGTCACAAAAGGACAATTTTACAACGTCAGTTATCGAACATCGACCAAAATGTTGAACGTTCCCTAAATCAGATCGATCCGAATAAGCCTACTATCTGCATGATTATGCGCAAACATGATTTTAAATATAACCCAAGGGACTATACTGGGTTGATCGACAAAGATTGGATTTGCAAAACAAACATCGAGATCAAAGCTACCTTATTCGGCATTCTTGGCAAAGATCAATTTCAGATAAGTATGCTAAACAATACTGATTATTTTACGATGATTATATTTATGCATAAAGGCAAATTGTGCATAACAAAGAGAAGAAAATAGATATAGGCAAGAATCAGCCTGAAGGTTAATATTTCCAATTTAGTACTTCTCCCATTACAAAAATTTTCAGCCCAAACAAGTGCACAAAAGTTGGGCGATAAAAAAAAAAAAAAAAAAAAAAAAAAAAAAAAAAAAAAGACAGTCCAAGGCCTGCCAGGACGAACAAAGATCACTGGGAAGGACGGTCAGTAGGCCGACTACTAGAAACAGTCCTCCGAGGAGTCAAATTACCAGCAAACGCCATCAGCTCCTCTTGACGCTTCAGATAACCAGCGTCATACCCTTCCTCATAGGACCGCCGTTGAGACTCCTCTGCAAGGGCAGCAGCCTGTATTAAATCATTTCTCTCTTTTTCAAGAACAACTTTATCAGCCTCCAATTTTTGGAGATCATCTCTGGCAATCTGAAGCTCCAGCGTCAGCCCTGCAGCTTTAGCTTTTTCCGACTCTAACTGACGTTGATAAGCACGCTTACTCGTCCACAGTTCGTCATTTTGCACACCCAGCTGGAGTGCAAAATACTTGCCCTAAAAAAGCAGAAAAAGTAAGAGAAACCGACACACAACAAGGCATTCAAAACAAAAATATTCAGAATATGTTTACCTGCTCACATATCTTCACCAGAGATTGAACAAGGCGAACGTTGGAGGTACCTTCGAGCCTCCTCAACTCGCCGGGCAAAATTGTGCTCATACCCAGATCCCAAGATAAAGCATCAGGCTCAACTGAGCCATGCAATTCACTATTGGAAGGGACACCATCAGAACGAGGTGTCTCTGACAACATAATATCTTTAACTTGCTCGAAGATACATCGATCATCTAATAGACGAGGAGATTCTCTCCCATCGGGACTAACAGAGGTCTCCTTGCCCGAGGCAGAAATAACCGTTCGACGACCAGACCTGGAACCGGTACCACCTCCAGAAGGTCCTCCTGATTCAAAGGATGTAGTCATTACAGTGGTATCATGAAACAAAAATTCAGGACAATTCTGCACAATAGATTGTGTCGTAGAAGGATTGACAAAAAAGCTATCTCCAGCTTGCCCTCCGCTTACAGTGGGAGCAGTAGAAGCAGACAAAGGAAGGGAAATAGCAAAATCCCCTCCGTGGAAAACGTGCTCAAAAGAAGAAGTGTTGGAACTAACAGCTATATTATAAGCCGGTTCTTCGTTGGACATATCCCCAAAAGGTAATCGACCAGGGGAAGGCCTGTTTCCTTCCTGAGTGGAAGAAGAAAAGATTGGTTCTGAAAACGACGAGTTTACCACGGAAAAAGGTTCAGAGACAATACAACGAGTATCGATCTCCGACCTAATTGTCGGGGACGAACGAGGAGGCTCTATCGACGGCCCATCTCTTCGAGATTTTTTAGATCTATTATCTCTAGCGCCCTCACGAGAAGGTCGCTTCGAAGTATTACCAAAAAGGTTAATCATGATCGGACTGTAGAAAAATACAAATTAATATCGAGAAAGTTTATCGACTAGCTAAAGAAAGAGTATTCTGTTAAGAGAGGAGTATAGCAGTAAAAAACAAGTCCAATTTTTACCTTTCGTATTTATACTACACGAAAGGACGCGACAGACCTAAAGAAAGGGCGCGAAACAGGAAAACTGACCTTGGAGCAAACGCTGGAATTCGAAAAGACACACACATAATGATTACGGCAAATTAAATGACTTGTCTGAATTATTACGGCAAAAGTGAAAAGACACGACTGACAGAATACGAAGCGTTTAACGTACAAAATAAGCTAAAGTTACAGTTAAATCTACGAGGAAATAATTACAAAGATTATTTCAAAAGTGAATCACTATTTCTAGAAGCCTAATCGCTATTCGGAATCTTCTGTTCGCTACCGACGTCCTCAGTCATGCATACGTCGTTTTCTTCTTCTTCTTCATCCTCTGGATCGATAAAAGTGTCATCGAGCTCATCATTAACATCAGAAGGAGGAATCGGCAATGGATTCCCAAATTCTTCGACAAGATGAGCCAGTGGAAAACCTTGATATTCAACATCTGGAACCTCGGAAGAAGAATAAAGTTTACCATAGGACCGACCATCCGATACACCAATGCCGTATGAACAGGAGAATTAAGGAACTCGCGAACGACTCTCTCATCGGGATTCCTACCGTATCGATCCCTAAGTCCACTAAGTGGGACATCCTTTTCATACTCCTCTAAAGAAGTTTCAAGGTTTAATACTTGAGATTCAAGCTCACTAATTCGAGTCGTGCTCTGTAACTGCAATTCCTCTAACTTTCTAGCCGTTTGATTGGCCTGCTCTTGAGCACGAGAAATCTCCATCACCCTATCTATTATTTCTTGGTCTTCAGTCCCGGTAGCACGAGTCTCTACGACGGGAACGGAAGAAGATGTTGAGGGACCAACCTCCGAACCAGAGGATTTATGGAGTAAAGCTTTATGCTTCTCTTCCAGAAACTCGCACTGTTGTTTCCAGAGTGCATTTTCATAGGCGTATGACGCAAGACAAGTTTTGGTCTGAAGAACAAAAAGAGCAAGAAAAAGAGATGGATTAATAAATTAAGGAAGACCTTTAAATATGATTAAAGTAAAAAAAAATGTCACCTTCTCGGCGTAAAGAGAAGCTCGCTGGAATTTCTCCAGAGGATCCTTATGAAGAAGCTTATTGAGATCACGAGTGAAAACACTAGACAAAAGAACGCGAGTTGCCTTATCGACTGCGTTCTCACTATCATCATGAATAAGAGAATCCTTCTCGGAGTAACCAGCGGCCCTCCTTCCCTCTAAATGATCCTCGATCATCTCAACCAGAGTAGGTTTTGGATGTCTATCTCCGAGTAAAGAAAGGTCGTCACCTGAACGTCCATAGTAACTCCTCTTTCTATCAACTGGATTATTAGTAGGATGAGGCATCGACCAGCTACGACATCCTCGGATACCCAAAGATGTTCTAAGGTGAAGAGGAGGATAACCAGATCCCGTGCCCTGACGAATGGGAGACTCACGAGAAGAATCTAGAGATTCCCCTCTATTATCCTCGGACTCATGGCCCAACTCCAGTTTCCTTTTTCGTGAAGCTCTCTGCTCGATGGGATTGTTCTCTACGGATTTTGAAGATTTCGACAGTACCATTTTTCCCTTCAAAGAATGCCGAGAGTTTTCTACCATATGAGCTAAAAAAAAAAAAAAAAAAACAAAGAAACAAAGTAAAAGTTAATTTTTCCATATAAGAGGTATAGTTACAGCAATAAGATAAAATAAAGTACTAACCAAGGGATTCAGAAGATGAACTGATGGGAAAGTTATGAACACTTAACCCCGCCTTACGAAGGAAAGCTTCCCCGATCAAAAGAGCACTTTGATATTTGTTTGCGCGCATTTCGGGGATTTCAGTGATAAACTGTACGTCGTCAGGGATAAGTTCTCCAGTCGAAGAGCGACCTCCAGGAATCCAACTGGAACCATGATCCCATGAAAAAGGCATGGTCGAACCATCCGCCAAGCAAAAATTAGATGGAGGACGAACGAAGAAGAAATGAGATTTCCATGAAGGATTACTAGAAACAGGGGCGTCAAAGATTGCTCGACTAGGCCGCTGACTAGCAAAGAAATATCCACGATTTGAAGAACTAGAAATATTAAAGCAAAAAAGCTGTGTAAAATTACGAAAGGAAGGTTTAAAGCCCTTCGCAATCATCAAAACCGAAAAACAAACCAGAAAAGCAACGGAATTTGGAACCAGCTGTGTCAAGCACACACTGAAAGTTTTCAAAACTTCGAGAAAAAGGGGAGACAAAGGAAGACGCAATCCACTATTGAAGTGAGCCGTATAAAAGGCTCGACATCCCTCCGGGGGAGATGTGACCCTATCAGTAGAAGAAAGAAGAATTATCTCAGAACCTTCCGGAAAATATTTGGCGTAATTATTTACAACATCTGGGAATGTTTCCGCTGTATATGCGCAAGCTACGTCCTCAATCGGTTCAGAAACCTGAGGAACAGTACCTTTGCCCTTTTTGGCTCGGGCAGCCACGTCTGCATCAGAAAGGATTCGTACTTTGAAAGTATCTTCTACGGGAACAACGAAGTCAGATACTGTAGATTGCTCGCTCAAAGGATTAGGGTGCATCTCCTCATCGTGATCAGGAGCGACGATCTCTCTAGAAGAAGAAGAGGAGTTTCTTACAAAAGCCATATATTCTGCTTTCCCAAAGATGAAGATCGACAAAAGAGAAAATTTTATGAGATAAACGACCAGGCAGGAAAATGGGTACAGGTTATAAGGAAGTATGAAAGAGAAATGGCAACTTGAAAGTCACCTATTTATAACAAAATGAGAAAAGACGTTTCAAACTTATTGCAGCTACTCATATTCCCGCCAACAACGGAAGGATACGAAGAGCCTCCTGAATAGACGCGTGGCGATCCGTAATTCGACAGAGAAAACGACTATCTATGATATGTAGCACTCTTTTCCTTATTTAAGATTTTTTCCCACAGGGTTTTTTCTTAAGTAAGGTTTTTAATGAGGCTCCATTCATAGAAAAGAAACAGTCGTAAAGATTTATCTACTTCTACGAGCTTCTTTTATCTATACGCTCGAAGAAGTGAGGGAGTACTGATGGGGGCTATTTCGCACCCTACTTACTATTCGAATCGAACGAAGCAGATAAGATCGATTCGACCAAACTTAACAGATCGGGATCACCTTGCAGACCCGGACCAAGTGCAGCTCGCTTCGATAGAAGATTGTACTCCGGACCCAAGAAGGATATTTGGGCCGAGTCCTATTAGGACTACGTTTCCTTGTAACACTAGGTTTAGCATTATATAAATACCTAGTTAATCATTGTATAAGACAACTTCGAAATTCCTGAACTCTGAGGATACAGGATTCAATATTGCTTACAACAGCACAATTCAATAATATTCAATATCATTACAAGAGCTTTAATCCTCATATAGGTGTGTTCTTAGCTTTGTTTTGTGGTTTTTACTTCTTGTTCTTGAATATTGCTTTTTCTTTGTAACCGAACCATCCGGAATAAAGTAACAGAGCCCTATACAATAAATATAAAAGTATCGCAAATCCCCGATATCACGAATTCACTGATACTCAATTAACCCGACGAAATCCGGTTAAATCACGTGATCCGCTTCGTTCATGCTTTTGACTAACATGTCGTCTACATAGATTTCCATTATCTCTCCTATTAACTCTTTGAACATTAGGTTTACTAACCTTTGGTAAGTAGCCCCGGCATTCCTTAAGCCGAATGGCATTACTATAAAGCAATATACCCCTTGCTCGGTTATGAACGCAGTCTTCTCTTGGTCCCGCTCATCCATGTATATTTGATAAAACCCTTGAAAGGCATCCATCATGCTGAAGATCGCGAAACCTGCGGTTGAGTCAACTAATAAGTCGATCCTTGGGAGGGGATATGGGTCGCGTGGGCATAACTTGTTAAGGTCGGTAAAATCATTACACATTCTCCATTTATTGTCCTTTTTATCCCCTTTTGCTA
This sequence comes from Penstemon eatonii, assembly GCA_038501285.1. Lineage (NCBI taxonomy): Eukaryota > Viridiplantae > Streptophyta > Magnoliopsida > Lamiales > Plantaginaceae > Penstemon > Penstemon eatonii. The sequence continues at coordinate 13,871,983 of CM076710.1, read as the reverse complement.
CTAGAACAACATTACATAGCCATTCTGAGAAGTGTATTTCTCGGATTTGTTTTGCTTCAAGTAGCCTTTCTACTTCGGCTTTGATAATTTTGTCTTTTACTGGCCCGTGATTTCTCTTCTTTTGTCTAGCGGGTTTTGCCATGGGGTCAATTTTTAGTGAATGCTTGATTACTCGAGGATCAATTCCTTCAATGTCATTCGCGCTCCAAGCGAAGACGTCGACATTATCTCTGAGGAAGTCGATCAACATTACTTCCCCTTCTTTGCTCAATTCAGTACCTATTCTTGTTGTTTTGGACGAGTCCCCTTGTACTAGAATTACATCCTTATGTTCTGGTGGCTTTAAAGCTAAATCTAGCGGTTCTTTTCCCTTTTTATCTATTCGATCAGTACTAGGGATTTCAACTTCTCTTCTAACGAGATCGTCTTCGAGTTTTCTTTTGCTCGGGGTAATTGACTTGGGGTGATCTTTCAAAGTTAATGAGGTGCTGTAGCAATTCCATGCCATACAGTGATCATTCATTATTTCCCCGATACCTCTATCGGTTGGAAACTTAATCTTCTGGTGATAAGTAGAGACAACGGCTCGGAATAGGTCGAGGGCTGGTCGTCCTAATATTGCGTTATAAGCGAAGGGTGTTTCTACCACTAGGAATTTTACTAGCTTCAACGTCCGGTGCGGTTTTTTTCCGAGTGATACACTTAAGGTTATTGTTCCGCTAGGGACGATTTCGGACCCTCCAAACCCTACTAACGGCGTAGCTACTTTCTGTAGATTTATCTGTCCCAAGTTCATTTGGGCTAAAACCTCCCGGGAGATGATATTTGCTGAGCTCCCATTATCGATTAGGATTCTTTTGACATTATAATTTGCTATTTCTAGCGACACCACCATCGGGAAATCGGGGTTATCCTCTTTTGTGTCCCAAACGATGTTTTTAGGCACTTTGCCTTCGTTAAAGCTGATCGGCTGGTCGTTTGATGGCTTGTTTTCCAGAGTCCATATTTCTTTTGGGTATTTTAAGTTTCCAATTATGGATCTGGATGTCCTTCTTCGGGCGTTACGACTATCCCCGTCCGCGGGTCCCCCGGATATTGTATGGATAGTCCCATTGATCTGGTCGTGGTTCATCTCCTGCGTAAGACCATGCTCGGGTGACCTTCGACGAGAACTCCTTCTTTGATTATTATTCCGAGGGCTTCTGCTTCTTTCCCTTTTGCGGTTATCTCGCTCTATGTAGTCGTCTAGTTTTCCCTGTTCGATTAGTTTTTCAACTTCTCTTTTAAGGTGAAAACAATTTTCCGTTCGATGTTCGTGTGCCCGATGGTATTTACAGTATAGGTCATAGTTTCGAGATCCTGGTCTGGGCTGAGCGATTTTCCTCGCTTCTGTGATCCAGTTATTCCTTTCTAGAACTTCCAATATTTCTTCCATCGGAGCATTTAACCTTGGGTGTTCTACTTGATTCACCCTGCCTTTGACCGGTAGTTCGGGGTTTCTCGGTCTTTGATAGAAATTAGGTTGCCTTTCTTGGTCGGCTTTATTGTATTCCAATCGCTGGAAAACGTTGCCTTTTCTAAAAGATCGCTCATAATCCACGGATCTTTGGGCCGGAATCCTATCATTCCGTTTGGAGCCTGAAGTTGTGGCTTTGTTTCTGTCTTTATCTTTAAAAGAATTCATCTCTTCTTGGGTCATATATTTAGACGCCAAGCTCATGATGTCGGCAAACGTTCTTGGTTGTTTTAGACTGAGGGCATTCCCGAACTGCCTATTCTTCGTGAGGTCGAAGAGAATAGAAATTATGTAATCGATATTTGGGGAATCGATTTTGAGTAACTCCACATTAAATCTCGCCAACCAGTTTCTTAGGGATTCTCCCTCTTGTTGGTGTATGGTTCCTAAGTAGCTCATCGGGAGTTTTTGCCTCTTCTGACTGGCAAACTGCTGCGTCAGTTTGTTGCATAATTCCCGAAAACTGAATATGGAGTTGGCAGGTTGTTTGGCGAACCAGTCCAATGCGAGTCCTTCGAATGTGGTCACCATCAACTTGGCGGTGAATTCCACAGAGTGGACGTATAAGTTCATTATATTCGTGAAGCTAAAAATATAATCATCCGGGTCAGTGGTTCCGTCATATCGGGGTAGTCTACCCGGGACCTGTCCAATGGATTGGGCCTCTTTTATTTCTCTGCAGAAGGGAGAACAGGCCGCAAGGCTCTCCTGGAGTTCCGTGGTTCGGGCCCACGGGTTTTGAATAGATCGTAGGCGTTGTTCGAGTCGCTCCTGCACCATCCTTTCGATTTCTCTTTCCGAGAATCGCGTTGCTCGTGGTCGATCTGGGATTGCATCATCTATGTCATCCTCGATAGGGATTATTGTACGTTCCTTGGACCCACTGCGCTCCGGCTGTGGTTTTCTTTGTCCTGGTTATCGGAGGGTTTAGAATTGCCCTGTTGCGGACTGTGTAGCGAGCGCCGCTCACTTGCCGGGCTGTCGGCTTGTTGAGAGGTTTGATCGTTTTGCCTTGGCGCTCTTGGAGCAGCAGTTGTCCTGGCAGCCCTAACGTTTCGAGGAATTTGATCAAGTACGAGTAATTCTTCTGGAGAGAGTGATTTAACGAGCATTGCTATTTGTCGTAGTTTCTCCTGAGCGCCCGGGAGAGGAACGGGGATCACAGGGACTTCCGGTTCTTCCTGTATTGTACCGGGAAGACCTCCTTGGGGTTCCTGCTGACGGGGGTGGGTATCCTGCAAATTCTCGTTGGCGTTGGGAGCGTTATTGTCATTGTTGTCCTGTAGATCTTCAGATGTGTTATGACCGGTGGTTGTATTACTTCTTGCTCCGATACGAGCGCTTTTCCTTGGGCGAGCCATGTGTCGATCGAATAATTAACTAGCCCCACGGTGGGCGCCAACTGATTTAACCGGATTTAGTCGGGTTATTGGTATCAGTGAATTTGTGATACTGGGGGTATTCAATATATATATTTTATAGGGCTCTGTTACTTTATTCAGGATGGATCAATCTCAAGGAAGAGCTATATCATAAGAACAGAAAGTAAATATTTAAACCAACGTAGAAATAACACAAATATGAAGAGAAAGCTCTTTCTTTATTGAATAATTGTGAGTTGTGCAGTTGATGCAGAATTTAATGGCGTATTTGCCTTGTGATTCAGAGTTTTCAGAGTTGTTTAATACAATGATTGACTAGGTATTTATATCATACTAAACCTAGCGTTACAAGAAAATATAGCCCTAATAGGACTCGGCCCAAATATCCTTCTTGGGTCCGGAATATAGTCTTCTAGTCGATGAGAGCTGTATTCGGCCGGGTCGATAAGATGATCCCAAACAGCCTGATTTAGTAGAACCGATCTCATGATCTTTAGTCGATCCGCACAGTATGTAGGGTGCGAAATAGCCCCCATCACATGAACAGACATAAGAATTCACCTTCTACAAGAAAAAAATTATAACAAAAAACCATTTAACCAACACTCACAAGAATAACACAAGAACAACTAAATAAACAAGATTTTCTGTAATTCTGAAAACAAGAAAGAAAATTGACTGAATAAAAAAGGGGTAGAAAGCAATGAAAATACAGATATTGCCTCCCCCTTTGACCAAAATAACAATTGTACCTGCAAAAACAATTCAATTAAATAAAACTCCTATATAAAATTAGGTGAATTAAAGTGATGAGAAAATAAACAAGAAGAGAGAAACTTGCCTGCGGGAGCAATGAAAGGAATGTACAGAGGACACCATGGGACGATGATGCTAATTGGGCCAGTGCATAGGAAGGCATGAAATCCACGACTGCATACCATGAATTCATCAAAAAAAAATTATTCAGTCAAACAGAAGTACCTAAATCAGAACACCATCTACATAAATCAATAATTACAGCTACAAGAAAAGTCAATCGAAACACCAGGTATACAAATTACTAATTGCAGTTAGAAGAAGAGGGACCTAACACTCATGGAAAAAAAATAGATTGTTAACAAAAATGTAATTAGAAGGAAGAAGAAACAATAGCTTATCACAAAGCACCAGCAGATGCAGGTAGATGCAATGACAAAAAGTATAAAGCAAGCAACCTGAAAAAGAAAAGCACAGGGAGAAACCAAATGTTAAACAGAAAGAGTACCTTACTGCAAGGAACAAGAATAAGAGACAATTTTCACATCAAAAAATGATGAAAAAAAAAAGGTAAAAAGAACAAGAAGCAGCGCAAGTCTAATAAAGCAAGTGAGTGAAAGTAAACCTGAGAGAACAACACACTAAAGCGGTGAAATAAGCTGCAGAACGCAGCGAACACCTACATCACTCAAAGCTACAGAATGCAGCAAGAAAAAATAACTGATCACTCAAATAAACCCAAATAGAGTGATAATAGAAAAAAATTTATCCGGGAAAGTTAAGGCAAATGTATCTCATAAATAGACAAACAGAAAATAAGATAAATAACAAATTCTCCAACAGATAAGCACAACTCACAGCAAAGCCATAGGAAGAAGTAAGGTCACCTTTTTTGAGCAAGAAACAATGTCTTACCTTCTGCTTTGGCAATTAACAGTTCCCTGAATCTTACCCTCTTCATCATGTTCTGTAATGAAGAATTAACCTCTCTTTCATGTTCAAGGACATATTCTTTTCTATACCAAAAGATCAATAAAAAAATTTATTTTAATCTATCGAAGGTGTTAGTTTCTAACATGGAAAAGAACAGAACATTACCCAACCTAAATCAAATTCCTGGAACATTTCTTGTCAATGATTCGAAATTATCTCTCCTTCGATAAAGACTTATTTAAGACTTTTGATGGGGAGTAGATAAAATTGGGTATATAAGTAAAATATTTTTTTTAAACTAAATATAAAGCTGATAATGTCTATCATCCATCCGTATCAAACCTGTCAACTGAATTACATCAACAAATTAAACAAAAACTACTAAATATCCATGAAAAGTGATGCCCTCAAATAACAAATTCAAAATTCAATTGATCATTTAGACTTTAAGAATGCCAATGGAAAGTACAGTTATGAGTACCCTCCAAATTAGGCTCTTATACAGAAGCAGATGCTACATTATTCGTTGGTCCAACTTGAGCACCTGATCCAGCATAAAAAAGTTTACATCAATACACAAAAACATATGATTTGAGTGAAAAATAATAAACATAATTCATCAATAACAATAAACGAAATAGAGAATAATGAATATAGTATAGCAAAAGCTTTTCTATTGATATCAGATAGCCAGAGTATGTAGGCGTAAGCTCTTAATCGTAGTCCCTAAATACAATGATAATCTAGGTATTTATGTGATATTAACCCTAGCTTTACAAGGAAACATAAACCTACTAGGACTCGGGGTATTGATCCTTCAGGAACTCAGATTTCGACCTCGATCGATATGGACAGATATCTCTGGTCGGATCGAATGGCTTGTTAATGAATTAGCTTCCTGGTCGAGCCGATCGAGTATCGTCTAGTCCTTCTGAGTGTTATATGGGGTGTAAAACAGCCCCCATCAGTACTCCCTCACTTCTTCGAGCGTATATGCAGTAGAAGCTCGTAGAAGTAGATGGTCTCATACGACTATCTTTTCTATGAATTGTGCCTCGTTAAAAACCTTACTTGGAAAAAAACCCTGTGGGAAAAAATCCTAAGCAAGGAAAAGAGTGCTACATTTCATAGAAAAAATCCTAAGCAAGAAAAAATCCTTCGACCCCTCCAGGTTGCTCGGTTGGATTGCTATTCGGAATAATCAGAGCCTTTCCGTAGTTGATCTCAGGCGCAGGAAAAGAGCATGAGCTGAGCCCAGCCAAACGCAAAACCGCCTCTTGAGTCATCAATGGAGTCTGATGAAGGTCGGCTCGAAGGGATTGCAGGAGTTCGTCTGAAATCTCATGGCACATATTTCCCCTAAGACGTCGTCTGCCATAGATCCACGACTTCGCCCCGGGCCATACGTGTGAAATAGGCTCGGGATTATCCGCAGAAGACGGAGAGTCTGGGCCACGAACAAAAAAAGAACTCTTGTTTCCAGCCTTTTGAATTGCTACTAACATTGGTCGATAAAATTAATATATTCGGCCTCTGAGAAAAGTATACATAACCAGCGTTCGAAGCCCTGGAGGAGCTGATCTGGAAAATTCGCCAGAAATTTTGGAAAGCTGCCTTATTTCCTTTAGCCTTCATCAGGACACAAAAGGCTATTATGAGTCGGATCGAATTCGGTAGAATTTGAGAAGCAGTAAGCTTGAAAGCCTCCAAAATGCTGCGTATCAAAGGCGGGAATGGAATACGTAAACCATAGAAGAACTGTTTAGCATAAAAAGCTTGACACTCTTCAGGAGGATCGGTGACTCGCTGTTCTAGGGTCGGAATGACGATCGAGTACTCGGTGCCAATATACTTGCCAAACTCTGCCTCCAATTCCTCTCGGTCTCTTTCAGTATAGCGGCAAACAGTTTCATCTGCCCTATCCTCGGTCATATTCAGCCCCGCACTGGTCGACGGCTCTACCCAATTAAAGATTGTAACCACAACCCCGTCGCCTATGATATATTTCTTTTGCTCATTCTTCCCTAAGGGGAGGTCGTCATCCTCTTCGACTTCTTCATCAGAGACTGACACCTCACTCGAACTATCATCTCCATTGTCCTCTGATTCGTTATCCGATTCTCCCTCCTCTCTGTTGGAATCGGAATTGGGGCTCGGATTTTCGGTAAAAGACGGTCGAATTTCCTCGGTCTGCCTCTCCTCAGGACCACTCTCTCGGTCTTCCACTACTTGTGACTTGCCTTTCCGATCTACGGTGCCGGACATATTGAATGTATGAAAATTGGTCGAAGAAATTGCTAAAATTTTCTTATCGATCTGTTCGCTCCGATCTAGGGTTTTCTTAGAACTTATGCAGATTAGCGACCCACGATCAGCATATTTATACAGGGACAAAATGGGAAATTGCAAACTAGTCCCCGAGTAACCGCGACGGTTGAACTCCCCCTAGGTGAATTCAAAATTATATTTCCAATAATTGCACGTATGACCCCCTACACTTTTCGGAATCATGAACTGAAGTCCGACGTTTGAAAAGATGTTTTTTCTTGGATATCAATTCCATATTATCCCGTCGACCCACAGATAACCAAGGTAATTTCAAGACGATGCCATTATATCGTTTCCAAGATATGCACTCTTTTTCCCTAGCTCAGTTTTTATCCCAAAGGGTTTTTCCGAGTTAGATTTTTAACGAGGCATATCCGAAACTTATCATAAAATGGCTCGTCTCATCTAGCGTTCGGAGCAATTTATACTTCTTCGAGCTTAAGCTCCTCTTTACGCTCGAGAAGTGGGGGAGTATTGATGAGGGATAACTTGGATTCAGCATTACTACGGTCTAGCAAGGTCGAAATTCACTGATCTCGACCTTGTTAGAGCATATATTCGAGCCCTAAACTCAGGAAATCTTACGCTGATTATACAGAGAAAGCTTAGGGTCCAAAATCACTGTTGGGCCGAGCTCAGGCCCATGCCCGTGGGCTTAGAAGATGCACATCTACGGGTGATTCATCTGGTCCCAGATCTCAGCTATAAATACCCCAAGCATTTATGACGACGACACAACTTCCCAGGTGCTCTTCTTCCGAGGCTGCTGCTCGGAACTACTTAAGAAGCATAGTATATGCTACTTTATATGTATTTCACCCTCTAGCTTGTACGGCATCCAATAGTGCTCGGATAGGACTCTTGTTATTTGTAATTTGTACACATTCATTCCGAATACAATACTATTGATCTTTTACCTCAGTTCATTTATATTTGCACGGCATTTTACACCACCCAGATCGAACAAACGAAAATGCGTAAGATCATAGTTGATGCTTCAACCAAAGTATTTGTGCACAGCAAGCTCCAGCAGCTATGTACTCAGCTTCAGCAGTAGAGTTAGATACTGAAATCTATTTCTTACTCACCCATGAGATCAGACGACTACCTAAGAATTGACAAGCACCTGTTGTGCTCTTTCTATCAATCTTGCAGCCAGCAAGGTCAGAATCGGAATATCCTATCAGCTCAAATCCAGATTCTCTAGGGTACCATAATCCCAATTCTTGAGTGCCTTTTAAGGTATCTAAGTATCCTTTTGGCAGCCAGGGGATAAGATTCCTTAGGATTCGATTGATATCTCACACAAACCCCAACAGAGTACATGACATCAGGTCTGCTAGCTCTTAGATATAACAGTGACCCAATAATGCCTCTGTACTTGGTTATATCCACTTATTTGCCATCTTCATCTTTATCCAAACGAAGTCCAGTAGACATAGGAACACTAACAGTAGAGCTAGTTTCCATCCCAAATTTCTTGAACAGATCATTTGTGTATTTAGCTTGGTTAATGAATATTCCATCAGGCAACTGTCTTACTTGCAAACCAAGAAAATAATTTAGTTCACCCATCATGCTCATTTCAAACTTGTTTTGCATCAGCTTGGAGAACTTGTCACACATTTGTTGATTAGTTGAACCAAAAATAATATCGTCCACATATATTTGTACTAGTAATATATGATCCTACCATTCAACAGTGAACAGGGTCTTATCTACCTTACCTTTACGAAATCCTTTAATTAAAAGAAAATCGGATAGGGTATCATACCATGCTCTTGGGGCCTGTTTCAGTCCATAGAGGGCTTTCTTCAGACGATATACCTTGTCTCCTTCTTGATAAGCTTCAAATCCAGGAGGTTGTTCAACATATACTTCTTCTTGCAATTCTCCATTGAGAAAAGCAGATTTTATATCCATTTGATAGACTGTGAAATTCTTATGAGCAACATAGGCGGGAAATAGTCTGATTGCCTCTAATCTTGCTACTGGTGGAAAGGTTTCATCAAAGTCAATGCCTTCTTCTTGGCAAGAACCCTTGGCCACTAATCTTGCTTTATTTCTGGTGACAATACCATCTTCATTCATTTTATTCCTGAATACCCATTTAGTGCCAGTTACCCTTCGATGACTTGGTCTTGGAACTAAGTACCAGACTTAATTCCTTTCAAACTAATTTAACTCTTCTTGCATAGCTTCAATCCAATTCGAATCACTAAGAGCTTCTTCAATCTGTTTGGGCTCTATTTGAGATGGGAAGCTGACAAACATTGCATCATTTGCTGCAGCTCTCCTTGTCTTTACTCTATCCAAGGGATCACCAATCACTAATTCAGGTGGGTGATTCTTGAGCCATCTGAGATCAGGTTGCAAATCTGAATGTTGTCCTCTGTTTTGATATTGCAACACTACTGTTGGAGTTTCAGTAGTAGTTCGTTGGACATTTGTTGTCTATTGAACAGTCTCTGGTCTGTCAGCTATTTGCAACTCGTCTGTTAGACAATCAGCAGTGTGATTTTGAACATTACTTTAGTTAGCAGCTGAATTGAGATCAGGTAGTATAATGGGTATGTACTCTTCATTTCTTTCAACACTCAATTTCTGAAAATCAGTAGACAGACTTTGATTAGAATTTTGATTCTTTTCAGAAGATTGACTTGGTTCATCAAATACTACATGCATAGATTCTTCTACAAGTAAAGTTCTTTTGTTAAAGACTCTATAAGCTTTACTGACTGTAGAGTATCCTACAAAGACAGCTTCATCAGCATTTTCTGCAAAGGCAGTAAGGTGATTCTTCCCATTGTTTAAAACAAAGCATTTACAACCAAAAATATTAAAGTAATGAATGTTTGGCTTCCTGTTGTTCCAAACTTCATATGGAGTCTTGTTCTGGTGTTTGTTGATCATGCATCTGTTTTGGGTAAAGCATGCTGTATTTGTGGCTTCTGCCCAGAATCTTTGGGGCAGCTTTGCTTCAGCTATCATTGTCCGGGTAGCTTCTTTTAGAGTTATGTTTCTCCTTTCAGCAACTCCATTTTGTTGAGGGGTTCTGGCAGTAGAGTACTCATGGCTGATGCCTCTGATATTACAATACTCTTCAACGAGTTTGTAAATTCAGTCCCTCTATCTGATCTGATCTTCAATATCTTCAGGTTCTTTTCATTCTGGATCAGCTCCATCAGATTTGTAAGATGCTCCTTAGTTTCACTTTTCTTCTTCATGAAAATCACCCAACTGTGTCTTGAATAATCATCCACAACAGCTAGGCAGTATTTCTTTCCACCATTGCTGATTGGATCAATTGGTCCAAATAAGTCCATGTGTAGCAGCTCCAAAATCCTTCCAGATGATTGGTGCTTCTTGCTTTTGAAAGATGACTATATTTGTTTACCCTTCTGACAGGCATCACAGAGCTTATCTTTGCTGATGACTGTCTTTTGAATTCCTTCTACCAGGTCATTCTTGATTAGTCTGTTTATGGTCTTGAAATTCACATGATTCATTCTTTTGTGCCACAGCCAACTGACTTCACTTGGTGTTGATGCCACCAAACAAACATTTGAATTCTTGTCCACAGAATTCCAGTCCACTGTGTAGACATTTCCTTGTCGTCTTCCAGATAAGATGACTTTCTTTGTACCAATTTGTTCAACATAGCACTTATCTGATGAGAAGATGACTGAAAATCCCTTGTCACAAAATTGACTTATGCTCAACAAATTGTATTTGAGGTCTTTAACGTATTAGACGTCAGATATCTCAATGTTGCCTTTGATTAGTCTTTCACTTGCTACAATCTTGCTTTCCTTGCTGTCTCCAAAAATTACTTTGGGACCATCCACAGCAACAGCATCAGTCAGCTCATGTATGCGTCCACACATGTGTCTTGAACATCCACTGTCCAAGTACCAGATTTTCTCTACTTTACTCCTACTCCTAATCCTAACCTACAAAACAAAATAAAATTGTTTTAGGTACCCTTATTGAGAGGGTCCTGAAGGATTAGTTCCACCCTTGACAACCCAAGATGTTGAAGTCTTAGGCTTCTTAGGCTTCTGAGTTTTGACAGGAGCATGAACAGGTTTATCTTCATCATATCCATCAGATTTGTTACGTTGATAATCAGTATGATAAGGATGATGTTCATAAGCAGAATAGGATGCATGATAAGCAGGATATGCATGCATTGGATGAGCAGGATATGGTGCATAGTAAGTTGGAAATTGAGGTGCATGATACATAGGAGGATATGCAGCAGGTTGCACATAATATGATTCATTTCCATACCAAGCATTTTGATTTTTCTTGTTCTTATGCTTCCTTGGTTTACTAGATGCATGCTCACTAACAGATGACTTAATCTTGCCACTAGTCTGATTGGTTTTAGCCTTATCAAGAGATTTCCTAGGACTCTGTTGTTTAGTCATACCAGTTTGTTTTCATACACTAGGCTCTTTGCTCTTTTTAGCCTTAGGAGCTTTCTTCTCCTTTAATTATTTCTCAGGTAAAGCAGGTTTAGTAGTTTGAACATACAATATGACCTTACTGTTGTCAGCTGATACAAATTTTTCAGTATGGTTCAGTTCTAACTTGTCCTGTTCTAAAGGTATCTTCTGTTTACTAGACACATGAGTGGATGCAACAGATGATTTATCATGAGACTCAATTATCTTTTCAAGTTCCATGATTTTACCCTTATAAACTTCACATTCAGTTTTCAGAAGACTCATTTTCTTGCTCAAGCAGTCTATATTCAGCTGATTCTTTTGGCTTTTCAGCTTTAAGTTTCAGTGAACTGTTTTGCTCTCTTAGCAATATCATCTCTTCCTTAAGCTTAGCAAATGCATCAACAATACTTGTATTATTAACTACCATTTGCTCAAATGAATTGAATAATTCATTTTCAAGAGGAGTTACCTCATCATCCTCAGAGTTATCAGATTCCTTGGCCATCGGGCAGATAAGTGCAGGGCTCTCATCTTCAATAGACTCTTCATCAGAAGTGTCTGAGTCTGAATCAGACGAGTAGATAGCAGCCAGCTTCTCAGCTTCTGCTAACATCACCTTGCCTTTCTGATGCTTTATTTCCTTTTTGATTCTCTTTTCTTCTTCTGTATACTTCTCAGCTTTAGGATATGGACAGTCTCTGATGAAATGTCCCAATTTCCTGCAGTTATAGCACATGAGTTTGGATTTATAAGAATCCTTATCTTGAGAAGAAGAAGTAGGGTTAGAAGTAGAAGCATTGTTGTATTGTTCTTCATTTTTCTCTTATCGAACTTCTTGAAATTGTTCATCAGCAATGCAACGTCTCCAGCTGTGTACTCCTTTTTATTGAGTATTGTGGCTTCATCAGATGAGTCCACTTCTTTACTTTTGTGTGCTGGTCTTCTTGGATTTTAAGCAGCAACCAGGGCAGCTGTGGGGCCTGAAGTTGAGGTTTCTTCAACACCCATTCTTGGCAGTTTATACTCATAAGCCTTGAGTACTGAGAACAGCTCTATAAGAGAGATTTTTCCTAAATCTCTTGACTCTTCCATAGATGTCACCTTCATGTTGAAATTTGGTGGCAAAGCTTTTAACACTCTGACTTTTATCTCCTTGTCAGTGAAGGTTTTTCCAAGTTTGAGAACTTCATTCAGTGTCCTTGTAAACCTTGTATCCATCTGGTCAATGGTTTCAGCAGACTTCATCTTGAAGTTGTCTAACTTTTCCAGAGCAACACTCAGCTGGTGCTCTTTAATGGCGTCGTTTCATTCGCTCATATCACGAAACTTGTCCCACATTTCTTTTGCAGTCTTGCAATGCTTGACTTTATCAAATCTATCGTTGTCCAGATTGAACAGCTTGATTTCTTCAGCTGTCATCTCATGTAGATCTTTTGTTGGATAAGGATGAAGATGAAGGCACTAAAGAAAGTATGATAAGGGAGGTTTTGATGCATTCCAAAACTTCATAAATTGGCTAAGTATGGAGTAACTTAGCTGATAAACTTATCAAGGAATTTTGACTAAGTAATGAAGACATCAGAAGAGTCAAAGTTTCAAGGTCCAAGACTTCTGATCTGCTGAAGTAAAGTTATCAGACTAGTGAAGATCAGCCGACTCAAATCAGATTCGTTCAAGTTTGAGATCAGCCGAGTTCACCATCAGACTTGTACTTTCGTCAGCCAAGTGAAGAAGATCATGAAGTGTTCCCAACGGTAATAAATGCCCCTTGGTGTAATAAATGCTGAAGTACGAGGATATTTAAGACAAATGATTGAAGAAAAGCTTCGCATCAGCCGAGTGCATTTAATGCTGCATTTAATGCTGCCTGCAGAAAGTACTGTTCATAGTACGGACATACTGCAAAAGAGCCGTTCGCGGATTTTAAGGACCAGTACTCGAGGAATTTTGAATCCTGTCTCTCTTCAACGGACACTTTTCAATCCTCAAGTATAAATAGCTGAAAGAGACGAAGAAGAAACAAGCAACACACTTTCTGAGAGAAATTTCCGAAGCAAAATTCTTTAAGTCTCAAGAACAGCTCACTCATCAGCTGAGTCATTTGTTGATGAAAGCAGAGTTGAAGAATCAAGAAAAATACATCTTCTGAGTGATTTTGTAAACAAGAGTGTTGTGCGGAGTTGTGATCCATCTTTGTGAGTGATCAAACTTCAGAGAATAGGTTTTCTGTGTGATTTCCTATTGCGAACTTGTGGTCGTTTCATTTGTTGTTCGACGCAAGCAGAGTATACTGTAAACTTTGTGATTATAGTATAACCCAAGATCTGAGTGACTTGGAAGAGTGGACTAAAGGATATTCAAATCCATATAACCACTATAAAAATTACTTGTGTTTTTACATTGTTTTCAAATCTGCATATCTTCTGTTTGCTTAAAAACACATTAAGTTAACTGTTTGAAAAAGAGACAAAAAGGAGTTTATAAAACTGGGGAAGCATTTTTCAAACTGCTAAGATTACTTGTGAAAAACACTTTGAAAATCCGCTGCAAGTACTCTAAGTATTAAAACTGATTTCTGCAAAATCAGCTAAGTAACTATCAGACGAGTGGTCAACAAGACTGTTCAAAGATTTGTTCGCGAACAGAATTGTAACTTACTAATCTGATCAGCTTAGTCTGTTCAGTAAGAGTAAAGTTTTAAAGTTAAATTTGAAGAAAATTTTTAAAGAGGTTTATTCACCCCCCCTCTAAACCTCTTCTGACCACTTGGGACCAACAAGTGGTATCAGAGCAGGTGGTTCATTAGAATCAGCTGCCTGATCAACGATCTTGATCCAAGTGTTTTTCAAAGGTTTTCAAAACTTTTCAAAAGAGCATCTTTTTGAAAAATCAAAACTTTTTGAAAAATGGATTGTATCAGCCATGTTCCCCACATTGCTGGTATGTCTTTTGAAGACTGGAAGATTAGAATGGAAATCTTTCTAGCAGCCTACAATGACAACATGTACACATGTATCATTAAAGGTCCATTCAGATTCACAAAGACCATAAAAATAAATGAAGTAGATACGGTTGTGGAGAAAGACCTTCACGAGATGACTCCAGAAGAAATCAAGCTTTACAATCTAGATAAAGTTGGGAGATTCATCATGACTAAAGCCCTGGATAATGATCGGTTTGACAAGGTCAAACATTGCAAAACTGCAAAGGAGATGTGGGACAAAGTCAGAGATATGAGCGAAGGCAATGATGCTATTAAAGAGCATCAGCTCAGTGTTGCCTTGGAGAAGCTGGACAACTTCAAGATGAAATCTGGAGAAACCATTGATCAGATGGACACCAGATTCACCAGAACTCTGAATGAAGTTTTGAAGCTGGGAAAGACTTTCACTGACAAAGAGATCACCGTCAGAGTACTGAAGGCTCTACCTTCCAAGTTCAACATGAAGGTGACAGCAATGGAAGAATCAAGAGATCTGGGCAAGATTTCTCTTACAGAGCTGTTCTCCGTACTCAAGGCTTATGAGTATAAACTGCCTAGAATGGGAATTGAAGAAACCTCAACTTCAGGACCCACAGCTGCACTGGTTGCTGCTGAAAACCAAAGAAGACCAGCTCAAAGAATTGCTGAAGTGGACTCATCTGATGAAGCCACTCTACTCAACAAGAAGGAGTACACTGCTGGAGATGTTGCACTGTTGATAAACAATTTTAAGAAGTTCTACAAAAGAAAAATGAAGAACAAATACAACAATGCTTCCACTTCTAAACCTAATTTTTCTTCTCAGGATAAGGATGATTATAAAGCAAAACTAATGTGTTACAACTGCAGGAAATTGGGACACTTCATTAAAGACTGCCCATATCCAAAAGCAGAGAAGTACACTGAGGAAGAGAAGAAAATGAGAAAAGAAAGAAAGCATCAGAGAGGCAAGGCAATGATGGCTGAAGCAGAAAAACTTGCCGCTGTCTACTCATCTGATTCAGATTCAGACATGTCTGATGAAGAATCGTCTGATGAAGAAAAACCTGCCCTCCTGTGCCTGATGGCAAAGGACTCTGATGACTCTGAGGATGAGGTAACTCCTCAAGAAAATGAATTGTTTAATTCTCTAGAGCAAATGATGTTGAATAATACTACTATTGCTGGAGAATTTGTTAAGCTTAAGGAAGAGATGAACTTGTTAAAAGAGCAAAATAATTCACTGAAACTTCTAGCTGAAAAGCCAAAAGAATCAGCTGAATATAAACAGCTTGAGCAAGAGCATGAATCTCTGAAAGCTGAATGTGAGGTTTATAAAGGAAAAATCATGGAACTTGAGAAAATTATTGAGTCTCATGACAAGTCTACTGTTGCATCCATGCATACATCTAGTAAACAGGAGACACCTTTAGAAAAGGATAAATTAAGATTGAATCATACTGAAAAATTCATATCAGCTGACAATAGTAAGGTCATTCTGTATGTTCAAACTTCTAAACCTACCTCATCTGAGAAAGTGGTAAAGGAGAAGAAATCTCCTAAGGCTAAAAAGAGCAAAGAGCCTAGTATAGGAAATCAGACTAGTAAGACCAAACAGCAGAGTCCTAAGAAGTCTGCTGATAAATCTAAATTGAATCAGTCTGTTGGTAAAACTAAGTCAAAGTCAAATGAGCAAGCACCTAGTAAACCAAAGAAGCATAAGAATAAGAAAAATCAAAATGCTTGGTATGGAAATGAGTCATATTATGTGCAACCTGCTGCATATCATCCTATGTATCATGCACCTCAATTTCCTAGTTACTATGCACCTTACCCTGCTCATCCAATGCATGCATATCCTGCATATCATGCACCTTACCCTGCTTATGAACATTATTCATATCATACTGATCATCAACATGACTTATCTGATAACTATGATAAAAATGAAACTGTTCATGCTCCTAAAACTCAGAAGCCTAAGAAGCCTAAGACTTCAACATCTTGGGTTGTCAAAGGTGGAACTAATCCTTCAGGACCCTCTCAATAAGGGTACCTAAAACAATTTTATTTTTGTTTTGTAGGTTAGGATTAGGAGTAGGAGTAAAGTAGAGAAGATTTGGTACTTGGACAGTGGATGTTCATGGCACATGTGTGGAAACATACATGAGTTGACTGATGCAGTTGCTGTGGATGGTCCAAAAGTTACTTTTGGAGACAGCAAAGAAGGCAAGATTAAAGCTAAAGGAAGATTAATCAAGGGAAACATAGAGATATCTGACGTCTCCTATGTTAAAGGCCTAAAGTATAATCTGCTGAGCATAAGTCAATTCTGTGACAAAGGATATTCAGTCATCTTCTCAACAGATAAGTGCTACGTTGAACAGATTGGTACAAAGAAGGTAATTTTATCTGGAAGACGACAAGGAAATATCTACATAGTTGACTGGAATTCTGTTGACAAGAATTCAAGTGTTTGTTTGGTGGCATCTGCACCAAGTGAAGTCAGTTGGCTATGGCACAAGAGAATGAATCATTTAAACTTCAAGACCATAAACAGATTAATCAAGAATGATTTGGTAGAAGGGATTCCAAAAGCAGTCATGAGCAAAGACAAGCTCTGTGACGCATGTCAGAAGGGTAAACAAATCAAGTCATCTTTCAAAAGCAAGAAGCATCAATCTTCTGGAAGAATATTGGAGCTACTACACATGGACTTATTTGGACCCATTGATCCAGTCAGCAATGGTGGAAAGAAATACTGCCTAGCTGTTGTGGATGATTATTCAAGATATACTTGGGTGATTTTCATGAAGAAGAAAAGTGAAACCAAGGAACATCTTACAAATCTGATGGAACTGATCCAGAATGAGAAGAGTATCAAAATATTGAAGATCAGATCAGATAGAGGGACAGAGTTTACAAACTCTACTGTTGAAGAGTATTGTAACATCAAAGGAATACATCATGAGTATTCTGCTGCTAGGACCCCTCAACAGAATGGTGTTGCTGAAAGGAGAAACAGAACACTGAAAGAAGCTGTCAGAAACAATGATAGCTGAAGCTAAGCTGCCACAAAGATTTTGGGCAGAAGCAACAAATACAGCCTGCTTTACCCAGAACAGATGTATGATCAACAAAAACCAGAACAAGACTCCATATGAAGTTTGGAACAACAGAAAACCAAACATTCATTACTTTAAGATTTTTTGTTGTAAATGTTTTGTATTGAATAATGGGAAAAATCACCTTACTGCATTTGCAGAAAAGGCTGATGAAGCTGTCTTTGTAGGATACTCATCTGTTAGTAAGGCTTATAGAGTTTTCAATAAAAGAACATTACTAATAGAAGAATCTATCCATGTAGTATTTGATGAGCCAAGTCAATCTTCTGAAAAGAATCAAAGTGCTAATCAAGATCTGTCTACTGATTTACAGAAGTTAGACGTTGGAAGAAATGAAGAATATGTTCCCATCATACTACCTAATCTAAGTTCAGCTGCTAACTCATGTGCTGTTCAAAATCACAGTGCTGATTGTCTAACAGACGAGTTGCCAACAGCTGAAAGACCAGAGACTGTTCAACAGACTACTACTGGAACTCCAACAGTAGTGTTGCAAGATCAAGACAGAGGACAACATCCTGATTTGCAACCTGATCTCAGATGGCTCAAGAATCACCCTCCTGAATTAGTCATTGGTGATCCTTTAGATAGAGTGAAAACAAGAAGAGCTGCTGCACAAGATGCCATGTTTGTCACATTTCTATCTCAAATAGAGCCCAAGCAAATTGAAGAAGCTCTCAATGATTCCTTCTGGATAGAAGCTATGCAAGAAGAGTTGAATCAATTTGAAAGGAATGAAGTCTGGTACTTAGTTCCTAGACCAAGTCATCAAAGAGTAATTGGCACTAAGTGGGTTTTCAGAAATAAGATGAATGAAGATGGTGTTGTCACCAGAAACAAAGCAAGACTAGTGGCCAAAGGTTATTGTCAAGAAGAAGGAATTGACTTTGATGAAACTTTTGCACCAGTAGCAAGACTTGAAGCAATCAGACTGTTTCTAGCCTATGCTGCTTACAAGAACTTCACTGTCTATCAGATGGATGTGAAGTCCGCTTTTCTCAATGGAGAATTGCAAGAAGAAGTGTATGTTGAACAACCTCCTGGATTTGAAGTCTATCAAGAAGAGGACAAAGTATATCCTCTGAAGAAAGCTCTCTATGGACTGAAACAGGCCCCAAGAGCATGGTATGATACTCTATCTGATTTTCTTTTAATTAAAGGATTTCGAAAAGGTAAGGTAGATAAAACCTTGTTCACAATTGAATGGGAAAATCATATATTACTTGTGCAAATATATGTGGACGATATTATTTTTGGTTCAACTAACCAACAGATGTGTGATAAGTTCTCCAAGCTGATGCAGAATAAGTTTGAAATGAGCATGATGGGTGAACTTAATTACTTTCTTGGATTGCAAGTTAGACAGTTGCCTGATGGGATATTCATCAGCCAAGCAAAGTACACAAGAGATCTGTTCAAGAAATTTGGTATGGAAACTAGCTCAACAGCTACCATTCCTATGTCTACAAATCTTCGTTTGGATAAAGATGAAGATGGCAAATCAGTGGACATAACCAAATACAGAGGCATTATAGGTTCATTGTTGTATCTAACAGCAAGCAGACCTGACATAATGTACTCAGTTGGAGTTTGTGCAAGATTTCAATCAAACCCCAAAGAATCTCATCTCTTAGCTGCCAAGAGGATATTGAAGTATGTTAAAGGCACTCAAGAATTGGGATTATGGTATCCTAGAGAATCTGGATTTCAACTTATTGGTTATTCAGATTCAGACCTTGCTGGCTGCAAGATTGACAGAAAGAGCACAACAGGTGCCTGTCAGTTCTTAGGCAGTCGTCTGATCTCATGGATGAGTAAGAAGCAAACCTCAGTCTCTATATCTACTGCTGAAGCTGAATATATAGCTGCTGGAGCTTGCTGTGCACAAATACTTTGGTTGAAACATCAACTAGAAGACTACAACATCAAGATCAGTGGAATTCCAATCTACTGTGACAATACAAGTGCAATCTCTCTTACTCAGAATACTACAAGTCATTCAAGGACTAAGCATATTGAGATCAAGCATCATTTCATTAGAGATCATGTGGAAAAAGGCAATGTTTTGATTGAGTATGTTCATACTGATAATCAGATTGCTGATATCTTCACCAAACCTCTAAGTGAAGCGAGGTTCTCAACTCTAAGAGCTGAGTTAGGACTACTTAATTTGGAAGCCTAAGCTGAGGGGGAACTCATCAGAAGACTGGAATTCAACAGCTTAGTAATTCGTTATTATCTTCAAGGATTAACTCTCAACAGACTAGTTAACTTATGAATTCTTAAACTCAGGGGGAACGTGTAAGACTAGCGGTACTTCTGAATTAAAGATGAAATTTGTTAATGACAGTTAGTTGAAGTTATGTTTTCATCAGAAGACTCAACTATCGAAGATTGAAGTTATTTTATCTAGCTGGATTGACAAACAGCTGAGGAAGGTTATCAGCTATTGGCATTCTCTGATAACAACTATGTCATAAGGACAGTAGTCCATCAGATAAGTA
Source organism: Penstemon eatonii (assembly GCA_038501285.1). Lineage (NCBI taxonomy): Eukaryota > Viridiplantae > Streptophyta > Magnoliopsida > Lamiales > Plantaginaceae > Penstemon > Penstemon eatonii. Next base: position 13,852,023 of record CM076710.1, on the reverse strand, counting down.
TTTATGTTACTCATCTGATTACTTTAATAAAAGCGGAACAATTTAAAACGTATATTCAAAACACGCTTTTATAAGTAACTGTTGGGCGGTACATATTCCCGCTCTTCATTAAATATCTTTTGAATTCGAAAAGTCGTAACTGACGCCGCACGATCAGCACTGACAGAAAAACGGATCTAACGGTTGGCGGATATCACGGAAACCGAAAAACCCAAACTCTATAAATCCCTATCTGATCAGTCGAGTCGTTCTTTACGCACTCTAAGCATTCAAAAGTACTTGTGAGAAATTTATCTGCAATTCTCTGCATACTTCTCTTTGTTTTTCTAACCTTCAACAGATCAACGATGGCCGCTGAAGGTATGTTTCTCGTCTATGATTCCTACTACCAATCCGGTACGGATCTGATGAAAGAACTGCTCGAAAAGTACAAAGCTGCTTCGCTGGTAAACTTCATGGAATACCACGAAGGAATTATCTGGACTGACCAAGTGATGGAGTACTACAACACTGCGAAAGCTGACTATAACTCACTAGCGATTAAGGCTACTGTGGGAGGCAAATCTATCACTATCACTCCTGGTGTTCTTCACGAAACGTTTGGGCTTCCTAACAGTGGACGACATGACGTCACTGTGCTGACAGAGGACAAACACCAACAGTTCTGGGCGATCTGCGCCAAAGAGGGAGAAACGTTGTCTGGAAATATAAGGAAGAAGCAACTGAAGGATGAATATCAGCGGATGGCTGATATGGTGTCCAAGCTGATTGAGAACTGCACATTCTCACTGGATGCTGTTACCATGAAGAGGTTCAGCATCATGGCTGCCATATACTATGGACTGGAAATCAACTGGTCAATCATAGTCTGGTACATATTAGCTGACTTTCTTGATGATAAGAAAGGAAAAGGCCCCACCACCAACCATAGAATCACTCTCAGCTATCTGCTGTCAAAGCTGGGTTGTGATATGAAAAATGGAAAAGAGATCCATAAATCTAAGGCAGTATCAAAGTACCTGCCTGTTCAAAAGAGGAAGGCTGGTGAGCCTGAGGAAGCTGATGTTGAGGAACCAAAAGAGGTTCCTGCCAAAAGGCAGAGAAAACTGGTCAAGACTGCTGACTTAGCTGCTGAGACCAAAAAGAAGAAGGCTGCTGACAAGCCTAAGGAAAAGATTCCTAAGCAGATGGAGAAAGTGACTTCTGCTGCTGAAGCCACTAAGATTGTGGAAAACATAATTGCTGATGTACGGACTGGATCCCCTGCATCACCATCAAGAACTCCATCAGCAGAGAGGCCTGCTGAAGGTATCTCTAAACGAACAAGAAGTCAACAGAGAGATACTGCTACAACCATTTACCGTGAAGGGAGAACCAAGAAATCTGCCAGAAAACAGATGACATTTATAGAAGAACCAACGGACTTGGAGAATGTAGCAAGGGAAGACCCTGAAGCTGCTGAAAGGCCTACTGAAACAATTAAGACTGTTGAGACTGACAAAGCTGATGAGCAACAGTCTAGTCAAGTCACATCAACAGCTGAGGTTGCTCAACCTCAAGAAGATCCAGACATCCAAATCATCTATCCTATTGCTGCTGCTCCCATATCATCTGCTGGACCAGCCCCTGCTGATAAAGGCAAGAGAAAAATAGTGCTAAGGAAAAAGAAAGTTTCCAAAGCTGACAAGAAGGCAAGGGAGGAGGCTGAACAAAGAAAACAGGATGAGTTGGAGGAGAAGAAAGCACTTGAGCTAAGCAAAGCTCAAGAAGCAAAGGATGAAGCCAGAAGACGCATGTCTGAAGCAGAGAGGAAAGCTGCTGAGGATGCTGAAATGGCTGTGGTATTGGAATTGAGCAAAGTTGATGCCTATGGACCTGTCCATGGAGGTGGCATCAAGATTGGAGAAGGCAAGAATGATGAAGAAGACAAGAAGAAGATATTACTGCCTGCCCCCAAACTCAAGACAAAAGATAAGTTTGAAGTCAGAAAAGCTTTTGAGATAGTATATGCTGACAAGGAGCTTTTCAAGAAATTTGAGAAGTCTCTGGCATACTATGATCAGAAACTTATGTTGAGGACTCTGTTCAACCAAGAAAAGTCAAGATATATCAGTTGGAGAGACAACAGGCTAAACAAGTCAATAACAGAACTTCAAAGCATGAAGGAGTTAGCTGATGAAGAACAATGGGTTCTAACTTGGCTGAAAACAAACTCCATCCAAAAGGCCCTTGATCCCAGCTATGTAAGAGATGTCATGCATAGTTATGCAAAAGGCTTTGCATTGGAGGAGGCCAAGAAAATCAAAAGCACCTTGCCTGACAAGAAAAGGAAGTCTGAAGATGCTGAAGAAAGAGCAATTAAGTTTGCTGTTATGACTGCTCTGAAGAGATGGGCTAAAAAGTCAAAATATCAGCAAGGATGTTCAAGCGACTTGCCACTGCTGCCAAGTATCCAGCAAATCATTTTTGGCAAGGAAGTACAACAGTACTATGAAGTCCCTAAGGGTAACAATGCTCCTGTTAACCCTTGGATTATTGTAAGGCAGATTAGACAGACAACATGCTTCAATGATGATGGAACCATTACTAATCTGTTCTACGATGATGTCACTGATGAGCACAAATCTGCTGATAAGTCCTTAGCTATTGAGCTGCCAGCTAAGACTTCTGAAGACCATCAGATGACAGACTTGGAGGAAGTCCCTGTTCAACAGGCGACTGAGGAAAAGGAAGCTGATGCTGATGCTTCTACTTCATCAGGTGATGAACACTCATCACTGATGGAAGCAATCCAGATGCTGATGGAAAACCAACTTAAGGACCTGGAAGACAAGCACAAGCAACAACTATTGAAGGTTAAGGAGGAGCTGAAAGCAGAGTTGGCAGAATCCAACAGACTTCAGCTGGAAACTGCTCAAGGATCAACAGAAGAAATCATCAAGAAGGAGATCAACAGTATTCCAATTCCTCAAGATAATTCACTGCAGTTAGTGCACAGCTTAAGAGAACTGAACCAGAATGTAGAAGATGTGAAGGGTGATGTAAATCATCTTCACACTGCTTTAAAATCAGTTGAGCACAAGATTGCTGATCTGACTGCAACCTTCATTAAAGTCAGTCATGAGGAGAAGGAAATCAATCTGGGGATGTTGCAAGAAGTGGCAAAGGCTTCACAGGAAGTTCAAAATGAAATTGCAACTATCAACCTCAACATTGACTACTTCAATGATAAGACTGATGTCATCAGCACTGACATTCATCATCTAACAGCTAGTCATGACGTTGTCAATCAGAATCTAAAGGCCTTATGTGCTGGAGTAAAAATTCCAACAGTTGCTCTCAACCCTGCTGTTGAACCTTCTACTGTTATCAGAGTTGATGATGACAAAAAGGGGGAAGATAAAAGGGAAGAACCAGCAAAGGAGTTTGCTGCTGAAGAACCAGCAAAGGAGTTTGCTGCTGAAGAACCGGCAAAGGAATCCGCTGCTGAAGAATCAACTAAGGAAGAAACTGCTACTGCAACTATTGAAGCCAAAGAAACTGAAGAAACAGCTGACAAGACTGAAAAGCTTGGAACGGTAGAAGAAGAAGAAAAGACTGAAAAAGAAGATACCAAGTACAAGAATACAGAATCTACCAGGAAGGCCATGGAAGCTTTGAAAGCTCTTCAAGAACAAGAACTTAAGGAAAAGATGGAAGCTGCCAAAGCAATCTTGGAAGAAGAAGCTGATGATGAAGAAGATGATGAAGAATCATCTTATGAATATGAAGAAGTGCTGGAAGGATCAGATGAAGAAGCTGATAGTTAAAACTTGCAAATTCCTTGTAATCAGTTTACTTTATCTATTTCTTCAGAAATCTCATCTGATGAACTTGTACTATGTAACTCTTTCTCAATATTAATGAAAAGTCAAGTTCAATCCAATAAACTTTTTCTATCTCAGAAAATTTTGAGGATTACAATCTTTAGTTTAGGTATTCAACAGGTACTTAGCTGAAGTTTTGTCATCATCAAAAAGGGGGAAATTGTTGGATAAGGATGAAGATGAAGGCACTAAAGAAAGTATGATAAGGGAGGTTTTGATGCATTCCAAAACTTCATAAATTGGCTAAGTATGGAGTAACTTAGCTGATAAACTTATCAAGGAATTTTGACTAAGTAATGAAGACATCAGAAGAGTCAAAGTTTCAAGGTCCAAGACTTCTGATCTGCTGAAGTAAAGTTATCAGACTAGTGAAGATCAGCCGACTCAAATCAGATTCGTTCAAGTTTGAGATCAGCCGAGTTCACCATCAGACTTGTACTTTCGTCAGCCAAGTGAAGAAGATCATGAAGTGTTCCCAACGGTAATAAATGCCCCTTGGTGTAATAAATGCTGAAGTACGAGGATATTTAAGACAAATGATTGAAGAAAAGCTTCGCATCAGCCGAGTGCATTTAATGCTGCCTGCAGAAAGTACTGTTCATAGTACGGACAGACTGCAAAAGAGCCGTTCGCGGATTTTAAGGACCAGTACTCGAGGAATTTTGAATCCTGTCTCTCTTCAACGGACACTTTTCAATCCTCAAGTATAAATAGCTGAAAGAGACGAAGAAGAAACAAGCAACACACTTTCTGAGAGAAATTTCCGAAGCAAAATTCTTTAAGTCTCAAGAACAGCTCACTCATCAGCTGAGTCATTTGTTGACGAAAGCAGAGTTGAAGAATCAAGAAAAATACATCTTCTGAGTGATTTTGTAAACAAGAGTGTTGTGCGGAGTTGTGATCCATCTTTGTGAGTGATCAAACTTCAGAGAATAGGTTTTCTGTGTGATTTCCTATTGCGAACTTGTGGTCGTTTCATTTGTTGTTCGACGCAAGCAGAGTATACTGTAAACTTTGTGATTATAGTATAACCCAAGATCTGAGTGACTTGGAAGAGTGGACTAAAGGATATTCAAATCCATATAACCACTATAAAAATTACTTGTGTTTTTACATTGTTTTCAAATCTGCATATCTTCTGTTTGCTTAAAAACACATTAAGTTAACTGTTTGAAAAAGAGACAAAAAGGAGTTTATAAAACTGGGGAAGCATTTTTCAAACTGCTAAGATTACTTGTGAAAAACACTTTGAAAATCCGCTGCAAGTACTCTAAGTATTAAAACTGATTTCTGCAAAATCAGCTAAGTAACTATCAGACGAGTGGTCAACAAGACTGTTCAAAGATTTGTTCGCGAACAGAATTGTAACTTACTAATCTGATCAGCTTAGTCTGTTCAGTAAGAGTAAAGTTTTAAAGTTAAATTTGAAGAAAATTTTTAAAGAGGTTTATTCACCCCCCCTCTAAACCTCTTCTGACCACTTGGGACCAACATCTTTTTCAACCACTATATCTACTTCATCAACCTTTATAGTCTTGGTGAATTTGAATGGACCTTTTATGATACATGTGTACATGTTGTCATTGTAGGCAGCTAAGAAGATCTACATTCTGATATTCCAGTCTTCGAAGCTCATACCAGCTATGTGGGGAACATGGCTGATACAATCCATTTTCAAAAAGTTTTGATATTCCAAAAATATGCTCTTTTGAAAGAGTTTGAAAATCTTTGAAAAACACTTAGATAAAGCTCGTTGAGCAGGCAGTTGATTCTAATGAACCACCCGCTCTGATACCACTTGTTGGTCCCAAGTGGTCAGATGAGGTCTAGAGGGTGGGGGGGAGGGGTGAATAGAGCTCTGAAAATTTTTAGACTTTAAAAACTTTTCAGTCGTCTGTCAGCAGACTAAGCTGTTATTGATTAGTAAGCTGACTAAGCTGATCGCGCACAAATATTTGAACAGCACAGTTAACCACTTCTCGTATTACTACTTAGCTGATATCAGCAAACTTAGCTTTAACAACAGAATACTTGCAGCGCATATTTTGTAAGTGTTTTTCACAAGTAAACTTCTAGTCTTTTGAAAGATTTGTCCCCAGTTTTAACAAACTCCTTTTAAATAATCTTTCAACAGTTTTTCTAAAGTGTTTTATGCAACTTTGAAAATATGCAAGGAAATAATGCAAATTAAAACACAAAGAATTTTTATAGTGGTTATATGGATAAAATCATTCAGTCCACTCTTCCAAGTCACTTAGATCTTGGGTTATAAGATAAGCACTTAGTTTACAGTATACTCTACTTACGCCAAAACAACAAATGAATATGGCCGTAAGCTCACAATAGGAGATCACAAAGAAAACCTATCCTCTGAAGTTAGATCACTCACAAAGATGGATCTACACTTCTCACCACATTCCTTTACAGTTTTTCACTCAGAAAAAATGATTAAACTTGAATCTTAAACGTGGTTCTGTGAACAAATGACTTCGCCAGGTGAGTGAGTTGTTCTTGAGACTTAGAGAGATTTTGCTTCGGAAATTTGCTCTGAGTTATGTTGTATTCTCTTCTTCTTCAGTCTCGCGAACTATTTATACTCCAGGTTTGAAAAATGTCCGTTGAAGAAAGACATAATTCAAAATTCCTCGGGTTGTGGTCCTTAATTTCTGCGAACGGCTCTCTGCTCTGCAGCAGTACTGTCAACGGTACTTTTTGTCAGACAGCATTTAATGCACTAAGCTGATATGAGGTTTTCCATCAATCATTTGTCATTAATACCCTCAGTCTTCAACATTAATTACTCCAGGTGCATTTATTACCGTTGGAGAGACTTCCTGTTCATCTTCACTTGGCTGATGAGTATCACTAATCTGATGATGAACTGAGCTGATCCCAAACTTGAACTAATCTGATTTGAGTCGGTTGATTTTCACCAATATGATTTCTTCCTTCAGCATCTAAATTACTTGTCTTCTGATCTTTATCTTCATCCAACAGAGCCTAAGATAGAAAAACAGACTGGTAAAGCTAAACCTAAGAAATCTGCTGATAAGAGTAAAACAATAAGACTAGTAATAAAGCTAAGTCGTCTGTTAATGTTCAAGTAAAGGGTAAACCCAAGAAGCATAAGAATTGGAAAAATCAAAATGATTGGTATTGACATGAATCATCATATTTTGTGCAACCTGCTGCATATCCACCATTATATCATACACCTTAGTTTCCACCTTACTATGCTCCCTATCCTGCTCATCATATGCACGCATATCCTGCATATCATGCACCTTATCCTGCTTATGAACATTATCCACATCATACTGATTATCAACATAACATATCTGCTGATTATGATGAAGAGAAAACTGTCTGTGCTCCTGCCAAAACTCAAAAGCCTAAGAAGCCTAAGACTTCAACATCTTATGTTGTCAAAGGTGAAACTAATCCTCCAGGACCCTCTCAATAAAGGGTACCTAAAACAATTTTCTTTAGTTTTGTAGGTTAGGATTAGGAGTAGGAGTAAAGTAGAGAAGATTTGGTACTTGGAAAGTGGATGTTCAAGATACATGTGTGGAGACATACGTGAGTTGACTGATGCTGCTATCGTAGACGGGTCTAACGTTACATTTGGAGACAACAAAGAAGGGAAGATTGTTGCATGTGGAAAGCTAATCAAAGGCAACATTGAGATATCTGACGTCACTTATGTCAAAGGCCTCAAATACAATCTGCTGAGCATAAGTCAATTTCGGGACAAAGGTTTCTCAGTCATCTTTTCATCAGATAAGTGCTACGTTGAACAGATTGGAACAAAGAAGGTTATTTTATTTGGAAGAAGACAAGGAAACAACTATATAGTTGACTAGAATTCTGTGTCCTGGAATTCTAATGTTTGCTTGGTGGCTTCTACACCAGGTGAAATTAGTTGGCTTTGGCACAAAAGAATGAATCATGTGAATTTCGAGACCATAAACAGATTAATCAAGATTGATATGGTAGAAGGAATTCCTAAAACAGTCGTGAGCAAAGACAATCTTTGTGACGCATGTCAGAAGGGTAAAAAAATCAAGTCATCCTTCTAGAGCAAGAAGCACCAATCTTCATATAGGATATTGAAGCTACTACATATGGACTTATTTGGACCCATTGATCCATTCAGCAATGGTGAGAATAAATACTGCCTAGCTGTTGTGGATGATTTTTTAAGATACACCTGGGTTGTATTCATGAAGACGAAAAGTGCAACCACCTGATCCAAAATGAGAAGAGTATGAAAATCCTGAAGATCAGATCAGATAGAGGGACTGAGTTTACAAACTCTACTGTTGCGGAGTTGTAACATCAGAGGAATCAGTCAAGAGTACTCTGCTGCAAGAACCCCTCAACAAAATGGAGTTGATGAAAGAAGAAACAGAACTCTAAAGGAAGCTATCAGAACTATGATAGCTGAAGCAAAGCTACCCCAAAGATTCTGGGCAAAGCTACAAATATAGCATGCTACACCCAAAACATATGCATGATCAAGAAGAGTCAAAACAAGACACCTTATGAAAAATTGAGTGTTGAAAGAAAAGAAGAATATGTACACATTCATACTACATGATCTCAACTCAGCTGCTAACTAAAGTACTGTTCAAAAATCAGTCTGTTGATTGTCTAACAGACAAGTTGTCAACAGCTGACGGACCAGAGACTTTTCAACAAACTACAAATGTTCAACAGACTACTATTGGAACTCCAACATTAGTGTTGCAAGATCAATCAAGAGGACAACATCCAGATTTGCAATCTGATCTCAGATGGCTCAGAAATCACCTACCCAGAGTTAGTGATTGGTGATATATTGGATAGAGTAAAGACTAGATGAGCTACTACAAATGATGTAATGTTTGTCAGCTTCCTATCCCAAATTGAGCTTAAGCAAGTTGAAGAAGCTCTTAGTAATTCTAACTAGATTGAAGCTATGCAAGAAGAGTTGAACCAATTTGAAAGGAATGAAGTCTGGTACTTAGTTCCTAGACCAAATTATCAAAGAGTCATTGGCACTAAGTGGGTATTCAGAAATAAGATAAATGAAGATGGATTGTCACCAGAAACAAAGCAAGACTAGTTGCCAAGGGTTACTGCCAAGAAGAAGGCATTGACTTTGATGAGACATTTGCACCAGTAGCAAGGCTTGAAGCAATCAGACTGTTCCTCGCTTATGCTACTCACAAGAACTTCACTGTCTATCAGATGGATGTGAAGTCCGCTTTTCTTAATGGAGAATTGCCAGAAGAAGTGTATGTTGAACAACCACCTTGATTTGAAGCTTATCAACAAGGAGACAAGGTACATCGTCTGAAGAAATCCCTCTATGAACTAAAACAGGCTCCAAGAGCATGGTATGACACTTGTTCTGATTTAATTTCTTTTAATTAAAGGATTTCGGAAAGGTAAGGTATACAAGACCTTGTTCACTATTGAATGGGAAGATCATATATTACTTGTGCAAATATATGTGGACGATAATTATTTTTGCTTCAACTAACCATGATTTGTGACAAGTTCTCCAAGCTGATGCATATCAAATTTAAAATGAGCATGATGGGTGAACTGAATTACTTTCTTGGTTTGAAAGTTAGACAGTTGCCTGATGGTATATTCATCAACTAAGCTAAGTATACAAAGGATCTGTTCAAGAAATTTGGTATGGAAACTAGCTCATTTGTTAGTGTTCCTATGTCTACTGGACTTCGTCTGGATATATTATGTTGGGGTTTGTGCGAGATATCAATCAAATCCTAAGGAATCTCAACTCTTAGCTGCCAAGAGGATCCTTAGATTCCTTAAAGGCACTCAAGAACTGGGATTATGGTAACCTAGAGAATTAGGATTTGAGCTTATTGGTTATTCAGATTCTGACTTGGCTGGCTGCAAAATTGATAGGAAGAGTACCACTGGTGCCTGTCAATTGTTAGGAAGTCATCATTCTCTACTGCTGAAGTTGAATGCATTACTGTTGGAGCATTTTGTGCAAAGATACTTTGGTGTTTTATTTTTTATTTTTATTAATATTTTTTGGACGGGTTTATCCTATTGAAATTTTGTATTTAATTTTTTTTATTATTCGAACGAGATAAACCCGTCGGAAGAATATAATATAATTTATTTTATTTTATTTATACGTATTCCCACGAGTTTATCTCGTTGGAAAATATATTTTAATTTTATTTTTAATAATATTTTCCGACATGTGTATCCCGTCAAAATATATATATATATATATATATATATATATATATATATTTAATTTAATTTTTAATATTTTTATATATAATCCGACGGGTGTATCCTTTCGAAAAAGCAATAATATGTATTTTTTATTTTTTTATTGAGATTTTGGACGAATTTATCTGTCTAAAACCATATTTTATCTATTTTGTTAATTTTTGATGATTATTCCGATGGATTTGTCATCAGTCGTTTTTCGACGAATTTTTGCCTGCTGAAAAAAGTAGCTATATGAAATTTATAATTACACTTTTGGGTGTAGTTATAATCTATATTTCTAGTAGTGTTACAACCATTAATGGAGCACATGACTTAAAAAGTTTGCATGTCACTGAATTATTCCTTATAAAACTAGTTTTGACATCCTTCTGCATAGCAGGGTTTCCACACAATCAAAAAATTGTGACAAACAAATACATGAAGATATTGTATGATTTTAACTAAGAAGCTTCCCAAAGAAATCTTCTTGTAAAAGGTTTCACAATAAAGTAATCGGTAAAATAAATACCATCTTTTCTTGCTTCCCAATAACATGAAAAACTACTGCATGTTCTTGTCCACCATTGTGATGTAAAAGCATCAAAAGCTCTTTCTTTATCACCCCACCAAAGATGACAAAAAAATAAAGTAGTAGGGGGAAAATTTTGACAAAAGCTCCAATGAAAATCTTGATTGATAGAAACATTATGGTATCCAAGATCATTATCTCCAGATGCGCAATGCAACTTCAAAGGTGTAGAATTTGGAGGAAGGTTATTGATCACATGAATCTCGTATTTATCGGTGAACCAACACCTCCGTTTTTCAGCAGCAAGTGCTTGAACAATGATAGGAATTACTAAAAGAGATAAAATGAAGATTTTCAGCATTGTTTAAATTATTCTGCACAAGAAAAATATATGATGTTAATTTATCACATTTCAAGGTTCTTATACATAGATGTACTTGGAGTTATGGGTACAAAAAATTGTTTACGATATTGCTAGAGTATCAATAGTTGGTGCCAGAATAAATTTCTTATTATGGCTAATTTGCCATAAATTGTTTGATATGGTATATGAGTTGAAAAGGAAAATCTCTATTTACATTTCCTAAGTTGGTCAAATTATGACTTATCCAAATATTTCAAAAATAATTCAACATTGTGTTAGTATCTTTTAATTATCAGTCATGACACGAAATACTTGAATGTTGGAATCTAAAACGTTAATTGGATATTATAAAGTTCTAATAACATCATCATATTTATAAAATTGTATACCTATATATATAATATAACATAACAATCTAATATTAAATTACTAATCTTCTATGTGTTTTAATTTTTTCAAATCTATCTCCAGGGTCAATTGATTTTTATTTATGTGGACGGCTAAAAATAGTGGTGTAAATTGAGCCGAACAGTACATTATTCAAGATTGATTTGATTTTTATATTGAGTTTTGAGATTATATTTGAATTTTAATGAACTAACACAAACATGCTTTAATTGAGTTAAATTTGAATATTTTAAGATTTTTTACATGTATTGTGTTACTTACCATTAAGTTGAGCTCCAATTTAACTTAAAAAGATATCGAACAAAAAATTGTTCAAACATGATTTAATATGGGATTTTTAGGACTTTATCTTGAAATGATAGGTCTTTGAAACTTTGCAGCAAAAAAAAAAATTATTTGACATTTTGCAACCTAGTACGTTTAATGAAAAAAATCATTGATTGAAGGGTAGGACATACATTTTCTTAATACTTTGCACCGCGAAAATATAGAATATTTACACTTTGCACACTAAAATTACTTTTTTTCATTATCAACCTCGACTTGATATTTTTAGCATATTTTTTTAACCAAATTACTGGCTATTAGTAATAGGTAAGAATTATTTTTACTTTTTTGTAATTTAACAAATTTAACATCCTAACAGTAAATAATTAGATTTGTAGAGTATGTCGTGTTAAAAAATTTAAGACCAATTACATGTGAGTCTTATAAAATAATATCATGCAATATAAGAACTTTTTGGATTTGTAAACGTACTTTTTAGATATAATGTATATAATCTACAATTTACTAATACCCAACTACGTTTTGGCAAGTATGATCTAAAATTTCACGACGGTCAAAATGAGGCACCTTTTTTGACGAATAACCGCTACAAGATATTAGGCTTTTTAGAGGTTGTCCGATCGGAAAAAGTGCAGATTGTTCCCCATGACCATCGAATAAAAGAAGTTGACCATCCTGAGCAGCATGCATTGATGCTGGTCGTGGAATCAAGTCCATAACAGGGGAGGGGATCGATGTTTCCGTGGACATTGTCGTGAAAAATCTATCTTTTAGATAGGATCCTTTTTGCCTTTATATAGATCGAATCATCTGTAATTTGTAAAAATATTTCTACTTAATAAAATTACTTTTATAGATCTGTGCCTTAGATACTCAATATTAATTTGTAGATTGATATACGGAGGTTGCTGAGTTTGCCGACCGAATCAGTTTCACTCAAGTTTTAAATATTAACTTAGTTATTATAGTTTTAAACTTTGTAGTTCGACATATGGAGATCGACGAGTTTTACTGACCCAATCGATTTTATTCAAATTTCAATTTTAACTCCGGTTTTATACTAATAAATAGTTTTAACCTTTGTAGAGTGATTAACTGGAGATCGATGAGTTTCCACCCAATCAGTTTGACTCAAATTTCAATTTTAACTTAGATTTTATACTAATAAATAGTTTTAACCTTTGTAGAATGATTATTTGGAGATCGATGAGTTTTACCGACCCAATCGATTTTGCTCAAATTTCAATTTTAACTTAGGTTTTATACTAATAGATAGTTTTCACCTTTAATTTGTAGAACGATTAACTGGAGATAGATGAGTTTTACTGACCAAATCGGTTTTACACAAATTTCAATTTTAACTTAAGTTTTATACTAATAAGTAGTTTTAGCCTGTGTAGATCGATACGCAATGGCCTTTTTTAGCATATGACGAACGATCGAGCAATAGCTCTTTATTGTATTTAAACTTTGTTGAGCTGTTAACAATCAAATCAAAAAGGGAAAACAACTATAAACTAATCCTCTAAAATAAATAATTATACTCCTTTCCTATTTTCCCTAAATGCTTCACCGCCCATAGTAACGTCTAAGGTTCACAGCGTTCCATGTTCGAAGTAAAGATGTTCTGTCCAAGTGCGCAACTTTATATGATCCTTTTTCACCAACTCCAACTACTACAAAAGGACCTTCCTAGTTATGTTGCAACTTCCTAACATGCTTTGATACCTGGACCTTCTTAAGGACAAGATCACCCTCTTTGAATGACCGGATTTTTACCCTTTGATTGTAGGCTCTTTCCATGTTCAATTTTGTGGCCTGTAATCGTAGAGCAACCTTGTCCCTCAAAGCTTCTGCTAAGTCCACGTCATCCTTTCGTCATTGATAATTTTTTCTTCATCAAACAATTCAATTATTAGACTGGAAACAAATGTTTCGACTGGAATGACGGCCTCCGAGCCATAGACCAGACTAAATGGAGTCTCCCCGGTCGAGGCTTTCACTGTAGTCCAATTTTCCCATATGACGCCAGGAGCTCCGATTTGCCCATATGACGCCAAGGAGCTCATCCAACCACTTTCCTTTGGCATAATCCAGTCGTTTTTCTAAGGATTTAATTATCTCTCTATTAGTGACCTCAATCTGTCCATTTCCCCGAGGATGTCCTACAAATGTGAAATTCTGCTGAATTCCAAATTTAGACCACCGTTCCAAGACTTGTTTTCTAGCAAATTGAGTCCCATATCCGAAATCAACACCCACGGGATTCCAAACCTGCAGACTATATATTTCCATATAAACTTTATGACTTGATACAGTGTTATTCGAGCCAACGCTATACACTAGATGTGAAACCTCAACTAAATTTGTCAAAAATAGATAATTTTTAAAAGTATTATTATTTTAAATATTTATAAAACATACCCAAAACATCTAATGATACCCAATATAGTCCCTAGATTTTCAATAAAATAGTTATAGTCTAATATATTATTATCTTCTCAATTTTTTTTGTCAGACAAATCGAAATATCCATAAAATCTATGGAACGTAATATTAAAAAAACATGGTATATAAAATGAAAGACAAAAATAAAAATTAGAATAAGATGGTAGATATTCTATTAGTTTATAATTGAATGATTAGATTACTCGATTGATAAAAGTTTGAATCCTAATTCATTATGTCAAAACTTATACATACCAACTATATAACCTTAAATTATGTGTTAAATATATTAGTTCCCAAACCTTATACAAATAAATGAGGAAGAAAGCATGATAAAATTTACTGTAAACTAATGCATCTTATAGTTTTAATTAATCGATCATCTTAGGTCAAGTTAATTATCTTATTTAAAGATCTTCAAATTTCTTTTTAAAAACAAAGCCTTAGGGAGACATTAATTTCCCAAAATGCCCCTAACCTATAAATGAATGACTTTTCCTTACCATTCTTTCATCCCATTCTATACACGCTACACACAACCACACACTTTCACTTCGCTTGTTCAATTCTCTACCATCTTCTCCAAGCTCCCCTTGGTAACTAAAATATCTACACTACTAAAATATGTATTATAGAGTTCCCAAAACTAAATTTAATGTCTTTAATAAGAAAAATTCTTGGGGAAACTTGACGAACAAAAGCAGGGGAGCCCCTGGTTACTGTAGCTACATTTGATGGTTCGATTGAGGGCCTTAATGGATGAATTTCTTCAAACTGAATCACGGTCATGTAGCCCTTTGAGTGTAGAACAAATTCCCTTTGTCCCTTCTTGAATATCATGTTGGGTTTTCACGGTGTACGATTGTCAAAACAACGTGCGGAATATTAATTTTTTTTCATACACTCATGAAACCCGTGAGCCCTGGATCTCAGTTATCTAACTCATACGAAAAACTTGGATTTGAATCTCAATTGAAAGACATAAATAAATAGGTAATTTAGGAAATTACCTCACCACAGGCAAGGTGGTGGTTTTTCTCCGGTATTCAAAAGTTCACTAAAGCATCCCAAGTTTTGTGCCTCTAGAGATAGTCCACACCAATTGGATTGAATGACCTCCTTAAACCTCAGGCTTAGAACTAGGAATAAAGAGTTGTCCTTTTTTCAGAAACTGGATATAGATCCAGAGAAGAAGCTTGGAGAAAAAGGGAGGGGCGATTTCACAGAGTTATTGCCGAACAGGTAAGGGTGCGAGAGAGGATGAAATTTTCGGCCAGTTGTTTTTCATGTTTTAGGGTTTGCATTAGTTACTTAATCACTTGCTAAGAGATTATGTGTATATATATATATATATATTAGAAGACTCCTTCTAATAGATATATATACATCATATCATTTTAAAAAGATCTCTCCTTATCAAGATACAAGACATACATGTAATCATTTTGCATATCTTTCCTTATCATAGATCGGCTATTTGTACATTTAATTTATACAAAATTAATTAATCAATTAACCTTTACACAAGCTAGAAATCGGCCCACTTAGAAAGATTAATTAATCAACCCTTAATCAATTCTTTCCTTAGCTAAACATATATTAATTAAATAATTGACCATCGTTTAATCAACATGATTCGGCCCATTTAGTTTAATTAATTAATCTATCATTAATTAATTAACTTTCCAATTAACACTTTAATTGAGGACTTAATCAATTAGAAATTCCAATTGATTAATTAATTAGATACTTCTAATTTACAATTCTCCACTTTGAATTATCACTTTAATTCGCATCTAATTAATTAGAGCAAATTAATTAATTATTCTTCTCATTGAATTAACCCTTTAATTCACTTATTGAAATGTTTCCTTTTAAGACTGTCACTGTCCAACTGTATTGTGTGTAACCCTCTAGGTTCACCATCAATTGGCAGCAGGCCCATGACTCGGTGATTTAATTAGTGAGCAATTAATATACAATACTCCGATCAATTAAACACTTTTAATTGACCACTCCAGAATTAATTTCCCTGTTAATTCAGGAGTACCCACACCTCATGGTCTTTGTCTAGCCACAAGCCCATGAGGGCCAACTTCAGGTGAATTGATATTCGTGAACCTTCACCTCTTATAAGTGCCATGTACATACGATCCTTCTAACGACTAATTTCCCGATTGAGACCTAGGGTGTGTGAATTGGTCGGCACCTCTAATTATCTCGATACCGTACTTTCTAATTCAGGATAATAATTCCAGTGTGACTTCTAAATTTGGAAACCCATTTTCCAAATCTGTCACTTACCACGGCCGTGGGTTTCTCGGAATCTATTATCTAAGAATGTACAGGAAATTCTCTCATCTTATCAAGACGAGTCGATAGATCCTTTCTTGGTACTAACCATCCGCGTACACGTTCATACGTACCCCACGTACTCGCACAATGATCAGGCTACGTGATCGGCTCCTAAATCGAAGTACGTATTCCAGTGTACCGAATTCGCCCTAGTACCTCAAGTCCAAGGACTAAATCGTACACTATTATAAGTCTTGAGAGACATCCCATTACCGATATGCTTAATGCACTTCCACGATGGGTCTCTCTGTTCGGGTCGTTCGATGTGTTCGATCCCCTATCGAACCACCTAGTCATATGCACTGACGTTAAATGTCTTGTTCATGAAACTTTACAAATTCACTACATGTGAATCATGCATAATCGTACAAGTCTAGCGATTCCCTCGATACCCCATCTCGATAGGAATCTATGACTTGAAACAGTTTTAAGATCACGACCTTAGAGACTGTTTCATGATTGCACTCAGTACTGAAGTGAATTGTCCCATACTCGAATGTGATCAAAGGATTTCATCCAATCGCTTAGATAAGTTCGCGAGAGATGAAGATGGCCATTTTTTAATTCACGTACTATGAATAAACAGGCGTATCATCTTATGAACCATAAGATTTCTTTCTAAGGTATTCCCTTTACAAGCTCGTATTTGTTGGCTTGTTGGGCACTATCCTTTCAATCTAGCACTTGCCCTAAAGCCAACCACATACATTTCTAAGGAATATCTTCCCTGAGATGTCCGTCGAACCCTTTTGTGATTATGACATAATTAGTGGATCTGCTATGTTGTCCTTTTTTATGTGAGCCATGTCCACGTCTTTTTCTACCTATGATTTCTCTAAATCATATGATATACTTTAATTATGTGTTTAGATCGTAGGTGAGATCTCGATTCCTTTGCATAAGCAATTGCCTCATTGTTATCTTAGAAGATAACTATAGGCCTTGCAATGCTAGGTACTACTTGCAATTTATTGGAAGAAGTTTTCATCCAAACACTTCCTTTGGTTGTCTTCAATACTGCGATATATTTTGTTCTAGTGGTTAACTTGGCATCGATTGTCCATTTGAACCCTTTCAAATCATCGTTGCCCCATAAAAAATAGAATATTATATTCACATCAGACGGGAAACTCGAATCACTAAATCCTTGGAGTTTCAGTTCTTCATTATTACCGCTGACCAGCCATATATCCTCAGAACTCCTAGAGTTCTTAAGGATTGCTCTTTTCGGTAATCCAGTACTCCTCACTGGTGTTCGATTAACAGCAGCTTATGATATTCATAGCATGTGTTTAGTCTGGTCTCGTACATGACGTTGCATATCTTATGCCACCTTTTATTTGGAAGGTGTATAGAGATATTATCCTCTTTACTCGTCACATGTAGGGCACATTGATTTTGAGAGAGATTTTATATCTCTATGGAAGCGGTCCTCTTCTAGGATCCTTTCATACTTTCAGTTTTTGTCCATGTACTAAGATTTGGGAATTCTAACATCTTCTCTAATCTATCTCCATAGATACATACTGCCAATACGTGAGATGTATCCCTTAAATCTTTTAATGAAGAATTGTGTGATCGAACACGCTTTCGTCTGCGTTTTAACATTCTTACATCTCTATCTCAACTTTAATGTTATTATCATGTTTATTTTACGAACAATACAAAACTCCCACTGATTCTTTTGTACATTCAGATTTACATGCAATTTTGATAAAGTCAACTACCTTGACTGTCTCATCTAGTCGCATGTTCCAGTTTCGGGATACTGGTCTAGAGTCATAGATTTACCTTTGGACTTACATCCAATGGTTATGCTTCGTACTCATACCAAGCTTTCTATGGTTCAGTGTTTCAAAATGGATTTTGACAGTCCACTTAGATCACATGGCGTTAAAGCTATGTGCCCGAATATTTGTCATACATAGTTATTTCGCAAGCTCTTGGATCACTATCCAATTGATCATTTTCGCGAACGAACAAGTTCTTTTATGAATTTGATCGGATCTTCCACATTTTAGTGTACAAAATTTTGGTTCAGTAGCTTTGGTAAGAGACTCCCACTATTTGTAGGGATGGGTCCAAGTCTAGGAATTCATCAAGTTCTATGATAATCCCATTTCTATCAACAAGGGAACTACCCTCTAAGAATTGGGTATTCCTTAGATGAACTCCTTTCGTTCTTTAGGATCATAGAACAGGTATCCAATGGATTTCTTTGGATACCTTACAAATTCGTCAAATTGGATCCACTATCCAATTTTATCATTCATGGATGATATACCATACTTTAGTTAGTACGGTGTTGTAGGAATTGACTTAAAAAGGTACTTGTCTAAGTATCCTTCTAGAGTCATAGGGTTGAACCCTATAATTATTGAGGAATTTTAGCAATACTATTTAAGGAATGAATCTAGTCTTTCATAGTTCGATTCCTTTCTATTAGATTTAACTTGCTTTTCAAGAATTCTATTCTTGATTTAGATAATTGAGTAATTTGGGGCTTATGTATTCACTACTTCGATCATATTGAATGGTCATACTTTAATGCCATTAATTGTTCTGTTTTGGAACTCCTTTGAATCCTTTCAAACTCTTTTCAACATTTCCAAAACTTGTACTTCACAAAATACTTATATCCTAAATGTCATTAGGATATTTCATGAAGCAATTAATTACTCGCACTAATGTTTTAGTGACCCACATGTGTCTTTATGGATAAGATCCATTGATCGGCAAAAATTCAATTTTGTTACCATAGAACTGGGCAAATTTCATTTTTCATACCAAAAGTTCAAAAATAACACCAGTTCCTATTCAACCGTTTCAAAAAAGGCACTTCCGTTAATTTTCTTAACGTTTCTGCCACGTGTCCGTTAAGTCTTCGTGGGAGGGCTGAGCACGTGGGTTGGATTCTGCCCGTTGGAACATAAAATTCAATTTTGGTACCATAGAACTGGGCAAATTTCATTTTTCATACCAAATTCCGTTATGTTTTTCTTTTTTTGAAATGGTTGTGGTGATATGTTTGAATTGGTTGGTTCTACAGTAGACTAGTAGTCATGTTACTTTTTTTTTTCAATTTCATTTTAACAATAAGCTAAAAAAAAAAAGTTTAATTTGCACAATTTAAATTTGCAACTTAGATTCCCGAGACTCCCGAACCTGTCCCGAAATTAAATCGGGTACACGAAACCCACGGGACCTTGGTTGATCTACCGGGTTTCGGGACTTAAATTTGAAATCCCGAAACCCAAAATCCCGTCCCGAAATACCCAAATTCCCGAAAACCAGTCCCGATCCCACCCTACGACCGCCGGCTCCGGTGGCTTTTGGTCGGAATTGGTTGAGGGTTTATGTTCCCCTTGTCTTTGAGAACTCGTACATATAAAGATCTTTTCAATCCTTTGAGTAATCTATTCGAATTTTGAGTTCTAATTTTCGAATTGTGGGTCAAAATTTTCGAAATTTCAAATCGTGATTTCTTCTTCGATTCTTAACCAAACTTCGTAATTCTTGTTGCATTAGTTTCCTCTGACCGTGGGCATCATTTTCCATAGGTTTATTGCAACTGCCATAGACGGTTGAGCTCCGCCCATGACAAGAGGAACAAAAATCTTCAACCAATTTTGACAAACGACCACCGGAAGCCGGCAATCGTCCATAGGAGGAAGAAGGCAATAATTGCAAAAACAACCTGCTCAATTTTAGACAATTGCATTTCCCCCTATTTTGAAACGGCTGAGTGAGAATTGGTATGATTTTTGGACTTTTGGTATGAAAATTGAATATTCCCCAATTCTACGGTACCAAAATTGAACGGGCAGATTAGTACCAAAATTGAACGGGCAGATTAGTGCCCCACGTGCCCCTCACATGCACTTAACGGCCGTGGCAAAACTTAACGGTTGTATGATTTTTGAACTTTTGGTATTAAAAATGAAATTTGCCCAATTCTATGGTACCAAAATTGAATTTTAGCCTCCATTGATCACTTGGTATGCTTACAAATGAATCACGTTCCCTTTTTAGATAGAATTCGCAAGTTAAGAGTTCATCAAGGTTCTTTATTTCAAGAGACCTTTGAATGAAGAACAATCTATTGAATCCTTCTATAGGAAATGAGTTTGATTTTAAGCATGCCATAATTGTGTATAATCATCTAGTTTGTTTTACTTTTCTCGATTTAGCATAAATGTTATGTATTTTTATCACCGTTCATTTATTTGCTTTAAATACACTCCATTCATAATGGTAAAGCAATTGTGTACGAAGTAAAAGCTTTAATTAAAATTAATCCATTCATAATGGTAAAGCTAAAAGGTTTCGTATTCGAAATAAATCCTTAAATAGATAAAACTATAGCTAATACCTAATTCGAAAAATGAAGTAAAACATTTGCTAAAAAGAAAATTTCAGGTGCTTCTTGACCCAGCTCCTGAAGAATCTTTCCCTTAAGTACAGTTGAAACCCCTTCTCACTCAAGGGTAAGTGAATCCCGTCATCACCTATAATCAATTTTACAGAAATGTGGGTCTTTAAGATGTCTTACATCAAAAGGAAATAACTTAAGATGTTTTACCTCAAAAGGAAATAACTTAGGTTACACCTTCATCAAATTTCATCCGGAATTTCTTTCCAGTAATGTTCCTCAGTTCCTTATCTTTCTTACATAAGGGGCAATCCTCTCCTTCGCTCAGTCTCTTTCCTCTTTCGAGGGCTTTCTCATATTTGTCCAACAATTATGCAAATCATTGGTCTTTATTCCGTCGCATGGAATATCGCAATGATCCATAAAATGAGAAAATGAGTCAGACAAGCCATTTATGATAATCTTCATTTCATCATCTTGAGTCAAAGTAGCTCAAAGCTTTTTGATTCCTTTCATTCTCTTGATTAGGTAAGTACAATATTCGCGAACATTGTCGAATCCAATCATGCTTGTCTCGTGGAATGATCTCATCAAGATTTGTGATAATGTTTTTTCGCATAGGAATATGTATGTTGGCATGGCTAAAATAAATAAAAGACAACAGTAAGCAGATAGGTTTAAGATAATACTTATAATTAAAGAAAATTGGTCTTTCTATCGAAAATGTTCTCCCACTATTTTATCGAAACAATAACCCCTTTAATTTTTTGGGAAATCCTATTTCCTACTAGGTCATGACGTCCCAGCAGACGTTAACTGCACCCACGACTCGCGGCCATACAATTAATCCCTAGATAGGTATACTTTTACCAATTGTGTCCCTACACAACCTTCAAGCTATTTTGCCTCGATTTTCACATTTATCTAGCACTCCTACATCATAAATGGTACTACTCGTTAATTCTAACCCAATCAATCTTGATGAGCAACGGGCCCGAACATGTCAACCCCTGGGACTCCCAGTCGATCACATGCCCCGACCAATCCCCACCCTTGTCAAGTTTATTTAAAAACAAGAATCGAGAGATTTTGTGTATTGTCCATTTCTTCGCCTCGGGTGCCAGACTCTGGATCACCTTTAACGATAAGTAGACAACTTACACTAGTCCCTATTTATGGAAGGCTTGGATTTATAAAACTTCATTTTATAGTTAACCCAATATGACTTAATATTTAATTCAAGAGGGGATTTTCGATTTTAGAAAGTTTGAGGTAACTCTCCTCGAGCTCTCACCGCATTAATTATGCTTTATCTTTTCTTTAGTGATCTAATTTCTAGCGCGCATCTCATACAAGCCAAAATAAATCAACAAATAAAATTAAAACATTCACACCTAGCATGCATGCTACCACATAATGTTTTCGATCGGGGGCCTCGTATGCGGGCCATCATCGAGCCATGATGTTGGCCCAATTGGTCAATCTAATGGGTTCTTAAAGAATTTTAACATGTTACATAAGCAACCATGCATACATGGCCTTCATTCCTTCTTGGGCCTCCACCTCGCTTGTAATGGGCCTCCATCCTAAACTATTAAAACGGTAAAGCCCTAATCTATTACAGAGGCTCAAAGTGGCCCAAAAAATTAAGGCTCGCAGGCACAATAAAATTCAACATAATTAAATTAAACCAATCACATCTACCCTAGGGTGAAGG
This sequence comes from Penstemon eatonii, assembly GCA_038501285.1. Taxonomy (NCBI): domain Eukaryota; kingdom Viridiplantae; phylum Streptophyta; class Magnoliopsida; order Lamiales; family Plantaginaceae; genus Penstemon; species Penstemon eatonii. Next base: position 13,829,427 of record CM076710.1, on the reverse strand, counting down.
CTCGGCGCGATAAAAAATCACGTAAACAGTTCACGTTGAGCAAGAAACTAGCAAAATATATATTTCTTATTTCTTACATTATTTTAAAACTCCCTTTTAAAATAACCCAAGATTCTAATTTTAAAACACCTTTTAAAACAATCTTTAACCTTTGTTTTATTTTAAAACCCCTTTTAAAATAAACCACATTCTTTATTTTAAAACCCTTTTTAAAATAACTCATGATTCTCGCTCTAGTCTCCACTAATTATAAATTATAATAAAATTAATCCTTCGGATAATAAAACACCTTATAAGCATAAAACAGGTTCTGGAATTTCAAATTTAGAAAATTATAGTTTGGTCCCTCAATTTTCGTAATATACGTTTTGACCCCAAAACATTCGGAAATAACAAATTAGCCCCAAAAATTCCAGCACATGCAAATCGGCCCAGAAAACAGAAATTAAGACTTTAATTCCAGAAACTTTCATTAATAGCAAAACTGCCCCTGAAGTTACGTAAATTACAAAATAGCCCCATAACTTTCGGAAAATGCAAACATACCCCAATTTCAGAAAATCAGAATTTCAATTTCAGCCCAGAATTTGCAGAAAAATAAAGTTTCAGATTCTGTCCAGATTTGCAGAAAAATGCAATTTGTAGTTTTGTCCTATAAATTTTGGAAATTGCAGATCTGGCTCAAAAACGAATTATGCTATTTACCCGAATACATAATTAATCATAACAAGCAAAAATCCATTCAAAGAACACAACAAACAAATATACAAATATATTTTGAAGTGTTCAGGCCTTTTTCGTATGAGCGTAATAACGTTGGCTCTGATACCACTGTTGGGTTTTCACTGTGTACGATTGTCAACACAACTTGCGGAATATTAAAAAAAATTCATACACTCATGAAACCCGTGAGCCCAGGATCTCAGTTTTATAACTTATACGAAAATGGGTATTGAATCTCATAATTCAAAACATAAATTATAGGCAATTTAGGAAATTACCTCACCACAGGCAAGGTGGTGTTTTCTCTGGTCTTCAAAAGTTCACTAAAGCACCCCATGTGTTGTGCCTCTGGAGATAGTCCAACCCGGTTGGATTGAATGACCTCCTTAAACCTCAGGCTTAGAACTAGGAATAAAGAGTTGTCCTTTTTTCAAAAACTGGATATAGATCCAGAGAAGAAGCTTGGAGAAAAAGGGAGGGGCGATTTCACAGAGTTATGGCCGAAAAGGTAAGGGTGCGAGAGAGGCTGAAATTTTCGGCCACTTGTTTTTCTTGTTTTAGGGTTTGCATTAGATGCTTAATCACTTGCTTAGAGATTATGTGTATATCTAATATATATATATATCTATTAGAAGACTCCTTCTTCTAATAGATATATATACATCATATCTTTTAAAAAAGATCTCTCCTTATCAAGATACAATATATATATATATATATACTAGGCCGGGGTACACCGCGCAAGGCGCGGTAATTTGGTGCCCTGTGTGATGGTATTTTTATGGTATTTCTTGAGTTTTAATTTTTGATGGAAAATTTTAAAGTATAATGTTTATTATTTATTATAAAAAAAAATCGTATATATCTTGTTAAGCTTTGTTTTTCAGGAACATGATTGCTTTTCTAAGATGAATTCTAAACTTTCGAATTTTTTTTATGTTTTTCGGAAAAATTGTAATAAAAGTTGCTAAATTTAGATAAATAATATAGTTTAAGGCGATCAAATAGTTTTGGAATTACATCTTATTTTTATTTTGCTATCGGATACAAATGAACATGACTTTGGTTAAACCTAAAAGAAGGCGCAAAGTATTCCGTTTTAATGTGATTTTTGTTGTCCATTGTTTATGTGTTTCTGTTTATACCTTTGTTGGTTTTATGATATATTTATGTTGTAAATTGTAAAAATAAAAAATTTATATTTATTATACAAAGGCAAAATATAATACAAAAATCGTCACAAACTAATCACTGATTTTTTATTTTCGTCCCAAACTATTTAACTTGGCGAATTTCGTTCCGTAATTTAATATTTTTTTGAAATATTATCCCACCATTAATTATAAGACAGAAATTGCGTATTTGCCATTAAATTACCACATGGTTGCTTACGTGTCATGCCGTGAATAATTATATGATATTGCAGAAACAATCCCAAATTAATTACAAGATTAAACCGTCATTTTCATTAAATTAGAAATTATTATTGGGACTAAATTCATACAAAATGGTAAATAAATTGTGTGGCATGCATGAGTATCACAATTAATACAAATGAGTGTCTACTTAGAACAAAATGTACATATATTTTGCCAAAAAAAGAAAAATATATTATGATTTACTTTTGTGATTGAACTCAAAATAAGAATATCCAATTTTTTTTTTCATTTTTCATTTTCCATTTATAATGATTGTACAGGGGAAATGACAATTTTGTCTCCATCGACGATATTCATGGGCTTTTTTCAAAGGTAAACACATTAGGGTGTAAAATATCAGAAAATATATTTTCAAGTTGTAAAATATTAGAAAATATATTTTTAGGATGCAAAGTGTCAAAGTTTTTAAATCAGGATTGAATGTGTAAAAAATTTAAATTTTCAGGGTGCAAAATAACAATATTCTATATTTTTATGGTGTAAAGTGCCAAAATATATATTTATAGAGTGCAAAGTGCCAAAAATTATTAAAAAATAACTATTATACCCTTACACCAACAAACTTTCGCACTAAAACATACATCATGGTGCAAAGTGTCAAAAATTTTAAGTCGGAATGCAAAGTGCCAAAACCCTATATTTTTAAAGTGCCCAAAATCCAAATGAAATTCATAATTTAGATATTAGGCGGTCGGTTCGTAAAATTTGTAAGAACAAAATCGGAAGATATAAGTTTTGTAATTATGTCTTTTTTTAAGCCAAAATTGACCCTTTCGATGATGTTTTGAAATTATGCAGTGTCAATACGTACAACGCATGAGGCTCATTTTAAAGAGTCTTATTGTATGGCTTCATCTCACAAAATTGGCAAGATGGAAATCCTGAACAAAACGTTGGTGTCAAGAATTGAAATGATATTGACCTGATCATAATCATATATTAAGAATTTATTTTAAAATAATTTCAAATAAATTCTATAATATATTATCAATACATCACTTGTGTCACAAATGTACCCACAGTAAAACCAATAAATTAGCATTTGTCTTCCTCCTTTTATAGTGTCAAATAAAACATATATTCATCAAACATAAAGAACTTTTGGGTAAATACATATGATAGATATAATGAGGCTAGCTAGCTATCTCACTTATGCGCTTCTTTCCACCAGCCAGAATACGTTGAATCTGCAGACGTCGACTGAAGGCCTGGTTGAAAAGCAGCCTAGTTTGGAACTCAGACACAAACGGGAACCAGGCCAGGACTACTATGGGTCCAAAGATCACCAACCCCATAAGGTACTCATACCCTCTTGCCAGTGATTTAACAGAACCCCACATTCCCAGTGCCTTAACAATCGGCCTATAAGCTTGCGATATCTTTGTGTAGAAAATAGCATGTTATCAAATTATCAATATATGAATTCGAGTTTACTTCGATATATAAACTCTAAGTTGCAAGATATGAAATCAAAAGGCAGAGAAGTGTATGTACCTACAGGAGAGCCCATCCAGTCGGCAAGAAGCCTAACAAGCTGGCGAAAAGATCTCCTGCTGTGAGTTCGAGGAATCTTATGAAAATGATAAGTGTGACTATGAAGCCAATAAACAAGAATAGCTTTAGAAGTCTGAACATCAGCTGGAAATCTGCACTGAATTTCTTCCTCCCCATGGACACAATCTGCAGATGAATTTATTGCATCGTCAATAAAGTTCAGGAATTTTTATTTAGAGAAAATGAAAAGGAATAGATTATTGATTTGGACTGACCTTGAGAATGAGCATGACAGCAACAATGACAAGCCAAGATAAACCATAAACCTATAACCATGAGATAGGATTAGAAACCAAGCTTTTAAACTTACCAAACTATTTAAGAATTTAAGCACTGACTCATAAATTTCATGATAACCATAATTGTCAATAACTTTGTATGTCTAGTAAATATTGTAAAAGCGTGATAATAATTGATTCTTGAATTTAGGAAGAAAATTTCAAGGAAAGAATGATAAGAAAAGAAAAATAATGGAAATTAAAGCCTAAAGTTTAGTTTTATCACTAGATGCATGAAAGATATTCTATAAGCTATTTTAAAAACTCACTAAAAAACAAGAATCAAACTTAGCTTCAATCAACAAAAAAATAAGCAATAAGCTTATGCTCACCATAATACTCTTGTCATGTTGGGTGACACGCAACTGGTAAACAATTGCATACGACTACGATGCATACCAGCAAGGTTATTGAATTTTTTTTACTGCATCTTATGTTCAGAATCTTCGATGTACCATCAAGGTTCAGAACTCTCAAGTAAGATCAACAACCACGAATACTTCAATTTCAGCATAAATTGGCTAGCAATAGAAAAAAGAACCTGCAATCAGACACAGGAAAGAACACATTCACATCATTTTATGTTTCAAGCCTAAATTTGAGTACTTTAGGGTCCAGAATTAGTTCAGTGTAAACCAATATTTTCAAAACCGGACCGAATAGTGAACCGGTGGGCCGACTGGCCACTGATTTTACTGGTCGAATTGGTCGGACCGAATGATGTAATAATAATATAATAAATATATTTAATTTTAAAGTATATGTAATATGCATAAAATTTAAACATTTTCCTACAATTGATTAAAAAAAAACAAAATATTATAATATATTTAAAATAAATTATATAATATTGATATAACATATATCATAACGATAATATGATACTAATCTGTAAGCTCATATAAATATAAAATAATTATATTTCTTTATAAAAATTTAAAATTGTAAGTTAAAAATACAACAAACTAAGAAATTCATAAATTTTAAAATATGGTTATGTATAAAAAGTCTTATATTCAAAATCAAACTTGCATAATATATCGATTTGACTCTTTATCCTAAAAATAATATTGAAAAGAAATATTTTATAGAACAAATTTAAATAAAAAAAATATTATTTGGGTATTAATTTTCATTAATATTGTATAAAATGTTGATTTAAGTTAATTATCTAATTTATTAATAAATTTGGTTACAAATTTCTATAATTTATGAAGTTCAACAAAAATGATATAGTTTAAATGATAAGGAAGTTATGTTTTATGTAAGAGGTACTTCTCCAAGAATATTTTAATTTATTTTTAACATTAAAAAAATCAAAAAAATATTCAGAATCGGGTTGAACCTATCCAAATCAGTTCGTCGGTTTTCGACCAGTTCAACCCGGTTCAATTTAGTTTTTGAATCAAACGGTTTTAGGGGATAAATTGGACCGGGTCAATCTTCGATTCGTGGTCGGACTGACCTGATCTGGTTCTAATAACATTGGTGTAAACTTGAGCACTTAGATTATAAAAAAATGAAGTCAACATTTATTTGCTTAATAATTTTTCAGTAAGCTTTTAATAGAAGTTAGTGGAGTGATCCAATAATCCATTCTCGGCGTATTCAAACTATTGATTTTATTGTGATAATCAAAGAAAAGAGAGAGCAATTGACTTCAAGGATAATCCAACTAACCACGGTGTATTTTTTGATTAAAGTGTCACTAGTACAATGGTTTCTTTGATGATATTACTTTAAAAAGAAATAGTTAAGTTATTTTCTTTTTTTTTTTTTGATAAATAATAGTTTTATAATATCAGCATATCATTTCTTGATGATATTGGCAATTCGGCAAAACCTTAATTTGAATTTACATAGAAAAGGATAACAGGTCTATCTCAAGAAAAAATTGAACACATCCTTCAAAGTGATTATGCCTTCAACACGGCAGCAGCTAGAGGCATCAACAACAATAACACGACGAATATCTACAAAGAAAAAGAAAATAGTAAAAAAATATGCATTACATTACATCTCTGATATTAATACAAAAGAAAAGAAGTTCCATTACCCAGTACAAGGAATCGGACTTTGTGCGTGTTCTGTATCGTGTTCTACCCGCTTCACCGGTAACTTCAAGCACCTGCATATACTCGATCGTCGTTCACATATTTAGCAATTATACAATGAAGTAATTTTTGGAGATTATGGAAATACACTCCCACATGGATGTATATTAAATGGTAACTACATATATATAAAAAGAACGAATGTAAGTTTTTTTCTCAAAAAGATTATTTTGCCCCTGTCACAGGTTTAACCAAATACATGACACAAGGTTATTTATGACATTTTGCAGGACGACAACGCCGTTCAACTTCCTGTCATCATTAAGAAAAAAATTATTCTCTCTTAATGAGCAGAGCTATAAATGCCCTATACATACTATTCAGAGGATTTAAACTGAGAACACCCCCATTCTCCAACTGTTTGTTGTGTGCTGACGAAGTCCCTCGTCCAACTTCACAAATTCCTGGCGTGGACTGTTGCACAAAGACTTGGACAAAGCTTCACATTTGCTTCTCAATAATCTTTCACCACAATCCCTCAACTAGACTATACATAGCTTTGTTCAAAGTTTAAACTGAACACGAGTATATAAATTGTCCTTAGCCAATGATGTAATATCGCTGCGTACACATGATTCAAATCATAAATAATAACAGTAGCCCAAAAAACAAGATCAAAATTATGGCTTGAAGAGCCAATTCAGAGACAATGATTACCTTCTGCAGTACATATTTATCAAGTTACCCTCTCCATCAACTATGGGTACTGAACTTATTTGAGCTGCACTAAGATAATACCAAAAAGAGAAAAACAAATTATCGAGTTGGGAAGCAATGAAAAACTTAGTATTCATAGTAGTTTTTAACCGAGGAAAATTTCGAATTGATTTAGATTGACCAAAGAAAAGGATGTCCTTACTTTACCTTCTACTAACAAAGTTAGAGCTGTATTAAGATAGTCGTTAGGGTGTAATGTCAACAAAGGACGACCACTTGCCCTTCCAACTTCTATAGCCCATGTACCGACTGCAAGGAAACCAACTGGTTGTTGAAAAGGAGGAAGATATCCAAGGTTTCTAATATGCCTGCATATATCTTAAATTTGAAATAAAGATGGAAAAATCCAAATTAATTAGTCAATATCCCGTAACTTAATAAAAAATAAAAAAGTTAATCTTTGAACAAAGTTCACCAAGCATACTTTCTAAAATACCAGCAAGGCATGCTACATGTAATAACCGAGGACAAGATCCATTCTCTGAATGTAAAATGGGAACAGAACAAATATTATTCTGTAGAATTCTTGAAGCCATGTTGCCTAGAGACTCGTCCGGACCAGCCTGTGTGTTGTAAATAAAATAATTCAGTTGAAATAAATTGCAAAGATGATAAGTAAAAGTAAGTTACGTGGATTAGAGGACTTCTTGGAAAAGGAATAGAAGTTCCTTTCATCTCTCTGTGGTTTTGAAGTTTCCAGCTTTTCCATGAAGAAACTGTTCGTCTTACAAGTTCTTGATTAGAAAACATAGTTCGGTTTCTGTGAAGCTGCAGGGGTGAGGAGCACCGTCTTTCAGATAGAAAATTTAAATATATAAAATATTCTACATGCAAAATATGGACCAAAAAGCAGCTAAAATTTAGTACATTTTACTTTATTCATACGACTATGTCGACTATTACACAATTAGTAGCGACAAACTGTTGAAAGTTATTTCTACTTGTAACAACTTTTGCTTCTATTCAATAGCTCATTAGGAACAACTAAATTATATAAACTCATTATACTGAAGTAAGATAGAATCATGCATATTAAGATCAATCTGCACCATTTCTTGTTTTAACAATTTCCCTAAAGTTAAAGTTCAGGCCCTAAACTTCAGGGCAAATTCATTTACTGAGAAAAAAAACTACCTGACTTGAAATCAAAATAAAATCTGAAGCAGTTAACATTCCTGCCATCTCTCCGCGGTTTTCATCCCTCAGGGGCACAATCATGAGTCCCTAACACATATGATAAACAACTTAGTCTACAAAATAATGAAACCAGATGGAAAATATAATACAGAAAAACAAAATATAAACGAGAAAGCCCAAAAAGAATAGCAAATTTATTGAAAAATTAAGAAAAAAAATCAAGAACTTGTACCATTTCATACATTACATGGAAGGCTTGTTCCACATCCACATCCATATTCAACACAGCCACCTAAATTACAAAGAAATAACATGAAATTAGAATCTGCCATTTAGAATAAAGCAGGATTATAGTAGAAATCAAAAGCATATGACAACCACTAAAATAAAAGAAGATGAAATTTAATGGCATTCAACCAAATCCAATAAGTTTCCGATGAATGTTCCATATTTATTAGTATCTGAAAAATCAAATGCCCTATTACTGCACAAATTAAACTATGAATATATATTTATATGTTCACATATAATCCATAAACATTTACATACAGCAAGTTCTAATAGAGCCACAATGTGCATTGCCCCTTGAATTTTCCTGAACAAATAAAGTTCAGGTCAGATTGCGGTATTCATTCGTAGAAGACTAAGGTATAGATTGGTGCATACCTGAACATGATATATTTCGTGTAAACCGCCTCGTGCATTGCCTGGACATCCTCGTCTTCTATGATGGTCAACTGATCCCTCAGAAGTATTAAGTTCTGAGAAACATGGTGAAATATCACATAGAACATGATGAAATAGTTGAGTAACAAGAGCACCTGTAATTAAAATAAAGTCAAAAACAACAATGAAATATCGTTCTACTCAGGCTCATTTTATCCAATATGAAAACGGCATAAACTCGAACCAAAAGTTTAATAAGAAGAAGATTCTAGATGACTTCTTCATCTTCGCCACCTGTGCTAGAAAAAGGAAACTCACAGAGAAGTAAGGTATAGAAGCTCTGTAACGAACAAGATTCAAGTAGAAGACACATTCCAGAGCAGCCAAGGTTCGACGTTCAGACAACGAAAGGCGATGGCATGTGATGAAGTATCCATGAGAAATGAGAAAGAATGACACAAAAGAAGCTGTTTGAAATGTTGGAAAATTCCAATGGTTATGTGGGCCTAATATTTTAATTTAGTGTGTATTGCTATTATAAAGTAAAGTCCATAATTATGTGGTCTAATTATGTTATCTTTTGGACTATGGGTATTAAGTTTATCATGGAATAAAAGTGTAGGTACCAGTTTGTGATTTTCAATTTGATGAAGGGCCGAATTGAAAATAATGGAACATATGCTAACCCTAGTAGTTTATTATATATAAGGGGTTATGATCCCCACTTCTACACAACACAACAACAAAATATAGAGTTACATAACTCATATTCTCTGCAATCCCTTTCTGCGTGAGTATTAAGGTTCTAAGGTGTGTATCAAGTAGAAGATCATAAAACCCATCATCACTAAATCGTCAATAACATCAAGATTGCTGGCATGAATCAAGGTAAGTTTCCGCTGCATTAAAGTTTCAGATCTACTTTTAATCTGTTGATAATCGACATGGTTTGGCAATAAGGTTTCGGTATTAAATCAAAATTAGATCTAATTATCATTATGTTTTTGTATTCGATTTAGATCCAACAAGGGGTATCCGAGCCACCCATGTTCGATTACTTGAGATTTCTAAAACTTATGTTTATGATCTATGAAAATCTGAATTTGGTTCTAAAGTTTAAAATATCTAGATTATGCATATTGAGATTCTTTGCTATCTTGATCTAGTTTATAAACAATTTAGAATTTCATGCTTTTTAAATCTTGATTATGCAAATTAGGGTTTATGGCTTTCCTGATCTTGCTTTATAAAGATTCAGTTTTATGCTTTATGTTTATGCAATTAAAGTTGCTTTATGGATTTATCATGATACCTTCAGTTAGATCTAGTAGAAATATGTTTTTTTTTTTAACTAGATTAACGAATTAAGTTTAGATCTCTTGTTAATGGATTGAGAAATTTAAGTACAATTTATTTTTATATTAAATAAATTATAACAATTAATCAAGAAAATGGAAAAGTGGGTTTACGGACTTCTCAAAGGGAATTTAATAAAGTAAGCAACTTCCATGACTGTGAGGCAACAACTGAAACTAATTCACCATGTCACTGCCCGATCTCGCTAAAGTGAAATCAATTGCCGGAAATTTAGTTCTTTTCAACCTTGTAAAATCTTGTTGCGTACTTTCTTGATTTCTCTGATTTTGTTGAAGTAATTGCGTGAATTCGGTATTTCTACACCTTCGTAGACTTCAATTCCTGTTCATGATTGTCGATTTCGAGTTTGTCGGCGAATTTTGGTCAATTTCAGAACCGGGTGAAGTAGACAAACTTTTGGGTCTTTTTCAGATTTTTCGGATTGGGAGATACGGGAATATCTGAAAATTTTAGATGGGTTAGCTCACGGGTCAGGCTTCCGACCCATTAATCTTGTATTCAGTTTGGGTCAATTTTGACTCATTATTTTTTATCGGATCAGGCAGGATTTAATTTTTATCTGAACTAAATCTGGGCAGAATTGGTTAGCGGCTGTTTGGAACCTGCAAAATTCGAAATTATTGTTGGCCTGTTTGGCTAATTTAAAATTTTATTTTAAGGAAATTGTCTGGTTTGGCAATAACATTCGAATAATTTTGATACATAATAGTGACTTTTCAGTCAGTCTAACATTCAATATAACCAATTAAGCAACATGTCGCCAAAGTGACCTCTCTTGTGTAGATTGGCTTATTGAAAATGTTAAGATGAATTTCTGTATGCAAATTCATGCGAATATTAAACCGGCCCAAAGGAAGGATAATGTTTGGCCGAATTGCATATACACCTATGGTGATGAATGTGTGATTATTATTAGGTGTCCATGTGGGTAATTAGTCGATCCAAAGATAGACTCTTTATTTGACAGGATTTATTTTCAACATTCGATCACTACAACAAGAGTACCATTTACAATTAATATTACTGTAAAAAGACTTGATATTAATGTTGTGCTAGGTATCTTGCTATGTATTTAATAATTATTTGAATTAATGTCTTTCATAAAGTAAATAATTATTCTATAATTATTCAATATGTGAACATGTGCTTAACTTAAAATTCGTTCTTTGTAACAGCTATAGTGTCAGATATTACTGTATCTACCAATTCAATAATGATCGCATTTCCATGCTCAATGGGAATAACTTGGGCAGTAAAATAAAATCAGAAAATAATGCTGATTTAACCGGATTTCGTCGGGTTAATTGTATCAGTGAATATGGGATATTGGGGATTCTCTATATATATGATTTAAAGGGCTCTGTTACTTTATTCAGGATGGATCAATCTCAAAGAAGAACAATTTTGTGGAACAATAAGTAATTATGATAACCAACGTAAAAATAATATGAATATGAAGAAAAAGCTCTTTTCTTATTGAATAATCTTGGGTTCTGTTGTTATGCAGAATTTAGTAGCGTATTTGCAGTGTGTGGAATACAATGATTAACTAGGTATTTATATCATATTAAACCTAGCATTACAAGGAAACATAATCCTAATAGGACTCGGCCCAAATGTCCTTCTTGAGTCCGGACTGTAGTCTGCTTGTTTGAAGAGAGTCGTATTCTGCCGGGTCGATAAGATGATCCCGAACTGACTGGTTTGCTCGAACCGATCTTTTATACTTCAGTCGATCCGCACATTATAAAGGGTGCGAAGTAGCCCCCATCAAATGCTGCTAAAGGTTATTTCTTTAATTTGGTCTGTTCTGAAGTTAATTTAGCTTCAGTACCAATAAACACTTGGTGGTTAGATTCTGGTGTTACTACCCACATAAGTGTTTCAATGCATGGTTGCCTAAGATACCGAAAGTCAAATGATGTTGAAAGATACATCTTTGTGGGTGATGGAAAATCGGTAGAAGTTGAAGCAATAGGTCATTTTAGGTTATTGTTAGGAACTGGTCATTATTTGGATTTGAAAGACACTTTTGTCGTACCGTCTTTCAGACGAAACTTAGTTTCTGTTTCTTTATTGGACAAATTTGGTTATCATTGTTCTTTTGGAAACAGTAAGTTCAGTCTTTCTTTAAATTCCAATATTATTGGAACTGGTTCATCAAGCATCGATGATAACCTATACTTACTTGATACCATTACTTCTTATAATGAAACCCTGCATGTGGAATCACGTGGCATTAAATGCAAATTAAATAAAGAAAATTCTTCAAAATTATGGCACAAGCGTTTATGTCACATCTCAAAGTCTAGAATGGAGAGACTTGTGTCTGAAAACATTCTAGATTCACTCGATTTTTCGGACTTCGATATTTGCGTCGAGTGTATTAACAGAAAACAGACCAAACAAAGAATATTAGGTGCCAATAGATCTTCAGACGTCTTAGAGTTGATTCATACAGATATTTGTGGACCATTCCCTTCGGCTTCTTGAAATGGCCAACGATATTTCATATCATTCATAGACGATTATTCACGTTTTGGGTACCTGTATCTCATTCATGAAAAATTAGAGTCTCTGGACAATTTTTAAGGCATTTAAAGTTGAGGTTGAGAACAACTCAACAAAAGAATCAAGTCCGTCAAGTCTGATTGTGGTGGTGAGTACTACGGCAGATACGATGGTTCAGGTGAACAACGTCCAGGACCATTTGCTAGATTCCTAGAGGAATGTGGAATCGTCCCACAATACACCATGCCGGGGTCACCTAGCATGAATGGTGTAGCTGAAAGACGAAACAGAACACTTAAGGACATGGTAAGGAGTATGATCAGTCATTCTACCTTGCCAGAATCACTCTGGGGAGAAGCATTAAAGACAGCAGCTTACATTCTGAATAGAGTACCAACTAAAGCAGCCGCCAAAACACCTTATGAGCTTTGGACAGGCCACAAACCTAGTATAAAGCATTTTCACATTTGGGGATGTCCTGCTGAAGCTAGGCCTTATAGGCCTAAAGAAGGAAAATTGGACTCCAAAACAGTGAGCAGCTACTTTATTGGATACTGAACAATCTAGAGGCTTTATGTTTTACAATCCCACACTAAGGTAATTTTTTGAAACGGGAAACACAATATTTTTTGAGGATGTTGAGTTTGGGGGGAGAAATAAGGTTAGAGACATTGTCTTTGAAGAAGAATCAATTACGGAGGAGGAATCAATTATGACTCCTCATACTACTTCTGATACTGTTCAGATTTTCATTCCTGCATTTAGTCGAGAAGCAGATTTGAATCCTCAACAAGACAATGTTGATCGAACCCCAACTGAAGTTGAGATGATTGATCATGAAGTTGAACCTCAACAACCTCAAGAGAAACCACCCTAAAGGAGATCCACGAGAGAGAGGAGAAATCCTATACCAGATGATTATATAGTGTTTCTCCAAGGAAATGAGGAACATAATGGATCGACGGAAAATGATTCAATCAACTTCCGTCAAGCCATGCAAGATATTAATTCTCTCAAATGGATTGAAGCCATGAACGAGGAGTACAAGTCTATGCAAGACAATCAAGTTTGGGATCTTGTCCCATTACCTGAAGGAAAGAAACCAATTGGTTGCAAATGGATATTTAAAACCAAGAAGGATTCACAAGGTAATGTGGAAAGATATAAAGCTCGTCTTGTAGCTAAAGGCTTTACTCAAAAGGAAGGCATCGACTATAAAGAAACTTTCTCTCTGGTATCTTCGAAATGTATCAAGTGGAAGATCATAAAACCCATCATCACTAAATCATCAATAACATCAAGATTGCTGGCATGAATCAAGGTAAGTTTCCGCTGCATTAAAGTTTCAGATCTACTTTTAATCTCTTGATAATCAACATGGTTTGGCAATAAGGTTTTCGGTATTAAATCGAATTAGATCTAATGATCATTATGTTTTTGTATTCGATTTAGATTCAACATGAAATAGTACTCCTGTTATATACACACCAAAGGACATCCATAAAGAGCACGTATTCGAATAAAAACAAGAATACCTACAAACGTAAAAGTTGTCAAATAATTTTTCGACTATTAAATTAGCATCGGTAATGGAGATCACAGAATTTAATAAGCTTCAAGAAAAATGGCTGTATGTATGATAATGGTACATCCTTGTGTTACATCTAATTAGCAAATATATATATATATATATATATATATGTGTGTGTGTGTGTGTGTGTGTGTGTGTGTGTGTGTGTGTGTGTGTGTGTGTGTGTGTGTAATTTTCATAAGCAAAAACCCCTTGTTTAAATGTGCAGTAAAGCACATGTCTGAGTTAAATGAAAATCTGCAATAATACACCTATACGTATTAAATATATATTATCTGAATTTGATATTTTATAAAACTGAGTTGAAGAAACATTTAGATAGAATAAATGACAATCTATGTTTTTGTTAAAAAAAGATGTAAGTATTAAATTCAAATACATTGAAAGAGGTAAGAAGAAAAAGAAGAAGAACAAAACCTCTTTGTAAGAACCAGCTGCAAAGCCTATAAGACCTTAATTCCAGATAAATAAAGGAAAATAAGGCAGCCAGCAAAGAAAGGTACTGTACGAACCTTCTTAAAGGTATCATTGCATCGGACGGGCACGCCACAATGGCAGCATGCTCTTCTCCTACTTTGAAGCCGCACTCTCTGGCTGCAATTATATTATTCCTAAAAATGTGCACACAAGTAAGGATTTGTTTTCACAAAGCCACTCTGAACTGAGAAAAATATGCATTGGATAAGAAGAAAATGGAAGTAATTAACCCCTCCACATTCTATAGCTTAACTAAAACAAAATACAAAATTCGAGACCAATTAATGGCAGCGAAATATTTTTAATCAAGAAAACAACTAATCAAGAAAAACAATCCTGATATAGTGTGAATAAGTATGCATGATTAGAAGCACAAGCATGTAAATATATGCAAACATCCGAATCAGGTGCATAGTTTACATGCCATGAATACTGGGCATCCGTATTCTGAAAATATACTTTTACTCTCTATACAACTTTGATAAACAATAATAGCACCCGAACTACAATACGATAAAGACATACTCCACCCATTGTACGTAAGATCAACACAAAGCCACAATCTGCATCTTCAATGAAATACCCATGGCTATATAGCCCTAAAATAATACCTCAATGGTCTGAACAATGATAAGTACAGAAAAAGAAAAAGGTAAAATTAGATCAATCAAAGTTAAGTATTTCAAGGAAACCAAAGAAAATAAACAGAATATGAACCAAACGAAGCAAATAAGAGAATAAGGTATAAAACTAACCAATTAGGTCCGATAGATTAATCTCAGCTGATTCAAGTAACAATAACCAACAATTTATTTCTGCATAAAATACAGTAAAATTCATATATATAATTCGGAAATCAAATAAGGAATAAAACCGAAAAAAACTACCTCTACTTTGAAGAAATTCGTACCTCAAATCAAGCACCTGTTCAAAACTTGGACAAGAAGACCAAATCAGATATGAATTAATTACCAACTGGAAAGTGTGAAAGGAAAAAATAGTAAAAAAAGAGAGGAAAATCGACGCCAACAATCCCGTTTGTAAGAATTGATAGAATGAGGAGATATGATCGACTAAAACAAAAGTATAAGGCGGTGAAAATTGGGGATAAGGACTGGGAAATTGGAAAAACCTCGTGGACACAAGAGGAACGAACAAGATCTGAAAAAAAAAACCTCGTGTACAAAGGAGAGAGGAACATGAATTTAGTCAACAAAAGAAGAAGCACCGGCCATCCTCCTGCAAATAGGAATTGGATTTTGATCACCTGTCAAAATGCATGAGACGCACTAGTACCAACAATGGCTGCAAGAACTCTGAAAAGAAAAAAGACAACATTAAGTAAATTAGAATAAAAAAAATAACCAGCTTATGAAAATGACATCTAAATGGAAACACGGTTACTCAAATAGATGATTCACTCATCGAATGAAAGAGAAAGACTATCGCAACACTAACTGTAAGAACCCTGCTAAATCAAAATAAGAGAAACCACTCAGTATCTTGGTATAAGTGTATTTTAAAATTGAAGGAAAATTATCCAACACATAAAAAATAGTAAAAAACTAAATACTTATCCAGATAAACACATCAAAGAAACAAACTCAGAGAAAAATAGAAGAAAATGACTTTCGAACTGGATTTCTTTGATGAGCACTTATATATGACATACTTAGAAATATTATGAATAAGAGTTTAGTATGGAAAGTTCAAACACAGAACAATATAGACATACACAATAACAAAAAGCCCATACCAAATTACACTTCAACACATAGTTCTACATAATCAGCCTAACAAAAAACCTGATTCATCATTCATGAGTGATAGAAATCAAATATAACTTGTCCAGGAAATCGATCCATGGGCATATTATTAAGTTCAGCAACGCTTGAAAAGTAGAGTATTAAAATTGATATGCAGAATATAAGTTCATAACATGTGAAATTCAATGCAGACCACTTCTAATGAACAAGAATGACTACAAAGATTAGTTCAGACTGCTAGAATTTGAAAAACTCAATCTTTAGATCCTAAAAGCTACCTTAAACAAAAGGGAAAATAATTAAACTCTTAAAAAATGCATGCAAATAAACTAAAAAACTGTTTCCATAAGATTTAAAAAGTTCCAAAAAATCAGTGATGTACTCATGTCCAGGTGTTTTAAACCTCCCCGGTCCTTTGCTGCAATGCATCTTTCCTAGCTATAATATGATCCTAATTGCTAGATTCATGAGCAACCAACCATCTGACTACCTTAGTTGCTATAAATCTTACATTTGGACACTACTTGCTATAAAGCCAAAAAAAAGCCAGTGTGCAGTTAGTTTCACCATCCCAAGTATTATGTAGTGTAATAGGTAATTGTATTGACAACTTTTAAGGGGATAAAGCAGGCAGCAACTCGAAATCTTAAATCAGTTCTAAGATGTGGTTTCCTAATTTTGATAAAATAACTTAGACAACAAGGATAATATATTGCTTTCAGTTTAAAAACTAAACTAAGATTTGAATGTCTAACATATTTAAGACTAATCCTATTTTTTCATTTGAGCAATGGATTATAACCAGGCAAACCAACCAAAAAAAATTCAAGAAACTAAGCATAAGAAGAAGAGACAAATAGAAGTACAATTACCTATAGAGATAGAGTAATTCAACAACCTCAGAACTCAGAAGCCGAGAGTAACATGATGATTTAACCGGATTTAGTCGGGTTATTGGTATCAGTGAATTTGTGATATTGGGGGTATTCAATATATATATTTTATAGGGCTCTGTTACTTTATTCAGGATGGATCAATCTCAAGGAAGAGCTATATCATAAGAACAGAAAGTAAATATTCAAACCAACATAGAAATAACACAAATATGAAGAGAAAGCTCTTTCTTTATTGAATAATTGTGAGTTGTGCAGTTGATGCAGAATTTAATGGCGTATTTGCCTTGTGATTCAGAGTTTTCAGAGTTGTTTAATACAATGATTGACTAGGTATTTATATCATACTAAACCTAGCGTTACAAGGAAATATAGTCCTAATAGGACTCGGCCCAAATATCCTTCTTGGGTCCGAAATATAGTCTTCTAGTCGATGAGAGCTGTATTCGGCCGGGTCGATAAGATGATCCCAAACAGCTTGATTTAGTCGAACCGATCTCATGATCTTTAGTCGATCCGCACAGTATGTAGGGTGCGAAATAGCCCCCATCAGTACTCCCTCACTTCTTCGAGCATATAGATAATTGAAGCTCGTAGAAGTAGATAATTTTTTACGACTGTTTATCTTCTATGAATGGAGCCTCGTTAAAAACCTTTCTTAAGAAAAAACCCTGTGGGAAAAAATCTTAAGTAAGGAAAAGAGTGCTACACATCATAGATAGTCGTTTTCTCTTTCCGATTAGGAATCGCCACGCGTCCATTCGGGAGGCTTTTCATCTCCTTCCGTTTTTGGCGGGAATGTGATTAGTTGTGATGAGTTCGAAACATCTTTTCTCATCTTAGTATAAATAGGTGACTTTTGACTTCGTCATTTTTCCTTTATACTTGCTTATAGTTCACAGTCATTTTCTTGCTTAGTCGTTTATCATATAAAGTCTTCCTTTTATCGATTTATATCCTTCGAGGATCTGAAAACATGGCTTCTTTGAGAAAATCTTTTTCTTCCTCGAGGGAGAATGTTGCTCCTAATAATGAAGAGGAGTTGCACTCTAATATTTCGGGCGAACAAGCCGCAGTTTCTGAATTCGTCGTTCCTGTAGAGGATACTTTTAAGGTACGGATCCTTTCAGATGCGGATGTGGCTGCCCGAGCCAAAAAGGGCAAAGGTACTGTTCCTCAGATTTCTGAACCAATTGAGGACCTAGCTTGTGCTTATACGGTGGATACTTTCCCGGAGGTTGTGAACAATTATGCCAAATATTTCCCGGAGGGTTCCGAGATAATTCTTCCTTCCCCTTCTGATAGGGTCACTTCTCCACCGGAAGGATGTCGCGCCTTTTGTACGGCTCACTTTAATAGCGGCATCCGTCTTCCGTCGTCTCCCCTCTTCCTTGATATCCTGAGAATATTTAGTGTGTCCTTGACACAATTAGTTCCAAATTCTGTGGCCTTCCTGGTTTGCTTTTCTGTCCTGATGATCGCGAAAGGGTTTAAACCTTCCTTTTGTAACGTTACGCAACTTTTCCGGTTCAATATTTCCAGTTCTTCTAATCGCGGATATTTCTTTGCTAGTCAGAGGCCTAGTCGAGCAATCTTTGATGCCCCTGTTTCTAGCAACCCTTTTTGGAAATCTCACTTCTTCTTTGTTCGCCCCCCACCTCATCTTCGTTCGGCGGATGGTTCGACTATACCCTTCTCGTGGGATCATGGTTTCAAATGGGTATACGGAGGTCGCTTGCCGACTGGTGAATTTATTCCTGACGATGCTCAGTTTATCGCTGAAATCCCCGATATGCGTGCAAACAAATATCAGAGTGCTCTTCTGATTGGGGAAGCTTTCCTTCGTAAAGCGGGATTGAGTGCTCATACTTTTCCAATCAGTTCATCCTTTGAATCACTGGGTAAACATTTCACTTTAATTTAGTGGTATGATGATATCTTCTATATAGAGAAACTAACTTTTATTCTGTTTCTTTTTCAGCTCATATGGTAGAAAATTCTCGACATTCTTCAAAAGGAAAAATGGTGTTATCCAAATCCTCTAAATCTACAGAGAACAACCCGATCGAGCAGAGAGCTTCTCGGAAGAGAAAACTGGAGTTGAGTCATGAGTCCGAGGAGAATGGAGAGGAGTCTCCAAATTCTTCCCAAGATTCCCCTGTTCGTCAAGGGACTGGACCGGGTTATCCCCCTCTTCAGCTTAGAACATCCTTGGGAATTCGTGGATGTCGTAGTTGGTCGATGCCTCATCCTAGCGACAACCCGGTGGGGAGAAAAAGGAGCTATTATGGTCGTTCTGGCAATGATCTTTCCTTACTTGGCGACAATCATCCGAAACCTACTTTGGTTGAAATGATCGAAGATCATTTAGAGGGGAAGAGAGCCGCTGGTTATTCTGAGAAAGATTCTCTTGTCCATGATGAAAGCGAGAATGCGGTCGATAAGGCGACTCGTGTTCTCTTATCCGGGGTTTTTACTCGTGATTTGAACAAGCTTTTTCGGAAGGATCCTCTGGAGAAATTTCAGCGAGCTTCTCTTTATGCTGAAAAGGTAAATTCCTTTTAAGCTTGCCTTATAGGATATTTTTTCTTTCGAAGATATTCTTGCTAACTTATTTCTTGTTTTACTCCTTTGCTTTTTCAGACTAAGACATGTTTAGCCTCATATGCTTATGAAACTGCACTCTGGAAACAACAATGTGAGTTTTTGGATGAGAAAAACAAAGCTTTACTTCATAAGTTTTCTGGATCAGATGTTGGTCCCTCAACGTCTTCTTCCGTTCCCGTCGTAGATACTCATGCTACGGGGACTGAAGACCAGGAGATCATGAACAGGGTCTTGGAGACTTCTCGTGCTCAAGAGCAAGCCGATCAAATGGCTAAAAAGTTAGAAGAATTCCAGCTTCAGAGTACGGCTCGAATTAGTGAGCTAGAATCTCAAGTGTCAAGTCTTCAAGCTTCATTGGAGGAGTATGAAAAGGGTGTCCCTCTTAGTGGACTTAGGGATCTATATGGTAGGAACCCTGATGAAAGAGTGATTCGCGAATTCCTTAACTCTCCTGTCCATACGGTGTTGGCGTATCAGATGGTCGGTCCTCTTCTGGAGAGTACTTTCAAGAAGGCGGTTCATCAGTTGGTCGCCTTTGAAATGATCGATGACCGTCGAAAGGAGTATTTTAAGGCGGCACATATTCGGTTGAACCGTTATGGCGAAGTTTATTCTCCTTCGGAGCTTCCAGATGTCATATATCAAAGTTTTCCTTTGGCTCATCTCGTCCAAGAGTTCGGAAAACCATTGCCGATTCCTCCCTCTGATGTTAACGATGAGCTTGATGATACTTTTATCGATCCGGAAGATGAAGAAGAAGAAGAAGATATTGGTACGACCGAGAACGTCGATAGTGAACAGAAAATTCCAGATAGCGACCAGGCTCTGTGATATATTGACTTTTGAAATAATCTTTGTAATTATTTACCCGTAGGTTTAATTGTAACTTTACCTTTTCATCCCTTTGAAATAAACGTTTGTATTCTGGCAGTCGCGTCCTTTCGTGTTACTATGTAATGATTCAGACAAGTCATTAACTTCGCCGTAATCATTATGCGTATGTCGTTTCAAATTCTTTTGTTTATTCCAAAGCTATATTTCGGTATTTCGCGCCCTTTCTTTAGGTCTGTTGCGTCTTTTCGTGTAGTATAAATACAAAAGGTAAAAACTTGGCTTGTTATTTACCGTTATACTCTTCTCTTCTAGTAGAATACTTTTTCTTTGGCTAGTCGATAAACTTTCTCGTTATTTTCTTTATACTTTTCAACAATTCGATCATGAGTAATCTTTTCGGCAATACTTCGAAGCGACCTTCTCGTGAGAGCGCTAGGGATAATAGATCCAAAAAATCTCGAAGAGATGGGCCCTCGATGGAGCCTCCTCGTTCGTCTCCAATAACTAGGTCGGTGATCGATACTCATGTTATCCCTTTTGAACCTTTTTCCACAATTAGTTCGTCTTTTGTACAACCAAATTTTTCTTCTTCTACTGAATTTGGGAATAGGCCTTCCCCTGGTCGGGTGGCTTTCGGTGATACATCCAACGTGGAACAAACCTTTGATATGCCTCTTTCTTCAGGCGTTTCTTCCTTCGAGCATGTTTTTCATGGAGGGGATTTTGCTAATTCCCTTCCTTTGTCTACTTCTACTGCCCCGATCGCCAGCGGAGGGCAAGTTGGTGATGGCTTTTTTGTCAATCCTCCCACAACACAATCTATTTTGCAATACTACTGTGACGACTACTTCTTTCGAATCTGGGGGACCTTCCGAGGGTCGGTTTGGGTCGAGGTCTGGTCGTCGAATCGTTATTTCTGCTTCGGGCAAGGAGACCTCCGTTAGCCCCACCGAGAGAGATTCTCCTCGTCTGTTAGACGATCGATGCATCCTTGAGCAGGTTAAGGATATTACGTTGTCAGAGACTCCACGCCCTGACGGTGTCCCTTCTAATAGCGAATTTTCTGGCTCAGTTGAGCCTGATGCTTTGTCTTGGGATCTGGGTTTAAGCACCATTTTGCCTGGTGAGCTGAGGAAACTTGACGGTACTTCCAATGTACGCCTTGTTCAGTCGCTAGTTAAGATGTGCGAGCAGGTAGACATATCTTTCGATAATTTTCCCTACTTTTATTTCGATTTTCATGTTGTGTGAGGGTTTTTCTCATTCTTCTTCTTTTTCAGTCCAAATATTTTGCCCTTCAGCTGGGTGTGCAGAACGATAATCTGTGGAATAGTAAGGATGCTTACCAAAGACGGTTAGAGTCGGAATCGGCGAAGGTCGCAGGGCAGACTCTCCAGCTGCAGCTTGCCAATGATGATTTGAAAAAATTGCAAGAGGAAAAGTCTGTCTGGGAAAAAGAGAAAGGTGACTTGGTTCAGGCTGCTGCCCTAGCAGAGGAGTCTCGACGGCGGTCCTATGAGGAAGGATATGACGCTGGTTATCTAAAGCGTCAAGAGGAGTTGATGGCGTTTGCTGGCAACTTGACTCCTCGGAGGATTGTTTCTGCTAGTCGTCCTGCTGGCGATTCTTCTCAGTGATCTGTTCGACCTGGCAGTCCTTGGACTGTCTCTTTTTTTTTTTTTTTTTAGTGCCTAACTTTTTTGTGTAGTTGTTTTGGGCTACATTTTTGTATTGGGAGAACAACTGAATTGGAAATTATGATCTTTTGTAGGCAGATTCTTGCCTTGATCAATTTTATTCTGTTGATATTCTTTGTTATGCACAATTTGCTTGTCATACATAAATATAACATCATGAAATAATCAGCATAGATTTGGCATACTTATATGATATTGATCCTTGCGTAGTATACCAAGAATGTAGAATAAGGTAGCTTAATCTTACTCGGTCATTTTATCAGTAATTGAATGATATATTGTTTGCTCTGCAAATCAAATCTTTTGTTGATCAACCCAGTATAGTCCCTTGGATTATATCCACCAACACGTTTTACGTCAAAATGTAGACAATAGGTCATTCGTATCGATAATAGCTGTTAAGGAACTCTCAGCATCTTGGTCGATGTTCAACCTATGCCCTGTAAATTTGTCTTTTTGGGATGTAAATCTTATATAAGTAGGCTATTGTCCCTTTTGTTGAACTCCGCTTTTCTTTTCATAAGACTAAGAGAAAATGTCCCTTTCAATATCTTCCAAAGCTTCATGTTTCTCAGCATTAACTTTGAACTATATGTTCCCCAATTGGTGTATCATTATACCATTTTTTTGATATGGGAGGAATTGGAAAATGTAGAAGTTTTGGTCAGATCTGACCTGTTCAGACCTCCTTCAGCAATTCTTTGGAAAATTAGGCAGTGACGGCCTTGCAGTCTAGCATGGTGGTATTAATCGTCTTTGTAACGACGTCAGATTTCTTGGACTCCAAAGGAGTTCTTGTATGGCTTAGTTAATGGTTACCCATATGATGTATTAGGCAGTGACGACCCTCGTAGGTCCAAACACCATATTTGCATGAGCGAAGAGTGTGTAAATCTCCTTAGTCCGGAGCTCGTTTAGATCTGCCTTCTGCTGCATTGATCGGAACGATCTACTTTTGTTTTTATTTCTGATTCAATGAGTCGATCAGTTAAGCGCCGTTCCAACTTACTTGCATTTATCACGGGGAGTCAAAAGGTCACATTTCTGTCCCTTGATCAGATACTTTTTCAGCCGTCGAATTGCTTAGATCTATCCCTATAAATAGGGAGGCGGTTTGCATACTTCATTTGCCATTTCTCAAAAAGGATGGAGATCTCAGTTTCTTTAGATTTTATTTTGCCTTCAGATCCCATAATATTCAGAAAGTCACATTATCGTGATTCATACCGTAATAGCTTGATGTTCTTCTGCCTTGTACTGACGGGTCCCATGGAAGCCCTACCTTGTACTAATGGGTCCCATGAGGCCTCAAATGTTGTTTTCACAGATTTGAGGTCCATGGTTTCTGTTTGCACATGGACGGTTCATATTTGCCAGTCACCCCCGCTCTTCGATGTTACCTCCGGAGTGATAGACTACCGGGGTGGGCTGGTAAATGTGCTTATCGCGACAGTCCTTGCGAAATGCTGCTTCAGAGTAAAATGCCAACTTCTAATGTAGAAGCAGTATTTTGTTGCGGGTGAATGAGTATTGCCGGTTATCTGGCTGGTAATGCTCATTTCGTCTGGAGGAACATTTGATCTTTTGTCCTTGTCCATCGAACTAAAGAAGTTGACCATCCTGAGCAGCATGCTTCTTAGGTGGTTTATCATAATCGACGAGGTACTAGGGAGGAGATTGGTGTTTCCGTGGACATTGTCGTGAAGATCGCTGAACTATAGGGTCATTTTATCTAAAGCCTTGTAACGATGTTTAAGTAGTATCCATACTTCTGTAATTTAGGACATTTGTATGTAATTGATTTGATGAATAAAAATATTACTTTTATTCCTTGCATTCTCCTTTTTGTTGATGTCGTCATAATTTTATTTACGAGGAGCCTTTTCCGAGCAGATGGATTCATACTCAACTCGTATTCACGACTTAGGTGTATTGGAAGATCATTTTTAGATCGTTAGGAATAGGTCGAGGAGTGTTTATTGAGCGGATCAATGTATACTCAACTCTGTATAATTTAGACTTAAATTTTCATACAAAAAGTCTTTTTAGATCGTTAAAAACAGATCGAGGAGTGTTTATTGAGCGGATCAATGTATACTCAACTCTTTTATAATTTAGACTTAAGTTTTTATAACAAAAGCCTTTCTATATCGTTGAAAATAGATTCTAGGAGTGTTTATTGAGCGGATCAATGTATACTCAACTCTTTTATAATTTAGACTTAAGTTTTTATAACAAAAGCCGTTTAGATCGTTGAAAACGGATCGAGGAGTGCTTATTGAGCGGATCAATGTATACTCAACTCTTTTATAATTTAGACTTAAGTTTTTATAATAAAAGCCGTTTAGATCGTTGAAAACGGATCGAGGAGTGTTTATTGAGCGGATCAATGTATACTCAACTCTTTTATAATATAGACTTAAGTTTTTATAACAAAAGTCTTTTTGATTGTTGAATATATATCGAGGAGTGTTTATTGAGCGAATCAATATATACTCCACTCGTTTTAATTTAGACTTAGGTTTTTATACCAAAAGTCTTTTTGATCGTTGAATATATATCGAGGAGTGTTTATTGAGCGAATCAATGTATACTCGACTCGTTTTAATTTAGACTTAGGTTTTTATACCAAAAGTCTTTTTGATCGTTGAATATATATCGAGGAGTGTTTATTGAGCGGATCAATGTATACTCGACTCGTTTTTACTTAGACTTAGGTTTTAAATACCAAAAGTCCTTTTTAATCTTCGTAAACAATGACCGAGGAGTTTTTATTGAGCGGATCAATGTATGCTCGACTCGTTTTAATTTAGACTTAGGTTTTTATACCAAAAGTCTTTTTGATCGTTGAATATATATCGAGGAGTGTTTATTGAGCGGATCAATGTATACTCGACTCGTTTTAATTTAGACTTAGGTTTTTATACCAAAAGTCTTTTTGATCGTTGAATATATATCGAGGAGTGTTTATTGAGCGAATCAATGTATACTCGACTCGTTTTAATTTAGACTAAGGTTTTTATACCAAAAGTCTTTTTGATCGTTGAATATATATCGAGGAGTGTTTATTGAGCGAATCAATGTATACTCCACTCGTTTTAATTTAGACTTAGGTTTTTATACCAAAAGTCTTTTTGATCGTTGAATATATATCGAGGAGTGTTTATTGAGCGGATCAATGTGTACTCGACTCGTTTTTACTTAGACTTAGGTTTTAATACCAAAAGTCTTTTTTAATCTTCGTAAACAATGACCGAGGAGTTTTTATTGAGCGGATCAATGTATACTCGACTCGTTTGTATGGTCGGATCGAGGAGTGTTTATTGAGCGGATCAATGTATACTTAACTCCTTTTGTCCCAATCTCAACCAATATGATAGTAGAATTCGAAGGAGTGATTACCGAAACAATCGATTTATAGAAATTGCTAAAATCTTTAATAATTGAACTGTAGGCTAAGGCCTTTATTACAAAGATTAAAACTTAATAAAATAAAGTAAAACAAAGCAGTATAATCTGCTAAAATTTATTTACCATAGTATTTTCTGAGGTTGACTGCGTTCCAAGTTCTTGGTAAGGCTGTTCCATCCAAGTGTGCAATTTTGTATGAACCTTTCTTTCCTACGCCAATGACAACGTAAGGTCTATCCCAATTTTGTTGTAACTTTCCCACATGCTTGGATACTTCTACCTTTTTCAAGACCAGGTCTCCTTCTTTGAAGGTTCGGATGCGTACTTTTTGATCGTATGCCTTTTCCATATTTGCTTTAGTGGCTTGCAGGCGTACAGCGGCTTTTTCTCTCAAAGCTTCCGTCAAATCGACGTCACTTTCCCTTGTCTTTTCATTTATCTGATCATCGTACATCTCGATTCTTGGCGTTGGGATTAGAGTTTCAACAGGAATAACAGCTTCCGACCCATATACCAAGCTAAATGGGGTTTCCCCGGTAGAGCTCATGACTGTGGTTCGATTAGCCCAAAGTACTCCTGGGAGTTCATCAAGCCATTTTCCTTTGGCCGCTCCTAGTCTTTTTTTCAAGGATTTTATTATTTCTCGGTTCGCTACTTCGGTTTGTCCGTTCGCTCTAGGGTGCCCGACCGAAGTGAAATTTTGTTGAATCCCAAGTTTCGAACACAATTCTATTACCTGTTTTCCCGCGAATTGGGTTCCATTATCAGAAATTATGATCCTTGGGATGCCAAATCGACAAACTATGAATTTCCATAGGAAGTTGATCACTTGGAACTGAGTTATTCGTGCTAGGGCGATGCATTCTATCCATTTGCTGAAGTATTCTACGGCGACCAGGACATAAGTTTTCTTGGATCTAGCCGCTGGGAACGGTCCCATAATGTCCATTCCCCATTGATCGAAAGGCTAACATATCGGGATTGGGTGCATGATTTCTGCTGGTCGATGACATATATTAGCATGGACTTGGCAGTGATGACATTCTTGGACATACTGAGCGGCATCCTTATTGATGGTAGGCCAATAATAACCTGTTCTGAGGCATTTTAAAGCTAATGCCCTTGCTCCGCTGTGATTCCCTGCGTCTCCTTCGTGTATCTCTCGTAGTATATCGGTGGTTTGTGATTCAGAGACGCATTTCAGAAGAATTCCTGATACTGATCTCCGGTAGAGTTTTCCTTCTACCAATGTATATTTTGGAGCTCGATATCTTATTTTCCGAGCTTCATTCTGGTCAAGCGGCAGTTTTCCCTCTCGAAGATAGTCTATCATTGGAGTCATCCAGTTTTCTTCAGCTTCTTCGATTTCCATTATATTGACTGCCGGTGTTTCGTTGATATCGATCGCCGGTGTATTAGAGATTAACCAGTTGATCACCCTTTCGGTCTTTCCGTCGTGGGATCCTGTGAACTTAGATATTTGATCGGCCCATTTATTTTCCGAACGTGGAATGTTCTGTATACCGAAGCTTTCGAATTTCTCAGCTAGTGTTTTCACTTTGGCGAGGTATTTAACCATATTGAATTCCTTAGCCTCGTATAGGCCTTCTATTTGTCTTTGCACTAACTCTGAATCGGTTAATACTTTAAGGCTTTTTATGTTGGCTTTGATCGCCATTTCCATCCCTGCGATTAACGCTTCATATTCTGCTTCATTGTTTGTTACGACGAAGTCCAATGTTATCGCATAATTTAAATCTTCTTTATTTGGTCCGGTGAAGTTTATTCCGGCGCCTCCTCCTTCTCGGCATGAAGCACCGTCAACATGCATTAACCAAGTTTGATCTTCTATGATCAAGATATCGTCGTTGAGGCTATTCGATAGTTCGGTTGCCTGTGTCGGAGTTTCTAGTAGAAAATCAGCGAGCACTTGGGCTTTAATCACAATTCTCGGTTTGTAATCTATTTCAAATTGGCCGAGTTCGATTGCCCATTTGATTAGTCTTCCGGAGGCTTCCGGTTTCGCTAAGACTTGTCTCAGTGGTTGATTTGTTAAAACCACGATTTTGTAGGTTAAAAAGTAAGGTCGAAGTTTTCGTGCAGCCACTACTAAGGCCAGAGTGAATTTCTCAATTTCCAAATAATTCTTCTCCGCCCCTTGCAGTAATTTGCTTAAATAATAGACAGGCTTGTGTTCTGAACCTTCTATCTTGATTAGTACTGAACTAACGGCCGCGTCGGAGATTGAGATGTAGATATACAATGGTTCTCCTTCCGTCGGTTTGGCCAGCATCGGGGCTGTTGTTAAATATTCTTTGAGTTGGTCGAAAGCTCGATCGCATTCTTCGGTCCAAACAAAGTTTTTCGCTTTTCGAAACATTTGGAAAAAGGGCAAACTTCTGTCTGCTGATTTTGATATGAATCTGTTCAATGCTACGATTTTCCCAACCAAGCTTTGTACTTGGGAGATGTTTTTGGGAGGCTTCATTTCAGTTATGGCTCGAATTTTTTCTGGGTTGGCTTCTATTCCTCGTTGGTGTACCAAATAGCCCAAAAATTTTCCTGACTTAACACCAAAAGTGCATTTCGCGGGATTTAACTTCATGCGGTATTTTCTCAAGATCCGGAAACATCGCTCAAGATGTTTTACGTGATCCGCTTCGTTCATGCTTTTGACTAACATGTCGTCTACATAGATTTCCATTATCTCTCCTATTAACTCTTTGAACATTAGGTTTACTAACCTTTGGTAAGTAGCCCCGGCATTCCTTAAGCCGAATGGCATTACTATAAAGCAATATACCCCTTGCTCGGTTATGAACGCAGTCTTCTCTTGGTCCCGCTCATCCATGTATATTTGATAAAACCCTTGAAAGGCATCCATCATGCTGAAGATCGCGAAACCTGCGGTTGAGTCAACTAATAAGTCGATCCTTGGGAGGGGATATGGGTCGCGTGGGCATAACTTGTTAAGGTCGGTAAAATCATTACACATTCTCCATTTGTTGTCCTTTTTATCCCCTTTTGCTACTAGAACAACATTACATAGCCATTCTGAGAAGTGTATTTCTCGGATTTGTTTTGCTTCAAGTAGCCTTTCTACTTCGGCTTTGATAATTTTGTCTTTTACTGGCCCGTGATTTCTCTTCTTTTGTCTAGCGGGTTTTGCCATGGGGTCAATTTTTAGTGAATGCTTGATCTAGCGGTTCTTTTCCCTTTTTATCTATTCGATTAGTACTTGATTTAACCGGATTTCGTCGGGTTAATTGTATATCAGTGAATTTGTAATATCGGTGGGGTTTAGGGTATTGGTGTAAATATTTAGTAGGGCTCTGTTACTTTATTCCGGATGGATCAAACACAAAGAAAAGCAATGATTAAGAACAAGAAGTAAAACCACAAATCAAGCTAATAACACTTCAATATGGAGATAAAAATATTTCGAATCTTATTCAGTTGTAATGCCTTAGGCAGCGTATATTTGTGTATTCTTGGCGTAAAAGGGATTTCTTACTTTAATACAATGATTAACTAGGTATTTATACAACGTTAAACCTAGCGTTACAAGGAAACATAGTCCTAATAGGACTCGGCCCAAATATCCTTCATGGGTCCGGAGTATCTTCTTTTGGTCGGAGAGAGTCGCACTTGGCCGGGTCTGTACGATGATCCCGATCTGTTTGGATTGGTCGAAACGACCTTAACTTCTTCGTTCGATTCGAGTAATAGGTAGGGTGCGAAATAGCCCCCATCAGTACTCCCTCACTTCTTCGAGCGTATAGATAAAAGAAGCTCGTAGAAGTAGATAGATCTTTACGACTGTTTCTTTTCTATGAATGGAGCCTCGTTAAAAACCTTACTTAAGAAAAAACCCTGTGGGAAAAAATCTTAAATAAGGAAAAGAGTGCTACATATCATAAATAGTCGTTTTCTCTGTCCAGTTACGGATCGCCACGCGTCTATTCTGGAAGCTTTTCGTATCCTTCCGTTTTTGGCGGGAATATGAGTAGCTGCAATAAGTTCGAAGCGTCTTTTCTCATTTTGTTATAAATAGGTGGCTTTATAGTTTGCCATTTTCTCTTTTATACTTCCTTATAACTCGTAATCATTTTTCCGATTAGTCGTTCATTACGCTAAATTTTTCCTTTTATCGACCTTCGTTTTCCGAGAATCAGAATATATGGCTTCTGTAAGGAGAACTTCTTCTAAAGAGGTCGTCGCCCCCGACAATGAGGATGAGTTGCAATCTAGCGTAACTGACTTCGTCATTCCTGTAGAGGATACTTTCAAGGTACGGATCCTTACTGATGCGGATGTGGTTGCCCGAGCCAAAAAAGGCAAAGGTACCGTTCCTCAGATTTCTGAGCCAATTGAGGATGTTGCTTGTGCTTATACAGCGGAAACATTTCCTGAAGTCGTGAATAACTATACCAAATATTTTCCGGAAGGTTCTGAAATAATTCTTCCTTCCCCTACTGATAGGGTCACTTCTCCACCGGAGGGATGTCGAGCCTTTTATACGGCTCATTTTAATAGCGGACTTCGTCTTCCTTTGTCTCCCCTTCTTCTGGAAGTTCTGAAAACTTTCAGCGTGTGCTTGACACAACTGGTTCCAAATTCTGTTGCTTTCGTGGTTTGTTTTTCCGTTTTGATGATTGCAAAGGGGTTTAAACATTCTTTCCGTAATTTTACGCAACTTTTTCGTTTTAATATTTCTAGTTCTTCAAATTGTGGATATTTCTTCGCTAGTCAGAGGCCTAGTCGAGCAATCTTTGACGCCCCTGTTTCTAGTAATCCTTCATGGAAATCTCATTTCTTCTTCGTTCGTCCTCCGTCTAATTTTCACTTAGCGGATGGTACGAGTGTGCCTTTTTCATGGGATCACGGTTCTAGTTGGATTCCTGGAGGTCGTTCAGCGACAGGCGAACTAATTCCCGATGATGCTAAGTTTATCGCTGGTATCTCCGAAATGCGAGCAAACAAATATCAAAGTGCTCTTTTGATCGGGGAGGCTTTTCTTCGTAAGGCGGGGTTAAGCATCCACAGCTTTCCCATTAGCTCATCATCTGAACTTCTTGGTTAGTAATTTATTTTAGCCAGGTATCGTGACAATACCATTGATTGGGAAGGTACATAATTTATGATTTATTTCTTTTTCAGCTGATATGGTAGAAAATTCTCGACACTCTTCGAAAGGAAAGATAGTGCTGTCGAAATCTTCTAAGTCCATGGAAAACGCGCCTATTGAGCAGAGAGAGTCACGGAAAAGGAAGTTGGAGTTAGGTCACGAATCCGGAGAGGACAGAGAGGAATCATCTGAATCTCCTCAAGAGCCCCTTATTCGTCAGGGCGCGGGATCTGGTTACCCTCCTCTTTATCTTAGAACTTCTTTAGGCGTTCGAGGATGTCGCACCTGGTCGATGCCTCATCCAACTAATAATCCAGTCGATAGAAAGAGAAGTTATTACGGACGCTCAGGCCAGGATCTTTCTTTAGTTGGAGAAAAACATCCAAAACCTACTCTCGTCGAAATGATCGAGGACCATTTGGAGGGAAAGAGGGCCGCTGGTTATTCCGAGAAGGATTCTCTTATTCATGATAATAATGAGAATGCGGTCGATAAGGCGACCCGTATTCTTTTGTCTGGCGTTCTTACTCGCGATCTTAATAAGCTTCTTCATAAGGATCCTTTGGAGAAATTCCAGCGAGCTTCTCTTTACGCTGAAAAGGTGAAATCTTTTTTCTTTCTATTATTCTGATGAAGTGATCTTTTTAGGATTTTCTTAATTTGCTAATTCGTTTCTTTCTGGCCCCTTCGTTATTTCAGGTCAACACCTGTCTGACATCGTACGCCTATGAAAATTCTCTCTGGAAACAACAGTGCGATTTCCTTGAAGCGAAGTATAAAGCTTTACTTCACAAATCTTCCGGTTCAGAAGTTGGTCCTTCGACATCTTCCTCTGTTCCTGTCGTAGAGACTCGTGCTGCCGGGACCGAAGATCAAGGAATGATAGACAGGGCGATAGAGGTTTCTCGTGCTCAAGAACAGGCCAATCAAATGGCTAGAAAATTAGAGGAATTGGAGTTGCAGAGCACGACTCGAATTAGTGAGCTCGAATCTCAAGTATCAAGCCTTGAAGCTTCTTTAGAGGAGTACGAAAATGATGTCCCACTTAGGCAAAGAGATCGATATGTTAGGAAATCTGACGAACAAGTTGTTCGTGAATTCCTCAACTCTCCTGTTCATACGGCGTTGGTGTATCGGATGGTCGGTCCTCTTCTTGAGAATACTTTTAAAAAATCGATTCATCAATTGGTCGCCTTGGAGATGATTGAAGACCGTCGGAAGGAGTATTTCAAGGCAGCTCATATTCGGTTGAATCGTTATGGCGAGCTTTATTCTTCTTCCGAGGTTCCGGATGTCGAATACCAAAGTTTTCCTCTGGCTCATCTTGTCGAAGAGTTTGGAAATCCATTGCCGATTCCTCCTTCTGATGTTAACGATGAGCTCGATAATACTTTCATCGATCCAATAAACGAAGAGGAAGAAGGAGACGACATGGGCATGACCGAGGACGTCAGTGGCGAACAGAAGATTCTAGATAGCGACCAGGCTTCTTAGAATAGTGATTTATTTTTTGAAATAATCTTTGTAAATATCCACTCGTAGGTTTAATTGTAACCTAGCTTTTCCTACCTTGTAGACCAAACGTTTCGTATTCTGACAGTTGTGTCTTTTCATATTCACTGTAATAATTCAGACAAGTCATTTAATTTACCGTAATCATTATGTATGTGTCTTTTCGAATTCCGGCGTTAGCTCCAACGTCCGTTTTCCTGTTTCGCGCCCTTTCTTTAGGTCTGTCGCGTCTTTTCGTGTAGTATAAATACGAAAGGTAAAATCTTGACTTGTTTTTTTTTACTGCTATACTCCTCTCTCAGAAGAATACTCTTTCTTTAGCTAGTCGATAAACTTTCTCGATACTAATTTGTATTTTTCCATAGTCCGATCATGAGTAACCTTTTTGGTAATACTTCAAAGCGACCTTCTCGTGAGGGCGCTAGAGAAAATAGATCTAAAAAATCTCGAAGAGATGGTCCGTCCATAGAGCCTCCTCGTTCGTCCCAAACAATTAGGTCGGAGATTGATACTCGTACTATTGCTTCTGAACCTCTTTCCTCGGTAAACTCATCGTTTTCCGAACCACTTTTTTCTGCTCCCATCCAGGGGAGAAACATGCCTTCCCCTGGTCGATTAGCTTTTGGGGATATATCCAACGAAGAAATGCCTTTTAACATAGCTGGTAGTTCCAATGCCTCTTCTTTGGAGCATGTTTTTCATGGAGAGGACTTTGCTGTTTCTCTTCCTTTATCTGTTTCTACTGCTCCAATCACTAGCGGAGGGCAGTCTGGTGATAGCTTTTTTGTCAATCCTTCTATAACGCAGTCTATTTCGCAATATGGTCCTGAATATCTGTTTCATGATACCACTGTAACAACTGCTTCTTTTGAATCTGGGGGACCTTCTGGGGGTCGGGTCGGCCCGAGGTCTGGTCGTCGGACCGTTATTTCTGCTTCAGGGAAAGAGACCTCAGTTAGCCCCGACGAGAGGGAATCCCCTCGTCCGTTGGATGATCGCTGTGTGCTAATGCAGGTTAATGATATTCTTTTGTCGGAGACTCCACGTTCCGATGGTATCCCTTTGACTAGCGAACTTCCTGGTTCTGTTGAACCTGATGCTTTGTCTTGGGACCTAGGCATGAGTACTATTTTGCCTGGCGAGTTGAAGAAGCTGGAAGGTACTTCCAACGTTCGCCTTGTTCAATCTCTGGTGAAGATATGCGAACAGGTAAACGAATTTCGAACATTTTTCCTGTTCTTTGTTCTGAATTCCTTGCTTGTACGGCGGTTTTCCTTATTCTTTCTGTTTTTAGGGAAAGTATTTTGCACTCCAGTTGGGTGTGCAAAATGACGATCTGTGGAATGGTCGGAGAGTTCTTCAAGGTCAGTTGGAATCGGAGAAAGCTAAAACTAGGGGTTTGGAGCTGCAGCTGCAACTTGCTAGAGATGACCTCGAAAAACTAGAGGCTGATAAAGTTATTCTTGAGAAAGAGAAAAATGATTTAACTCAGGCTGCTGCCCTTGCACAGGAGTCTCAACTGCGGTCCTATGAGGAAGGATATGACGCTGGTTATCTAAAGCGTCAAGAGGAGTTGATGGCGTTTGCTGGCAACTTGACTCCTCGGAGGCCTGTTTCTGCTAGTCGCCCCGCTGGAGATGCTTCTCACTGATTTTATTTGACCTGACAGGCTTCAGACTGTTTCTTTTTTTTTTTTTTTTTTTTTTATTAAGTGCCCCACTTTTGTGCATTTAATTGGGCTGAAATTTTTGTAACGGTCGGAAGTAGAAATTTGGAAACGATGATCTCTTGTAATCAGATTCTTGCCTGATCAACTGTCTTCTGTATATATACTTTGTTATACTCGTTCTTCCTTTGTGCATGATTATAGTCATCATGAATTTATCAGTATGGAGTAGCATTCTTGCGTTTCTAGATAGAGAAAGGGTAGCTTGTCCTTGTTTAGTCACTGTTTTAGTAACTGAATTGTGTAATCTTTCGTCGATCAAACTTTGTATACTCCTTTGGGTCATATGTACTAGCATGTTTTCTTCAAGATGTAAACATTTACACCAGTTGTATCG
This sequence comes from Penstemon eatonii, assembly GCA_038501285.1. NCBI lineage: Eukaryota > Viridiplantae > Streptophyta > Magnoliopsida > Lamiales > Plantaginaceae > Penstemon > Penstemon eatonii. The sequence goes on along the minus strand of CM076710.1, from coordinate 13,794,932 downwards.
ATAATAATAGTTATGGAAATTCTTAGCAATCTGGTCGATGCTCGATCCGTGCTTTGTAAATTTGTCCTTTTATGAGATATATCCTATATAAGGAGGTTATTGTCCCTCCTGTTTGAACTTCAGTTTTTCTTTTCGTCAAGAGGAAAATTTTTTCTTCAGGTGCCTTTCACCCGTCCATGTCTTCCGTTATTAGCTTTTTAACCATATGGTTCTTTAGTCAGAAAATCATATCCTTGATATGGGAGGAATTGGAAAATGTAACAGTCTTGGCCAGATCTGACCCCTTCAGACCTCCTTCAGCAATTCTCTGGAATTTTAGGCAGTGACGGCCTTATAGTTTCGAATAGGGAGGGCTATTCTCCTGATTTTGATGTCAGATTTCTTGGATTCTAAATGGAATTCTTGAATGGCCAACTTAGTAGTCCCCTTATGATGTATAAGGCAGTGACGACCCTCGCATGGTGGAGGGTTTATTTTTATCGAGAAAATAATCTTTTCACGATGATCTAAATTTCGTAATCAATCGAGCATCTTGTGTGATTGTACTGGTCAATCCGATCCAAAGCTTTTTAGGCATTATCGTTTCGATCTACGACCTCTCTTGTTATCGACTAGTTGAGGCGATTAGTTAGTGCCGTTCCAACTTACTTGCATTTATTGCGGGGAGTTAAGGGGTCGCGTTTTCGTCCCTTGATTAAATTCTAATCAACCGTAGGATCATTCTTACGGGCGCCTATAAATAAGTAGGCAGTTTCCTTATTTTTCATTCATATTTATAACAATGAAGACCTCTGTTTCCTTAGATTTCATTTTGCCTTCAGATCCCATAGTATTCAAAAAGTCACATTATCGTGAATTTTTTATTCATAGTAGAGAAATTGTTCCCAATCTTGTATTGACGGGCCCCATGTAAGCCCTTCCTTGTATCGACGGGTCCCATGAGATCTCCACCTTATTCTTCATCAATTAGAGGTCCGTGGTTTCCGTCTGCACATGGAGGGTTCGTACTTTGCCCGCCATCCTCGTCCTTGGATGTTACCTCCGGAGTGATTGACCACCGGGGTGGCGGGCAGACTTACCGTTTTACGACGGTCCCGAAGAGATGCTGCTTTAGAGTAAAATGTTTTATAGATAATGTAAAAGCAGTATCTTTTGTGGGTGAATTGAGTATTGTCAGTTATCTGGCTGGTAATGCTCATTTCGCCTGAAGGAACATACTGATCTTCAGAGCCTGGCCATCGAACTAAAGAAGTCGACCATCCTGAGCAGCATGCTTCTTTTAAGTGGTTGATCATAATAGTCGAGGTACTGGGTAGGAGCTTGATGTTTCCGTGGACATTGTCGTGAAAATCATCGGTCAATAGTGTAAGATTGTTATAAACGAATGTAATCGTAGATAGGCTTAGCAATCAAGCTTCTGTAACTTTTTTTACATGTAAAAATATTAATAAAATTATATTCCTTGCATTCTTCTTTCTGTTGATGTTATCATAATTTTATCTCCGATTGTGATCGAAGAGTATTTATTGAGCGAATCAATGTATACTCAATCTTGCTATAATTTAGACTTAGGATTTCATCCCAAAAGCCTTTTTTGTCGTTGTAATTAATCGAGGAGTTTTTTATTGAGCGGATCAACGTTTACTCAACTCGTTTTGTTTAGACTTAGGTTTTTAACCCAAAAATTTCTGTGATCGCTGAAGATATATCGAGGAGTTTTTATCGAGCAGATCGATGTTTACTTCAACTCGTTTTGTTTAGACTTAGGTGTTTATACCAGAAAGTCTTTTCGTTAATAAATTTGATCGAGGAGTGTTTATTGAGCGGATCAATGTATACTCGACTCGTTATTATTTTAGACTTAGGTTTTTAACCCAAAAAGTCTTTTTTGATCTCTGAATATGTATATCGAGGAGTTTTTATCGAGCGGATCGATGTTTACTTCAACTCGTTTTGTTTAGACTTAGGTTTTTATACCAAAAGTCTTTGTGTTAATAAAATTGATCGAGGAGTGTGTATTGAGCGGATCAATGTATACTCGACTCGTTATTATTTTAGACTTAGGTTTTTAACCCAAAAAGTCTTTTTTTGATCTTTGAATATGTATATCGAGGAGTTTTTATCGAGCGGATCGATGTTTACTTCAACTCGTTTTGTTTAGACTTAGGTTTTTATACCAAAAGTCTTTGTGTTAATAAAATTGATCGAGGAGTGTGTATTGAGCGGATCAATGTATACTCGACTCGTTATTATTTTAGACTTAGGTTTTTAACCCAAAAAGTCTTTTTTTTTGATCTTTGAATATGTATATCGAGGAGTTTTTATCGAGCGGATCGATGTTTACTTCAACTCGTTTTGTTTGGCTCGAGGAGTTTTTATTGAGCGGATCAATGTTTACTCGACTCGTTTTTGTGGTAGGAAGAGGAGTGTTTATTGAGCGGATCAATGTATACTCGACTCTTTATAATTTTAGACTTAGGTTTTTAACCCAAAAAGTCTCTTTTGATTGTTGAATATGTATATCGAGGAGTTTTTATCGAGCGGACCGATGTTTACTCAACTCGTTTTGTTTGGCTCGAGGAGTTTTTATTGAGCGGATCAATGTTTACTCGACTCGTTTTCATTCTAATTTTTAGTATAATCCCAGAGAAAGTTTAATCGAAATAATCGGTGTATAGAAAATGCTAAAATTTTACTAATTTGAACTCTAGGCTAAGGCCTTTGTTACAATGATTAAAACTTGATAAAGTAAAATAAAACGATGCAGTATAATCTGCTAAAATTTATTTACCATAGTATTTCCTAAGGTTGACTGCATTCCAGGTTCTTGGTAAGGCTGTCCCATCCATGTGTGCAATCTTGTATGAACCTTTCTTTCCTACGCCAATGACGATGTAAGGTCCATCCCAATTTTGTTGTAACTTTCCCACATGCTTGGATACTTCTACCTTTTTCAAAACCAAGTCTCCTTCTTTGAAGGTTCGGACGCGTACTTTTTGATTGTACGCTTTCTCCATATTTGCCTTAGTGGCTTGTAAGCGTACGGCAGCTTTATCTCTTAGAGCTTCTGTTAAATCAATGTCATTTTCTCTTGCTTTTTCATTTTCTCGTTCATCGAACATCTCTATTCTCGGCGATGGAATTAAAGTTTCCACAGGAATAACAGCTTCCGACCCATATACCAGGCTGAATGGGGTTTCCCCAGTTGAGTTTCTTACCGTGGTTCGATTAGCCCACAATACTCCTGGTAGTTCATCGAGCCATTTTCCTTTGGTTGATCCTAATCTTTTTTCCAAAGATTTTATTATCTCTCGGTTTGCTACTTCGGTTTGTCCGTTTGCTCTTGGATGCCCGACTGAAGTGAAATTTTGTTGAATTCCCAGTTTCGAACACCATTCTATTACTTGTTTTCCCGCGAATTGGGTTCCATTATCGGAAATTAGGATCCTAGGGATGCCAAATCGACAGACTATGAACTTCCAAAGGAAGTTGATTACTTGGAATTGAGTTATTCGGGCTAAGGCGATGCACTCTATCCATTTGCTGAAATATTCTACAGCGACTAGGACGTAAGCTTTCTTTGATCTGGCCGCTGGGAATGGCCCCACGATGTCCATTCCCCATTGGTCGAATGGCCAACAAATCGGAATTGGGTGCATGTTTTCTGCCGGTTGATGGCATATGTTGGCATGTACTTGGCAATGATGACATTCTCGGACGTACTGTGTAGCGTCCTTATCGATAGTAGGCCAATAGTAACCTGTTCTGAGACATTTCAGGGCCAATGCCCTTGACCCGCTGTGATTTCCTGCGTCTCCTTCATGTATTTCTCGTAGTATATCAGCGGTTTGTGATTCAGAGATGCATTTTAGGAGAATTCCTGATACTGACCTTCGGTAAAGGTTTCCTTCTATGAGTGTATATTTTGGGGCTCGATATTTTATTTTCCGAGCTTCATTCTGATCGGATGGTAGTTTTCCTTCACGAAGATAGTCTATCATTGGCGTCATCCAATTATCTTCGACTTCTTCGATTTCCATTATATCGACTATCGGTGTCTCATCGATGTCGACAGCTGGTGTAGAGGAGATCAGCCAGTTGATCACTCGTTCGGTCTTTCCGTCTTGGAATCCTGTAAACTTAGATAGCTGATCGGCCCATTTGTTTTCCGAACGTGGAATGTTTTGTATGTCGAAATTTTCAAACTTTTCGGCCAGTGCTTTTACTTTGGCGAGGTATTTGATCATGTTGAATTCCTTAGCCTCGTATAAGCCTTCTATTTGCCTTTGTACTAACTCTGAGTCGGTTAATACTTTAAGCCTCTTTATGTTGGCTTTGATCGCCATTTCCATTCCTGCGATTAACGCCTCATATTCTGCTTCGTTATTGGTTACTACAAAGTTCAATGTAATAGCATAATTCAAATCTTCTTTATTAGGTCCGGTGAAGTTGATTCCGGCGCCTCCTCCTTCTCGACTTGCTGCGCCATCCACATGCATCAACCACGTTTGATCTTCTACAATTAGTACTTCCTTATGGAGGGCGTTTGATGATTCAACAGTTTGTGTTGGTGTTTCCAATAGGAAGTCTGCCAATACTTGGGCCTTGATGGCGATCCTTGGTTTGTAGTCGATTTCAAATTGGCTGAGTTCGATGGCCCATTTGATTAGTCTTCCGGAGGCTTCTGGTTTTGCTAGGACTTGCCTTAGCGGTTGATTTGTCAGAACGATTATTCTGTAAGTTAAGAAGTATGGTCGAAGCTTTCGCGAAGCTACTACTAAGGCCAACGTGAATTTTTCTATTTCCAAGTAATTCTTCTCGGCCCCTTGCAATAACTTGCTGAGATAATAAACGGGCTTATGCTCCGAGCCCTCTATCTTAATTAGTACTGAACTGATGGCCGTATTGGATATGGAGATGTAGATGTACAATGGTTCCCCTTCCGTTGGTTTGGCCAACATTGGAGGTGTCGTCAAATATTCTTTGAGCTGTTCGAAGGCTTGTTCGCATTCTTCGGTCCAAGCGAAGTTTTTCGCTTTTCGGAGCGTTTGGAAGAAGGGCAAACTTCTGTCCGCGGATTTAGATATAAATCTGTTCAATGCTACAATCTTCCCGACCAGGCTTTGTACTTGTGAGATGGTCTTGGGAGGTTTCATTTCGGTTATGGCACGAATTTTCTCTGGGTTGGCTTCTATTCCTCGCTGATGTACTAAATATCCCAAAAATTTTCCTGACTTAACACCAAAGGTGCATTTTGCAGGGTTCAGCTTCATGCGGTATTTTCTTAAGATTTTAAAACATCGATTTAGATGTTTCACATGATCTGCTTCATTCATACTTTTGACCAACATGTCGTCTACATAGACTTCCATTATTTCTCCGATTAACTCCCTGAACATTAAGTTCACCAATCTTTGGTAAGTAGCCCCGGCGTTCCTTAACCCGAACGGCATTACTATAAAGCAGTATACTCCTTGTTCGGTTATGAAAGCGGTCTTCTCTTGATCTCGCTCATCCATGTATATTTGATAAAAGCCTTGGAAAGCGTCCATCATGCTGAATAACGCGAAGCCAGCGGTCGAGTCGACCAATAAGTCAATCCTCGGAAGAGGGTATGGATCGCGTGGACATAACTTGTTAAGGTCGGTGAAATCATTACACATCCTCCATTTGTTATCTTTTTTATCCCCCTTTGCTACTAGTACCACGTTACATAGCCATTCCGAGAAATGTATTTCTCGGATTTGTTTTGCTTCCAGCAGTCTTTCCACCTCGGCTTTGATAATTTTATCTTTTACCGGTCCATGATTTCTTTTCTTCTGTCTGGCAGGTTTTGCTGAAGGGTCAATTTTTAGGGTATGCTTGATTACCCGAGGATCGATCCCTTCAATGTCATTTGCACTCCAGGCGAAGACGTCCACATTATTTCTTAGAAATTCGATTAGCATTATTTCTCCTTCTTTGCTTAATTCTGTACCAATTCTTGTCTTTTTGGACGAATCGCCTTCTACTAGAATTATATCTTTGTGTTCTGGGGGTTTCAAAGATAAATCTACTGGTTCTTTCCCCTTTTTATCTAATCGATCAGTGATAGGAATTTCGATCTCATTTCTAGCGAGGTCATCTTCGATCTTTCTCTTGCTCGGAGTAATTGACTTGGGGTTTTCTTTCAAAGTTAACGATGTGCTGTAGCAATCCCACGCCATATAGTGATCGTTTGTTATTTCTCCGATGCCATTGTCGGTAGGAAATTTTATCTTCTGATGATAGGTGGAGACTACGGCTCGGAAAAGGTTTAGGGCGGGTCGCCCTAGTATAGCGTTATAAGCGAAGGGTGTTTCTACTACTAGGAATTTTACCAACTTCACTGTCCGAAGTGGCTTTTTTCCGAGTGATACACTTAAGGATATTGTTCCGCTGGGGATGATTTCGGATCCTCCAAAGCCTACCAACGGCGTAGCTACCCTTTGTAGGTTTATTTGTCCGAGGTTCATTTGTGCTAAAACCTCCCTAGAGATGATATTTGCTGAGCTTCCATTATCGATTAGGATTCTTCTTACATCGTAGTTTGCTATTTCTAACGACACTACCATAGGGAAATCTGGGTTATCCTCTTTTGTATCCCAAATGATGTTTTTAGGTACTTCGTATTCGTTAAAGCTGATTGGCTGATGATCTGCCGGCCTGTTTTCCAGAGTCCATATTTCTTTTGGATATTTTGAACTTCCAATTATGGATCTGGCCGTTCTTCGTCGAGCATTACGACTATCTCCACCCGCAGGCCCTCCGGATATCGTATGGATAGTGCCATTGATCTGTTCGTGATTCAACTCCTGAGTAGGTCGACGTTCAGATGACCTTTGATGAGAACTTATCCTCTGGTTGGCGTTCCGAGGACTTCTACTTCTTTCCCTTTTACGATTATCTCGCTCCATATATTCGTCTAGTTTTCCTTGCTCGATCAGTTTTCCGACTTCTCTCTTAAGGTGAAAACAATTTTCCGTTCGATGCCCATTTGCTCTATGATATTTACAATATTGATCATAGTTTCTAGACCCTGGTCTGGGCTGAGCGATTTTTCTTGCCTCAGGAATCCAGTTATTTCTTTCCAGAACTTCCAAAATTTCTTCCATCGAAACATTTAACCTCGGGTGTTCGACTTGATTCACCCTGCTTCTAATCGGTTCTCCAGGGTTTCTTGATCTTTGGTAGAAATCAGGTTGTCTTTCTTGGTTAGCTTTGCTGTATTCCAGTCGTTGGAAAACGTTACCTCTCCTGGAAGATCGCTCATAATCTAAGGATCTTTGGGCTGGAATCTTGTCATGGCGCTTGGAGCCTGAAGCTGTGAATTTGTTTTTGTTTTTGTCCTTAAAGGAATTCATCTCTTCTTGGGTCATATATTTAGACGCCAAATTCATAATGTCTGCGAACGTTCTTGGTTGTTTTCGACTGAGGGCGTTACCGAACTGCCTGTTTTTAGTTAGATCGAATAGGGTAGAAATTATGTAATCGATATTTGGAGAATCGATTTTAAGCAATTCTACGTTGAATCTGGCCAACCAATTCCTCAGGGATTCTCCTTCTTGTTGATATATGGTTCCAAGGTAGCTCATCGGGAGTTTTTGTCTTTTCTGACTGGCAAATTGCTGCGTCAATTTGTTACAAAGTTCCCTAAAGCTAAATATGGAGTTGGCAGGTTGTTTCGCGAACCAGTCTAACGCGAGTCCTTCGAATGTGGTTACCATTAATTTGGCGGTGAATTCGGCAGAGTGGGCGTATAAATTCATTATATTTGTAAAGCTAAAAATATAATCATCCGGGTCAGTGGTTCCATCATAGCGAGGTAGTCTACCAGGGACTTGTCCAATTGACTGTGCCTCTTTTATCTCCCTGCAAAAGGGAGAACAGGCCGCGAGGCTCTCCTGGAGTTCCGTGGTTCGGGCCCACGGATTCTGAGTTGATCTTAGGCGTTGTTCGAGTCGCTCCTGCACCATCCTTTCAATTTCTCTTTCCGTCAGTCGAGTAGTTCGTGGTCGATCTGGGATGGTATCATCTAGGTCATCGTCAATAGGAATAATTGTACGTTCCCTGGATTCACTACGCTTCGCCTGGGTTTTTCTGTGACCTGGTTTTCTTCGAGGATTGTTGTCGGAGGGTTTAGAATTGTCCTGTTGTGGACTGTGTAGTGAGCGGCGCTCAGTTGGTGGGCTGTCAGCTTGTTGAGATATTTGATCGTTTTGTCCGGGCGTTCTCCGAGCAGGAATTGTCCTGGCAGCCCTAGGGTTTCGCGGAATTTGATCAAGCACAAGTAATTCTTCTGGGGAGAGTGATTTAACGAGCATCGCTATTTGTCGTAGTTTCTCCTGAGCACCCGGGAGCGGAACGGGGATCTCGGGGACTTCCGGCTCTTCCTGTATCGTACCGGGAGGACCTTCTAGGGGTTCCTGATGTCGGGGATGGGTATTCTGCAAATTCTCGTCGGTGTTGGGAACGTTATTATTGTCGTTCTCCTGATGATCTTCAGATGTGTTATGACCCGTGGTTGTGTTACTTCTTGCTCCCACACGGGCGCTTTTCCTTGGGCGAGCCATATGTCGATCGAATAATTAACCTAGCCCCACGGTGGGCGCCAACTGATTTAACCGGATTTCGTCGGGTTAATTGTATATCAGTGAATTTGTAATATCGGTGGGGTTTAGGGTATTGGTGTAAATATTTAGTAGGGCTCTGTTACTTTATTCCGGATGGATCAAACACAAAGAAAAGCAATGATTAAGAACAAGAAGTAAAACCACAAATCAAGCTAATAACACTTCAATATGGAGATAAAAATATTTCGAATCTTATTCAGTTGTAATGCCTTAGGCAGCGTATATTTGTGTATTCTTGGCGTAAAAGGGATTTCTTACTTTAATACAATGATTAACTAGGTATTTATACAACGTTAAACCTAGCGTTACAAGGAAACATAGTCCTAATAGGACTCGGCCCAAATATCCTTCATGGGTCCGGAGTATCTTCTTTTGGTCGGAGAGAGTCGCACTTGGCCGGGTCTGTACGATGATCCCGATCTGTTTGGATTGGTCGAAACGACCTTAACTTCTTCGTTCGATTCGAGTAATAGGTAGGGTGCGAAATAGCCCCCATCAGTACTAGGGATTTCAACTTCTCTTCTAACGAGATCGTCTTCGAGTTTTCTTTTGCTCGGGGTAATTGACTTGGGGTGATCTTTCAAAGTTAATGAGGTGCTGTAGCAATTCCATGCCATACAGTGATCATTCATTATTTCCCCGATACCTCTATCGGTTGGAAACTTAATCTTCTGGTGATAAGTAGAGATAACGGCTCGGAATAGGTCGAGGGCTGGTCGTCCTAATATTGCGTTATAAGCGAAGGGTGTTTCTACCACTAGGAATTTTACTAGCTTCACCGTCCGGTGCGGTTTTTTTCCGAGTGATACACTTAAGGTTATTGTTCCGCTAGGGACGATTTCGGACCCTCCAAACCCTACTAACGGCGTAGCTACTTTCTGTAGATTTATCTGTCCCAAGTTCATTTGGGCTAAAACCTCCCGGGAGATGATATTTGCTGAGCTCCCATTATCGATTAGGATTCTTTTGACATTATAATTTGCTATTTCTAGCGACACCACCATCGGGAAATCGGGGTTATCCTCTTTTGTGTCCCAAACGATGTTTTTAGGCACTTTGCCTTCGTTAAAGCTGATCGGCTGGTCGTTTGATGGCTTGTTTTCCAGAGTCCATATTTCTTTTGGGTATTTTAAGTTTCCAATTATGGATCTGGCTGTCCTTCTTCGGGCGTTACGACTATCCCCGTCCGCGGGTCCCCCGGATATTGTATGGATAGTCCCATTGATCTGGTCGTGGTTCATCTCCTGCGTAAGACCATGCTCGGGTGACCTTCGACGAGAACTCCTTCTTTGATTATTATTCCGAGGGCTTCTGCTTCTTTCCCTTTTGCGGTTATCTCGCTCTATGTAGTCGTCTAGTTTTTCCTGTTCGATTAGTTTTTCAACTTCTCTTTTAAGGTGAAAACAATTTTCCGTTCGATGTTCGTGTGCCCGATGGTATTTACAGTATAGGTCATAGTTTCGAGATCCTGGTCTGGGCTGAGCGATTTTCCTCGCTTCTGTGATCCAGTTATTCCTTTCTAGAACTTCCAATATTTCTTCCATCGGAGCATTTAACCCTGGGTGTTCTACTTGATTCACCCTGCCTTTGACCGGTAGTTCGGGGTTTCTCGGTCTTTGATAGAAATTAGGTTGCCTTTCTTGGTCGGCTTTATTGTATTCCAATCGCTGGAAAACGTTGCCTTTTCTAAAAGATCGCTCATAATCCACGGATCTTTGGGCCGGAATCCTATCATTCCGTTTGGAGCCTGAAGTTGTGGCTTTGTTTCTGTCTTTATCTTTAAAAGAATTCATCTCTTCTTGGGTCATATATTTAGACGCCAAGCTCATGATGTCGGCAAACGTTCTTGGTTGTTTTAGACTGAGGGCATTCCCGAACTGCCTATTCTTCGTGAGGTCGAAGAGAATAGAAATTATGTAATCGATATTTGGGGAATCGATTTTGAGTAACTCCACATTAAATCTCGCCAACCAGTTTCTTAGGGATTCTCCCTCTTGTTGGTGTATGGTTCCTAAGTAGCTCATCGGGAATTTTTGCCTCTTCTGACTGGCAAACTGCTGCGTCAGTTTGTTGCATAATTCCCGAAAACTGAATATGGAGTTGGCAGGTTGTTTGGCGAACCAGTCCAATGCGAGTCCTTCGAATGTGGTCACCATCAACTTGGCGGTGAATTCCGCAGAGTGGGCGTATAAGTTCATTATATTCGTGAAGCTAAAAATATAATCATCCGGGTCAGTGGTTCCGTCATATCGGGGTAGTCTACCCGGGACCTGTCCAATGGATTGGGCCTCTTTTATTTCTCTGCAGAAGGGAGAACAGGCCGCAAGGCTCTCCTGGAGTTCCGTGGTTCGGGCCCACGGGTTTTGAATAGATCGTAGGCGTTTTTCGAGTCGCTCCTGCACCATCCTTTCGATTTCTCTTTCCGAGAATCGCGTTGCTCGTGGTCGATCTGGGATTGCATCATCTATGTCATCCTCGATAGGGATTATTGTACGTTCCTTGGACCCACTGCGCTCCGGCTGTGGTTTTCTTTGTCCTGGTTATCGGAGGGTTTAGAATTGCCCTGTTGCGGACTGTGTAGCGAGCGCCGCTCAGTTGCCGGGCTGTCGGCTTGTTAAGAGGTTTGATCGTTTTGCCTTGGTGCTCTTGGAGCAGCAGTTGTCCTGGCAGCCCTAACGTTTCGAGGAATTTGATCAAGTACGAGTAATTCTTCTGGAGAGAGTGATTTAACGAGCATTGCTATTTGTCGCAGTTTCTCCTGAGCGCCCGGGAGAGGAACGGGGATCACAGGGACTTCCGGTTCTTCCTGTATTGTACCGGGAAGACCTCCTTGGGGTTCCTGCTGACGGGGGTGGGTATCCTGCAAATTCTCGTTGGCGTTGGGAGCGTTATTGTCATTGTTGTCCTGTAGATCTTCAGATGTGTTATGACCGGTGGTTGTATTACTTCTTGCTCCGATACGAGCGCTTTTCCTTGGGCGAGCCATGTGTCGATCGAATAATTAACCTAGCCCCACGATGGGCGCCAACTGATTTAACCGGATTTAGTCGGGTTATTGGTATCAGTGAATTTGTGATACTGGGGGTATTCAATATATATATTTTATAGGGCTCTGTTACTTTATTCAGGATGGATCAATCTCAAGGAAGAGCTATATCATAAGAACAGAAAGTAAATATTTAAACCAACGTAGAAATAACACAAATATGAAGAGAAAGCTCTTTCTTTATTGAATAATTGTGAGTTGTGCAGTTGATGCAGAATTTAATGGCGTATTTGCCTTGTGATTCAGAGTTTTCAGAGTTGTTTAATACAATGATTGACTAGGTATTTATATCATACTAAACCTAGCGTTACAAGAAAATATAGCCCTAATAGGACTCGGCCCAAATATCCTTCTTGGGTCCGGAATATAGTCTTCTAGTCGATGAGAGCTGTATTCGGCCGGGTCGATAAGATGATCCCAAACAGCCTGATTTAGTAGAACCGATCTCATGATCTTTAGTCGATCCGCACAGTATGTAGGGTGCGAAATAGCCCCCATCACATGAACAGACATAAGAATTCACCTTCTACAAGAAAAAAATTATAACAAAAAACCATTTAACCAACACTCACAAGAATAACACAAGAACAACTAAATAAACAAGATTTTCTGTAATTCTGAAAATAAGAAAGAAAATTGACTGAATAAAAAAGGGGTAGAAAGCAATGAAAATACAGATATTGCCTCCCCCTTTGACCAAAATAACAATTGTACCTGCAAAAACAATTCAATTAAATAAAACTCCTATATAAAATTAGGTGAATTAAAGTGATGAGAAAATAAACAAGAAGAGAGAAACTTGCCTGCGGGAGCAATGAAAGGAATGTACAGAGGACACCATGGGACGATGATGCTAATTGGGCCAGTGCATAGGAAGGCATGAAATCCACGACTGCATACCATGAATTCATCAAAAAAAAAATTATTCAGTCAAACAGAAGTACCTAAATCAGAACACCATCTACATAAATCAATAATTACAGCTACAAGAAAAGTCAATCGAAACACCAGGTATACAAATTACTAATTGCAGTTAGAAGAAGAGGGACCTAACACTCATGGAAAAAAAAATAGATTGTTAACAAAAATGTAATTAGAAGGAAGAAGAAACAATAGCTTATCACAAAGCACCAGCAGATGCAGGTAGATGCAATGACAAAAAGTATAAAGCAAGCAACCTGAAAAAGAAAAGCACAGGGAGAAACCAAATGTTAAACAGAAAGAGTACCTTACTGCAAGGAACAAGAATAAGAGACAATTTTCACATCAAAAAATGATGAAAAAAAAAAGGTAAAAAGAACAAGAAGCAGCGCAAGTCTTATAAAGCAAGTGAGTGAAAGTAAACCTGAGAGAACAACACACTAAAGCGGTGAAATAAGCTGCAGAACGCAGCGAACACCTACATCACTCAAAGCTACAGAATGCAGCAAGAAAAAATAACTGATCACTCAAATAAACCCAAATAGAGTGATAATAGAAAAAAATTTATCCGGGAAAGTTAAGGCAAATGTATCTCATAAATAGACAAACAGAAAATAAGATAAATAACAAATTCTCCAACAGATAAGCACAACTCACAGCAAAGCCATAGGAAGAAGTAAGGTCACCTTTTTTGAGCAAGAAACAATGTCTTACCTTCTGCTTTGGCAATTAACAGTTCCCTGAATCTTACCCTCTTCATCATGTTCTGTAATGAAGAATTAACCTCTCTTTCATGTTCAAGGACATATTCTTTTCTATACCAAAAGATCAATAAAAAAAAATATTTTAATCTATCGAAGGTGTTAGTTTCTAACATGGAAAAGAACAGAACATTACCCAACCTAAATCAAATTCCTGGAACATTTCTTGTCAATGATTCGAAATTATCTCTCCTTCGATAAAGACTTATTTAAGACTTTTGATGGGGAGTAGATAAAATTGGGTATATAAGTAAAATATTTTTTTTAAACTAAATATAAAGCTGATAATGTCTATCATCCATCCGTATCAAACCTGTCAACTGAATTACATCAACAAATTAAACAAAAACTACTAAATATCCATGAAAAGTGATGCCCTCAAATAACAAATTCAAAATTCAATTGATCATTTAGACTTTAAGAATGCCAATGGAAAGTACAATTATGAGTACCCTCCAAATTAGGCTCTTATACAGAAGCAGATGCTACATTATTCGTTGGTCCAACTTGAGCACCTGATCCAGCATAAAAAAGTTTACATCAATACACAAAAACAATATGATTTGAGTGAAAAATAATAAACATAATTCATCAATAACAATAAACGAAATAGAGAATAATGAATATAGTATAGCAAAAGCTTTTCTATTGATATCAGATAGCCAGAGTATGTAGGCGTAAGCTCTTAATCGTAGTCCCTAAATACAATGATAATCTAGGTATTTATGTGATATTAACCCTAGCTTTACAAGGAAACATAAACCTACTAGGACTCGGGGTATTGATCCTTCAGGAACTCAGATTTCGACCTCGATCGATATGGACAGATATCTCTGGTCGGATCGAATGGCTTGTTAATGAATTAGCTTCCTGGTCGAGCCGATCGAGTATCGTCTAGTCCTTCTGAGTGTTATATGGGGTGTCAAACAGCCCCCATCAGTACTCCCTCACTTCTTCGAGCGTATATGCAGTAGAAGCTCGTAGAAGTAGATGGTCTCATACGACTATCTTTTCTATGAATTGTGCCTCGTTAAAAACCTTACTTGGAAAAAAACCCTGTGGGAAAAAATCCTAAGCAAGGAAAAGAGTGCTACATTTCATAGAAAAAATCCTAAGCAAGAAAAAATCCTTCGACCCCTCCAGGTTGCTCGGTTGGATTGCTATTCGGAATAATCAGAGCCTTTCCGTAGTTGATCTCAGGCGCAGGAAAAGAGCATGAGCTGAGCCCAGCCAAACGCAAAACCGCCTCTTGAGTCATCAATGGAGTCTGATGAAGGTCGGCTCGAAGGGATTGCAGGAGTTCGTCTGAAATCTCATGGCACATATTTCCCCTAAGACGTCGTCTGCCATAGATCCACGACTTCGCCCCGGGCCATACGTGTGAAATAGGCTCGGGATTATCCGCAGAAGACGGAGAGTCTGGGCCACGAACAAAAAAAGAACTCTTGTTTCCAGCCTTTTGAATTGCTACTAACATTGGTCGATAAAATTGATATATTCGGCCTCTGAGAAAAGTACACATAACCAGCGTTCGAAGCCGTGGAGGAGCTGATCTGGAAAATTCGCCAGAAATTTTGGAAAGCTGCCTTATTTCCTTTAGCCTTCATCAGGACACAAAAGGCTATTATGAGTCGGATCGAATTCGGTAGAATTTGAGAAGCAGTAAGCTTGAAAGCCTCCAAAATGCTGCGTATCAAAGGCGGGAATGGAATACGTAAACCATAGAAGAACTGTTTAGCATAAAAAGCTTGACACTCTTCAGGAGGATCGGTGACTCGCTGTTCTAGGGTCGGAATGACGATCGAGTACTCGGTGCCAATATACTTGCCAAACTCTGCCTCCAATTCCTCTCGGTCTCTTTCAGTATAGCGGCAAACAGTTTCATCTGCCCTATCCTCGGTCATATTCAGCCCCGCACTGGTCGACGGCTCTACCCAATTAAAGATTGTAACCACAACCCCGTCGCCTATGATATATTTCTTTTGCTCATTCTTCCCTAAGGGGAGGTCGTCATCCTCTTCGACTTCTTCATCAGAGACTGACACCTCACTCGAACTATCATCTCCATTGTCCTCTGATTCGTTATCCGATTCTCCCTCCTCTCTGTTGGAATCGGAATTGGGGCTCGGATTTTCGGTAAAAGACGGTCGAATTTCCTCGGTCTGCCTCTCCTCAGGACCACTCTCTCGGTCTTCCACTACTTGTGACTTGCCTTTCAGATCTACGGTGCCGGACATATTGAATGTATGAAAATTGGTCGAAGAAATTGTTAAAATTTTCTTATCGATCTGTTCGCTCCGATCTAGGGTTTTCTTAGAACTTATGCAGATTAGCGACCCACGATCAGCATATTTATACAGGGACAAAATGGGAAATTGCAAACTAGTCCCCGAGTAACCGCGACGGTTGAACTCCCCCTAGGTGAATTCAAAATTATATTTCCAATAATTGCACGTATGACCCCCTACACTTTCCGGAATCATGAACTGAAGTCCGACGTTTGAAAAGATGTTTTTTCTTGGATATCAATTCCATATTATCCCGTCGACCCACAGATAACCAAGGTAATTTCAAGACGATGCCATTATATCGTTTCCAAGATATGCACTCTTTTTCCCTAGCTCAGTTTTTATCCCAAAGGGTTTTTCCGAGTTAGATTTTTAACGAGGCATATCCGAAACTTATCATAAAATGGCTCGTCTCATCTAGCGTTCGGAGCAATTTATACTTCTTCGAGCTTAAGCTCCTCTTTACGCTCGAGAAGTGGGGGAGTATTGATGAGGGATAACTTGGATTCAGCATTACTACGGTCTAGCAAGGTCGAAATTCACTGATCTCGACCTTGTTAGAGCATATATTCGAGCCCTAAACTCAGGAAATCTTACGCTGATTATACAGAGAAAGCTTAGGGTCCAAAATCACTGTTGGGCCGATCTCAGGCCCATGCCCGTGGGCTTAGAAGATGCACATCTACGGGTGGTTCATCTGGTCCCAGATCTCAGCTATAAATACCCCAAGCATTTATGACGACGACAAAACTTCCCAGGTGCTCTTCTTCCGAGGCTGCTGCTCGGAACTACTTAAGAAGCATAGTATAGGCTACTTTATATGTATTTCACCCTCTAACTTGTACGGCATCCAATAGTGCTCGGATAGGACTCTTGTTATTTGTAATTTGTACACATTCATTCCGAATACAATACTATTGATCTTTTACCTCAGTTCATTTATATTTGCACGGCATTTTACACCACCCAGATCGAACAAACGAAAATGTGTAAGATCATAGTTGATGCTTCAACCAAAGTATTTGTGCACAGCAAGCTCCAGCAGCTATGTACTCAGCTTCAGCAGTAGAGTTAGATACTGAAATCTATTTCTTACTCACCCATGAGATCAGACGACTACCTAAGAATTGACAAGCACATGTTGTGCTCTTTCTATCAATCTTGCAGCCAGCAAGGTCAGAATCTGAATATCCTATCAGCTCAAATCCAGATTCTCTAGGGTACCATAATCCCAATTCTTGAGTGCCTTTTAAGGTATCTAAGTATCCTTTTGGCAGCCAGGGGATAAGATTCCTTAGGATTCGATTGATATCTCGCACAAACCCCAACAGAGTACATGACATCAGGTCTGCTAGCTCTTAGATATAACAGTGACCCAATAATGCCTCTGTACTTGGTTATATCCACTTATTTGCCATCTTCATCTTTATCCAAACGAAGTCCAGTAGACATAGGAACACTAACAGTAGAGCTAGTTTCCATCCCAAATTTCTTGAACAGATCATTTGTGTATTTAGCTTGGTTAATGAATATTCCATCAGGCAACTGTCTTACTTGCAAACCAAGAAAATAATTTAGTTCACCCATCATGCTCATTTCAAACTTGTTTTGCATCAGCTTGGAGAACTTGTCACACATTTGTTGATTAGTTGAACCAAAAATAATATCGTCCACATATATTTGCACTAGTAATATATGATCCTACCATTCAACAGTGAACAGGGTCTTATCTACCTTACCTTTACGAAATCCTTTAATTAAAAGAAAATCGGATAGGGTATCATACCATGCTCTTGGGGCCTGTTTCAGTCCATAGAGGGCTTTCTTCAGACGATATACCTTGTCTCCTTCTTGATAAGCTTCAAATCCAGGAGGTTGTTCAACATATACTTCTTCTTGCAATTCTCCATTGAGAAAAGCAGATTTTATATCCATTTGATAGACTGTGAAATTCTTATGAGCAACATAGGCGGGAAATAGTCTGATTGCCTCTAATCTTGCTACTGGTGGAAAGGTTTCATCAAAGTCAATGCCTTCTTCTTGGCAAGAACCCTTGGCCACTAATCTTGCTTTATTTCTGGTGACAATACCATCTTCATTCATTTTATTCCTGAATACCCATTTAGTGCCAGTTACCCTTCGATGACTTGGTCTTGGAACTAAGTACCAGACTTAATTCCTTTCAAATTAATTTAACTCTTCTTGCATAGCTTCAATCCAATTCGAATCACTAAGAGCTTCTTCAATCTGTTTGGGCTCTATTTGAGATGGGAAGCTGACAAACATTGCATCATTTGCTGCAGCTCTCCTTGTCTTTACTCTATCCAAGGGATCACCAATCACTAATTCAGGTGGGTGATTCTTGAGCCATCTGAGATCAGGTTGCAAATCTGAATGTTGTCCTCTGTTTTGATATTGCAACACTACTGTTGGAGTTTCAGTAGTAGTTCGTTGGACATTTGTTGTCTATTGAACAGTCTCTGGTCTGTCAGCTATTTGCAACTCGTCTGTTAGACAATCAGCAGTGTGATTTTGAACATTACTTTAGTTAGCAGCTGAGTTGAGATCAGGTAGTATAATGGGTATGTACTCTTCATTTCTTTCAACACTCAATTTTTGAAAATCAGTAGACAGACTTTGATTAGAATTTTGATTCTTTTCAGAAGATTGACTTGGTTCATCAAATACTACATGTATAGATTCTTCTACAAGTAAAGTTCTTTTGTTAAAGACTCTATAAGCTTTACTGACTGTAGAGTATCCTACAAAGACAGCTTCATCAGCATTTTCTGCAAAGGCAGTAAGGTGATTCTTCCCATTGTTTAAAACAAAGCATTTACAACCAAAAATATTAAAGTAATGAATGTTTGGCTTCCTGTTGTTCCAAACTTCATATGGAGTCTTGTTCTGGTGTTTGTTGATCATGCATCTGTTTTGGGTAAAGCATGCTGTATTTGTGGCTTCTGCCCAGAATCTTTGGGGCAGCTTTGCTTCAGCTATCATTGTCCGGGTAGCTTCTTTTGGAGTTATGTTTCTCCTTTCAGAAACTCCATTTTGTTGAGGGGTTCTGGCAGTAGAGTACTCATGGCTGATGCCTCTGATATTACAATACTCTTCAACGAGTTTGTAAATTCAGTCCCTCTATCTGATCTGATCTTCAATATCTTCAGGTTCTTTTCATTCTGGATCAGCTCCATCAGATTTGTAAGATGCTCCTTAGTTTCACTTTTCTTCTTCATGAAAATCACCCAACTGTGTCTTGAATAATCATCCACAACAGCTAGGCAGTATTTCTTTCCACCATTGCTGATTGGATCAATTGGTCCAAATAAGTCCATGTGTAGCAGCTCCAAAATCCTTCCAGATGATTGGTGCTTCTTGCTTTTGAAAGATGACTATATTTGTTTACCCTTCTGACAGGCATCACAGAGCTTATCTTTGCTGATGATTGTCTTTTGAATTCCTTCTACCAGATCATTCTTGATTAGTCTGTTTATGGTCTTGAAATTCACATGATTCATTCTTTTGTGCCACAGCCAACTGACTTCACTTGGTGTTGATGCCACCAAACAAACATTTGAATTCTTGTCCACAGAATTCCAGTCCACTGTGTAGACATTTCCTTGTCGTCTTCCAGATAAGATGACTTTCTTTGTACCAATTTGTTCAACATAGCACTTATCTGATGAGAAGATGACTGAAAATCCCTTGTCACAAAATTGACTTATGCTCAACAAATTGTATTTGAGGTCTTTAACGTAAGAGACGTCAGATATCTCAATGTTGCCTTTGATTAGTCTTTCACTTGCTACAATCTTGCTTTCCTTGCTGTCTCCAAAAATTACTTTGGGACCATCCACAGCAACAGCATCAGTCAGCTCATGTATGCGTCCACACATGTGTCTTGAACATACACTGTCCAAGTACCAGATTTTCTCTACTTTACTCCTACTCCTAATCCTAACCTACAAAACAAAATAAAATTGTTTTAGGTACCCTTATTGAGAGGGTCCTGAAGGATTAGTTCCACCCTTGACAACCCAAGATGTTGAAGTCTTAGGCTTCTTAGGCTTCTGAGTTTTGACAGGAGCATGAACAGGTTTATCTTCATCATATCCATCAGATTTGTTACGTTGATAATCAGTATGATAAGGATGATGTTCATAAGCAGAATAGGATGCATGATAAGCAGGATATGCATGCATTGGATGAGCAGGATATGGTGCATAGTAAGTTGGAAATTGAGGTGCATGATACATAGGAGGATATGCAGCAGGTTGCACATAATATGATTCATTTCCATACCAAGCATTTTGATTTTTCTTGTTCTTATGCTTCCTTGGTTTACTAGATGCATGCTCACTAACAGATGACTTAATCTTGCCACTAGTCTGATTGGTTTTAGCCTTATCAACAGATTTCCTAGGACTCTGTTGTTTAGTCATACCAGTTTGTTTTCATACACTAGGCTCTTTGCTCTTTTTAGCCTTAGGAGCTTTCTTCTCCTTTAATTATTTCTCAGGTAAAGCAGGTTTAGTAGTTTGAACATACAATATGACCTTACTGTTGTCAGCTGATACAAATTTTTCAGTATGGTTGAGTTCTAACTTGTCCTGTTCTAAAGGTATCTTCTGTTTACTAGACACATGAGTGGATGCAACAGATGATTTATCATGAGACTCAATTATCTTTTCAAGTTCCATGATTTTACCCTTATAAACTTCACATTCAGTTTTCAGAAGACTCATTTTCTTGCTCAAGCAGTCTATATTCAGCTGATTCTTTTGGCTTTTCAGCTTTAAGTTTCAGTGAACTGTTTTGCTCTCTTAGCAATATCATCTCTTCCTTAAGCTTAGCAAATGCATCAACAATACTTGTATTATTAACTACCATTTGCTCAAATGAATTGAATAATTCATTTTCAAGAGGAGTTACCTCATCATCCTCAGAGTTATCAGATTCCTTGGCCATCGGGCAGATAAGTGCAGGGCTCTCATCTTCAATAGACTCTTCATCAGAAGTGTCTGAGTCTGAATCAGACGAGTAGATAGCAGCCAGCTTCTCAGCTTCTGCTAACATCACCTTGCCTTTCTGATGCTTTATTTCCTTTTTGATTCTCTTTTCTTCTTCTGTATACTTCTCAGCTTTAGGATATGGACAGTCTCTGATTAAATGTCCCAATTTCCTGCAGTTATAGCACATGAGTTTGGATTTATAAGAATCCTTATCTTGAGAAGAAGAAGTAGGGTTAGAAGTAGAAGCATTGTTGTATTTGTTCTTCATTTTTCTCTTATAGAACTTCTTGAAATTGTTCATCAGCAATGCAACGTCTCCAGCTGTGTACTCCTTTTTATTGAGTATTGTGGCTTCATCAGATGAGTCCACTTCTTTACTTTTGTGTGCTGGTCTTCTTGGATTTTAAGCAGCAACCAGGGCAGCTGTGGGGCCTGAAGTTGAGGTTTCTTCAACACCCATTCTTGGCAGTTTATACTCATAAGCCTTGAGTACTGAGAACAGCTCTATAAGAGAGATTTTTCCTAAATCTCTTGACTCTTCCATAGATGTCACCTTCATGTTGAAATTTGGTGGCAAAGCTTTTAACACTCTGACTTTTATCTCCTTGTCAGTGAAGGTTTTTCCAAGTTTGAGAACTTCATTCAGTGTCCTTGTAAACCTTGTATCCATCTGGTCAATGGTTTCAGCAGACTTCATCTTGAAGTTGTCTAACTTTTCCAGAGCAACACTCAGCTGGTGCTCTTTAATGGCGTCGTTTCCTTCGCTCATATCACGAAACTTGTCCCACATTTCTTTTGCAGTCTTGCAATGCTTGACTTTATCAAATCTATCGTTGTCCAGATTGAACAGCTTGATTTCTTCAGCTGTCATCTCATGTAGATCTTTTTCAACCACTATATCTACTTCATCAACCTTTATAGTCTTGGTGAATTTGAATGGACCTTTTATGATACATGTGTACATGTTGTCATTGTAGGCAGCTAAGAAGATCTACATTCTGATCTTCCAGTCTTCGAAGCTCATACCAGCTATGTGGGGAACATGGCTGATACATTCCATTTTCAAAAAGTTTTGATATTCCAAAAATATGCTCTTTTGAAAGAGTTTGAAAACCTTTGAAAAACACTTAGATAAAGCTCGTTGAGCAGGCAGTTGATTCTAATGAACCACCCGCTCTGATACCACTTGTTGGTCCCAAGTGGTCAGATGAGGTCTAGAGGGTGGGGGGAGAGGGGTGAATAGAGCTCTGAAAATTTTTAGACTTTAAAAACTTTTCAGTCGTCTGTCAGCAGACTAAGCTGTTATTGATTAGTAAGCTGACTAAGCTGATCGCGCACAAATATTTGAACAGCACAGTTAACCACTTCTCGTATTACTACTTAGCTGATTTCAGCAAACTTAGCTTTAACAACAGAATACTTGCAGCGCATATTTTGTAAGTGTTTTTCACAAGTAAACTTCTAGTCTTTTGAAAGATTTGTCCCCAGTTTTAACAAACTCCTTTTAAATAATCTTTCAACAGTTTTTCTAAAGTGTTTTATGCAACTTTGAAAATATGCAAGGAAATAATGCAAATTAAAACACAAAGAATTTTTATAGTGGTTATATGGATAAAATCATTCAGTCCACTCTTCCAAGTCACTTAGATCTTGGGTTATAAGATAAGCACTTAGTTTACAGTATACTCTACTTACGCCAAAACAACAAATGAATATGGCCGTAAGCTCACAATAGGAGATCACAAAGAAAACCTATCCTCTGAAGTTAGATCACTCACAAAGATGGATCTACACTTCTCACCACACTCCTTTACAGTTTTTCACTCAGAAAAAATGATTAAACTTGAATCTTAAACGTGGTTCTGTGAACAAATGACTTCGCCAGGTGAGTGAGTTGTTCTTGAGACTTAGAGAGATTTTGCTTCGGAAATTTGCTCGGAGTTATGTTGTATTCTCTTCTTCTTCAGTCTCGCGAACTATTTATACTCCAGGTTTGAAAAATGTCCGTTGAAGAAAGACATAATTCAAAATTCCTCGGGTTGTGGTCCTTAATTTCTGCGAACGGCTCTCATCTCTGCAGCAGTACTGTCAACGGTACTTTTTGTCAGACAGCATTTAATGCACTAAGCTGATATGAGGTTTTCCATCAATCATTTGTCATTAATACCCTCAGTCTTCAACATTAATTACTCCAGGTGCATTTATTACCGTTGGAGAGACTTCCTGATCATCTTCACTTGGCTGATGAGTATCACTAATCTGATGATGAACTGAGCTGATCCCAAACTTGAACTAATCTGATTTGAGTCGGTTGATTTTCACCAATATGATTTCTTCCTTCAGCATCTAAATTACTTGTCTTCTGATCTTTATCTTCATCCAACAGAGCCTAAGATAGAAAAACAGACTGGTAAAGCTAAACCTAAGAAATCTGCTGATAAGAGTAAAACAATAAGACTAGTAATAAAGCTAAGTCGTCTGTTAATGTTCAAGTAAAGGGTAAACACAAGAAGCATAAGAATTGGAAAAATCAAAATGATTGGTATTGACATGAATCATCATATTTTGTGCAACCTGCTGCATATCCACCATTATATCATACACCTTAGTTTCCACCTTACTATGCTCCCTATCCTGCTCATCATATGCACGCATATCCTGCATATCATGCACCTTATCCTGCTTATGAACATTATCCACATCATACTGATTATCAACATAACATATCTGCTGATTATGATGAAGAGAAAACTGTCTGTGCTCCTGCCAAAACTCAAAAGCCTAAGAAGCCTAAGACTTCAACATCTTGTGTTGTCAAAGGTGAAACTAATCCTCCAGGACCCTCTCAATAAAGGGTACCTAAAACAATTTTCTTTAGTTTTGTAGGTTAGGATTAGGAGTAGGAGTAAAGTAGAGAAGATTTGGTACTTGGAAAGTGGATGTTCAAGATACATGTGTGGAGACATACGTGAGTTGACTGATGCTGCTATCGTAGACGGGTCTAACGTTACATTTGGAGACAACAAAGAAGGGAAGATTGTTGCATGTGGAAAGCTAATCAAAGGCAACATTGAGATATCTGACGTCACTTATGTCAAAGGCCTCAAATACAATCTGCTGAGCATAAGTCAATTTCGGGACAAAGGTTTCTCAGTCATCTTTTCATCAGATAAGTGCTACGTTGAACAGATTGGAACAAAGAAGGTTATTTTATTTGGAAGAAGACAAGGAAACAACTATATAGTTGACTAGAATTCTGTGTCCTGGAATTCTAATGTTTGCTTGGTGGCTTCTACACCAGGTGAAATTAGTTGGCTTTGGCACAAAAGAATGAATCATGTGAATTTCGAGACCATAAACAGATTAATCAAGATTGATATGGTAGAAGGAATTCCTAAAACAGTCGTGAGCAAAGACAATCTTTGTGACGCATGTCAGAAGGGTAAAAAAATCAAGTCATCCTTCAAGAGCAAGAAGCACCAATCTTCATATAGGATATTGAAGCTACTACATATGGACTTATTTGGACCCATTGATCCATTCAGCAATGGTGAGAATAAATACTGCCTAGCTGTTGTGGATGATTTTTTAAGATACACCTGGGTTGTATTCATGAAGACGAAAAGTGCAACCACCTGATCCAAAATGAGAAGAGTATGAAAATCCTGAAGATCAGATCAGATAGAGGGACTGAGTTTACAAACTCTACTGTTGAGGAGTTGTAACATCAGAGGAATCAGTCAAGAGTACTCTGCTGCAAGAACCCCTCAACAAAATGGAGTTGATGAAAGAAGAAACAGAACTCTAAAGGAAGCTATCAGAACTATGATAGCTGAAGCAAAGCTACCCCAAAGATTCTGGGCAAAGCTACAAATATAGCATGCTACACCCAAAACATATGCATGATCAAGAAGAGTCAAAACAAGACACCTTATGAAAAATTGAGTGTTGAAAGAAAAGAAGAATATGTACACATTCATACTACATGATCTCAACTCAGCTGCTAACTAAAGTACTGTTCAAAAATCAGTCTGTTGATTGTCTAACAGACAAGTTGTCAACAGCTGACGGACCAGAGACTTTTCAACAAACTACAAATGTTCAACAGACTACTATTGGAACTCCAACATTAGTGTTGCAAGATCAATCAAGAGAACAACATCCAGATTTGCAATCTGATCTCAGATGGCTCAGAAATCACCTACCCAGAGTTAGTGATTGGTGATATATTGGATAGAGTAAAGACTAGATGAGCTACTACAAATGATGCAATGTTTGTCAGCTTCCTATCCCAAATTGAGCTTAAGCAAGTTGAAGAAGCTCTTAGTAATTCTAACTAGATTGAAGCTATGCAAGAAGAGTTGAACTAATTTGAAAGGAATGAAGTCTGGTACTTAGTTCCTAGACCAAATTATCAAAGAGTCATTGGCACTAAGTGGGTATTCAGAAATAAGATAAATGAAGATGGATTGTCACCAGAAACAAAGCAAGACTAGTTGCCAAGGGTTACTGCCAAGAAGAAGGCATTGACTTTGATGAGACATTTGCACCAGTAGCAAGGCTTGAAGCAATCAGACTGTTCCTCGCTTATACTACTCACAAGAACTTCACTGTCTATCAGATGGATGTGAAGTCCGCTTTTCTTAATGGAGAATTGCCAGAAGAAGTGTATGTTGAACAACCACCTTGATTTGAAGCTTATCAACAAGGAGACAAGGTACATCGTCTGAAGAAATCCCTCTATGAACTAAAACAGGCTCCAAGAGCATGGTATGACACTTGTTCTGATTTAATTTCTTTTAATTAAAGGATTTCGGAAAGGTAAGGTATACAAGACCTTGTTCACTATTGAATGGGAAGATCATATATTACTTGTGCAAATATATGTGGACGATAATTATTTTTGCTTCAACTAACCATGATTTGTGACAAGTTCTCCAAGCTGATGCATATCAAATTTAAAATGAGCATGATGGGTGAACTGAATTACTTTCTTGGTTTGAAAGTTAGACAGTTGCCTGATGGTATATTCATCAACTAAGCTAAGTATACAAAGGATCTGTTCAAGAAATTTGGTATGGAAACTAGCTCATTTGTTAGTGTTCCTATGTCTACTGGACTTCGTCTGGATATATTATGTTGGGGTTTGTGCGAGATATCAATCAAATCCTAAGGAATCTCAACTCTTAGCTGCCAAGAGGATCCTTAGATTCATTAAAGGCACTCAAGAACTGGGATTATGGTAACCTAGAGAATTAGGATTTGAGCTTATTGGTTATTCAGATTCTGACTTGGCTGGCTGCAAAATTGATAGGAAGAGTACCACTGGTGCCTGTCAATTGATAGGAAGTCATCATTCTCTACTGCTGAAGTTGAATGCATTATTGTTGGAGCATTTTGTGCAAAGATACTTTGGTGTTTTATTTTTTATTTTTATTAATATTTTTTGGACGGGTTTATCCTATTGAAATTTTGTATTTAATTTTTTTTATTATTCGAACCAGATAAACCCGTCGGAAGAATATAATATAATTTATTTTATTATATTTATACGTATTCCCACGAGTTTATCTCGTTGGAAAATATATTTTAATTTTATTTTTAATAATATTTTCCGACATGTGTATCCCGTCAAAATATATATATATATATATATATATATATATATTTAATTTAATTTTTAATATTTTTATATATAATCCGACGGGTGTATCCTTTCGAAAAAGCAATAATATGTATTTTATATTTTTTTATTGAGATTTTGGATGAATTTATCTGTCTAAAACCATATTTTATCTATTTTGTTAATTTTTGATGATTATTCCGATGGATTTGTCATCAGTCATTTTTCGACGAATTTTTGCCTGCTGAAAAAAGTAGCTATATGAAATTTATAATTACACTTTTGGGTGTAGTTATAATCTATATTTCTAGTAGTGTTACAACCATTAATGGAGCACATGACTTAAAAAGTTTGCATGTCACTGAATTATTCCTTATAAAACTAGTTTTGACATCCTTCTGCATAGCAGGGTTTCCACACAATCAAAAAATTGTGACAAACAAATACATGAAGATATTGTATGATTTGAACTAAGAAGCTTCCCAAAGAAATTTTCTTGTAAAAGGTTTCACAATAAAGTAATCGGTAAAATAAATACCATCTTTTCTTGCTTCCCAATAACATGAAAAACTACTGCATGTTCTTGTCCACCATTGTGATGTAAAAGCATCAAAAGCTCTTTCTTTATCACCCCACCAAAGATGACAAAAAAATAAAGTAGTAGGGGGAAAATTTTGACAAAAGCTCCAATGAAAATCTTGATTGATAGAAACATTATGGTATCCAAGATCATTATCTCCAGATGCGCAATGCAACTTCAAAGGTGTAGAATTTGGAGGAAGGTTATTGATCACATGAATCTCGTATTTATCGGTGAACCAACACCTCCGTTTTTCAGCAGCAAGTGCTTGAACAATGTTAGGAATTACTAAAAGAGATAAAATGAAGATTTTCAGCATTGTTTAAATTATTCTGCACAAGAAAAATATATGATGTTAATTTATCACATTTCAAGGTTCTTATACATAGATGTACTTGGAGTTATGGGTACAAAAAATTGTTTACGATATTGCTAGAGTATCAATAGTTGGTGCCAGAATAAATTTCTTATTATGGCTAATTTGCCATAAATTGTTTGATATGGTATATGAGTTGAAAAGGAAAATCTCTATTTACATTTCCTAAGTTGGTCAAATTATGACTTATCCAAATATTTCAAAAATAATTCAACATTGTGTTAGTATCTTTTAATTATCAGTCATGACACGAAATACTTGAATGTTGGAATCTAAAACGTTAATTGGATATTATAAAGTTCTAATAACATCATCATATTTATAAAATTGTATACCTATATATATAATATAACATAACAATCTAATATTAAATTACTAATCTTCTATGTGTTTTAATTTTTTCAAATCTATCTCCAGGGTCAATTGATTTTTATTTATGTGGACGGCTAAAAATAGTGGTGTAAATTGAGCCGAACAGTACATTATTCAAGATTGATTTGATTTTTATATTGAGTTTTGAGATTATATTTGAATTTTAATGAACTAACACAAACATGCTTTAATTGAGTTAAATTTGAATATTTTAAGATTTTTTACATGTATTGTGTTACTTACCATTAAGTTGAGCTCCAATTTAACTTAAAAAGATATCGAACAAAAAATTGTTCAAACATGATTTAATATGGGATTTTTAGGACTTTATCTTGAAATGATAGGTCTTTGAAACTTTGCAAAAAAAAAAAAATTATTTGACATTTTGCAACCTAGTACGTTTAATGAAAAAAATCATTGATTGAAGGGTAGGACATACATTTTCTTAATACTTTGCACCGCGAAAATATAGAATATTTACACTTTGCACACTAAAATTACTTTTTTTCATTATCAACCTCGACTTAATATTTTTAGCATATTTTTTTAACCAAATTACTGGCTATTAGTAATAGGTAAGAATTATTTTTACTTTTTTGTAATTTAACAAATTTAACATCCTAACAGTAAATAATTAGATTTGTAGAGTATGTCGTGTTAAAAAATTTAAGACCGATTACATGTGAGTCTTATAAAATAATATCATGCAATATAAGAACTTTTTGGATTTGTAAACGTACTTTTTAGATATAATGTATATAATCTACAATTTACTAATACCCAACTACGTTTTGGCAAGTATGATCTAAAATTTCACGACGGTCAAAATGAGGCACCTTTTTTGACGAATAACCGCTACAAGATATTAGGCTTTTTAGAGGTTGTCCGATCGGAAAAAGTGCAGATTGTTCCCCATGACCATCGAATAAAAGAAGTTGACCATCCTGAGCAGCATGCATTGATGCTGGTCGTGGAATCAAGTCCATAACAGGGGAGGGGATCGATGTTTCCGTGGACATTGTCGTGAAAAATCTATCTTTTAGATAGGATCCTTTTTGCCTTTATATAGATCGAATCATCTGTAATTTGTAAAAATATTTCTACTTAATAAAATTACTTTTATAGATCTGTGCCTTAGATACTCAATATTAATTTGTAGATTGATATACGGAGGTTGCTGAGTTTACCGACCGAATCAGTTTCACTCAAGTTTTAAATATTAACTTAGTTATTATAGTTTTAAACTTTGTAGTTCGACATATGGAGATCGACGAGTTTTACTGACCCAATCGATTTTATTCAAATTTCAATTTTAACTCCGGTTTTATACTAATAAATAGTTTTAACCTTTGTAGAGTGATTAACTGGAGATCGATGAGTTTCCACCCAATCAGTTTGACTCAAATTTCAATTTTAACTTAGATTTTATACTAATAAATAGTTTTAACCTTTGTAGAATGATTATTTGGAGATCGATGAGTTTTACCGACCCAATCGATTTTGCTCAAATTTCAATTTTAACTTAGGTTTTATACTAATAGATAGTTTTCACCTTTAATTTGTAGAACGATTAACTGGAGATAGATGAGTTTTACTGACCAAATCGGTTTTACACAAATTTCAATTTTAACTTAAGTTTTATACTAATAAGTAGTTTTAGCCTGTGTAGATCGATACGCAATGGCCTTTTTTAGCATATGACGAACGATCGAGCAATAGCTCTTTATTGTATTTAAACTTTGTTGAGCTGTTAACAATCAAATCAAAAAAGGAAAACAACTATAAACTAATCCTCTAAAATAAATAATTATACTCCTTTCCTATTTTCCCTAAATGCTTCACCGCCCATAGTAACGTCTAAGGTTCACAGCGTTCCATGTTCGAAGTAAAGATGTTCTGTCCAAGTGCGCAACTTTATATGATCCTTTTTCACCAACTCCAACTACTACAAAAGGACCTTCCTAGTTATGTTGCAACTTCCTAACATGCTTTGATACCTGGACCTTCTTAAGGACAAGATCACCCTCTTTGAATGACCGGATTTTTACCCTTTGATTGTAGGCTCTTTCCATGTTCAATTTTGTGGCCTGTAATCGTAGAGCAACCTTGTCCCTCAAAGCTTCTGCTAAGTCCACGTCATCCTTTCGTCATTGATAATTTTTTCTTCATCAAACAATTCAATTATTAGACTGGAAACAAATGTTTCGACTGGAATGACGGCCTCCGAGCCATAGACCAGACTAAATGGAGTCTCCCCGGTCGAGGCTTTCACTGTAGTCCAATTTTCCCATATGACGCCAGGAGCTCCGATTTGCCCATATGACGCCAAGGAGCTCATCCAACCACTTCCCTTTGGCATAATCCAGTCGTTTTTCTAAGGATTTAATTATCTCTCTATTAGTGACCTCAATCTGTCCATTTCCCCGAGGATGTCCTACAAATGTGAAATTCTGCTGAATTCCAAATTTAGACCACCGTTCCAAGACTTGTTTTCTAGCAAATTGAGTCCCATATCCGAAATCAACACCCACGGGATTCCAAACCTGAAGACTATATATTTCCATATAAACTTTATGACTTGATACAGTGTTATTCGAGCCAACGCTATACACTAGATGTGAAACCCCAACTAAATTTGTCAAAAATAGATAATTTTTAAAAGTATTATTATTTTAAATATTTATAAAACATACCCAAAACATCTAATGATACCCAATATAGTCCCTAGATTTTCAATAAAATAGTTATAGTCTAATATATTATTATCTTCTCAATTTTTTTTGTCAGACAAATCGAAATATCCATAAAATCTATGGAACGTAATATTAAAAAAACATGGTATATAAAATGAAAGACAAAAATAAAAATTAGAATAAGATGGTAGATATTCTATTAGTTTATAATTGAATGATTAGATTACTCGATTGATAAAAGTTTGAATCCTAATTCATTATGTCAAAACTTATACATACCAACTATATAACCTTAAATTATGTGTTAAATATATTAGTTCCCAAACCTTATACAAATAAATGAGGAAGAAAGCATGATAAAATTTACTGTAAACTAATGCATCTTATAGTTTTAATTAATCGATCATCTTAGGTCAAGTTAATTATCTTATTTAAAGATCTTCAAATTTCTTTTTAAAAACAAAGCCTTAGGGAGACATTAATTTCCCAAAATGCCCCTAACCTATAAATGAATGACTTTTCCTTACCATTCTTTCATCCCATTCTATACACGCTACACACAACCACACACTTTCACTTCGCTTGTTCAATTCTCTACCATCTTCTCCAAGCTCCCCTTGGTAACTAAAATATCTACACTACTAAAATATGTATTATAGAGTTCCCAAAACTAAATTTAATGTCTTTAATAAGAAAATTCTTGGGGAAACTTGACGAACAAAAGTAGGGGAGCCCCTGGTTACTGTAGCTACATTTGATGGTTCGATTGAGGGCCTTAATGGATGAATTTCTTCAAACTGAATCACGGTCATGTAGCCCTTTGAGTGTAGAACAAATTCCCTTTGTCCCTTCTTGAATATCATGTTGGGTTTTCACGGTGTACGATTGTCAAAACAACGTGCGGAATATTAAATTTTTTTCATACACTCATGAAACCCGTGAGCCCAGGATCTCAGTTATCTAACTCATACGAAAAACTGGGATTTGAATCTCAATTGAAAGACATAAATAAATAGGTAATTTAGGAAATTACCTCACCACAGGCAAGGTGGTGGTTTTTCTCCGGTATTCAAAAGTTCACTAAAGCATCCCAAGTTTTGTGCCTCTAGAGATAGTCCACACCAATTGGATTGAATGACCTCCTTAAACCTCAGGCTTAGAACTAGGAATAAAGAGTTGTCCTTTTTTCAGAAACTGGATATAGATCCAGAGAAGAAGCTTGGAGAAAAAGGGAGGGGCGATTTCACAGAGTTATGGCCGAACAGGTAAGGGTGCGAGAGAGGATGAAATTTTCGGCCAGTTGTTTTTCATGTTTTAGGGTTTGCATTAGTTACTTAATCACTTGCTAAGAGATTATGTGTATATATATATATATATATATATTAGAAGACTCCTTCTAATAGATATATATACATCATATCATTTTAAAAAGATCTCTCCTTATCAAGATACAAGACATACATGTAATCATTTTGCATATCTTTCCTTATCATAGATCGGCTATGTGTACATTTAATTTATACAAAATTAATTAATCAATTAACCTTTACACAAGCTAGAAATCGGCCCACTTAGAAAGATTAATTAATCAACCCTTAATCAATTCTTTCCTTAGCTAAACATATATTAATTAAATAATTGACCATCGTTTAATCAACATGATTCGGCCCATTTAGTTTAATTAATTAATCTATCATTAATTAATTAACTTTCCAATTAACACTTTAATTGAGGACTTAATCAATTAGAAATTCCAATTGATTAATTAATTAGATACTTCTAATTTACAATTCTCCACTTTGAATTATCACTTTAATTCGCATCTAATTAATTAGAGCAAATTAATTAATTATTCTTCTCATTGAATTAACCCTTTAATTCACTTATTGAAATGTTTCCTTTTAAGACTGTCACTGTCCAACTGTATTGTGTGTAACCCTCTAGGTTCACCATCAATTGGCAGCAGGCCCATGACTCTCGTGATTTAATTAGTGAGCAATTAATATACAATACTCCGATCAATTAAACACTTTTAATTGACCACTCCAGAATTAATTTCCCTGTTAATTCAGGAGTACCCACACCTCATGGTCTTTGTCTAGCCACAAGCCCATGAGGGCCAACTTCAGGTGAATTGATATTCGTGAACCTTCACCTCTTATAAGTGCCATGTACATACGATCCTTCTAACGACTAATTTCCCGATTGAGACCTAGGGTGTGTGAATTGGTCGGCACCTCTAATTATCTCAATACCGTACTTTCTAATTCAGGATAATAATTCCAGTGTGACTTCTAAATTTGGAAACCCATTTTCCAAATCTGTCACTTACCACGGCCGTGGGTTTCTCGGAATCTATTATCTAAGAATGTACAGGAAATTCTCTCATCTTATCAAGACGAGTCGATAGATCCTTTCTTGGTACTAACCATCCGCGTACACGTTCATACGTACCCCACGTACTCGCACAATGATCAGGCTACGTGATCGGCTCCTAAATCGAAGTACGTATTCCAGTGTACCGAATTCGCCCTAGTACCTCAAGTCCAAGGACTAAATCGTACACTATTATAAGTCTTGAGAGACATCCCATTACCGATATGCTTAATGCACTTCCACGATGGGTCTCTCTGTTCGGGTCGTTCGATGTGTTCGATCCCCTATCGAACCACCTAGTCATATGCACTGACATTAAATGTCTTGTTCATGAAACTTTACAAATTCACTACATGTGAATCATGCATAATCGTACAAGTCTAGCGATTCCCTCGATACCCCATCTCGATAGGAATCTATGACTTGAAACAGTTTTAAGATCACGACCTTAGAGACTGTTTCATGATTGCACTCAGTACTGAAGTGAATTGTCCCATACTCGAATGTGATCAAAGGATTTCATCCAATCGCTTAGATAAGTTCGCGAGAGATGAAGATGGCCATTTTTTAATTCACGTACTATGAATAAACAGGCGTATCATCTTATGAACCATAAGATTTCTTTCTAAGGTAGTCCCTTTACAAGCTCGTATTTGTTGGCTTGTTGGGCACTATCCTTTCAATCTCGCACTTGCCCTAAAGCCAACCACATACATTTCTAAGGAATATCTTCCCTGAGATGTCCGTCGAACCCTTTTGTGATTATGACATAATTAGTGGATCTGCTATGTTGTCCTTTTTTATGTGAGCCATGTCCACGTCTGATTTAACAATTATTCGTTAGGTTCAATCAATATTATAGGATTAGATTTGAGGGCAGATTAAGTTACTCAGGATGGTGCAATACAAGAAAAAGTAGAACAAGAACAATGATAATAACGTAGAATTAATGGAGAGCAAAAGCTATTTTATTAGAGTAAAGATATTACAATGCTCTGTACAAAATATGTAGGCGTCAGCCCTATTCTTGTGTGTGTAGTACAATGTTGATCTAGGTATTTATAAGATATGAACCCTAGCCATACAAGGAAACATAGTCCTAATAGGACTTGGTATAATAATCCTACTGGAATTTGGGCTTCACCCTTGGTCGCTTATGGAATGAGGCCTCTGGTCGGAGCGCGTAGCATGTTAATAAAACAGCTTCCTGGTCAGATCGATCATGCATAGTCTTAGTCGTTCCGAATGTTATAAGGGGTGTAAAATAGCCCCCATCAGTACTCCCTCACTTCTTCGAGCGTATATGTAATAGAAGTTCGTAGAAGTAGATGGTCTTTTACGACTGTCCTTTCTATGAACTGTGCCTCGTTAAAAACCTTACTTGGAAAAAACCCAGTGGGAAAAAATCCTAAGTAAGGAAAAGAGTACTACACTTCATAGATAGTCGTTTTGTCGTTTTCGAACCGTAATGTTGTTTCTCTTTTGAGGAGACGTTTCTTCTTCAATGATTGGCGAGAATATGATTAGTCGCGAGCGAAGATGGGATAATACCTCATTAAAAACCTAGCTCGGAAAAACCCTGTGGGATAAAAACCAAGGAAGGGAAAAAGAGTATATATTCATGAGAGACGCTTAATAAAATCAGATGCTTTT
Source organism: Penstemon eatonii (assembly GCA_038501285.1). Lineage (NCBI taxonomy): Eukaryota > Viridiplantae > Streptophyta > Magnoliopsida > Lamiales > Plantaginaceae > Penstemon > Penstemon eatonii. The sequence continues at coordinate 13,760,577 of CM076710.1, read as the reverse complement.
GAACTGGAAAGCCACTTCTTCAAAGTTGAGGGGCCCAATATGCCCTTTAATGTTAAATCTTTATCGAGTAAAGAATTATATCAGCAGATATTACCCATACTATTATACATTTTCGATCATTGAGTTTATACCAAATGAATGGTTTTACTCAAATTTTCTATTAAGTCTTGTTCGAGCATAGAGTCATATCAATGGATTTCACTCTTGCTTTTAGTCATTTCTGAGCAAAGGGTTATAAAAAGAGATTTTACTCAAATGGCTTTATTCTCAATCCTTTTTCCGAGCCAAGGGTCGTAGCAACATCGTCCAGTCTTGGTCGAGACAATTTGGTAATAAATTCAGTTAAAAGGTTTTCTGATCGACAGTTTGTGCTCATAAAATCAGAATTTTTACCAGCTTAAGGGTTTTATCCTATTAGAAATCGTAGATTATGGATCTTAGATCGAGCTCTATCGATCAGCATTTGCGTCACATAAAGCGTTGATGTGTACTTTAGCTTGATAATGATGAGGTTTGGTCAAGATTGAGACGCTCCATATCGAGATTGAAATGTTCCGGATCGATATTGATCAGGTCGAAGACGACCAGGCTAAATACGAAATAGCAGCCGTCAGTACGAAAACCGCCTCTCAAGCGGAAGTATATATGTAGCTCGGAGAATTAAAATTATGCCTTTGGATGGCTCCCTGATGTATATCGAACATGCCTCGTTAAAAACCTTGCTTTGAAAAACCCATTGGGATAAAAACCGACCAAGGGAAAAAGAGTACATATCCTTCGTGATATTTAGAGTTTGTCAATGCATGGGTATTGTGTCGTATCGATCTCTGAGTATAGTATAATTTCTTCAATGGTTGAATTTGCAATTCTCCATAACCATAATCAGCAGGGAGATCGGAGCAGTTAAAAATTCCATATAGTAATTTTTTGATCCTTTCAAATAATGGTCTGATCTTTAATTTTGTATTTGGATGGTAAACCAATTATCGGTTTTGTAGATCATAGATCGTAGATCGAATATTGTAGATCGAAGATCGTAGATTGAAGATAGTAGATTGAAGATCGAAGATTGTAGATCGAGCTTTTACCGATTGATGGTTTATGCTCAATATGTATTTGAGGAAGTTTTACCAAATTAATGATTTTACTCAATATTTTTCGATCAGGAGTTTATACCAATTTAAGTGGTTTTACTCTTTAATTTTTATTTGAGAGTTTTTACCAACTTAATGGTTTTACTCGATCAAGAGTTCATACCAAATTAATGGCTTTTACCCTTCAATTTCTTTAATTTTGAAGATCGCTGAGTGTTTATCGAGCGTATCGATTTTACTCAAATTGTATGACTTAGGTTGTTTACCAATTATTGGTTTTAACCAGTAAGTCATTTTTTGGAGATCGGTGAGTGTTTATCGAGCGGATCGATTTTACTCAAAAATTATGACTTAGGTTGTTTACCAATTATTGGTTTTAACCACTAAGTCATTTTTGGGAGATCGGTGAGTGTTTATCGAGCGGATCGATTTTACTCAAATATTATGACTTAGGTTGTTTACCAATTATTGGTTTTAACCACTAAGTCATTTTTTTGGAGATCGGTGAGTGTTTATCGAGCGGATCGATTTTACTCAAATATTATGACTTAGGTTGTTTACCAGTTATTGGTTTTAACCGGTAAGTCATTTTTTGGAGATCGGTGAGTGTTTATCGAGCGGATCGATTTTACTCAAATATTATGACTTAGGTTGTTTACCAATTATTGGTTTTAACCACTAAGTCATTTTTTGGAGATCGGTGAGTGTTTATCGAGCGGATCGATTTTACTCAAATATTATGACTTAGGTTGTTTACCAGTTATTGGTTTTAACCACTAAGTCATTTTTTGGAGATCGGTGAGTGTTTATCGAGCGGATCGATTTTACTCAAATTGTATGACTTAGGCTGTTTACCAATTATTGGTTTTAACCAGTAAGTCATTTTTTGGAGATCGGTGAGTGTTTATCGAGCGGATCGATTTTACTCAAATTGTATGACTTAGGTTGTTTACCAATTATTGGTTTTAACCAGTAAGTCATTTTTTGGAGATCGGTGAGTGTTTATCGAGCGGATCAATGTATACTCGACTCGTTTGTATTGCTGAATCGAGGAGTGTTTATTGAGCGGATCAATGTATACTCGACTCGTTTGTATAGCTGGATCGAGGAGTGTTTATTGAGCGGATCAATGTATACTCGACTCGTTTGTATTGCTGAATCGAGGAGTGTTTATTGAGCGGATCAATGTATACTCGACTCGTTTGTATAGCTGGATCGAGGAGTGTTTATTGAGCGGATCAATGTATACTCGACTCGTTTGTATAGCTGGATCGAGGAGTGTTTATTGAGCGGATCAATGTATACTCGACTCTGGATCGAGGAGTGTTTATTGAGCGGATCAATGTATACTCGACTCGTTTGTATTGCTGAATCGAGGAGTGTTTATTGAGCGGATCAATGTATACTCGACTCGTTTGTATAGCTGGATCGAGGAGTGTTTATTGAGCGGATCAATGTATACTCGACTCTGGATCGAGGAGTGTTTATCGAGCGGATCAATGTATACTCGACTCGTTTGTATAGCTGGATCGAGGAGTGTTTATTGAGCGGATCAATGTATACTCGACTCGTTTGTATTGCTGAATCGAGGAGTGTTTATTGAGCAGATCAATGTATACTCGACTCGTTTGTATAGCTGGATCGAGGAGTGTTTATTGAGCGGATCAATGTATACTCGACTCGTTTGTATAGCTGGATCGAGGAGTGTTTATTGAGCGGATCAATGTATACTCGACTCGTTTGTATTGCTGAATCGAGGAGTGTTTATTGAGCGGATCAATGCATACTCGACTCGTTTGTATAGCTGGATCGAGGAGTGTTTATTGAGCGGATCAATGTATACTCGACTCGTTTGTATAGCTGGATCGAGGAGTGTTTATTGAGCGGATCAATGTATACTCGACTCGTTTGTATAGCTGGATCGAGGAGTGTTTATTGAGCGGATCAATGTATACTCGACTCGTTTGTATTGCTGAATCGAGGAGTGTTTATTGGGCGGATCAATGCATACTCGACTCGTTTCTATAGCTGGATCGAGGAGTGTTTATTGAGCGGATCAATGTATACTCGACTCGTTTGTATAGCTGGATCGAGGAGTGTTTATTGAGCGGATCAATGTATACTCGACTCGTTTGTATTGCTGAATCGAGGAGTGTTTATTGAGCGGATCAATGTATACTCGACTCGTTTGTATAGCTGGATCGAGGAGTGTTTATTGAGCGGATCAATGTATACTCGACTCGTTTGTATTGCTGAATCGAGGAGTGTTTATTGAGCGGATCAATGTATACTCGACTCGTTTGTATTGCTGAATTGAGGAGTGTTTATTGAGCGGATCAATGTATACTCGACTCATTTGTATAGCTGGATCGAGGAGTGTTTATAATGTCTTATTCCGAGCCAAGAGTCATAACAATGGTTTTCACTCTCGGTCGAGGTAATTTGATAATATATTTCCGAGCCAATAGTCTTAGCAATGAAAACCAAATTTCGCAAGTAAACCAAGCATATAGCTGAAATTAATTCTCCTCGATGTAATTAATAGAATAATAGCAATCAAGTAGCTGAACACTGATCTCACAATTTCAAAGCCAAGCTACCAGCACTAAGTAATTCTCCATGTAGCAACCAATGAAGTTAATCAAATTAATTCAAGCTACCAGCAAATCAAATAACAAGCAACTCACTTTAATTAAAGATTTTCCACCAACAAGCATCTAAATCTCAATTAATCAACCAGGCAGCTCTGATATCCATTGAACCACCGAATGAAATTAAGAAAACTAGTGATATTTCACCATTGTTCTACAACAACTATCTCCAAGTAGTTCATTACAATAAAGTAATTGATAAAGTAAGTTACAACCACAGCCATTAATTAATTTCAACTACTATGAGAAAGGCCGTAGTCAATTTGGAGTTTTTATCCCTGTTTGTTTGCTGCTGATCACAATAGCTACTAGGAGAAGAGAAGATGAGCAAAATTGCCCAATTTAGTCCACTATTGCAATTTCACCGAACATCTCAATAATCCAAACATCAAATTAAGGCAAATCACCCCAGATTAAGGATTATAACAACCATAATAATCATTAAGGAAGCAAAATCAGCCCAAATTAAGAATTCGAAGGGCTTGATATCAGATTGAAAGTTATTGCTGAATAGAAGCAATTAATGTGAGGCCAATGTACCACACTTACTAGTCAAGGAAAATGAGAAGAAAACATCTCAAAAATTAAACCCAAACTCGCTGGAATTCGCGGCCCGAGTTTGTTCTTGACGGCCCGAATTTGTTCTTGACGGCCCGAATTTGTTCTTAACAGCCCCAAGCTCCGAAACACAAATTAATTATGGGAAACTGAAATTAGGCAATCAAGGAGTGATTTTTAATCAGCAGGGGGCGGAAATCTGCCAGCCCAAATTTTTTCTTGACGGCCCGAATTAAATACTCAATGAATTGACTGCAAGGTTATGAAATCGGCTTCGTAGATGATGAGTAACAGATGCAAGGAGCTGAAAATTGAAAGCAATCAACCTAAACAGCCGAAAATTGATGAATAGAAAATTGGGGATCGGTATCCTCCTCCGTCAAAATTTTTTTTTTTCGAAATTGATTTGGGAACTGCGAAATTGGAGTCGTGAATGGTGATTAAGCATTACAAAGAGCAAAATCACGGAACCAATTTGAAGCAATATGTCGTAGATTCGAAAAATCACGAAAAAGGCCGAATTTGGTGGTAAATCAGAGGTGTAATCGCACATAGTAAGGGGAGAGAGGTGATCTTTTTCCTTGGATTGACCATGTGTCGTTCGAGCAATTAACCTTGCCCCACGGTGGGCGCCAACTGATTTAACCATTATTCGTTAGGTTCAATCAATATTATAGGATTAGATTTGAGGGCAGATTAAGTTACTCAGGATGGTGCAATACAAGAAAAAGTAGAACAAGAACGATGATAATAACGTAGAATTAATGGAGAGCAAAAGCTATTTTATTAGAGTAAAGATATTACAATGCTCTGTACAAAATATGTAGGCGTCAGCCCTATTCTTGTGTGTGTAGTACAATGTTGATCTAGGTATTTATAAGATATGAACCCTAGCCATACAAGGAAACATAGTCCTAATAGGACTTGGTATAATAATCCTACTGGAATTTGGGCTTCACCCTTGGTCGCTTATGGAATGAGGCCTCTGGTCGAAGCGCGTAGCATGTTAATAAAACAGCTTCCTGGTCGGATCGATCATGCATAGTCTTAGTCGTTCCGAATGTTATAAGGGGTGTAAAATAGCCCCCATCAACGTCTTTTTCTACCTATGATTTCTCTAAATCATATGATATACTTTAATTATGTGTTTAGATCGTAGGTGAGATCTCGATTCCTTTGCATAAGCAATTGCCTCATTGTTATCTTAGAAGATAACTATAGGCCTTGCAATGCTAGGTACTACTTGCAATTTATTGGAAGAAGTTTTCATCCAAACACTTCCTTTGGTTGTCTTCAATACTGCGATATATTTTGTTCTAGTGGTTAACTTGGCATTGATTGTCCATTTGAACCCTTTCAAATCATCGTTGCCCCATAAAAAATAGAATATTATATTCACATCAGACGGGAAACTCGAATCACTAAATCCTTGGAGTTTCAGTTCTTCATTATTACCGCTGACCAGCCATACATCCTCAGAACTCCTAGAGTTCTTAAGGATTGCTCTTTTCGGTAATCCAGTACTCCTCACTGGTGTTCGATTAACAGCAGCTTATGATATTCATAGCATGTGTTTAGTCTGGTCTCGTACATGACGTTGCATATCTTATGCCACCTTTTATTTGGAAGGTGTATAGAGATATTATCCTCTTTACTCGTCACATGTAGGGCACATTGATTTTGAGAGAGATTTTATATCTCTATGGAAGCGGTCCTCTTCTAGGATCCTTTCATACTTTCAGTTTTTGTCCATGTACTAAGATTTGGGAATTCTAACATCTTCTCTAATCTATCTCCATAGATACATACTGCCAATACGTGAGATGTATCCCTTAAATCTTTTAATGAAGAATTGTGTGATCGAACACGCTTTCGTCTGCGTTTTAACATTCTTACATCTCTATCTCAACTTTAATGTTATTATCATGTTTATTTTACGAACAATACAAAACTCCCACTGATTCTTTTGTACATTCAGATTTACATGCAATTTTGATAAAGTCAACTACCTTGACTGTCTCATCTAGTCGCATGTTCCAGTTTCGGGATACTGGTCTAGAGTCATAGATTTACCTTTGGACTTACATCCAATGGTTATGCTTCGTACTCATACCAAGCTTTCTATGGTTCAGTGTTTCAAGATGGATTTTGACAGTCCACTTAGATCACATGGCGTTAAAGCTATGTGCCCGAATATTTGTCATACATAGTTATTTCGCAAGCTCTTGGATCACTATCCAATTGATCATTTTCGCGAACGAACAAGTTCTTTTATGAATTTGATCGGATCTTCAACATTTTAGTGTACAAAATTTTGGTTCAGTAGCTTTGGTAAGAGACTCCCACTATTTGTAGGGATGGGTCCAAGTCTAGGAATTCATCAAGTTCTATGATAATCCCATTTCTATCAACAAGGGAACTACCCTCTAAGAATTGGGTATTCCTTAGATGAACTCCTTTCGTTCTTTAGGATCATAGAACAGGTATCCAATGGATTTCTTTGGATACCTTACAAATTCGTCAAATTGGATCCACTATCCAATTTTATCATTCATGGATGATATACCATACTTTAGTTAGTACGGTGTTGTAGGAATTGACTTAAAAAGGTACTTGTCTAAGTATCCTTCTAGAGTCATAGGGTTGAACCCTATAATTATTAAGGAATTTTAGCAATACTATTTAAGGAATGAATCTAGTCTTTCATAGTTCGATTCCTTTCTATTAGATTTAACTTGCTTTTCAAGAATTCTATTCTTGATTTAGATAATTGAGTAATTTGGGGCTTATGTATTCACTACTTCGATCATATCGAATGGTCATACTTTAATGCCATTAATTGTTCTGTTTTGGAACTCCTTTGAATCCTTTCAAACTCTTTTCAACATTTCCAAAACTTGTACTTCACAAAATACTTATATCCTAAATGTCATTAGGATATTTCATGAAGCAATTAATTACTCGCACTAATGTTTTAGTGACCCACATGTGTCTTTATGGATAAGATCCATTGATCGGCAAAAATTCAATTTTGTTACCATAGAACTGGGCAAATTTCATTTTTCATACCAAAAGTTCAAAAATAACACCAGTTCCTATTCAACCGTTTCAAAAAAGGCACTTCCGTTAATTTTCTTAACGTTTCTGCCACGTGTCCGTTAAGTCTTCGTGGGAGGGCTGAGCACGTGGGTTGGATTCTGCCCGTTGGAACATAAAATTCAATTTTGGTACCATAGAACTGGGCAAATTTCATTTTTCATACCAAATTCCGTTATGTTTTTCTTTTTTTGAAAGTTGTGGTGATATGTTTGAATTGGTTGGTTCTACAGTAGACTAGTAGTCATGTTACTTTTTTTTTCAATTTCATTTTAACAATCTAAAAAAAAAAGTTTAATTTGCACAATTTAAATTTGCAACTTAGATTCCCGAGACTCCCGAACCCGTCCCGAAATTAAATCGGGTACCCGAAACCCACGGGACCTTGGTTGATCTACCGGGTTTCGGGACTTAAATTTGAAATCCCGAAACCCAAAATCCCGTCCCGAAATACCCGAATTCCTGAAAACCAGTCCCGATCCCACCCTACGACCGCCGGCTCCGGTGGCTTTTGGTCGGAATTGGTTGAGGGTTTATGTTCCCCTTGTCTTTGAGAACTCGTACATATAAAGATCTTTTCAATCCTTTGAGTAATCTATTCGAATTTTGAGTTCTAATTTTCGAATTGTGGGTCAAAATTTTCGAAATTTCAAATCGTGATTTCTTCTTCGATTCTTAACCAAACTTCGTAATTCTTGTTGCATTAGTTTCCTCTGACCGTGGGCATCATTTTCCATAGGTTTATTGCAACTGCCATAGACGGTTGAGCTCCGCCCATGACAAGAGGAACAAAAATCTTCAACCAATTTCGACAAACGACCACCGGAAGCCGGCGATCGTCCATAGGAGGAAGAAGGCAATAATTGCAAAAACAACCTGCTCAATTTTAGACAATTGCATTTCCCCCTATTTTGAAACGGCTGAGTGAGAATTGGTATGATTTTTGGACTTTTGGTATGAAAATTGAATATTCCCCAATTCTACGGTACCAAAATTGAACGGGCAGATTAGTACCAAAATTGAACGGGCAGATTAGTGCCCCACGTGCCCCTCACATGCACTTAACGGCCGTGGCAAAACTTAACGGTTGTATGATTTTTGAACTTTTGGTATTAAAAATGAAATTTGCCCAATTCTATGGTACCAAAATTGAATTTTAGCCTCCATTGATCACTTGGTATGCTTACAAATGAATCCCCTTTCCTTTTTCAGATAGAATTCGCAAGTTAAGAGTTCATCAAGGTTCTTTATTTCAAGAGACCTTTGAATGAAGAACAATCTATTGAATCCTTCTATAGGAAATGAGTTTGATTTTAAGCATGCCATAATTGTGTATAATCATCTAGTTTGTTTTACTTTTCTCGATTTAGCATAAATGTTATGTATTTTTATCACCGTTCATTTATTTGCTTTAAATACACTCCATTCATAATGGTAAAGCAATTGTGTACGAAGTAAAAGCTTTAATTAAAATTAATCCATTCATAATGGTAAAGCTAAAAGGTTTCGTATTCGAAATAAATCCTTAAATAGATAAAACTATAGCTAATACCTAATTCGAAAAATGAAGTAAAACATTTGCTAAAAAGAAAATTTCAGGTGCTTCTTGACCCAGCTCCTGAAGAATCTTTCCCTTAAGCACAGTTGAAACCCCTTCTCACTCAAGGGTAAGTGAATCCCGTCATCACCTATAATCAATTTTACAGAAATGTGGGTCTTTAAGATGTCTTACATCAAAAGGAAATAACTTAAGATGTTTTACCTCAAAAGGAAATAACTTAGGTTACACCTTCATCAAATTTCATCAGGAATTTCTTTCCAGTAATGTTCCTCAGTTCCTTATCTTTCTTACATAAGGGGCAATCCTCTCCTTCGCTCAGTCTCTCTCCTCTTTCGAGGGCTTTCTCATATTTGTCCAACAATTATGCAAATCATTGGTCTTTATTCCGTCGCATGGAATATCGCAATGATCCATAAAATGAGAAAATGAGTCAGACAAGCCATTTATGATAATCTTCATTTCATCATCTTGAGTCAAAGTAGCTCAAAGCTTTTTGATTCCTTTCATTCTCTTGATTAGGTAAGTACAATATTCGCGAACATTGTCGAATCCAATCATGCTTGTCTCGTGGAATGATCTCATCAAGATTTGTGATAATGTTTTTTCGCATAGGAATGTGTATGTTGGCATGGCTAAAATAAATAAAAGACAACAGTAAGCAGATAGGTTTAAGATAATACTTATAATTAAAGAAAATTGGTCTTTCTATCGAAAAAGTTCTCCCACTATTTTATCGAAACAATAACCCCTTTAATTTTTCGGGAAATCCTATTTCCTACTAGGTCATGACGTCCCAGCAGACGTTAACTGCACCCACGACTCGCGGCCATACAATTAATCCCTAGATAGGTATACTTTTACCAATTGTGTCCCTACACAACCTTCAAGCTATTTTGCCTCGATTTTCACATTTATCTAGCACTCCTACATCATAAATGGTACTACTCGTTAATTCTAACCCAATCAATCTTGATGAGCAACGGGCCCGAACATGTCAACCCCTGGGACTCCCAGTCGATCACATGCCCCGACTAATCCCCACCCTTGTCAAGTTTATTTAAAAACAAGAATCGAGAGATTTCGTGTATTGTCCATTTCTTCGCCTCAGGTGCCAGACTCTGGATCACCTTTAACGATAAGTAGACAACTTACACTAGTCCCTATTTATGGAAGGCTTGGATTTATAAAACTTCATTTTATAGTTAACCCAATATGACTTAATATTTAATTCAAGAGGGGATTTTCGATTTTAGAAAGTTTGAGGTAACTCTCCTCGAGCTCTCACCGCATTAATTATGCTTTATCTTTTCTTTAGTGATCTAATTTCTAGCGCGCATCTCATACAAGCCAAAATAAATCAACAAATAAAATTAAAACATTCACACCTAGCATGCATGCTACCACATAATGTTTTCGATCGGGGGCCTCGTATGCGAGCCATCATCGAGCCATGATGTTGGCCCAATTGGTCAATCTAATGGGTTCTTAAAGAATTTTAACATGTTACATAAGCAACCATGCATACATGGCCTTCATTCCTTCTTGGGCCTCCACCTCGCTTGTAATGGGCCTCCATCCTAAACTATTAAAACGGTAAAGCCCTAATCTATTACAGAGGCTCAAAGTGGCCCAAAAACTTAAGGCTCGCAGGCACAATAAAATTCAACATAATTAAATTAAACCAATCACATCTACCCTAGGGTGAAGGCTCGGCGCGATAAAAAACCACGTAAACAGTTCACGTTGAGCAAGAAACTAGCAAAATATATATTTCTTATTTCTTACATTATTTTAAAACTCCCTTTTAAAATAACCCAAGATTCTAATTTTAAAAAAACTTTTAAAACAATCTTTAACCTTTGTTTTATTTTAAAACCCCTTTTAAAATAAACCACATTCTTTATTTTAAAACCCTTTTTAAAATAACTCATGATTCTCGCTCTAGTCTCCACTAATTATAAATTATAATAAAATTAATCCTTCGGATAATAAAACACCTTATAAGCATAAAACAGGTTCTGGATTTCAAATTTAGAAAATTATAGTTTGGTCCCTCAATTTTCGTAATATACGTTTTGACCCCAAAACATTCGGAAATAACAAATTAGCCCCAAAAATTCCAGCACATGCAAATCGGCCCAGAAAACAGAAATTAAGACTTTAATTCCAGAAACTTTCATTAATAGCAAAACTGCCCCTGAAGTTACGTAAATTACAAAATAGCCCCATAACTTTCGGAAAATGCAAACATACCCCAATTTCAGAAAATCAGAATTTCAATTTCAGCCCAGAATTTGCAGAAAAATAAAGTTTCAGATTCTGTCCAGATTTGCAGAAAAATGCAATTTGTAGTTTTGTCCTATAAATTTTGGAAATTGCAGATCTGGCTCAAAAACGAATTATGCTATTTACCCGAATACATAATTAATAATAACAAGCAAAAATCCATTCAAAGAACACAACAAACAAATATACAAATATATTTTGAAGTGTTCAGGCCTTTTTCGTATGAGCGTAATAACGTTGGCTCTGATACCACTGTTGGGTTTTCACTGTGTACGATTGTCAACACAACGTGCGGAATATTAAAAAAAATTCATACACTCATGAAACCCGTGAGCCCAGGATCTCAGTTATATAACTTATACGAAAATGGGTATTGAATCTCATAATTCAAAACATAAATTATAGGCAATTTAGGAAATTACCTCACCACAGGCAAGGTGGTGTTTTCTCTGGTCTTCAAAAGTTCACTAAAGCACCCATGTGTTGTGCCTCTGGAGATAGTCCAACCCGGTTGGATTGAATGACCTCCTTAAACCTCAGGCTTAGAACTAGGAATAAAGAGTTGTCCTTTTTTCAAAAACTGGATATAGATCCAGATAAGAAGCTTGGAGAAAAAGGGAGGGGCGATTTCACAGAGTTATGGCCGAAAAGGTAAGGGTGCGAGAGAGGCTGAAATTTTCGGCCACTTGTTTTTCTTGTTTTAGGGTTTGCATTAGATGCTTAATCACTTGCTTAGAGATTATGTGTATATCTAATATATATATATATATATATCTATTAGAAGACTCCTTCTTCTAATAGATATATATACATCATATCTTTTAAAAAAGATCTCTCCTTATCAAGATACAATATATATATATATACTAGGCCGGGGTACACCGCGCAAGGCGCGGTAATTTGGTGCCCTGTGTGATGGTATTTTTATGGTATTTCTTGAGTTTTAATTTTTGATGGAAAATTTTAAAGTATAATGTTTATTATTTATTATAAAAAAAATCGTATATATCTTGTTAAGCTTTGTTTTTCAGGAACATGATTGCTTTTCTAAGATGAATTCTAAACTTTCGAATTTTTTTTATGTTTTTCGGAAAAATTGTAATAAAAGTTGCTAAATTTAGATAAATAATATAGTTTAAGGCGATCAAATAGTTTTGGAATTACATCTTATTTTTATTTTGCTATCGGATACAAATGAACATGACTTTGGTTAAACCTAAAAGAAGGCGCAAAGTATTCCGTTTTAATGTGATTTTTGTTGTCCATTGTTTATGTGTTTCTGTTTATACCTTTGTTGGTTTTATGATATATTTATGTTGTAAATTGTAAAAATAAAAAATTTATTTTTATTATACAAAGGCAAAATATAATACAAAAATCGTCACAAACTAATCACTGATTTTTTATTTTCGTCCCAAACTATTTAACTTGGCGAATTTCGTTCCATAATTTAATATTTTTTTGAAATATTATCCCACCATTAATTATAAGACAGAAATTGCGTATTTGCCATTAAATTACCACATGGTTGCTTACGTGTCATGCCGTGGATAATTATATGATATTGCAGAAACAATCCCAAATTAATTACAAGATTAAACCGTCATTTTCATTAAATTAGAAATTATTATTGGGACTAAATTCATACAAAATGGTAAATAAATTGTGTGGCATGCATGAGTATCACAATTAATACAAATGAGTGTCTACTTAGAACAAAATGTACATATATTTTGCCAAAAAAAGAAAAATATATTATGATTTACTTTTGTGATTGAACTCAAAATAAGAATATCCAATTTTTTTTTTCATTTTTCATTTTCCATTTATAATGATTGTACAGGGGAAATGACAATTTTGTCTCCATCGGCGATATTCATGGGCTTTTTTCAAAGGTAAACACATTAGGGTGTAAAATATCAGAAAATATATTTTCAAGTTGTAAAATATTAGAAAATATATTTTTAGGATGCAAAGTGTCAAAGTTTTTAAATCGGGATTGAATGTGTAAAAAATTTAAATTTTCAGGGTGCAAAATAACAATATTCTATATTTTTATGGTGTAAAGTGCCAAAATATATATTTATAGAGTGCAAAGTGCCAAAAATTATTAAAAAATAACTATTATACCCTTACACCAACAAACTTTCGCACTAAAACATACATCATGGTGCAAAGTGTCAAAAATTTTAAGTCGGAATGCAAAGTGCCAAAACCCTATATTTTTAAAGTGCCCAAAATCCAAATGAAATTCATAATTTAGATATTAGGCGGTTCGGTTCGTAAAATTTGTAAGAACAAAATCGGAAGATATAAGTTTTGTAATTATGTCTTTTTTTAAGCCAAAATTGACCCTTTCGATGATGTTTTGAAATTATGCAGTGTCATAATACGTACAACGCATGAGGCTCATTTTAAAGAGTCTTATTGTATGGCTTCATCTCACAAAATTGGCAAGATGGAAATCCTGAACAAAACGTTGGTGTCAAGAATTGAAATGATATTGACCTGATCATAATCATATATTAAGAATTCATTTTAAAATAATTTCAAATAAATTCTATAATATATTATCAATACATCACTTGTGTCACAAATGTACCCACAGTAAAACTAATAAATTAGCATTTGTCTTCCTCCTTTTATAGTGTCAAATAAAACATATATTCATCAAACATAAAGAACTTTTGGGTAAATACATATGATAGATATAATGAGGCTAGCTAGCTATCTCACTTATGCGCTTCTTTCCACCAGCCAGAATACGTTGAATCTGCAGACGTCGACTGAAGGCCTGGTTGAAAAGCAGCCTTGTTTGGAACTCAGACACAAACGGGAACCAGGCCAGGACTGCTATGGGACCAAAGATCACCAACCCCATAAGGTACTCATACCCTCTTGCCAGTGATTTAACAGAACCGCACATTCCCAGTGCCTTAACAATCGGCCTATAAGCTTGCGATATCTTTGTGTAGAAAATAGCATGTTATCAAATTATCAATATATGAATTCGAGTTTACTTCGATATATAAACTCTAAGTTGCAAGATATGAAATCAAAAGGCAGAGAAGTGTATGTACCTACAGGAGAGCCCATCCAGTCGGCAAGAAGCCTAACAAGCTGGCGAAAAGATCTCCTGCTGTGAGTTCGAGGAATCTTATGAAAATGATAAGTGTGACTATGAAGCCAATAAACAAGAATAGCTTTAGAAGTCTGAACATCAGCTGGAAATCTGCACTGAATTTCTTCCTCCCCATGGACACAATCTGCAGATGAATTTATTGCATCGTCAATAAAGTTCAGGAATTTTTATTTAGAGAAAATGAAAAGGAATAGATTATTGATTTGGACTGACCTTGAGAATGAGCATGACAGCAACAATGACAAGCCAAGATAAACCATAAACCTATAACCATGAGATAGGATTAGAAACCAAGCTTTTAAACTTACCAAACTATTTAAGAATTTAAGCACTGACTCATAAATTTCATGATAACCATAATTGTCAATAACTTTGTATGTCTAGTAAATATTGTAAAAGCGTGATAATAATTGATTCTTGAATTTAGGAAGGAAATTTCAAGGAAAGAATGATAAGAAAAGAAAAATAATGGAAATTAAAGCCTAAAGTTTAGTTTTATCACTAGATGCATGAAAGATATTCTATAAGCTATTTTAAAAACTCACTAAAAAACAAGAATCAAACTTAGCTTCAATCAACAAAAAAATAAGCAATAAGCTTATGCTCACCATAATACTCTTGTCATGTTGGGTGACACGCAACTGGTAAACAATTGCATACGACTACGATGCATACCAGCAAGGTTATTGAAATTTTTTTACTGCATCTTATGTTCAGAATCTTCGATGTACCATCAAGGTTCAGAACTCTCAAGTAAGATCAACAACCACGAATACTTCAATTTCAGCATAAATTGGCTAGCAATAGAAAAAAGAACCTGCAATCAGACACAGGAAAGAACACATTCACATCATTTTATGTTTCAAGCCTAAATTTGAGTACTTTAGGGTCCAGAATTAGTTCAGTGTAAACCAATATTTTCAAAACCGGACCGAATAGTGAACCGGTGGGCCGACTGGCCACTGATTTTACTGGTCGAATTGGTCGGACCGAATGATGTAATAATAATATAATAAATATATTTAATTTTAAAGTATATGTAATATGCATAAAATTTAAACATTTTCCTACAATTGATTAAAAAAAAAAAATATTATAATATATTTAAAATAAATTATATAATATTGATATAACATATATCATAACGATAATATGATACTAATCTGTAAGCTCATATAAATATAAAATAATTATATTTCTTTATAAAAATTTAAAATTGTAAGTTAAAAATACAACAAACTAAGAAATTCATAAATTTTAAAATATGGTTATGTATAAAAAGTCTTATATTCAAAATCAAACTTGCATAATATATCGATTTGACTCTTTATCCTAAAAATAATATTGAAAAGAAATATTTTATAGAACAAATTTAAATAAAAAAAATATTATTTGGGTATTAATTTTCATTAATATTGTATAAAATGTTGATTTAAGTTAATTATCTAATTTATTAATAAATTTGGTTACAAATTTCTATAATTTATGAAGTTCAACAAAAATGATATAGTTTAAATGATAAGGAAGTTATGTTTTATGTAAGAGGTACTTCTCCAAGAATATTTTAATTTATTTTTAACATTAAAAAAATCAAAAAAATATTCAGAATCGGGTTGAACCTATCCAAATCAGTTCGTCGGTTTTCAACCAGTTCAACCCGGTTCAATTTAGTTTTTGAATCAAACGGTTTTAGGGGATAAATTGGACCGGGTCAATCTTCGATTCGTGGTCGGACTGACCTGATCTGGTTCTAATAACATTGGTGTAAACTTTAGCACTTAGATTATAAAAAAATGAAGTCAACATTTATTTGCTTAATAATTTTTCAGTAAGCTTTTAATAGAAGTTAGTGGAGTGATCCAATAATCCATTCTCGGCGTATTCAAACTATTGATTTTATTGTGATAATCAAAGAAAAGAGAGAGCAATTGACTTCAAGGATAATCCAACTAACCACGGTGTATTTTTTGATTAAAGTGTCACTAGTACAATGGTTTCTTTGATGATATTACTTTAAAAAGAAATAGTTAAGTTATTTTCTTTTTTTTTTTTTGATAAATAATAGTTTTATAATATCAGCATATCATTTCTTGATGATATTGGCAATTCGGCAAAACCTTAATTTGAATTTACATAGAAAAGGATAACAGGTCTATCTCAAGAAAAAATTGAACACATCCTTCAAAGTGATTATGCCTTCAACACGGCAGCAGCTAGAGGCATCAACAACAATAACACGACGAATATCTACAAAGAAAAAGAAAATAGTAAAAAAATATGCATTACATTACATCTCTGATATTAATACAAAAGAAAAAGAAACTCAAATTAACTACTAACCTGGTGCAGATAGAAGTTCCATTACCCAGTACAAGGAATCGGACTTTGTGCGTGTTCTGTATCGTGTTCTACCCGCTTCACCGGTAACTTCAAGCACCTGCATATACTCGATCGTCGTTCACATATTTAGCAATTATACAATGAAGTAATTTTTGGAGATTATGGAAATACACTCCCACATGGATGTATATTAAATGGTAACTACATATATATAAAAAGAACGAATGTAAGTTTTTTTCTCAAAAAGATTATTTTGCCCCTGTCACAGGTTTAACCAAATACATGACACAAGGTTATTTATGACATTTTGCAGGACGACAACGCCGTTCAACTTCCTGTCATCATTAAGAAAAAAATTATTCTCTCTTAATGAGCAGAGCTATAAATGCCCTATACATACTATTCAGAGGATTTAAACTGAGAACACCCCCATTCTCCAACTGTTTGTTGTGTGCTGACGAAGTCCCTCGTCCAACTTCACAAATTCCTGGCGTGGACTGTTGCACAAAGACTTGGACAAAGCTTCACATTTGCTTCTCAATAATCTTTCACCACAATCCCTCAACTAGACTATACATAGCTTTGTTCAAAGTTTAAACTGGGATTTTATAATATTCAAGGGAGTCAAATTTGATGATCCATGTTTATATGTTTCTCACTATCATTCACCCGAGTGCCAACCAAAGCTTTATAAAATTTGCCAGAGGGAATGTTGTCGTGAATTATAAGGTTTGACCAGAACTTGCTTGAGATATTGTCATCTGATCAAGCTGAACACGAGTATATAAATTGTCCTTAGCCAATGATGTAATATCGCTGCGTACACATGATTCAAATCATAAATAATAACAGTAGCCCAAAAAACAAGATCAAAATTATGGCTTGAAGAGCCAATTCAGAGACAATGATTACCTTCTGCAGTACATATTTATCAAGTTACCCTCTCCATCAACTATGGGTACTGAACTTATTTGAGCTGCACTAAGATAATACCAAAAAGAGAAAAACAAATTATCGAGTTGGGAAGCAATGAAAAACTTAGTATTCATAGTAGTTTTTAACCGAGGAAAATTTCGAATTGATTTAGATTGACCAAAGAAAAGGATGTCATTACTTTACCTTCTACTAACAAAGTTAGAGCTGTATTAAGATAGTCGTTAGGGTGTAATATCAACAAAGGACGACCACTTGCCCTTCCAACTTCTATAGCCCATGTACCGACTGCAAGGAAACCAACTGGTTGTTGAAAAGGAGGAAGATATCCAAGGTTTCTAATATGCCTGCATATATCTTAAATTTGAAATAAAGATGGAAAAATCCAAATTAATTAGTCAATATCCCGTAACTTAATAAAAAATAAAAAAGTTAATCTTTGAACAAAGTTCACCAAGCATACTTTCTAAAATACCAGCAAGGCATGCTACATGTAATAACCGAGGACAAGATCCATTCTCTGAATGTAAAATGGGAACAGAACAAATATTATTCTGTAGAATTCTTGAAGCCATGTTGCCTAGAGACTCGTCCGGACCAGCCTGTGTGTTGTAAATAAAATAATTCAGTTGAAATAAATTGCAAAGATGATAAGTAAAAGTAAGTTACGTGGATTAGAGGACTTCTTGGAAAAGGAATAGAAGTTCCTTTCATCTCTCTGTGGTTTTGAAGTTTCCAGCTTTTCCATGAAGAAACTGTTCGTCTTACAAGTTCTTGATTAGAAAACATAGTTCGGTTTCTGTGAAGCTGCAGGGGTGAGGAGCACCGTCTTTCAGATAGAAAATTTAAATATATAAAATATTCTACATGCAAAATATGGACCAAAAAGCAGCTAAAATTTAGTACATTTTACTTTATTCATACGACTATGTCGACTATTACACAATTAGTAGCGACAAACTGTTGAAAGTTATTTCTACTTGTAACAACTTTTGCTTCTATTCAATAGCTCAGTAGGAACAACTAAACTATATAAACTCATTATACTGAAGTAAGATAGAATCATGCATATTAAGATCAATCTGCCCCATTTCTTGTTTTAACTATTTCCCTAAAGTTAAAGTTCAGGCCCTAAACTTCAGGTCAAATTCATTTACTGAGAAAAAAAACTACCTTACTTGAAATCAAAATAAAATCTGAAGCAGTTAACATTCCTGCCATCTCTCCGCGGTTTTCATCCCTCAGGGGCACAATCATGAGTCCCTAACACATATGATAAACAACTTAGTCTACAAAATAATGAAACCAGATGGAAAACATAATACAGAAAAACAAAATATAAACGAGAAAGCCCAATAAGAATAGCAAATTTAGTGAAAAATTAAGAAAAAAAATCAAGAACTTGTACCATTTCATACATTACATGGAAGGCTAGTTCCACATCCACATCCATATTCAACACAGCCACCTAAATTACAAAGAAATAACATGAAATTAGAATCTGCCATTTAGAATAAAGCAGGATTATAGTAGAAATCAAAAGCATATGACAACCACTAAAATAAAAGAAGATGAAATTTAATGGCATTCAACCAAATCCAGTAAGTTTCCGATGAATGTTCCATATTTATTAGTATCTGAAAAATCAAATGCCCTATTACTGCACAAATTAAACTATGAATATATATTTATATGTTCACATATAATCCATAAACATTTACATACAGCAAGTTCTAATAGAGCCACAATGTGCATTGCCCCTTGAATTTTCCTGAACAAATAAAGTTCAGGTCAGATTGCGGTATTCATTCGTAGAAGACTAAGGTATAGATTGGTGCATACCTGAACATGATATATTTCGTGTAAACCGCCTCGTGCATTGCCTGGACATCCTCGTCTTCTATGATGGTCAACTGATCCCTCAGAAGTATTAAGATCTGAGAAACATGGTGAAATATCACATAGAACATGATGAAATAGTTGAGTAACAAGAGCACCTGTAATTAAAATAAAGTCAAAAACAACAATGAAATATCGTTCTACTCAGGCTCATTTTATCCAATATGAAAACGGCATAAACTCGAACCAAAAGTTTAATAAGAAAAAGATTCCAGATGACTTCTTCATCTTCGCCACCTGTGCTAGAAAAAGGAAACTCACAGAGAAGTAAGGTATAGAAGCTCTGTAACGAACAAGATTCAAGTAGAAGACACATTCCAGAGCAGCCAAGGTTCGACGTTCAGACAACGAAAGGCGATGGCATGTGATGAAGTATCCATGAGAAATGAGAAAGAATGACACAAAAGAAGCTGTTTGAAATGTTGGAAAATTCCAATGGTTATGTGGGCCTAATATGTTAATTTAGTGTGTATTGCTATTATAAAGTAAAGTCCATAATTATGTGGTCTAATAATGTTATCTTTTGGACTATGGGTATTAAGTTTATCATGGAATAAAAGTGTAGATACCAGTTTGTGATTTTCAATTTGATGAAGGGCCGAATTGAAAATAATGGAACATATACTAACCCTAGTAGTTTATTATATATAAGGGGTTATGATCCCCACTTCTACACAACACAACAACAAAATATAGAGTTACATAACTCATATTCTCTGCAATCCCTTTCTGTGTGAGTATTAAGGTTCTAAGGTGTGTATCAAGTGGAAGATCATAAAACCCATCATCACTAAATCGTCAATAACATCAAGATTGCTGGCATGAATCAAGGTAAGTTTCCGCTGCATTAAAGTTTCATATCTACTTTTAATCTGTTGATAATCGACATGGTTTGGCAATAAGGTTTCGGTATTAAATCGAATTAGATCTAATGATCATTATGTTTTTGTATTCGATTTAGATCCAACAAGTGGTATCAGAGCCACCCATGTTCGATTACTTAAGATTTCTAAAACTTATGTTTATGATCTATGAAAATCTGAATTTGGTTCTAAAGTTTAAAATATCTAGATTATGCATATTGAGATTCTTTGCTATCTTGATCTAGTTTATAAACAATTTAGAATTTCATGCTTTTTAAATCTTGATTATGCAAATTAGGGTTTATGGCTTTCCTGATCTTGCTTTATAAAGATTCAGTTTTATGCTTTATGTTTATGCAATTAAAGTTGCTTTATGGATTTATCATGATACCTTCAGTTAGATCTAGTAGAAATATATATTTTTTTTTTAACTAGATTAACGAATTAAGTTTAGATCTCTTGTTAATGGATTGAGAAATTTAAGTACAATTTATTTTTATATTAAATAAATTATAACAATTAATCAAGAAAATGGGAAAGTGGGTTTACGGACTTCTCAAAGTGAATTTAATAAAGTAAGCAACTTCCATGACTGTGAGGCAACAACTGAAACTAATTCACCATGTCACTGCCCGATCTCGCTAAAGTGAAATCAATTGCCGGAACTTCAGTTCTTTTCAACCTTTTAAAATCTTGTTGCGTACTTTCTTGATTTATCTGATTTTGTTGAAGTAATTGCGTGAATTCGGTATTTCTACACCTTCGTAGACTTCAATTCCTGTTCATGATTGTCGATTTCGAGTTTGTCGGCGAATTTTGGTCAATTTCAGAACCGGGTGAAGTAGACAAACTTTTGGGTCTTTTTCAGATTTTTCGGATTGGGAGATACGGGAATATCTGAAAATTTTAGATGGGTCAGCTCACGGGTCAGGCTTCCGACCCATTAATCTTGTATTCAGTTTGGGTCAATTTTGACTCATTATTTTTTATCGGATCAGGCAGGATTTAATTTTTATCTGAACTAAATCTGGGCAGAATTGGTTAGCGGCTGTTTGGAACCTGCAAAATTCGAAATTATTGTTGGCCTGTTTGGCTAATTTAAAATTTTATTTTAAGGAAATTGTCTGGTTTGGCAATAACATTCGAATAATTTTGATACATAATAGTGACTTTTCTATCAGTCTAACATTCAATATAACCAATTGAAGCAACGTGTCGCCAAAGTGACCTCTCTTGTGTAGATTGGCTTATTGAAAATGTTAAGATGAATTTGTGTATGCAAATTCATGCGAATATTAAACCGGCCCAAAGGAAGGATAATGTTTGGCCGAATTGCATATACACCTGTGGTGATGAATGTGTGATTATTATTAGGTGTCCATGTGGGTAATTAGTTGAACCAAAGATAGACTCTTTATTTGACAGGATTTATTTTCAACATTCGATCACTACAACAAGAGTACCATTTACAATTAATATTACTGTAAAAAGACTTGATATTAATGTTGTGCTAGGTATCTTGCTAGGTATTTAATAATTATTTGAATTAATGTCTTTCATAAAGTAAATAATTATTCTATAATTATTCAATATGTGAACATGTGCTTAACTTAAAATTCGTTCTTTGTAACAGCTATAGTGTCAGATATTACTGTATCTACCAATTCAATAATGATCGCATTTCCATGCTCAATGGGAATAACTTGGGCAATAAAATAAAATCAGAAAATAATGCTGATTTAACTGGATTTCGTCGGGTTAATTGTATCAGTGAATATGGGATATTGGGGATTCTCTATATATATGATTTAAAGGGATCTGTTACTTTATTCAGGATGGATCAATCTCAAAGAAGAACAATTTTGTGGAACAATAAGTAATTATGATAACCAACGTAAAAATAATATGAATATGAAGAAAAAGCTCTTTTCTTATTGAATAATCTTGGATTCTGCTGTTATGCAGAATTTAGTAGCGTATTTGCAGTGTGTGGAATACAATGATTAACTAGGTATTTATATCATATTAAACCTAGAATTAGAAGGAAACATAATCCTAATAGGACTCGGCCCAAATGTCCTTCTTGAGTCCGGACTGTAGTCTGCTTGTTTGAAGAGAGTCGTATTCTGCCGGGTCGATAAGATGATCCCGAACTGACTGGTTTGCTCGAACCGATCTTTTATACTTCAGTCGATCCGCACATTATAAAGGGTGCGAAGTATCCCCCATCAAATGCTGCTAAAGGTTATTTCTTTAATTTGGTATGTTCTGAAGTTAATTTAGCTTCAGTACCAATAAACACTTGGTGGTTAGATTCTGGTGCTACTACCCACATAAGTGTTTCAATGCATGGTTGCCTAAGATACCGAAAGTCAAATGATGTTGAAAGATACATCTTTGTGGGTGATGGAAAATCGGTAGAAGCTGAAGCAATATGTCATTTTGGGTTATTGTTAGGAACTGGTCATTATTTGGATTTGAAAGACACTTTTGTCGTACCGTCTTTCAGACGAAACTTAGTTTCTGTTTCTTTATTGGACAAATTTGGTTATCATTGTTCTTTTGGAAACAGTAAGTTCAGTCTTTCTTTAAATTCCAATATTATTGGAACTGGTTCATCAAGCATGTATGATAACCTATACTTACTTGATACCATTACTTCTTATAATGAAACCCTGCATGTGGAATCACGTGGCACTAAATGCAAATTAAATAAAGAAAATTCTTCAAAATTATGGCACAAGCGTTTATGTCACATCTCAAAGTCTAGAATGGAGAGACTTGTGTCTGAAAACATTCTAGATTCACTCGATTTTTCGGACTTCGATATTTGCGTCGAGTGTATTAACGGAAAACAGACCAAACAAAGAATATTAGGTGCCAATAGATCTTCAGACGTCTTAGAGTTGATTCATACAGATATTTGTGGACCATTCCCTTCGGCTTCTTGAAATGGCCAACGATATTTCATATCATTCATAGACGATTATTCACGTTTTGGGTACCTGTATCTCATTCATGAAAAATTAGAGTCTTTGGACATGTTCAAAGCATTTAAAGTTGAGGTTGAGAACAACTCAACAAAAGAATCAAGTCCGTCAAGTCTGATTGTGGTGGTGAGTACTACGGCAGATACGATGGTTCAGGTGAACAACGTCCAGGACCATTTGCTAGATTCCTAGAGGAATGTGGAATCGTCCCACAATACACCATGCCGGGGTCACCTAGCATGAATTGTGTAGCTGAAAGACGAAACAGAACACTTAAGGACATGGTAAGGAGTATGATCAGTCATTCTACCTTGCCAGAATCACTTTGGGGAGAAGCATTAAAGACAGCAGCTTACATTCTGAATAGAGTACCAACTAAAGCAGCCGCCAAAACACCTTATGAGCTTTGGACAGGCCACAAACCTAGTCTAAAGCATTTTCACATTTGGGGATGTCCTGCTGAAGCTAGGCCTTATAGGCCTAAAGAAGGAAAATTGGACTCCAAAACAGTGAGCAACTACTTTATTGGATACTGAACAATCTAGAGGCTTTATGTTTTACAATCCCACACTAAGGTAATTTTTTGAAACGGGAAACACAATATTTTTTGAGGATGTTGAGTTTGGGAGGAGAAATAAGGTTAGAGACATTGTCTTTGAAGAAGAATCAATTACGGAGGAGGAATCAATTATGACTCCTCATACTACTTCTAATACTGTTCAGATTTTCATTCCTGCATTTAGTCGATAAGCAGATTTGAATCCTCAACAAGACAATGTTGATCGAACCCCAACTGAAGTTGAGATGATTGATCATGAAGTTGAACCTCAACAACCTCAAGAGGAACCACCCTAAAGGAGATCCACGAGAGAGAGGAGAAATCCTATACCAGATGATTATATAGTGTTTCTCCAAGGAAATGAGGAACATAATGGATCGACGGAAAATGATCCAATCAACTTCCGTCAAGCCAAGCAAGATATTAATTCTCTCAAATGGATTGAAGCCATGAACGAGGAGTACAAGTCTATGCAAGACAATCAAGTTTGGGATCTTGTCCCATTACCTGAAGGAAAGAAACCAATTGGTTGCAAATGGATATTTAAAACCAAGAAGGATTCACAAGGTAATGTGGAAAGATATAAAGCTCGTCTTGTAGCTAAAGGCTTTACTCAAAAGGAAGGCATCGACTATAAAGAAACTTTCTCTCTGGTATCTTTGAAATGTATCAAGTGGAAGATCATAAAACCCATCATCACTAAATCATCAATAACATCAAGATTGCTGGCATGAATCAAGGTAAGTTTCCGCTGCATTAAAGTTTCAGATCTACTTTTAATCTCTTGATAATCAACATGGTTTGGCAATAAGGTTTTCGGTATTAAATCGAATTAGATCTAACGATCATTATGTTTTTGTATTCGATTTAGATCCAACATGAAATAGTACTCCTGTTATATACACACCAAAGGACATCCATAAAGAGCACGTATTCGAATAAAAACAAGAATACCTACAAACGTAAAAGTTGTCAAATAAATTTTCGACTATTAAATTAGCATCGGTAATGGAGATCACAGAATTTAATAAGCTTCAAGAAAAATGGATGTATGTATGATAATGGTACATCCTTGTGTTAGATCTAATTAGCAAATATATATATATATATATATATATATATATATATATATATATATATATATATATATATATATATATGTGTGTGTGTGTGTGTGTGTGTGTGTGTAATTTTCATAAGCAAAAACCCCTTGTTTAAATGTGCAGTAATGCACATGTCTGAGTTAAATGAAAATCTGCAATAATACACCTATACGTATTAAATATATATTATCTGAATTTGATATTTTATAAAATTGAGTTGAAGAAACATTTAGATAGAATAAATGACAATCTATGTTTGTGTTAAAAAAAGATGTAAGTATTAAATTCAAATACATTGAAAGAGGTAAGAAGAAAAAGAAGAAGAACAAAACCTCTTTGTAAGAACCGGCTGCAAAGCCTATAAGACCTTAATTCCAGATAAATAAAGGAAAATAAGGCAGCCAGCAAAGAAAGGTACTGTACGAACCTTCTTAAAGGTATCATTGCATCGGACGGGCACGCCACAATGGCAGCATGCTCTTCTCCCACTTTGAAGCCGCACTCTCTGGCTGCAATTATATTATTAACTCTGAACTGAGAAAAATATGCATTGGATAAGAAGAAAATGGAAGTAATTAACCCCTCCACATTCTATAGCTTAACTAAAACAAAATACAAAATTCGAGACCAATTAAAGGCAGCGAAATATTTTTAATCAAGAAAACAACTAATCAAGAAAAACAATCTTGATATAGTGTGAATAAGTATGCATGATTAGAAGCACAAGCATGTAAATATATGCAAACATCCGAATCAGGTGCATAGTTTACATGCCATGAATACTGGGCATCCGTATTCTGAAAATATACTTTTACTCTCTATACAACTTTGATAAACAATAATAGCACCCGAACTACAATACGATAAAGACATACTCCACCCATTGTACGTAAGATCAACACAAAGCCACAATCTACATCTTCAATGAAATACCCATGGCTATATAGCCCTAAAATAATACCTCAATGGTCTGAACAATGATAAGTACAGAAAAAGAAAAAGGTAAAATTAGATCAATCAAAGTTAAGTATTTCAAGGAAACCAAAGAAAATAAACAGAATATGAACCAAACGAAGCAAATAAGAGAATAAGGTATAAAACTAACCAATTAGGTCCGATAGATTAATCTCAGCTGATTCAAGTAACAATAACCAACAATTAATTTCTGCATAAAATACAGTAAAATTCATATATATAATTCGGAAATCAAATAAGGAATAAAACCGAAAAAAACTACCTCTACTTTGAAGAAATTCGTACCTCAAATCAAGCACCTGTTCAAAACTTGGACAAGAAGACCGAATCAGATATGAATTAATTACCAACTGGAAAGTGTGAAAGAAAAAAATAGTAAAAAAAGAGAGGAAAATCGAAGCCAACAATCCCATTTGTAAGAATTGATAGAATGAGGAGATATGATCGACTAAAACGAAAGTATAAGGCGGTGAAAATTGGGGATAAGGACTGGGAAATTGGAAAAACCTCGTGGACACAAGAGGAACGAACAAGATCTGGAAAAAAAACCTCGTGTACAAAGGAGAGAGGAACATGAATTTAGTCAACAAAAGAAGAAGCACCGGCCATCCTCCTGCAAATAGGAATTGGATTTTGATCACCTGTCAAAATGCATGAGACACACTAGTACCAACAATGGCTGCAAGAACTCTGAAAAGAAAAAAGACAACATTAAGTAAATTAGAATAAAAAAAATAACCAGCTTATGAAAATGACATCTAAATGGAAACACGGTTACTCAAATAGATGATTCACTCATCGAATGAAAGAGAAAGACTATCGCAACACTAACTGTAAGAACCCTGCTAAATCAAAATCAGAGAAACCACTCAGTATCTTGGTATAAGTGTATTTTAAAATTGAAGGAAAATTATCCAACACATAAAAAATAGTAAAAAACTAAATACTTATCCAGATAAACACATCAAAGAAACAAACTCAGAGAAAAATAGAAGAAAATGACTTTCGAACTGGATTTCTTTGATGAGCACTTATATATGACATACTTAGAAATATTATGAATAAGAGTTTAGTATGGAAAGTTCAAACACAGAACAATATAGACATACACAATAACAAAAAGCCCATACCAAATTACACTTCAATACATAGTTCTACATAATCAGCCTAACAAAAAACCGTATTCATCATTCATGAGTGATACAAATCAAATATAACTTGTCCAGGAAATCGATCCATGGGCATATTATTAAGTTCAGCAACGCTTGAAAAGTAGAGTATTAAAATTGATATGCAGAATATAAGTTCATAACATGTGAAATTCAATGCAGACCACTTCTAATGAACAAGAATGACTACAAAGATTAGTTTAGACTGCTAGAATTTGAAAAACTCAATCTTTAGATCCTAAAAGCTACCTTAAACAAAAGGGAAAATAATTAAACTCTTAAAAAATGCATGCAAATCAACTAAAAAACAGTTTCCATAAGATTTAAAAAGTTCCAAAAAATCAGTGATGTACTCATGTCCAGGTGTTTTAAACCTCCCCGGTCCTTTGCTGCAATGCATCTTTCCTAGCTATAATATGATCCTAATTGCTAGATTCATGAGCAACCAACCATATGACTACCTTAGTTGCTATAAATCTTACATTTGGACACTACTTGCTATAAAGCCAAAAAAAAGCCAGTGTGCAGTTAGTTTCACCATCCCAAGTATTATGTAGTGTAATAGGTAATTGTATTGACAACTTTTAAGGGGATAAAGCAGGCAGCAACTCGAAATCTTAAATCAGTTCTAAGATGTGGTTTCCTAATTTTGATAAAATAACTTAGACAACAAGGATAATATATTGCTTTCAGTTTCAAAACTAAACTAAGATTTGAATGTCTACCATATTTAAGACTGATCCTATTTTTTCATTTGAGCAATGGATTATAACCAGGCAAACCAACCAAAAAAAATTCAAGAAACTAAGCATAAGAAGAAGAGACAAATAGAATTACAATTACCTATAGAGATAGAGTAATTCAACAACCTCAGAACTCAGAAGCCGAGAGTAAACCTGCAAAACAATACACATGAACAGACATAAGAATTCACCTTCTACAAGAAAAAAATTATAACAAAAAACCATTTAACCAACACTCACAAGAATAACACAAGAACAACTAAATAAACAAGATTTTCTGTAATTCTGAAAACAAGAAAGAAAATTGACTGAATAAAAAAGGGGTAGAAAGCAATGAAAATACAGATATTGCCTCCCCCTTTAACCAAAATAACAATTGTACCTGCAAAAACAATTCAATTAAATAAAACTCCTATATAAAATTAGGTGAATTAAAGTGATGAGAAAATAAACAAGAAGAGAGAAACTTGCATGCGGGAGCAATGAAAGGAATGTACGGAGGACACCATGGGACGATGATGCTAATTGGGCCAGTGCATAGGAAGGCATGAAATCCACGACTGCATACCATGAATTCATCAAAAAAAAATTATTCAGTCAAACAGAAGTACCTAAATCAGAACACCATCTACATAAATCAATAATTACAGCTACAAGAAAAGTCAATCGAAACACCAGGTATACAAATTACTAATTGCAGTTAGAAGAAGAGGGACCTAACACTCATGGAAAAAAAATAGATTGTTAACAAAAATGTAATTAGAAGGAAGAAGAAGCAATAACTTATCACAAAGCACCAGCAGATGCAGGTAGATGCAATGACAAAAAGTATAAAGCAAGCAACCTGAAAAAGAAAAGCACAGGGAGAAACCAAATGTTAAACAGAAAGAGTACCTTACTGCAAGGAACAAGAATAAGAGACAATTTTCACATCAAAAAATGATAAAAAAAAAAAGGTAAAAAGAACAAGAAGCAGCGCAAGTCTTATAAAGCAAGTGAGTGAAAGTAAACCTGAGAGAACAACACACTAAAGCGGTGAAATAAGCTGCAGAACGCAGCGAACACCTACATCACTCAAAGCTACAGAATGCAACAAGAAAAAATAACTGATCACTCAAATAAACCCAAATAGAGTGATAATAGAAAAAAATTTATCCGGGAAAGTTAAGGCAAATGTATCTCATAAATAGACAAACAGAAAATAAGTTAAATAACAAATTCTCCAACAGATAAGCACAACTCACAGCAAAGCCATAGGAAGAAGTAAGGTCACCTTTTTTGAGCAAGAAACAATGTCTTACCTTCTGCTTTGGCAATTAACAGTTCCCTGAATCTTACCCTCTTCATCATGTTCTGTAATGAAGAATTAACCTCTCTTTCATGTTCAAGGACATATTCTTTTCTATACCAAAAGATCAATTAAAAAAAAATATTTTAATCTATCGAAGGTGTTAGTTTCTAACATGGAAAAGAACAGAACATTACCCAACCTAAATCAAATTTCTGGAACTTTTCTTGTCAATGATTCGAAATTATCTCTCCTTCGATAAAGACTTATTTAAGACTTTTGATGGGGAGTAGATAAAATTGGGTATATAAGTAAAATATTTTTTTTTAAACTAAATATAAAGCTGATAATGTCTATCATCCATCCGTATCAAACCTGTCAACTGAATTACATCAACAAATTAAACACAAACTACTAAATATCCATGAAAAGTAATGCCCTCAAATAACAAATTCAAAATTCAATTGATCATTTAGACTTTAAGAATACCAATGGAAAGTACAATTATGAGTACCCTCCAAATTAGGCTCTTATACAGAAGCAGATGCTACATTATTCGTTGGTCCAACTTGAGCACCTGATCCAGCATCAAAAAGTTTACATCAATACACAAAAACAATATGATTTGAGTGAAAAATAATAAGCATAATTCATCAATAACAATAAACGAAATAGAGAATAATGAATATAGTATAGCAAAAACTTTTCTATTGATATCAGATAGCCAGCGTAAGCTCTTAATCGTAGTCCCTAAATACAATGATAATCTAGGTATTTATGTGATATTAACCCTAGCTTTACAAGGAAACATAAACCTACTAGGACTCGGGGTATTGATCCTTCAGGAACTCAGATTTCGACCTCGATCGATATGGACATATATCTCTGGTCAGATCGAATGGCTTGTTAACGAATTAGCTTCCTGGTCGAGCCGATCGAGTATCATCTAGTCCTTCCGAGTGTTATATGGGGTGTAAAACAGCCCCCATCAGTACTCCCTCACTTCTTCGAGCGTATATGCGGTAGAAGCTCGTAGAAGTAGATGGTCTCATACGACTGTCTTTTCTATGAATTGTGCCTCGTTAAAAACCTTACTTGGAAAAAAACCCTGTGGGAAAAAATCCTAAGCAAAGAAAAGAGTGCTACATTTCATAGAAAAAATCCTAAGCAAGAAAAAATCCTTCGACCCCTCCAGGTTGCTCGGTTGGATTGCTATTCGGAATGATCAGAGCCTTTCCGTAGTTGATCTCAGGCGCAGGAAAAGAGCATGAGCTGAGCCCAGCCAAACGCAAAATCGCCTCTTGAGTCATCAAGGGAGTCTGATGAAGGTCGGCTCGAAGGGATTGCAGGAGTTCATCTGAAATCTCATGGCACATATTTCCCCTAAGACGTCGTCTGCCATAGATCCACGACTTTGCCCCGGGCCATACGTGTGAAATAGGCTCGGGATTATCCGCAGAAGACAGAGAGTCTGGGCCACGAACAAAAAAAGAACTCCTGTTTCCAGCCTTTTGAATTGCTACTAACATTGGTCGATAAAATTGATATATTCGGCCTCTGAGAAAAGTATACATAACCAGCGTTCGAAGTCGTGGAGGAGCTGATCTGGAAAATTCGCCAGAAATTTTGGAAAGCTGCCTTCTTTCCTTTAGCCTTCATCAGGACACAAAAGGCTATTATGAGTCGGATCGAATTCGGTAGAATTTGAGAAGCAGTAAGCTTGAAAGCCTCCAAAATGCTGCGTATCAAAGGCGGGAAGGGAATACGTAAACCATAGAAGAACTGTTTAGCATAAAAAGCTTGACACTCTTCAGGAGGATCGGTGACTCGCTGTTCTGGGGTCGGAATGACGATCGAGTATTCGGTGCCAATATACTTGCCAAACTCTGCCTCCAATTCCTCTCGGTCTCTTTCAGTATAGCGGCAAACAGTTTCATCTGCCCTATCCTCGGTCATATTCAGCCCCGCACTGGTCGACGGCTCTACCCAATTAAAGATTGTAACCACAACCCCGCCGCCTATGATATATTTCTTTTGCTCATTCTTCCCTAAGGGGAGGTCGTCATCCTCTTCGACTTCTTCATCAGAGACTGACACCTCACTCGAACTATTATCTCCATTGTCCTCTGATTCGTTATCCGATTCTCCCTCCTCTCTGTTGGAATCGGAATTGGGGCACGGATTTTCGGTAAAAGACGGTCGAATTTCCTCGGTCTGCCTCTCCTCAGGACCACTCTCTCGGTCTTCCACTACTTGTGACTTGCCTTTCAGATCTACGGTGCCGGACATATTGAATGTATGAAAATTGGTCGAAGAAATTGCTAAAATTTTCTTATCGATCTGTTCGCTCCGATCTAGGGTTTTCTTAGAACTTATGCAGATCAGCGACCCACGATCAACATATTTATACAGGGACAAAATGGGAAATTGCAAACTAGTCCCCGAGTAACCGCAACGGTTGAACTCCCCCTGGGTGAATTCAAAATTATATTTCCAATAATTGCACGTATGACCCCTACACTTTCCGAAATCATGAACTGAAGTCCGACGTTTGAAAAGAAGTTTTTTCTTGGATATCAATTCCATATTATCCCGTCGACCTACAGATAACCAAGGTAATTTCAAGACGATGCCATTATATCGTTTCCAAGATAAGCACTCTTTTTCCCTAGCTCAGTTTTTATCCCAAAGGGTTTTTCCGAGTTAGGTTTTTAACGAGGCATATCCGAAACTTATCATAAAATGGCTCGTCTCATCTAGCGTTCGGAGCAATTTATACTTCTTCGAGCTTAAGCTCCTCTTTACGCTCGAGAAGTGGGGGAGTATTGATGAGGGATAACTTGGATTCAGCATTACTACGGTCTAGCAAGGTCGAAATTCACTGATCTCGACCTTGTTAGAGCATAAATTCGAGCC
This sequence comes from Penstemon eatonii, assembly GCA_038501285.1. NCBI lineage: Eukaryota > Viridiplantae > Streptophyta > Magnoliopsida > Lamiales > Plantaginaceae > Penstemon > Penstemon eatonii. The sequence continues at coordinate 13,728,411 of CM076710.1, read as the reverse complement.
CTAAACTCAGGAAATCTTACGCTGATTCTACAGAGAAAGCTTAGGGTCCAAAATCATTGTTGGGCCGAACTCAGGCCCAGGCCCGTGGGCTGAGAAGATGCACATCTACGAGTGGTTCATCTGGTCCCAGATCTCAGCTATAAATACCCCAAGCATTTATGATGACGACACAACTTCCCAGGTGCTCTTCCTCCGAGGCTGCTGCTCGGAACTACTTAAGAAGCATAGGCTACTTTATATGTATTTCACCCTCTAGCTTATACGGCATCCAATAGTGCTCGGATAGGACTCTTGTTATTTGTAATTTGTACACATTCATTCCGAATACAATACTATTGATCTTTTACCTCAGTTCATTTATATTTGCACGGCATTTTACACCACCCAGATCGAACAAACGAAAACGCGTAAGATCATAGTTGATGCTTCAACCAAAGTATTTGTGCACAGCAAGCTCCAGCAGCTATGTACTCAGCTTCAGCAGTTGAGTTAGATACTGAAATCTATTTCTTACTCACCCATGAGATCAGACGACTACCTAAGAATTGACAAGCACCTGTTGTGCTCTTTCTATCAATCTTGCAGCCAGCAAGGTCAGAATCTGAATATCCTATCAGCTCAAATCCAGATTCTCTAGGGTACCATAATCCCAATTCTTAAGTGCCTTTTAAGGTATCTAAGTATCCTTTTGGCAGCCAGGAGATAAGATTCCTTAGGATTCGATTGATATCTCGCACAAACCCCAACAGAGTACATGACATCAGGTCTGCTAGCTCTTAGATATAACAGTGACCCAATAATGCCTCTGTACTTGGTTATATCCACTGATTTGCCATCTTCATCTTTATCCAAACGAAGTCCAGTAGACATAGGAACACTAACAGTAGAGCTAGTTTCCATCCCAAATTTCTTGAACAGATCATTTGTGTATTTAGCTTGGTTAATGAATATTCCATCAGGCAACTGTCTTACTTGCAAACCAAGAAAATAATTTAGTTCACCCATCATGCTCATTTCAAACTTGTTTTGCATCAGCTTGGAGAACTTGTCACACATCTGTTGATTAGTTGAACCAAAAATAATATCGTCCACATATATTTGCACTAGTAATATATGATCCTACCATTCAACAGTGAACAGGGTCTTATCTACCTTACCTTTACGAAATCCTTTAATTAAAAGAAAACGAATAGGGTATCATACCATGCTCTTGGGGCCTGTTTCAGTCCATAGAGGGCTTTCTTCAGACGATATACCTTGTCTCCTTCTTGATAAGCTTCAAATCCAGGAGGTTGTTCAACATATACTTCTTCTTGCAATTCTCCATTGAGAAAAGCAGATTTTATATCCATTTGATAGACTGTGAAATTCTTATGAGCAACATAGGCGGGAAATAGTCTGATTGCCTCTATTCTTGCTACTGGTGGAAAGGTTTCATCAAAGTCAATGCCTTCTTCTTGGCAAGAACCCTTGGCCACTAATCTTGCTTTATTTCTGGTGACAATACCATCTTCATTCATTTTATTCCTGAATACCCATTTAGTGCCAGTTACCCTTCGATGACTTGGTCTTGGAACTAAGTACCAGACTTAATTCCTTTCAAATTAATTTAACTCTTCTTGCATAGCTTCAATCCAATTCGAATCACTAAGAGCTTCTTCAATCTGTTTGGGCTCTATTTGAGATAGGAAGCTGACAAACATTGCATCATTTGCAGCAGCTCTCCTTGTCTTTACTCTATCCAAGGGATCACCAATCACTAATTCAGGTGGGTGATTCTTGAGCCATCTGAGATCAGGTTGCAAATCTGAATGTTGTCCTCTGTTTTGATATTGCAACACTACTGTTGGAGTTTCAGTAGTAGTTCGTTGGACATTTGTTGTCTATTGAACAATCTCTGGTCTGTCAGCTATTTGCAACTCGTCTGTTAGACAATCAACAGTGTGATTTTGAACATTACTTTAGTTAGCAGCTGAGTTGAGATCAGGTAGTATAATGGGTATGTACTCTTCATTTCTTTCAACACTCAATTTCTGAAAATCAGTAGACAGACTTTGATTAGAATTTTGATTCTTTTCAGAAGATTGACTTGGTTCATCAAATACTACATGTATAGATTCTTCTACAAGTAAAGTTCTTTTGTTAAAGACTCTATAAGCTTTACTGACTGTAGAGTATCCTACAAAGACAGCTTCATCAGCATTTTCTGCAAAGGCAGTAAGGTGATTCTTCCCATTGTTTAAAACAAAGCATTTACAACCAAAAATATTAAAGTAATGAATGTTTGGCTTCCTGTTGTTCCAAACTTCATATGGAGTATTGTTCTGGTGTTTGTTGATCATGCATCTGTTTTGGGTAAAGCATGCTGTATTTGTGGCTTCTGCCCAGAATCTTTGGGGCAGCTTTGCTTCAGCTATCATTGTCCGGGTAGCTTCTTTTAGAGTTATGTTTCTCCTTTCAGCAACTCCATTTTGTTGAGGGGTTCTGGCAGCAGAGTACTCATGGCTGATGCCTCTGATATTACAATACTCTTCAACGAGTTTGTAAATTCAGTCCCTCTATCTGATCTGATCTTCAATATCTTCAGGTTCTTTTCATTCTGGATCAGCTCCATCAGATTTGTAAGATGCTCCTTGGTTTCACTTTTCTTCTTCATGAAAATCACCCAACTGTGTCTTGAATAATCATCCACAACAGCTAGGCAGTATTTCTTTCCACCATTGCTGATTGGATCAATTGGTCCAACTAAGTCCATGTGTAGCAGCTCCAAAATCTTTCCAGATGATTGGTGCTTCTTGCTTTTGAAAGATGACTATATTTGTTTACCCTTCTGACAGGCATCACAGAGCTTATCTTTGCTCATGACTGTCTTTTGAATTCCTTCTACCAGATCATTCTTGATTAGTCTGTTTATGGTCTTGAAATTCACATGATTCATTCTTTTGTGCCACAGCCAACTGACTTCACTTGGTGTTGATGCCACCAAACAAACATTTGAATTCTTGTCCACAGAATTCCAATCCACTGTGTAGTCATTTCCTTGTCGTCTTCCAGATAAGATGACCTTCTTTGTACCAATTTGTTCAACATAGCACTTATCTGATGAGAAGATGACTGAAAATCCCTTGTCACAAAATTGACTTATGCTCAACAAATTGTATTTGAGGTCTTTAACATAAGAGACGTCAGATATCTCAATGTTGCCTTTGATTAGTCTTTCACTTGCTACAATCTTGCTTTCCTTGCTGTCTCCAAAAATTACTTTGGGACTATCCACAGCAACAACATCAGTCAGCTCATGTATGCGTCCACAAATGTGTCTTGAACATCCACTGTCCAAGTACCAGATTTTCTCTACTTTACTCCTACTCCTAATCCTAACCTACAAAACAAAATAAAATTGTTTTAGGTACCCTTATTGAGAGGGTCCTGAAGGATTAGTTCCACCCTTGACAACCCAAGATGTTGAAGTCTTAGGCTTCTTAGGCTTCTGAGTTTTGACAGGGGCATGAACAGGTTTATCTTCATCATATCCATCAGATTTGTTACGTTGATAATTAGTATGATAAGGATGATGTTCATAAGCAGAATAAGATGCATGATAAGCAGGATATGCATGCATTGGATGAGCAAGATATGGTGCATAGTAAGTTGGAAATTGAGGTGCATGATACATAGGAGGATATGCAGCAGGTTGCACATAATATGATTCATTTCCATGCCAAGCATTTTGATTTTTCTTGTTCTTATGCTTCCTTGGTTTACTAGATGCATGCTCACTAACAGATGACTTAATCTTGCCACTAGTCTGATTGGTTTTAGCCTTATCAACAGATTTCCTAGGACTCTGTTGTTTAGTCATACCAGTTTGTTTTCCTACACTAGGCTCTTTGCTCTTTTTAGCCTTAAGACCTTTCTGCTCCTTTAATTCTTTCTCAGGTAAAGCAGGTTTAGTAGTTTGAACATACAATATGACCTTACTGTTGTCAGCTGATACAAATTTTCAGTATGGTTCAGTTCTAACTTGTCCTGTTCTAAAGGTATCTTCTGTTTATTAGACACATGAGTGGATGCAACAGATGATTTATCATGAGACTCAATTATCTTTTCAAGTTCCATGATTTTACCCTTATAAACTTCACATTCAGCTTTCAGAAGACTCATTTTCTTGCTCAAGCAATCTATATTCAGCTGATTCTTTTGGCTTTTCAGCTTTAAGTTTCAGTGAACTGTTTTGCTCTCTTAGCAATATCATCTCTTCCTTAAGCTTAGCAAATGCATCAACAACACTTTTTAACTACCATTTGCTCAAATGAATTGAATAATTCATTTTCAAGAGGAGTTACCTCATCATCCTCAGAGTTATCAGATTCCTTGGCCATCGGGCAGATAAGTGCAGGGCTCTCATCTTCAATAGACTCTTCATCAGAAGTGTCTGAGTCTGAATCAGACGAGTAGATAGCAGCCAGCTTCTCAGCTTCTGCTAACATCACCTTGCATTTCTGATGCTTTATTTCCTTTTTGATTCTCTTTTCTTCGTCTCTATATTTCTCAGCTTTAGGATATGGACAGTCTCTGATGAAATGTCCCAATTTCCTGCAGTTATAGCACATGAGTTTGGATTTATAAGAATCCTTATCTTGAGAAGAAGAAGTAGGGTTAGAAGTAGAAGCATTGTTGTATTTGTTCTTCATTTTTCTCTTATAGAACTTCTTGAAATTGTTCATCAGCAATGCAACGTCTCCAGCTGTGTACTCCTTTTTGTTGAGTATTGTGGCTTCATCAGATGAGTCCACTTCTTTACTTTTGTGTGCTGGTCTTCTTGGATTTTAAGCAGCAACCAGGGCAGCTGTGGGGCCTGAAGTTGAGGTTTCTTCAACACCCATTCTTGGCAGTTTATACTCATAAGCCTTTAGTACTGAGAACAGCTCTATAAGAGAGATTTTTCCTAAATCTCTTGACTCTTCCATAGATGTCACCTTCATGTTGAAATTTGGAGGCAAAGCTTTTAACACTCTGACTTTTATCTCCTTGTCTGTGAAGGTTTTTCCAAGTTTGAGAACTTCATTCAGTGTCCTTGTAAACCTTGTATCCATCTGGTCAATGGTTTTAGCAGACTTCATCTTGAAGTTGTCTAACTTTTCCAGAGCAACACTCAGCTGGTGCTCTTTAATGGCGTCGTTTCCTTCGCTCATATCACGAAACTTGTCCCACATTTCTTTTGCAGTCTTGCAATGCTTGACTTTATCAAATCTATCGTTGTCCAGATTGAACAGCTTGATTTCTTCAGCTGTCATCTCATGTAGATCTTTTTCCACCACTATATCTACTTCATCAACCTTTATAGTCTTGGTGAATTTGAATGGACCTTTTATGATACATGTGTACATGTTGTCATTGTAGGCAGCTAAGAAGATCTACATTCTGATCTTCCAGTCTTCGAAGCTCATACCAGCTATGTGGGGAACATGGCTGATACAATCCATTTTCAAAAAGTTTTGATATTCAAAAAATATGCTCTTTTGAAAGAGTTTGAAAACCTTTGAAAAACACTTGGATAAAGCTCGTTGAGCAGGCAGTTGATTCTAATGAACCACCCGCTCTGATACCACTTGTTGGTCCCAAGTGGTCAGATGAGGTCTAGAGGGTGGGAGGGGGTGAATAGAGCTCTAAAAATTTTTAGACTTTAAAAACTTTTAAGTCGTCTGTCAGCAGACTAAGCTGTTATTGATTAGTAAGCTGACTAAGCTGATCGCGCACAAATCTTTGAACAGCACAGTTAACCACTTCTCGTATTACTACTTAGCTGATTTCAGCAAACTTAGCTTTAACAACAGAATACTTGCAGCGGATATTTTGTAAGTGTTTTTCACAAGTAAACTTCTAGTCTTTTGAAAGATTTGTCCCCAGTTTTAACAAACTCCTTTTAAATAATCTTTCAACAGTTTTTCTAAAGTGTTTTATGCAACATTGAAAATATGCAAGGAAATAATGCAAATTAAAACACAAAGAATTTTTATAGTGGTTATATGGATAAAATCATTTAGTCCACTCTTCCAAGTCACTTAGATCTTGGGTTATAAGATAAGCACTTAGTTTAAAGTATACTCTACTTACGCCAAAACAACAAATGAATATGGCCGTAAGCTCACAATAGGAGATCACAAAGAAAACCTATCCTCTGAAGTTAGATCACTCACAAAGATGGATCTACACTTCTCACCACACTCCTTTACAGTTTTTCACTCAGAAAAAATGATTAAACTTGAATCTTAAACGTGGTTCTGTGAACAAATGACTTCGCCAGGTGAGTAAGTTGTTCTTTAGACTTAGAGAGATTTTGCTTCGGAAATTTGCTCGGAGTTATGTTGTATTCTCTTCTTCTTCAGTCTCGCGAACTATTTATACTCCAGGTTTGAAAAATGTCCGTTGAAGAAAGACATAATTAAAAATTCCTCGGGTTCTGGTCCTTAATTTCTGCGAACGGCTCTCTGCTCTGCAGCAGTACTGTCAACGGTACTTTTTGTCAGACAGCATTTAATGCACTAAGCTGATATGAGGTTTTCCTTCAATCATTTGTCATTAATACCCTCAGTCTTCAGCATTAATTACTCCAGGTGCATTTATTACCGTTGGAGAGACTTCCTGATCATCTTCACTTGGCTGATGAGTATCACTAATCTGATGATGAACTGAGCTGATCCCAAACTTGAACTAATCTGATTTGAGTCGGTTGATTTTCACCAATATGATTTCTTCCTTCAGCAGCAGATCAGTAGTCTTCTGGACCAAATGAATTTTGACTTGACTGGTATGTTTTTGATATTTGATCAAAATTCTTCTAATGAATTTTTACTAAGCTTTCCTAACACAGCTGGTTAAGATGTTTTGGAAATCATCAAAACCTCCCTTTAACTTCTAAATTACCTGTCTTCTGATCTTTATCTTCATCCAACAGAGCCTAAGATAGAAAAACAGACTGGTAAAGCTAAACCTAAGAAATCTGCTGATAGGAGTAAAACAATAAGACTAGTAATAAAACTAAGTCGTTTGTTAATGTTCAAGTAAAGGGTAAACCCAAGAAGCATAAGAATTGGAAAAATCATAATGATTGGTATTGAAATGAATCATCATATTTTGTGCAACTTGCTGCATATCCACCATTATATCATACACCTTAGTTTCCACCTTAATATGCTCCCTATCCTGCTCATCCTATGCAAGCATATCCTGCATATCATGCACCTTATCCTGCTTATGAACATTATCCACATCATACTGATTATCAACATAACATATCTGCTGATTATGATGAAGAGAAAACTGTCCGTGCTCCTGCCAAAACTCAAAAGCCTAAGAAGCCTAAGACTTCAACATCTTGTGTTGTCAAAGGTGAAACTAATCCTCCAGGACCATCTCAATAAAGGGTACCTAAAACAATTTTCTTTAGTTTTGTAGGTTAGGATTAGGAGTAGGAGTAAAGTAGAGAAGATTTGGTACTTGGAAAGTGGATGTTCAAGATACATGTGTGGAGATATACGTGAGTTGACGGATGCTGCTGTCGTAGACGGGTCTAACGTTACATTTGGAGACAACAAAGAAGGGAAGATTGTTGCATGTGGAAAGCTAATCAAAGGCAACATTGAGATATCTGACGTCACTTATGTCAAAGGCCTCAAATACAATCTGCTGAGCATAAGTCAATTTCGGGACAAAGGTTTCTCAGTCATCTTTTCATCAGATAAGTGCTACGTTGAACAGATTGGAACAAAGAAGGTTATTTTATTTGGAAGAAGACAAGGAAACAACTATATAGTCGACTGGAATTCTGTGTCCTGGAATTCTAATGTTTGCTTGGTGGCTTCTACACCAGGTGAAATTAGTTGGCTTTGACACAAAGAATGAATCATGTGAATTTCGAGACCATAAACAGATTAATCAAGATTGATATGGTAGAAGGAATTCCTAAAATAGTTGTGAGCAAAGACAATCTTTGTGACGCATGTCAGAAGGGTAAAAAAAATCAAGTCATCCTTCAAGAGTAAGAAGCACCAATCTTCATATAGGATATTGAAGCTACTACATATGGACTTATTTGGACCCATTGATCCAATCAACAATGGTGAGAATAAATACTGCCTAGCTGTTGTGGATGATTTTTTAAGATACACCTGGGTTGTATTCATGAAGACGAAAAGAGCAACCACCTGATCCAAAATGAGAAGAGTATGAAAATCCTGAAGATCAGATCAGATAGAGGGACTGAGTTTACAAACTCTACTGTTGAAGAGTATTGTAACATTAGAGGAATCAGTCAAGAGTACTCTGCTGCAAGAACCCCTCAACAAAATGGAGTTGCTGAAAAAAGAAACAGAACTCTAAAGGAAGCTATCAGAACTATGATAGCTGAAGCAAAGCTACCCCAAAGATTCTGGGCAAAGCTACAAATATAGCATGCAACACCCAAAACATATGCATGATCAAGAAGAGTCAAAACAAGACACCTTATGAAAAATTGAGTGTTGAAAGAAAAGAAGAATAAGTACACATTCTTACTACATGATCTCAACTCAGCTGCTAACTAAAGTACTGTTCAAAAATCAGTCTGTTGATTGTCTAACAGACAAGTTGTCAACAGCTGACGGACCAGAGACTTTTCAACAAACTACAAATGTTCAACAGACTACTATTGGAACTCCAACATTAGTGTTGCAAGATCAATCAAGAGGACAACATCCAGATTTGCAATCTGATCTCAGATGGCTCAGAAATCACCTACCCAGAGTTAGTGATTGGTGATATATTGGATAGAGTAAAGACTAGAAGAGCTACTACAAATGATGCAATGTTTGTCAGCTTCCTATCCCAAATTGAGCTTAAGCAAGTTGAAGAAGCTCTTAGTAATTCTAACTAGATTGAAGCTATGCAAGAAGAGTTGAACCAATTTGAAAGGAATGAAGTCTGGTACTTAGTTCCTAGACCAAATTATCAAAGAGTCATTGGCACTAAGTGGGTATTCAGAAATAAGATAAATGAAGATGGATTGTCACCAGAAACAAAGCAAGACTAGTTGCCAAGGGTTACTGCCAAGAAGAAGGCATTGACTTTGATGAGACATTTGCACCAGTAGCAAGGCTTGAAGCAATCAGACTGTTCCTCGCTTATGCTACTCACAAGAACTTCACTGTCTATCAGATGGATGTGAAGTCCGCTTTTCTTAATGGAGAATTGCCAGAAGAAGTGTATGTTGAACAACCACCTTGATTTGAAGCTTATCAACAAGGAGACAAGGTACATCGTCTGAAGAAATCCCTCTATGAACTAAAACAGGCTCCAAGAGCATGGTATGACACTTGTTCTGATTTAATTTCTTTTAATTAAAGGATTTCGGAAAGGTAAGGTAGACAAGACCTTGTTCACTATTGAATGGGAAGATCATATATTACTTGTGCAAATATATGTGGACGATAATTATTTTTGCTTCAACTAACCATGATTTGTGACAAGTTCTCCAAGCTGATGCATATCAAATTTGAAATGAGCATGATGGGTGAACTGAATTACTTTCTTGGTTTGAAAGTTAGACAGTTGCCTGATGGTATATTCATCAACTAAGCTAAGTATACAAAGGATCTGTTCAAGAAATTTGGTATGGAAACTAGCTCATTTGTTAGTGTTCCTATGTCTACTGGACTTCGTCTGGATAATGCTGAATATGGCAAATCAGTTGATATAACCAAATATAGAGGCATAATAGGGTTACTGTTATACTTAACAGCTAGCAGACAAGATATTATGTATTATGTTGGGGTTTGTGCGAGATATCAATCAAATCCTAAGGAATCTCATCTCTTAGCTGCCAAGAGGATCCTTAGATTCCTTAAAGGCACTCAAGAACTGGGATTATGGTAACCTAGAGAATTAGGATTTGAGCTTATTGGTTATTCAGATTCTGACTTGGCTGGCTGCAAAATTGATAGGAAGAGTACCACTGGTGCCTGTCAATTGTTAGGTAGTCATCATTCTCTACTGCTGAAGTTGAATGCATTACTGTTGGAGCATGTTGTGCAAAGATACTTTGGTGTTTTATTTTTTATTTTTATTAATATTTTTTGGACGGGTTTATCCTATTGAAATTTTGTATTTAATTTTTTTTATTATTCGAACCAGATAAACCCGTCGGAAGAATATAATATAATTTATTTTATTTTATTTATACGTATTCCCACGAGTTTATCTTGTTGGAAAATATATTTTAATTTTATTTTTAATAATATTTTCCGACATGTGTATCCCGTCAAAATATATATATATATATATTTAATTTAATTTTTAATATTTTTATATATAATCCGACGGGTGTATCCTTTCGAAAAAGCAATAATATGTATTTTTTATTTTTTTATTGAGATTTTGGACGAATTTATCTGTCTAAAACCATATTTTATCTATTTTGTTAATTTTTGATGATTATTCCGATGGATTTGTCATCAGTCGTTTTTCGACGAATTTTTGCCTGCTGAAAAAAGTAGCTATATGAAATTTATAATTACACTTTTGGGTGTAGTTATAATCTATATTTCTAGTAGTGTTACAACCATTAATGGAGCACATGACTTAAAAAGTTTGCATGTCACTGAATTATTCCTTATAAAACTAGTTTTGACATCCTTCTGCATAGCAGGGTTTCCACACAATCAAAAAATTGTGACAAACAAATACATGAAGAGAATGTATGATTTGAACTAAGAAGCTTCCCAAAGAAATTTTCTTGTAAAAGGTTTCACAATAAAGTAATCGGTAAAATAAATACCATCTTTTCTTGCTTCCCAATAACATGAAAAACTACTGCATGTTCTTGTCCACCAATGTGATGTAAAAGCATCAAAAGCTCTTTCTTTATCACCCCACCAAAGATGACAAAAAAATAAAGTAGTAGGGGGAAAATTTTGACAAAAGCTCCAATGAAAATCTTGATTGATAGAAACATTATGGTATCCAAGATCATTATCTCCAGATGCGCAATGCAACTTCAAAGGTGTAGAATTTGGAGGAAGGTTATTGATCACATGAATCTCGTATTTATCGGTGAACCAACACCTCCGTTTTTCAGCAGCAAGTGCTTGAACAATGTTAGGAATTACTAAAAGAGATAAAATGAAGATTTTCAGCATTGTTTAAATTATTCTGCACAAGAAAAATATATGATGTTAATTTACCACATTTCAAAGTTCTTATACATAGATGTACTTGGAGTTATGGGTACAAAAAATTGTTTACGATATTGCTAGAGTATCAATAGTTGGTGCCAGAATAAATTTCTTATTATGGCTAATTTGCCATAAATTGTTTGATATGGTATATGAGTTGAAAAGGAAAATCTCTATTTACATTTCCTAAGTTGGTCAAATTATGACTTATCCAAATATTTCAAAAATAATTCAACATTGTGTTAGTATCTTTTAATTATCCAAATATTTCAAAAATAATTCAACATTGTGTTAGTATCTTTTAATTATCAGTCATGACACGAAATACTTGATTGTTGGAATCTAAAACGTTAATTGGATATTATAAAGTTCTAATAACATCATCATATTTATAAAATTGTATACCTATATATATAATATAACATAACAATCTAATATTAAATTACTAATCTTCTATGTGTTTTAATTTTTTAAAATCTATCTCCAGGGTCAATTGATTTTTATTTATGTGGACGGCTAAAAATAGTGGTGTAAATTGAGCCGAACAGTACATTATTCAAGATTGATTTGATTTTTATATTGAGTTTTGAGATTATATTTGAATTTTAATGAACTAACACAAACATGCTTTAATTGAGTTAAATTTGAATATTTTAAGATTTTTTACATGTATTGTGTTACATACCATTAGGTTGAGCTCCAATTTAACTTAAAAAGATATCGAACGAAAAATTGTTCAAACATGATTTAATATGGGATTTTTAGGACTTTATCTTGAAATGATAGGTCTTTGAAACTTTGCAAAAAAAAAAAAAAAATTATTTGACATTTTGCAACCTAGTACGTTTAATGAAAAAAATCATTGATTGAAGGGTAGGACATACATTTTCTTAATACTTTGCACCGCGAAAATATAGAATATTTACACTTTGCACACTAAAATTACTTTTTTTCATTATCAACCTCGACTTAATATTTTTAGCATATTTTTTTAACCAAATTACTGGCTATTAGTAATAGGTAAGAATTATTTTTACTTTTTTGTAATTTAACAAATTTAACATCCTAACAGTAAATAATTAGATTTGTAGAGTATGTCGTGTTAAAAAATTTAAGACCGATTACATGTGATGAGGGATATTTTGGGCTCAGCTTTTCTTTACAACCATGCGAAATCGAATAGTACTCATCTCGGAAGATCAAGTTCGACCCCGATGCCCGAGCACCACAAATACAGTCGGCGTTGGATCCAAAGTTACTGTTGGGCCAAGCTCTGATCCAAACTTGTGGGCCGAGAATTGTATGTCTGCGGATAGATCACCTAGACCCCGATTTCAGCTATAAATACCCCATGCATTTATGACACCAGACACGATTTTCCAGGTGCTCCCTCCTCGAAGCTACTGCTCGGAACCGCTTGGGAGTATAGGCCTAGTATCACATGTATTTCGCCATCTAGCTTGTACGGCATCCAATAGGGCTCGGATAGGACTCTATTCATTTGTACTCATATAGCGTTGTAATCGAACCATTTGAATACAATATTGTTGATCTCTATATCTTTGTTGAGTAATTGTTTAGTTATTACACATATCGATCACGCATACGAAAACACGTAAGATCAATTGGCGCCCACCGTGGGGCCTTATTCGAGTCTTAGATCGAAATATGCCTACTACGAGGAGAAATACGTACATAAGAGGAGAGCCTTCCCAAGCAGTGGGAGCACAAAATTCTGTCAACAATGAACCTGATAATCTATCGCGCGCCGCTCAACAACAACCAGAGGTACCGCCAGCGATTCCGCAGGATAACATTCCAATACACACGACCATTGGTGATTTAAGATCTATAATAGGCACAATGTGCAGGGAATTCATGAATAGCGGAAGGGCAGATCAATCACCTGTCGACCAACCAGGAGTTCAGGGAAGACCAGAGATACCTTCATCGAACTTACAGAAGGAAAACGATATGTCGCATGCCCCATCGACGCATCCACGTCGGGCTGCACCTTCGAAAGTCAATGCCCGATCTGAAAACCCACCTGCACGAGTGCACGATCTGGAGGATTCTGTTATGGGGGAAAGCCACACCGCCGGCGACATGATAAGAAACAAACCAACATACAAGAGAATTACCGAATCAGAATTGGAGAAAATAGTACAGGAAAGGGTGACTAAAAAATTGGAAGAGCAAGATACTATGATAGAAATTCCCTTCACTAACCAGGCTGCCAGGCAAGCGGGGAATGCTCTGATTAGAGGAAACCTACGAGAGAGGGAGGTCTCGAATAATATCATGCGCTGCTCACCCTTTTGTCGAGAAATACGCGAAGCTCGAAACACAGAGTCGGTGCCAACTAGGCTCCCACGGTATAACGGGACTACCGACCCCGGAGAACACATTAACAGCTTTGTCAATATGATGAACTTGTACGGACACTCGGAAGATTTCTGTTGCAAGATTATGGTCACCACTTTTCCACTTTTGAAGGGATTGCTCTTGATTGGTTCGGGAAGTTACCTCCGAACTCCATATTTTCTTTTGAAGAATTCTGCGATAAGCTGAAACATCAATTCGCTAGCCAAAGGAAGCCAAGATTGCCGGCGAATCACCTGGGCACTGTGAAATAATTGGAAGGAGAGACGTTGAGGCAATGGCTGGCAGGATTTAGTATCGAGCTCTTGAAGGTGGATACTCCGCAGATCGAGTATCTGTCCTCCCTAATGTTTGAGCTGACTAGGAGCACCCAATTTGGAAATGCATTATGTAGAAAGCAACCAAAATCCTTCGAACGGATAATGGAAATTGCTGAAAAGTATATGATACAGGAAGAGATGAACAAATTAAAAAGTTCACACGTAGATAAATCTGATCTCAACAGGAAACAAGATCGGGCACCGATCCCTAAACCAGGTGATTATGGAGGATCGAACAAAGGATCCGTTTGGCAGCGAATCAACACTTTTAAGCCGCATATGCCGCCCTAAGGTCCGAATTCATACGGACCTCCTTATGATCGAAATCGAGCTCCGAGATCGGGTAAAATTCAATTTACCGAGCTTAACAGTTCAAAAGAAGAAGTGATGACCGTGTTGGAAGAAGGGAATTTAATTCCGGAAGCCCAGAGGATCACACGGGCAAGGCCGGGTGCGCCTGGATATGACCAGTACGGTCGATATCATCGAGCTCGAGGACATAGTACGGAAAATTGTTATCAATTGAAGGTCGAGATAGAAAAATTAATCACCCAAGGGAAACTCAAAGAATTTGTTAAAAATGGCAACTATAACAATCGTTACAGATCCCGTAGTCCGAAAAATTTTAACGCTCGGCAAAGGCAAATCCGAAGCCAGGTAGAAGAACAGTCGAACGGCGTGATAAACATGATTGCTGGCGGACCAGCGGGAGGAGATAGTCGGAATGCCAGAAAGAGGACTTTAAGGTCAATCAGGGCAGGAGTATCCACAAAAAAGGAAATTCTATCTTTGGAGTTTCCATCGATGGAAAACCAAGTCATCAGCTTTAGTGAGGCAGATCGACCCGCGGACGTTAGTTGGGATACGAATGAAGACAATCCAGACTTTTCCATGGTATTGACTCTAAAAATTGCTAATTTCGAGGTCAAAAGAGTGCTGGTTGATAATGGGAGCTCGGCAAACATAATTTCGTCGGAAGCTCTTACAAGAATGAACCTCTGTCATCCACATTTGGATAAGGTTACCACCCTTTTGGTCGGTTTCGGGGGATCGAAGATCACTCCGCTCGGGACCATACTCTTGAGTACTACTCTAGGGCTCAAACCTAAGAACGTCACGAGAATGATCAAGTTCCTAGTGGTAGACACGCCGTTTGCTTACAATGCTATCTTGGGAAGGCCTGCTCTGAATATTTTTAAGGCTGTCGTATCTACCTACCATCAAAAGATAAAGTTCCCAACCGAGGGAGGAGTAGGAGAAATGAGAAACGATCAGTACATGGCGTGGGAATGTTATAGTTCGTCCTTAACTATCAAGGAGAAAGTGGAGCCCGAGCTCCCTGGCAAAAGAAAGATAAATGAATTGATCTCTAACTCCGGAACTCCGATGCCCAATTATGAAAGAATAGATGGAAAGAAAGGAAGAATTGTTGACATGAGTGTGCAAGCACCTGACCACAAAAAGGTGAATTTGGTCCCTGGATCTCCAGAGAAATTCACAAAAATAGGAACGGAACTGAGTAACGGCATGGAAGCAAAGCTCATCGGATTCTTGCAGGAAAATGTGGATGTTTTCGCCTGGAGTTCGGACGACATAGTGGGAATCGACCCGCGTGTGATAACGCATTCCTTAAATATTGACCCAAAGGCCCGACCAGTAAGACAGAAGAAGCCCAATCATGGTCGCGAAAAAGACAAGATAATTAACGCGGAGGTCGATAGATTGCTAGCAGCAGGGCAAATCAAGGAGATAAAATTCACGGAATGGCTATGCAATGTGGTCTTGGTCTCCAAGGGCGAGAAGATTGAGAACAAATGGAGAATGTGTAATGATTTTACCGATTTGAACAAGTTATGTCCAAGGGACCCTTACCCCTTACCTCGAATTGACATGCTCGTAGATTCCACTGCGAGATTTGTGTTATTTAGCATGATGGACGCCTTTCAAGGATTTTATCAGATTTTCATGAATGAAAAAGATCAGGACAAAACGGCGTTTATCACCGAGCGAGGGGTGTACTGCTTCATCGTTATGCCCTTCGGTTTAAGGAACGCCGGCGCAACATATCAGAGATTGGTCAACATGATGTTCAAAGAGTTGATAGGAGAAATCATGGAGGTATACGTAGATGACATGCTCGTAAAAAGCATGTCCGAAGAGGATCATATTGACCATCTTGATAGGTGTTTCAAAATTCTGAGGAAGTATGGGATGAAGTTAAATCCAGCAAAGTGCACATTTGGGGTCAGATCGGGAAAATTCCTCGGGTATTTAGTCCATGAGAGGGGAATCGAAGCGAACCCTGAAAAAATCCGAGCAATCACTGATCTCCATCCACCAAGGAAACTCTCGGACGTTCAAAGTTTGATCGGGAAAATTATTTCGTTAAATAGATTTATCTCTAGATCTGCTGACAAGAGCTTACCTTTCTTCAAACTCTTGCGTAAATCTAAGAACTTTGAGTGGAATGCTGAATGCGATAAGGCTTTCGAAGAACTGAAAGCATACTTGACCTCAACACCAATGCTAGCAAAACCATCTGAAGGGGAACCCCTATATTTGTACATAGCTGTGTCAGAAGAGGCCATTAGCTCGGTTCTGGTCAAACTTGATAAAGCTGAACATAAACCAGTTTACTATTTGAGTAAATTGTTGCAGGGTGCTGAGAAGAACTATATGGAGATTGAAAAATTCGCACTTGCCCTAATTGTGGCTGCCCGAAGGTTAAGGCCCTACTTTCAAACATACAAGATCATTGTCTTGACTAACCAACCTTTGAGACAGGTTCTGTCCAAGCCAGAAGCTTCGGGCAGGTTAATAAAGTGGGCGGTCGAGCTCAGCCAATTCGAAATCGAATATCAACCACGTGTCGCCGTGAAAGCACAGGTGCTAGCTGACTTCGTGCTCGAATCAACTAACATATCAAACGTGAAAGAGGGAACGACTTCGGAATTAGGTATGGTGGAAGAAGCAAACGATCAAGTCTGGCTGATGCATGTGGATGGATCTTCGACCAAAGAAGGAGGTGGAGCTGGGATTCACTTCCAAGGGCCCAATGCTGAAGACCTGAGTTACGCGATAACCTTGGATTTTGTAGTCACCAACAATGAGGCCGAATATGAAGCATTGCTGGATTAGAGATGGCCATTAAGGCAAAGATAAAATCGATTGTTGTGCTAACAGATTCAGAACTTGTTCACAGGCAGGTAAAAGGCACTTACGAAGCCAGAAAGTTCAACATGATTAAATATCTAAACAAAACGAAAAGGTTAATCTCAGAGTTCGATAAGTTTGACATTCAACCTATACCAAGAGAGGAGAATCTCTGGGCAGACATATTATCAAAGTTCACAGGACTGGCCGACGGAAAAACGGAAAGGACGATCACTTGGTTGCTATCAAATATGTCAGCCATCGAGTTAGATGCAGCCCCTGCCACCGACGTTATGGAAATTGAAGAGCCAAGCAAGTCATGGAGCGACCCTCTTATCGCCTATCTTAAGGATGGAAAACTTCCGGAAAATGCAAATGAGGCTCGGAGAATCAAATATAGAGCGCCGTCATTCACTTTGATGGACAATCAACTCTATAAGCGGTCCTCTTCGGGAATTCTACTGAAATGTATCCGCGAATCATACTACAATGCCATCTTAAGAGAAGTTCATGAAGGGGAAGCGGGAAATCATTGTGGCGCTCGAGCATTAGCTCTTAAATGCTCGAGATCTGGATATTATTGGCCAACTCTTTTTCCTGATTCTGTCGATTATGTGAAAAAATGCCATCATTGTCAAATTCATTCAAACTTGATTCACCAACCGGCCGAGCATATGCATTCAATTCCTATTTGTTGGCCCTTTGACAAATGGGGCATCGATATTGTTGGACCTTTCCCAACTGCACGAGCCAGAAAAAATTATGTACTAGTGGCGGTGGAATATTTCAGCAAATGGGTCGAATGTGTTGCCTTGACCAAGATCACCCAGTTTCAAGTTATCAATTTTTTATGGAAAAATATAGTCTGCAGGTTCGGAATCCCCAGGGTTCTGATATCAGATAACGGAACACGGTTTGCAGGAAAAAGGATCACGGATTGGTGTGATAAGTTCGGAATACAACAGAATTTCGCGTCTGTTGGCCACCCTCAGGCTAACGGACAAACTGAAGTAGTAAATCGGGAAATTGTTCGATCTCTGGAGAAGCGCTTATCGGAGGCAAAGGGAAAATGGCTGGATGAATTGCCAGGAGTGTTATGGGCCAATAGGACAACAGTTAAAGCGGCAACCGGAGAAACCCCATTCAGTTTGGTTTATGGGTCGGAGGCTGTTATCCCAGTAGAGAATCTTATACCTTCTCCCAGGGTCGAATTTTATGATCCTGAAGAAAACCAATCTCTGAGGCAAATGGAAGTTGATCACGCGGATGGTCGAAGGGACCGCGCGAAATTGAAAATTCAAGCCACCAAGGCCAACATGGAAAAGTCCTATAATCGAAATGTGAGAATTCGATATTTCAAGGTGGGAGATCTGGTGCTCAAAAAAGTGGAAGTATCGAAGCACGTCGGAAAACTACAGCCCAATTGGGAAGGCCCCTTTGTGATCGTGGAAGTTGGGAGAAAAGGTTCTTACAAGATTGCTCATCTTAACGGAGAGATACTACCTCGAGCATGGAATGCGGTTAACTTAAGAAGATATTATGGAAAATAGTTACATTCGAGGCTTCTACCTTTTAGTTATCTTGTTCTATTTTCTTTGACTCTATTGATTCAGTAAATTACGCATTCAATGAAGGTTTCTTTCGATTGAGTTATTCGAGGAATGTTTATTCAGACTGAGTATTTATTCAATGAAAGTTTATTTCGCCTAAATTCTTATTTATTCATCATATTCTGGATATCCTTGATCTATATTATCGATCTCTATTTATTAACGGGTGAAAGCTGTTGCTAAGACCCTCGAAAGTCGACCAAGGGTGAAAGTCGTTGCTATGCCCCTTGGATCGAAAAGAATAGAATGGGTGACGACCCTCGAGCTAAAAATGCTCTGAAAACGACTAAGGGTGAAAGCCTCTGCTATGCCCCTTAGATCGAAAATATTAAATGGGTGAAAGCCTCTGCTATGACCCTCGAGCTAAAAATGCTCTGAAAACGACTAAGGGTGAAAGCCTCTGCTATGCCCCTTAGATCGAAAATATTAAACGGGTGAAAGCCTCTGCTATGACCCTCGAGCTAAAAATGCTCTGAAAACGACTAAGGGTGAAAGCCTCTGCTATGCCCCTTAGATCGAAAATATTAAACGGGTGAAAGCCTCTGCTATGACCCTCGAGCTAAAAATGCTCTGAAAACGACTAAGGGTGAAAGCCTCTGCTATGCCCCTTAGATCGAAAATATTAAACGGGTGAAAGCCTCTGCTATGACCCTCGAGCTAAAAATGCTCTGAAAACGACTAAGGGTGAAAGCCTCTGCTATGCCCCTTAGATCGAAAATATTAAATGGGTGAAAGCCTCTGCTATGACCCTCGAGCTAAAAATGCTCTGAAAACGACTAAGGGTGAAAGCCTCTGCTATGCCCCTTAGATCGAAAATATTAAATGGGTGAAAGCCTCTGCTATGACCCTCGAGCTAAAAATGCTCTGAAAATGACTAAGGGTGAAAGCCTCTGCTATGCCCCTTAGATCGAAAATATTAAATGGGTGAAAGCCTCTGCTATGACCCTCGAGCTAAAAATGCTCTGAAAACGACTAAGGGTGAAAGCCTCTGCTATGCCCCTTAGATCGGAAATGTTGAATGGGTGAAAGCCTCTGCTATGACCCCCTTGAGCTAAAAAACCGTCGCTATACCCCTTAAGTCAAGCCGTTACTATTGATCCGAGAAGAACCTAAACTATGAGAAACATCTCGCACAAGGTTCAAAAGTTGTAAGGATCGAACTTCGAGTCAACTGTGAATCTCAAAAATTATCTCGTGAATATTGCAAATTACGGAGAACAAATTCAAAGATCGACAACAATATAAAAGAAAATTTTCATTCATAAACCTTCAGATAAATTACATGTGAACTCTTGGTTACATTCAGGAAATTGAGCTAATCGGAATATTTTACATCTAGTTCAACCCTATTACAAATAATTATTCCTGTAAATGCCTGAAGAAGGAAAGTGAGGCTGGTACACTTCTATTCTTCATCCAATGCTTCCTTGCAAATAAGCCCATAAAGGACCAAATCGAAAAATAGGGAAGCAACTCCAGTTGGAGGCGCTTTTAGTAAATTCGAAGACCACATCTTTCAAGAAGCCGCCTCGAGGACATGGAGATCGAGAGCAGGAAAACCCCTCCAGCAGTAGACCCACTATCCCAACTGGATAGAGGACAGGGTACAAGAAGTCGAGACCTCCTCGAAGATTTGGAATCAGAGAGAGCAGGTCGCCTGCCGGTACCCTAGTCGTGATCCT
Source organism: Penstemon eatonii (assembly GCA_038501285.1). Taxonomy (NCBI): domain Eukaryota; kingdom Viridiplantae; phylum Streptophyta; class Magnoliopsida; order Lamiales; family Plantaginaceae; genus Penstemon; species Penstemon eatonii. Next base: position 13,708,054 of record CM076710.1, on the reverse strand, counting down.
TTTCGCCTGTCGATACCCTAGCCGAAGATTTATCATAGGGGAATTCCGAAGAGATAGGAAAAGAAGGTTCGAAATAAAATCTCGAATGCTATAATTATTGACATCGAATGGAATATGGAATTGATCGACGGAAGTAAAAACACAACCATGTCGATCGAACGAGACATTTACAGACAAGTAAAATATGAGGGTAATTTTAGAACTATATATAGGGGAAAGAATTCAACATCAACGGTATAGATCTCTTGGGCTGAATGGCCACGATACGAGCATTAAAAGCTCTGACCGTTTCACTTCCCGAGAAATGAGGGACTTAAAAAAAAAAAAAAAAAAGAGAGGGAAAGAGACAGAGAATATCATTACAACAAGGGTTATACTACAACAAGAAAGGAAAATCGTGACAACAAAGACGGTGTTACAACAAAGAAAAATCTGAGCAAGTTCATAATACAAAGGAAAATCATTACAACAAAGACGGTGTTACAACAAAGAAAAATCTGAGCAAGTTCATAATACAAAGGAAAACCACAGTGTTACTGAACAAAATTATTTTCGAAAAGGATCTTTCGAACTTCAGCACTACGATCAGTGTACCCGCGGATGTAAGCTTCCTTCTCACGAAGCTCAGAGTTTCTCTTCTCACGTTCGTAGATATCTTTGAGTCTCTCTAATTCCGAACCTAACTTATCCTGAGACAATCTCTCCTTGAAAAATCTATTAGCTTCCAATGCACGTTCCAGCTCAATCTTTTTCCCGATCAGCTCAAGCGAAATATAAGCCCGTTGTTCGATCTCATGTTTGGTCAACGCATAAAGCCTAGAAAAGACCTTGCCAGCCTGAACTTATAAGAAAATAGGTTATGGCAGGGATAAAGAGATTAGAGAGTCAAGATAAAGAAGTTAGAAAAAATTACTTGGGCAAGGGATTCCAGCCCAGAATAAAACAGGAACGAGGAATATTCTCCAGTCGAGAAGACCGCCTCGGAGATAGAAACATCGGCCCGATAAAGGGTCAAGTCAGATTTCTCACGCAACACTTTATCAAAAGGAGCTATATCCCTTTTAGACAGAGATCTGCTAACCAACGAAGGTACGGATTGGAAAGGAACGCGCCCAATTACATCCTCCGCAAAGGAAACCTTTTTTGTTCTCTTATTGGAGCCCCTAGTTTTCAAACACGAAGAAATGGCAACGGTCGAATATTTATTTCCCTCATGGAAGTTTTGTTGATCAGAACTAAGGGATGTAGTTGATGATCGGTTTCTTTTCCTTACTTTTTTACCGACACTTGGCCCGGAGAAAGGCGTGGAAGAAATCACGAAAGCGTTCGAACTTTTATTCATCTCTCGGTTTCCGGGTAAAAATCCAACCGAAATAATTTTTTAGGAAGCTCCGAACACTATGAGCAATGTCAGTGCAAAAGCAACACAAAGTGACCTTGGTATTTATAAAAGAAACGACATCATGCGAATTGCAATAATTGGTAAATCACTACTCCCAAGAAAGATTCAATGACGTAGCTGCGTATGCAAGAGTGACGTTATAAAATTCAACAGAAAGTTCAAACAGACAATTGCCTAAAAATAGCATCAAGGAAAGAAATTCAAATTCGAGCATCCACTAAATAGGCAAGAGCAAAGGATTATAAGTATACAAGTACATTAGCCCACTGAGTAAATCCTATTACATAGTAATTATTACTGGTTGGATTCTTTCACACCGGAACCATGGTTCGAACTATCTTGTTCCTCTGATTCGCTAGAACCACTTTCCGAGCCGTCAGAATCACTTTTACTCGAGCTACTCCCTCCCCCATCATTACTTTGTGCATCGGCCACAGGTTTACTCAAGTCGGAAGAGGAGATGCCTTGCTCTCCCTGATCCCGAGAATCTCCTTCAATATCCACATCTTCGCTCTCGGATTGGGCTTCGAGCGCGTCAGGATTTGGCATCGGCACCCCAAATTCCTCAAGAAAAGGAGCGAACTCATGAGCGGCCAAATCCTCGAGCTTGGGAGGAAGGGAAGACGCTTTATAATCTTTACCGAAGATGTTCTTATAAGGATTCATGTTAGAAAGGTAGTCGTCAAGGGCGCCTTCGATCTTGGCGGCTGTAAGGAGGTGCTGAGCTCCTTTATAGTAGAAGGCTTGGTTAATTTCACCTGACCGCAAGCGAACTAAGGCATCGAGGATCGGAGACTCCAGGAACTCCTTTATGGCGGGAAGCCTGGCTTCGGCTCGACCTCGCTCATAAAACTGTTCGGCGGACATTTTGGCTTGCTCGAGCTCCAGCTTTAATTTCTCCACTTCACTCTCTAGGATTCTCTTCGCCTCCAACTCTTTCTTAGTCTTCTCGAGTTCTATCTCGACCTCAGACAACTTAATTTTGGCATCCTCTAGCTGACTGGTCTTCGCGGCTTCATCCTTCAGAACATTGCATAGGGCTTTCTGTACCGCCTGAGATTCTTCGCTCAAAACGGCCAGTCGAAGAGCAGTTTGAGTAAACAGGTCTCCGGCCTACAAAGAAAAAGATATGTAAAACACAGAATAGAATTATAAGGAAAAGGCTAGAAACTTTCAGAATGGACAGTACCCTTTGGTGAGCATGGGCGTAATCACCTACTATCTCAAAATCCTGCTTAACAAAAGATTGGATAATATCATCCTTGAACCTCCCAGCCAAGAACATCCGAAGAGATTTATCCACCGTATGCTCGCCCTCAGGACCTAAGTCAGATTCAATGGTCCCACTCTCGGGATATCCAGCCGACCTGGGCCCTCGCAGATGATCCACGATGAAGAAAGCCAGATCCGGTTCGGAGTGGCCGGTCCAACAAGGAATCGAATCCGGTTCTCGACCGAAATGTTTAACTCTCCTGGAGGACTCAGGGGCGTCACTACTTCTTTTGCGAGCCGACCTGGCCCGCAAAATCTCCCTGGCACGATTCTCCATCAAAGTGTAGTTACTATACCCCGCGTCATTCGGGTTAGAAGTGCCAGTTGAAAAAACGGACCGAAGGACGCCGGAAGCTTGGAAGTTAGGAGTCCCCTCCACCTCGACCCGGGGGTGAGAGGTTTCTACTTCGGTAATTGGGGGAATAATCACTAAGGCATTTGAGGTTGGAGTGATCCTAACCTGGGCCTTGGACTTTTTCGCTTTCCGAGAAGTTGTTAATGTCTGAGGACGAGGCCGACCTTTATTGCCCTTTGAAAAGGAAGCAACATGTTGACCAGCTATTGATGTACGAAATTTATCAACAATATCAGCTAACGAGGAAGGGGGGTTAGCGGGGTCGATCCGAGCCTTCCCATATTCGATCGGATCAGCAGGAAAAGTGCAACTACTGAGTTCGGCCAATCGCAAGACCGCCTCCTGAGTCATCAACGCGGTCTGATGAGGGTCAGCTCGAAGAGATTGCAGAAATTTATCTGTTATCTCATTTTTCATACTTCCCACGAGACGGCGTTTACCGTATATCCATGTCTTTGCTCCAGGCCAATCGAATGGAGTAGGCTCGGGGTTATCTTCAGAAGGCGGAGACTCTGGTCCTCGAACAAAAAAGAACTCATGCTTCCATCCTTTCAAATTACTGCTGACGTTGGCTGATAAGATCGAAATCTTTGGCCTCTGAGAAAAATATACATAACCCGCGTTCGAAGACGTGGAAGTACTCATCTGGAATATCCGCCAAAAGTTCTGAAAAACCGCCTTTTTCCCTTTGGCTTTCATCAGCACGCAAAAGGCTATGATTAGACCGATCGAGTTCGGTAGAATCTGGCAAGGAGCCAGCTCGAAAGTATCCAGGAGGTTCTCTATCAGAGGAGGGAAGGGGATGCGTAAGCCATAATGAAAATGTTTAGAATAGAAGGCTTGACAACCCGCGGGAGGGTCGGTAACCCTTTGGTCAGAAGTAGGGAGCACGATCGAGAAACCGGCGCCTAGATATCGACTGAATTCTTCTTGCAACTGACTCAAATCTTTTTCCTTATAAGAACAGACGATCTCATCTGCCCTCTCTTCAGTCATGTTTAGACCTGCGCTGGTCGAAGGTTCTTCCCAGTCAAAGATTGTAATCACAACATTACGGTTCAATCTATATTTCTTTTGCTCGTTTTTCCCCAAGGGAAGTTCCCCATCCTCTACATCTTTCTTATCAGAGACTGTCGCTTCGCTCGAATTCTCATCTTCGCTATTTTCCGTTCCAGAATTCGATTCCCGCCCCTCCCCGCTGGAATCGGAGGCGGAACTCGAGCTTTGTGAATTCTCGATCTCAGATGATCGAGCTCCTACAATCTTTTTCACTTCTCGATTATCGGCCTCGTTTTCCTCTAAAGGAGATTTTCCCTTCAAATCTACTGAACTCGACATAATGAGTAGATAAGATTGCTCGAAAAATATTGTTAGAACTTACTTATCGATCTGACTGCTCCGATCTAAAGTTTTCTCCTCAGAATTTTTGATGAACAGCGACCCTCCGTCCAACTATATATACAGGGACAAAATGGGAAATTGCAAACCGGTCCCCGAGTAACCGCGACGATTGGGCTCCCTCTAGGTAAACTTGTGATCAAATTTTCAAAAAATTACACCAGCGGCCCCCATACTTTCCGGAATTCCTAATTTGAAGACCCGCATAACGAGCTATCCATTAGAGGGATATTATCTCCATATTTTCACACCAGCCCTCGGGATAAGGAGATCCAATAGAATGGCAATGGAATAATCAAATCACAAACTCCTATTCCAACAACGAACGACAAGGACGATGTCGGATACGGCATCATTACATGGTTTCTTAAGTATGCACTCTTTTTCCCTGACCCGTTTTTTTATCCCAAAAGGGTTTTTCCGAGTCAGGTTTTTAATGAGGCATACCCGAAGCCTATGCCAAGATTGGTTCATCCCCTAATCGTCCTGGACTAGGTATACTTCTTCGAGCCTAAGCTTCACTTTACGCTCGAGAAGTGGGGGAGTATTGATGAGGGATATTTTGGGCTCAGCTTTTCTTTACAACCATGCGAAATCGAATAGTACTCATCTCGGAAGATCAAGTTCGACCCCGATGCCCGAGCACCACAAATACAGTCGGCGCTGGATCCAAAGTTACTGTTGGGCCAAGCTCTGATCCAAACTTGTGGGCCGAGAATTGTATGTCTGCGGATAGATCACCTAGACCCCGATTTCAGCTATAAATACCCCATGCATTTATGACACCAGACACGATTTTCCAGGTGCTCCCTCCTCGAAGCTACTGCTCGGAACCGCTTGGAAGTATAGGCCTAGTATCACATGTATTTCGCCCTCTAGCTTGTACGGCATCCAATAGGGCTCGGATAGGACTCTATTCATTTGTACTCATATAGCGTTGTAATCGAACCATTTGAATACAATATTGTTGATCTCTATATCTTTGTTGAGTAATTGTTTAGTTATTACACATATCGATCACGCATACGAAAACACGTAAGATCAACATGTGAGTCTTATAAAATAATATCATGCAATATAAGAACTTTTTGGATTTGTAAACGTACTTTTTAGATATAATGTATATAATCTACAATTTACTAATACCCAACTACGTTTTGGCAAGTATGATCTAAAATTTCACGACGGTCAAAATGAGGCACCTTTTTTGACGAATAACCGCTACAAGATATCAGGCTTTTTAGAGGTTGTCCGATCGGAAAAAGTGCAGATTGTTCCCCATGACCATCGAATAAAAGAAGTTGACCATCCTGAGCAGCATGCATTGATGCTGGTCGTGGAATCAAGTCCATAATAGGGGAGGGGATCGATGTTTCCGTGGACATTGTCGTGAAAAATCTATCTTTTAGATAGGATCCTTTTTGCCTTTATATAGATCGAATCATCTGTAATTTGTAAAAATATTTCTACTTAATAAAATTACTTTTATAGATCTGTGCCTTAGATACTCAATATTAATTTGTAGATTGATATACGGAGGTTGCTGAGTTTCCCGACCGAATCGGTTTCACTCAAGTTTTAAATATTAACTTAGTTATTATAGTTTTAAACTTTGTAGTTCGACATATGGAGATCGACGAGTTTTACTGACCCAATCGATTTTATTCAAATTTCAATTTTAACTCCGATTTTATACTAATAAATAGTTTTAACCTTTGTAGAGTGATTAACTGGAGATCGATGAGTTTCCACCCAATCAGTTTGACTCAAATTTCAATTTTAACTTAGATTTTATACTAATAAATAGTTTTAACCTTTGTAGAATGATTATTTGGAGATCGATGAGTTTTACCGACCCAATCGATTTTGCTCAAATTTCAATTTTAACTTAGGTTTTATACTCATAGATAGTTTTCACCTTTAATTTGTAGAACGATTAACTGGAGATAGATGAGTTTTACTGACCAAATCGGTTTTACACAAATTTCAATTTTAACTTAAGTTTTATACTAATAAATAGTTTTAGCCTGTGTAGATCGATACGCAATGGCCTTTTTTAGCATATGACGAATGATCGAGCAATAGCTCTTTATTGTATTTAAACTTTGTTGAGCTGTTAACAATCAAATCAAAAAGGGAAAACAACTATAAACTAATCCTCTAAAATAAATAATTATACTCCTTTCCTATTTTCCCTAAATGCTTCACCGCCCATAGTAACGTCTAAGGTTCTGATAACGCCGTTAGAACGTCGTTATTGCCTATCTCTTTAAGCCCAAAATATCTTGCTTTGATTCGAGTTTTGTGTGCTTTTGCTTGTTTTCGCGTTCGTTTGCGTTTTTGGTCCCTTGTTGGGATGTTGTGTGTTTTCTTTTGTTTTCTTCGTTTTTTGTCGTGTTTTTGTTCTATTTGTAGGTTTGGGAATTTTGCAAGGCTAAAGAGAAGTCCGAGAGGTTATGATTCAATACAATTCCATCAAATCAAGACTCGGTGGCCGTTGATGCAATCCTTTGCGCAGAAAGAGCTTCAAAGAAAAGAGAACCCAAAGCAAATCGTAGAAGAATGTAGATAGCTGCTCACTAGAACATGCATAAATATTTCATGGATGATCCAAATGATCTGAATTTTGGATATGTAATAGATGAGTGAGTTAGCTACGCTACGGACTTTACGGATCCACAATCGGAGTTCGGAATCAAAAGATATGCTTCTCGGAAGAAAGTGCGGCAGGCGCCAAAAACTTGTTGCGTTCCAAATACTAATACGCAAACACGCAAGTATACGGTCGTTACAAGTAATATAAAACGATAAGTACATACCGAGTATCGAATCCCAACGAATGGGTAAAAGGTGGGAATAAACGAATCAATCGAAGGCTTATTTTATCTAACAATGCTTGATACAATATTATCGAACCCAAATATATGATAAGGGTGATTTTATTTAACTACGAGCGATAAAGTAAATCTAACTAAGAAAGCAAGTAAATGGGGAGTTAATTACGTGGTAAGGAGGATTCATAAGCGATTAGTTAAAGCAGATAAATTATGCGGTTGTTAGGTTAGCTATGCAAACAATCCTAGATTTAGTTGTTGTTTGTGAGTTCAAATTAGTTAAGTCTCCCTATCGGTTTGACTTAACTCTACCAATCTACCCAAACTCTCCATCTCCGGATCAAGAACAAACATCGCTGTCAACCGATGCTCTAAGGGAAGTCCGAACCCAAAAGAGGATTCTAAGGCGTACCGTTGTCACCCGGGACCTAAAACTAACCCGAGTCCCCGAATAAAGAGAATCTAAGTTATTTGATGCATTAACGGACGAACCCATTATACAAACACAGACCAAACTAGGTATATGACTATCCTAGGTTGAAATCCACAAATCGTCACTCGCCTAACCTATGTCTAGATTGCATTAAATGTAGATGACCAAAAGTGCGATAAAACAATAAACCCAACAAATCAAACATAACCCAACATCAAACATAACTAATCAAACGATAACAATGACTCGACAATTAATATATTATGCTCGTGCTTGCTATTCAAGGATTCACTGATGTTCGTATGTATCTTTCGATAGCATACTAACCTATCGAATTAAACTAATCCAATTTACGTATAAACGGAATAAAATCTAATCGATGTCATTTAAACTCAAACCTTAAATGAATATAAAACGACATAGGTATATGTCTATCCTAAAATCGAATCACAATCCAAATTCATAATCAAATCCTCAAAATCACTAAATATAGCAATCAAGAATCAATAACTTTTATCTCCAAAGGTTGTCAAACCACAAGACGAACAATAAACACGGAATCGGATTAACGAACACAAATAAGCACCATACTAATCATCAAGACATCATTTAATCAAACAATAACATAAATATATATAAATCCGGAGAATTCAAATCCACAATCATTCATCCAAAAAGGAAATAACAATATTCATCTCCTAATCATAAATAACTAAGAAATGGAAAGAAATCACCTAATCGAAATGGAATCGAGACAAGGATTCTCCTCCCTTTAATCACCACCTAACCACTCCCCAAAGGTGGTGACTAACTCACCCCCTTGGTGAAGTCTTCAAATATAAGAAAAAGCAAGAAAAATAAAGAGAGAAAGTTTATGGAGGCTTGAGAGGAAAAAGGAGGCCAAGAGTGGAAGGATTGATGATCTTTTTCCTCTCAAGCCTCCATAAACTTTCTCTCTTTATTTTTCTTGCTTTTTCTTATATTTGAAGACTCCACCAAGGGGGTGAGTTAGTCACCACCCTTGGGGAGTGATTAGGTGGTGATTAAAGGGAGGAGAATCCTTGTCTCGATTCCATTTCGATTAGGTGATTTCTTTCCATTTCTTAGTTATTTATGATTAGGAGATGAATATTGTTATTTCCTTTTTGGATGAATGATTGTGGATTTGAATTCTCCGGATTTATATATATTTATGTTATTGTTTGATTAAATGATGTCTTGATGATTAGTATGGTGCTTATTTGTGTTCGTTAATCCGATTCCGTGTTTATTGTTCGTCTTGTGGTTTGACAACCTTTGGAGATGAAAGTTATTGATTCTTGATTGCTATATTTAGTGATTTTGAGGATTTGATTATGAATTTGGATTGTGATTCGATTTTAGGATAGACATATACCTATGTCGTTTTATATTCGTTTAAGGTTTGAGTTTAAATGACATCGATTAGATTTTATTCCGTTTATACGTAAATTGGATTAGTTTAATTCGATAGGTTAGTATGCTATCGAAAGATACATACGAACATCAGTGAATCCTTGAATAGCAAGCACGAGCATAATATATTAATTGTCGAGTCATTGTTATCGTTTGATTAGTTATGTTTGATGTTGGGTTATGTTTGATTTGTTGGGTTTATTGTTTTATCGCACTTTTGGTCATCTACATTTAATGCAATCTAGACATAGGTTAGGCGAGTGACGATTTGTGGATTTCAACCTAGGATAGTCATATACCTAGTTTGGTCTGTGTTTGTATAATGGGTTCGTCCGTTAATGCATCAAATAACTTAGATTCTCTTTATTCGGGGATTCGGGTTAGTTTTAGGTCCCGGGTGACAACGGTACGCCTTAGAATCCTCTTTTGGGTTCGGACTTCCCTTAGAGCATCGGTTGACAGCGATGTTTGTTCTTGATCCGGAGATGGAGAGTTTGGGTAGATTGGTAGAGTTAAGTCAAACCGATAGGGAGACTTAACTAATTTGAACTCACAAACAACAACTAAATCTAGGATTGTTTGCATAGCTAACCTAACAACCGCATAATTTATCTGCTTTAACTAATCGCTTATGAATCCTCCTTACCACGTAATTAACTCCCCATTTACTTGCTTTCTTAGTTAGATTTACTTTATCGCTCGTAGTTAAATAAAATCACCCTTATCATATATTTGGGTTCGATAATATTGTATCAAGCATTCTTAGATAAAATAAGCCTTCGATTGATTCGTTTATTCCCACCTTTTACCCATTCGTTGGGATTCGATACTCGGTATGTACTTATCGTTTTATATTACTTGTAACGACCGTATACTTGCGTGTTTGCGTATTAGTATTTGGAACGCAACAGGTTCACAGCGTTCCATGTTCGAAGTAAAGATGTTATGTCCAAGTGCGCAACTTTATATGATCCTTTTTCACCAACTCCAACTACTACAAAAGGACCTTCCCAGTTATGTTGCAACTTCCTAACATGCTTTGATACCTGGACCTTCTTAAGGACAAGATCACCCTCTTTGAATGACCGGATTTTTACCCTTTGATTGTAGGCTCTTTCCATGTTCAATTTTGTGGCCTGTAATCGTAGAGCAACCTTGTCCCTCAAAGCTTCTGCTAAGTCCACGTCATCCTTTCGTCATTGATCATTTTTTCTTCATCAAACAATTCAATTATTAGACTGGAAACAAATGATTCGACTGGAATGACGGCCTCCGAGCCATAGATCAGACTAAATGGAGTCTCCCCGGTCGAGGCTTTCACTGTAGTCCAATTTTCCCATATAACGCCAGGAGCTCCGATTTGCCCATATGACGCCAAGGGGCTCATCCAACCACTTCCCTTTGGCATAATCCAGTCGTTTTTCTAAGGATTTAATTATCTCTCTATTAGTGACCTCAATCTATCCATTTCCCCGAGGATGTCCTACAAATGTGAAATTCTGCTGAATTCCAAATTTAGACCACCGTTCCAAGACTTGTTTTCTAGCAAATTGAGTCCCATATCCGAAATCAACACCCACGGGATTCCAAACCTGCAGACTATATATTTCCATATAAACTTTATGACTTGATACAATGTTATTCGAGCCAACGCTATACACTAGATGTGAAACCCCAACTAAATTGTTCAAAAATAGATAATTTTTAAAAGTATTATTATTTTAAATATTTATAAAACATACCCAAAACATCTAATGATACCCAATATAGTCCCTAGATTTTCAATAAAATAGTTATAGTCTAATATATTATTATCTTCTCAATTTTTTTTTGTCAGACAAATCGAAATATCCATAAAATCTATGGAACGTAATATTAAAAAAACATGGTATATAAAATGAAAGACAAAAATTAAAATTAGAATAAGATGGTAGATATTCTATTAGTTTATAATTGAATGATTAGATTACTCGATTGAAAAAAGTTTGAATCCTAATTCATTATGTCAAAACTTATACATACCAACTATATAACCTTAAATTATGTGCTAAATATATTAGTTCCCAAACCTTATACAAATAAATGAGGAAGAAAGCATGATAAAATTTACTGTAAACTAATGCATCTTATAGTTTTAATTAATCGATCATCTTAGGTCAAGTTAATTATCTTATTTAAAGATCTTCAAATTTCTTTTTAAAAACAAAGCCTTAGGGAGACATTAATTTCCCAAAATGCCCCTAACCTATAAATGAATGGCTTTTCCTTACCATTCTTTCATCCCATTCTATACACGCTACACACAACCACACACTTTCACTTCGCTTGTTCAATTCTCTACCATCTTCTCCAAGCTCCCCTTGGTAACTAAAATATCTACACTACTAAAATATGTATTATAGAGTTCCCAAAACTAAATTTAATGTCTTTAATAAGAAAAATTCTTGGGGAAACTTGACGAAGAAAAGCAGGGGAGCCCCTGGTTACTGTAGCTACATTTGATGGTTCGATTGAGGGCCTTAATGGATGAATTTCTTCAAACTGAATCACGGTCATGTAGCCCTTTGAGTGTAGAACAAATTCCCTTTGTCCCTTCTTGAATATCATGTTGGGTTTTCACGGTGTACGATTGTCAAAACAACGTGCGGAATATTAAATTTTTTTCATACACTCATGAAACCCGTGAGCCCAGGATCTCAGTTATCTAACTCATACGAAAAACTGGGATTTGAATCTCAATCGAAAGACATAAATAAATAGGTAATTTAGGAAATTACCTCACCACAGGCAAGGTGGTGGTTTTTTCTCCGGTATTCAAAAGTTCACTAAAGCATCCCAAGTTTTGTGCCTCTAGAGATAGTCCACACCAATTGGATTGAATGACCTCCTTAAACCTCAGGCTTAGAACTAGGAATAAAGAGTTGTCATTTTTTCAGAAACTGGATATAGATCCAGAGAAGAAGCTTGGAGAAAAAGGGAGGGGCGATTTCACAGAGTTATTGCCGAACAGGTAAGGGTGCGAGAGAGGATGAAATTTTCGGCCAGTTGTTTTTCTTGTTTTAGGGTTTGCATTAGTTACTTAATCACTTGCTAAGAGATTATGTGTGTATATATATATATATATATATATATATATATATATATATATATATATATATATATTAGAAGACTCCTTCTAATAGATATATATATACATCATATCATTTTAAAAAGATCTCTCCTTATCAAGATACAAGATATATATGTAATCATTTTGCATATCTTTCCTTATCATAGATCGGCTATGTGTACATTTAATTTATACAAAATTAATTAATCAATTAACCTTTACACAAGCTAGAAATCGGCCCACTTAGAAAGATTAATTAATCAACCCTTAATCAATACTTTCCTTAGCTAAACATATATTAATTAAATAATTGACCATCATTTAATCAACATGATTCGGCCCATTTAGTTTAATTAATTAATCTATCATTAATTAATTAACTTTCCAATTAACACTTTAATTGAGGACTTAATCAATTAGAAATTCCAATTGATTAATTAATTAGATACTTCTAATTTACAATTCTCCACTTTGAATTATCACTTTAATTCGCATCTAATTAATTAGATCAAATTAATTAATTATTCTTCTCATTGAATTAACCCTTTAATTCACTTATTGAAATGTTTCCTTTTAAGACTGTCACTGTCCAACTGTATTGTGTGTAACCCTCTAGGTTCACTATCAATTGGCAACAGGCCCATGACTCTCGTGATTTAATTAGTGAGCAATTAATATACAATGCTCCGATCAATTAAACACTTTTAATTGACCACTCCAGAATTAATTTCCCTGTTAATTCAGGAGTACCCACACCTCATGGTCTTTGTCTAGCCACAAGCCCATGAGGGCCAACTTCAGGTGAATTGATATTCGTGAACCTTCACCTCTTATAAGTGCCATGTACATACGATCCTTCTAACGACTAATTTCCCGATTGAGACCTAGGGTGTGTGAATTTGTCGGCACCTCTAATTATCTCAATACCGTACTTTCTAATTCAGGATAATAATTCTAGTGTGACTTCTAAATTTGGAAACCCATTTTCCAAATCTGTCACTTACCACGGCCGTAGGTTTCTCGAAATCTATTATCTAAGAATGTACAGGAAATTCTCTCATCTTATCAAGACGAGTCGATAGATCCTTTCTTGGTACTAACCATCCGCGTACACGTTCATACGTACCCCACGTACTCGCACATTGATCAGGCTACGTGATCGGCTCCTAAATCGAAGTACGTATTCCAGTGTACCGAATTCGCCCTAGTACCTCAAGTCCAAGGACTAAATCGTACACTATTATAAGTCTTGAGAGACGTCCCATTACCGATATGCTTAATGCACTTCCACGATGGGTCTCTCTGTTCGGGTCGTTCGATGTGTTCGATCCCCTATCGAACCACCTAGTCATATGCACTGACATTAAATGTCTTGTTCATGAAACTTTACAAATTCACTACATGTGAATCATGCATAATCGTACAAGTCTAGCGATTCCCTCGATACCCCATCTCGATAGGAATCTATGACTTGGAACAGTTTTAAGATTACGACCTTAGAGACTGTTTCATGATTGCACTCAGTACTGAAGTGAATCGTCCCATACTCGAATGTGATCAAAGGATTTCATCCAATCGCTTAGATAAGTTCGCGAGAGATGAAGATGGCCATTTTTTAATTCACGTACTATGAATAAACAGGCGTATCATCTTATGAACCATAAGATTTCTTTCTAAGGTAGTCCCTTTACAAGCTCGTATTTGTTGGCTTGTTGGGCACTATCCTTTCAATCTCCCACTTACCCTAAAGCCAACCACATACATTTCTAAGGAACATCTTCCCTGAGATGTCCGTCGAACCCCTTTGTGATTATGACATAATTAGTGGATCTGCTATGTTGTCCTTTTTGATGTGAGCCATGCACGTCTTTTTCTACCTATGATTTCTCTAAATCATATGATATACTTTAATTATGTGTTTAGATCGTAGGTGAGATCTCGATTCCTTTGCATAAGCAATTGCCTTATTGTTATCTTAGAAGATAACTATAGGCCTTGCAATGCTAGGTACTACTTCCAATTTATTGGAAGAAGTTTTCATCCAAACACTTCCTTTGGCTGTCTTCAATACTGCGATATATTTTGTTCTAGTGGTTAACTTGGCATCGATTGTCCATTTGAACCCTTTCAAATCATCGTTGCCCCATAAAAAATAGAATATTATATTCACATCAGACAGGAAACTCGAATCACTAAATCCTTGGAGTTTCAGTTCTTCATTATTACCGCTGACCAGCCATATATCCTCAGAACTCCTAGAGTTCTTAAGGATTGCTCTTTTCGGTAATCCAGTACTCCTCACTGGTGTTCGATTAACAGCAGCTTATGATATTCATAGCATGTGTTTAGTCTGGTCTCGTACATGACGTTGCATATCTTATGCCACCTTTTATTTGGAAGGTGTACAGAGATATTATCCTCTTTACTCGTCACATGTAGGGCACATTGATTTAGAGAGAGATTTTATATCTCTATGGAAGCGGTCCTCTTCTAGGATCCTTTCATACTTTCAGTTTTGGTCCATGTACTAAGATTTGGGAATTCTAACATCTTCTCTAATCTATCTCCATAGATACATACTGCCAATACGTGAGATGTATCCCTTAAATATTTTAATGAAGAATTGTGTGATCGAACACGCTTTCGTCTGCCTTTTAACATTCTTACATCTCTATCTCAACTTTAATGTTATTATCATGTTTATTTTACAAACAATACAAAACTCCCACTGATTCTTTTGTACATTCAGATTTACATGCAATTTTGATAAAGTCAACTACCTTGACTGTCTCATCTAGTCGCATGTTCCAGTTTCGGGATACTGGTCTAGAGTCATAGATTTACCTTTGGACTTACATCCAATGGTTATGCTTCGTACTCATACCAAGCTTTCTATGGTTCAGTGTTTCGAAATGGATTTTGACAGTCCACTTAGATCACATGGCGTTAAAGCTATGTGCCCGAATTTTGTCATACATAGTTATTTCGCAAGCTCTTGCATCACTATCCAATTGATCATTTTCGCGAACGAACAAGTTCTTTTATGAATTTGATCGGATCTTCAACATTTTGGTGTACAAAATTTTGGTTCAGTAGCTTTGGTAAGAGACTCCCACTATTTGTAGAGATGGGTCCAAGTCTAGGAATTCATCAAGTTCTATGATAATCCCATTTCTATCAACAAGGGAACTACCCTCTAAGAATTGGGTATTCCTCAGATGAACTCCTTTCGTTCTTTAGGATCATAGAACAGGTATCCAATGGATTTCTTTGGATACCTTACAAATTCGTCAAATTGGATCCACTATCCAATTTTATCATTCATGGATGATATACCATACTTTAGTTAGTACGGTGTTGTAGGAATTGACTTAAAAAGGTACTTGTCTAAGTATCCTTCTAGAGTCATAGGGTTGAACCCTATAATTATTGAGGAATTTTAGCAATACTATTTAAGGAATGAATCTAGTCTTTCATAGTTTGATTCCTTTCTATTAGATTTAACTTGCTTTTCAAGAATTATATTCTTGATTTAGATAATTGAGTAATTTGGGGCTTATGTATTCACTACTTCGATCATATCGAATGGTCATACTTTAATGCCATTAATTGTTCTGTTTTGGAACTCCTTTGAATCCTTTCAAACTCTTTTCAACATTTCCAAAACTTGTACTTCACAAAATACTTATATCCTAAATGTCATTAGGATATTTCATGAAGCAATTAATTACTCGCACTAATGTTTTAGTGACCCACATGTGTCTTTATGGATTAGATCCATTGATCGGCAAAAATTCAATTTTGTTACCATAGAACTGGGCAAATTTCATTTTTCATACCAAAAGTTAAAAAATAACACCAGTTCCTACTCAGCCGTTTCAAAAAAGGCACTTCCGTTAATTTTCTTAACGTTTCTGCCACGTGTCCGTTAAGTCTTCGTGGGAGGGCTGAGCACGTGGGTTGGATTCTGCCCATTGGAACATAAAATTCAATTTTGGTACCATAGAACTGGGCAAATTTCATTTTTCATACCAAATTCCGTTATGTTTTTCTTTTTTTGAAATGGTTGTGGTGATATGTTTGAATTGGTTGGTTCTACAGTAGACTAGTAGTCATGTTACTTTTTTTTTTCAATTTTGAAGATTTGGGATTATGGTATCCTAGGGAATCTGGATTTGAATTCATTGGATATTCAGATTCTGACCTTGCTGGCTGCAAGATTGACAGAAAGAGCACAACAGGTGCCTGTCAGTTCTTAGGTAGTCGTCTGATCTCATGGATGAGTAAGAAACAGACTTCAGTATCAATATCAACTGCTGAAGCTGAATACATAGCTGCTGGAGCTTGCTGTGCACAAATATTATGGTTGAAGCATCAACTTGAAGATTACAACATAAAAATCAGTGGAGTCCCTATCTACTGTGACAATACAGGTGCAATCAGCCTTACTCAGAATACTACAAGTCATTCAAGGACTAAGCATATTGAGATCAAACATCATTTTATTAGAGATCATGTGGAGAAAGGAAATGTCATGATAGAATATGTGTTTACTGAAAATCAGATTGCTGACATCTTCACAAAACCTCTAAGTGATACAAGGTTTTCAACTCTAAGAGCTGAACTGGGTTTATTAAAATTGGATGCATAAGCTGAGGGGGAACTCAACAGAAGACTGAAGTTCAACAACTTACTCATCTTATTTATCTTCAAGGATTAACTCTCAACAGATTAGTTAACTTGTGAATTCTTAAAGTCAGGGGGAACGTGTAAGACTAGCGGTATTAAAAGATGAAATTTGTTGATGACAGTTAGTTGAAATTATGTTTTCAACAGAAGATTAAAGTCTTGAAGATTGAAGATTTATTATCTAGCTGGATTGACAAACAGCCGATGAAGGTTATCAGTTATTGGCTTTCACTGATAACAGTTTTGTCATCAGGACAGTAGTCCATCAGATAAGTAATTATTTCACTAATCTGATTACTTGAGTAAAAGCTTACTGTTTAAAACGTTAGATCCAAAAACGCGCTTTTATAAGTAACATAAGAGCGGTACTTTTCCCGCTCCTCATTTAATGCGATTTGAATTCGAAAGGTCGTAATTGACGCCGCACGATCAGACCTGACAAGAAATGGATCTAACGGTTAGCTGGTATCACGGAAACCAAGATACCCTAACTCTATCAATCCAGATCTGATCAGCTGAGTAGCTCTTTACGCACCCAAAACATTCAAAGAGCATTTGTGAGAAAATACTTGCAATTTTCTGCAAAATTCCTCTTGTTTCCTCAACTCCCAACAGATTCGCAATGGCCGCTGAAGGTATGTTTCTTGTCTACGACTCATACTACCAATCTGGTACTGATTTGATGAATGAGCTGTTGGAAAAGTTCAAATCGGCTTCATTGGTTAATTTCATGGAATACAATGAAGGGGTGATCTGGACTGATCAAGTTTTGGAGTATTACGAAACTGCTACTGTCGATCACAGCACCCAGGAAATCAAGGCTACATTTGGAGGTAAATCCATTGTCATTACCCTTGCTGTTCTTCACGAAACTTTTGGGCTTCCAAACAAAGGACGACATGATGTCACTGTGCTGACGGAGGAGAAGCACCAACAATTCTGGGCAATCTGTGCCAAGGAGGGAGAGATGTTGTCTGGCAACATAAAAAAGAGACAGCTGAAGGATAAATATCAGCGGATGGCTGATATGGTCTCTAAGCTGATCGAGAATTGAACATTTCTTCTGGATGCTGTTACCATGAAGAGGTTCAGCATCATGGCCGCCATTTACTATGGACTGGAAGTCAACTGGTCTGTTGTCATTTGGTACATTTTAGCAAACTTCCACGAAGTTAAGAAAGGCAAGACAAATCGCAGAATCACGCTCAGTTATCTGATGTTCAAGCTGGGCTGTGCGATGACAAATGGTAAGGAGATTCATAAATCCAAGGCAATGGTGAAGTACTTGCCTGTTCTAAAAAGAAAAGCTGACGAGGCTGATGAGGAAGAAGCTGAGGAAGCAAATGAGGTCCCTGCAAAAAGGCCAAGGAGACTGGTCAAAACAGCTGAGTTAGCTGTTGAGACCCAGAAGAAGAAGGCTACTGAAAAGCCTAAGGAGAAGACTCCTAAGAAAGTGAAGAAAGTGGATGATGCTGAAGCTACCAAGATTGTTGATCTAACCACTGCTGATGTCAGGAATATGTCCCCTGCATCATCTTCAAGAACTCCAACTGCTCAAGTGCCTAATGAGACTGTTTCTCATAGGACCAGAAGTCAGTTGAGAGATACTGCTGCTTCTAGACCAACTCAAGGAATACCAAAGAAAATAGCAAGGAAGCAGATGACATTTGTTGAGGAGCCTACTGAGCTGGAGAACTTAGTAAGGAAAAGCCCTCAAACTGTTGAAAGACCTGTTGGAGCTGAAGAGGCTTTTGTTGCTGAACAGACTGATGTGCAACAGACCACTCAAGCTAAGCCAACAGTTGAGGTTACTAAACCTCAGGATGATCCTGATGTCATGATCATCCAACCTATTGTTGATGCACCTCTTGCATCTGCAGCTCCTCAACCTGCCAAAGCTGACAAGGGAAAAAGAAAGATAATTATCAAAAAGAAGAAAGTCTCTGTAGCTGATAAAAGAAAAAGGGAGGAAGCTTAACAGAGAAAAATGGATGAGGATGAAGAAAAAAAAGCTCTTGAACTTAGCTAAATTCAAGAAGCCAAAGATGAAGCAAGGAGGAAGATGTCTGAGGCAGAAAGAAAAGCTGCTGAAGATGCAGAAATGGCATGAAATGTATAAATATACCAAAAAATTGGTATGAAAAGTGCAAACCCTCATTGAAGAATGAACATTGAAACTTATTAAAAGTTGGAGGATTTTTTTTTTTTTTTTTTTTTTGTAACTACAAGACGGGACGAAATTAAAACTTATTGAAGGTTAGAAGATGAAATTAATTATGTAAAATTGGTTAAAAGATAGAGGACTAAATGTGTACATGACTATTTTTCAGAGAATCCCATAATTACATGACTACTTTTGAAATTTTATCCTCCCATATTAAAGTAGTATTCCTAAATCGTATAATTAGGCAAAGTAAATTTAGGCTATATTATGTTTATGATCCTCCAAGTGTTTCACACTTATATCTCTATTGCCAAAGAATTTACATTTGAGTCTTTCTTCCATAAAAGGATTACATTGATCAATTTTTCAAGCATTTTTCGAAAATATAACAATATGAGCAAATGACATAGTATTTTGAAAGGGTATTTTGGGGGGTTTTTCTTCGTGAATATCATTTATAATTTTCATTCCATTTTCAAAAGATTTTGTCTAGATATTATAATTTTCATTCCATTTTCAAATTAAGCTATGTAACACTTTTTATATAGAGGGATTTAAATGTAAATATTTTGACATTAATATAAAATACTTTATACTTTGAGACCATTAATATAATTTAGCTTACAATTTAGAGACCGATTTAATTGGGGGGGGGGCGCTAAATTTTTTCGAGGGATGCATTAAATAAAGTAAATAATTAGGAAAAGAATATATTCTTTTATAATTATTAACAAAGAATTTTTTTTGAAATGTACATTACAATAAATAAAGAATATTATACAAAGAAAAGTGCACTAAATAAATATAATTATAAGGAGAATACCTTCTATATTATAAAAAAATAAAAATCTTATATTTCTTACAATTATTAAGATTTTTTTTTTTGGATTAATGCACTAAATAAAGAAATTTATATAATGCTTGTATTTTAATAACAATAAAATATCATATTCATTACATAATCATTAAGAAGAAAGAAAAAATTAAAGAAAAGCTTAACTATTGAGAAAGAAATAAATTTTTTTAAAAATTGCTTAAGAATTGAAATAAAAATCAATTGCATCAAGCAAAATTCGAACACAGGCCTCCAGTCTGAACCTCCAAATTTCATAGAGAAGTTTTTTTTTATCTGTGAAGTTGAAGAGCTTTTGTCGGTTGTTCTCCTATATGATCCGTTCAAAAAAGGATCATACCTTTTGGATACGTATTCTTTTGTAGAATCGTCATTACACAACCAAGTCCTTGTGGCAAGTATATTCAAAGAACTATATTCTTTGTCTAGAACTTCAATTCGATTTAGAAACTCGGTGTTGAAATTTTTACCCTTTTGTTTGTTGGTAAAAATCCAAGGGGTATAGAATTCGTTAGATGGAAAATTTTCAAGTGTAGTTGTAGATACCCTTCTTTTTAGCATTTTCAAAAAAATGGATTAACTAGGGGGATATGTAAACGAGATTCTTTCTTTTCCATCACTTTGGCATATGTTAAAAAAATCTGATAATGAGCAAGGAATACCCGTCTTTCTGCTAAACAGGGTGTATTGAACTCATAATTCAATAGATACTTTTTATGAATGTCAACTAAGTATCGTAAGTAAATTGCTCCCGGTTGTTCAATCATTTGATAACCAGAGTCATTCTTTGATAAATGATCCTAACCATCTGGCCAACACAGTCATCACACAAAATCTTACTACTAATTATATTTATTCCTGATATTTGGGGGGGGGGGGGCGTAGCCCCTAGTCTACACGTAGCTCCGCCACTGGTTACATCGAATTGAATTTTGGAGCTTGAGCTCGAATAGTTGTTGGAGTCAAGGAGAGTACTCCCTCCATTTTTTTTGTTGCTTTGGAGGATTGCACATGAATTAAGGAATGTCATAAATAATCACCTTTTTAAAGTAAAAATTCCAAACCCTTTCAATCAAATAATTAATGACAAGTACTAGTAAGAAGGATAAAATTGATAAAATAACATTAATTTTACATTGAAATCCTAAAGCGACAAATAAAAGTAAAAAATAAAATTTTGCCAAAACGAGAAATAAAAAGAGAAAAACAAAAAAACGAAGGGCGTATATCCCAAGGGTAATTACGCTACTGGAGTCAAACATTTAATTAAAAATATGTTGACCATACAACTAAATTGAGGGAAAGCAACTAAATTGAGGGAAAGCAAACCTAGCCATAGGTGAGATGTAGGGCTGTAATCGAGCCGAGTAGTATCGAACGATACAATGTTCAAGCTTGGTTCGATTTTTATCGAGCTTGAAATTTGGTGTTTGAGCTTGGTTTGATTTTCAATCGAGCCGAGCTCAAAAGAGCTTTTATCGAACGAGCTCGAGCCGAGTATCGAATAACTTGATATTTTACATGTATTTTTTCAATTTTTAGCTTATCGAGTCGAGCTCGAGCCGAGCTTCAAAAGTTCTCGAACGAAAAAAGATGTTCAGGCTTGTTTAATTAGTGTGACGAACCGAGCTCAAACGAGCTTTTATCGAACGAGCTCGAGTCAAGTATCGAGTAGCTTGATTTGATTTTTAACCCTAGTGAGACGTAAACACTGTGTACCCAACCCTTCCCTTAGAAAGCAAAACATTAGGGCCAGTTTGTTTTGGTGTTTGAAAAAGTAGTTTGGGAGGGTGATGGAAGTTTGTGAAATATTCTTGTTTTGCCTAATGTTGTTTGTTTGAGTTTTGAGAGAGTGATTTGAGAAATAAAGTAAGTGTAGGTTTTTTTGGAAGAATTAGGTTGTCGGTGTAATATGTGTAAGATTTTATGTTAAATCATATTTGTTATGTGAGATAGATTGTGCAGATATGTTACTTTATGTCAAAATTAGAGTAAAGTTTGTATAGGTTTTGCTTAGAAATAACAAAATTGTTGTTTGTTTGGCTTTATAGAGGATAATTTGAAGAATTGATAGATGAAAAATTTATTTTAAAAGGTAGAAAACATGTTTGTTTAACATTTATTAAACACAAAATGTTTTTAAAAATGTCAAACAAACATGCCCTTGTTATCTTCCATTCACGATTTTCATAGGAGCAACCGGTTCCTAAAAATGGCCAATTATTTTGTGTCTTATAGTTTTGAAATTTTGAATTGGGCTTAAGTAATCATAATTCATGTAACGGTCCAACTGCTAACATCCGTCTAATGTCTGCTAGGAATATAATAATAATAAATTAATAATACAACTTTAATGAATTGTCTGCTATGAATATAATAATAAGACCCACAACCGGATGTATACATATACAGTCGATTGTGGCTTAATTTTTCTTTTTTTATCACGTATATAAAAAAATTTAATTACACGGTCCAAAAACAATTATCAAGAAAATATGAACTATGTTTATAAAGGGAATTGTAAATCCTAAAAATTTAAACCTTGAACCCTAAAATATACCTTAAATTAAATATTATGTATATCACAGACTTAAAGTAATAATTGTCATCATCCATGTTTAACTAAGTATATGCTATAAATCTATATTGTTCAGTTTTAATTTCAAAATTAACTTTATTTCATTTTCAAAATTCAACTTTTGGATGATGAATTTATGGTATAGGTGTACATTGTTCGAAGAAATTCATTAGACGTATATGTTCACCTACCTAAGTACAACTTTTTTATATAGATAGGTGCCTAATTTACAATTTTTGGTATATTTTCTTATAAGGATATGTGCCT
This sequence comes from Penstemon eatonii, assembly GCA_038501285.1. Taxonomy (NCBI): domain Eukaryota; kingdom Viridiplantae; phylum Streptophyta; class Magnoliopsida; order Lamiales; family Plantaginaceae; genus Penstemon; species Penstemon eatonii. The sequence goes on along the minus strand of CM076710.1, from coordinate 13,685,266 downwards.
AGTTTATAATTTTTTAAGATTGAGTATCTTGTCAATAAAATAAAAGTCTAATTCAATTTACACCTGCTAAATAAGTAATAAGTAACACAATTCTCTTCTATTATAAAAGCATGAATATTTTTTTAACTTTTTTGTGTGGATAAAAATACCTTTATTTAATTTTAATTGTAAAGTAATATTTAATTAAATGATAAATATGTAAAAGTAATTGAAGAGATATAATTAGACATGAAGTCACATGAAGTCTTATTATATTTAATCTATCTCCTACATAAATTCCTAAAATTTTTAAATTCTCTCTTACATCAATTTTTGTAATTTAATTTTTCTTCTCTTATAATAGATAAAAACGAACCATTAAAATACTACTCCCTCCGTCCCAAAGTTTTTGCTCCCTTTAGGTTTGGCACGAAATTTTAGATAATTTGTTAAAAAAGTAAATTTTTGTTATTCTTTGAGAGAGAAAGGGAGTTATATTTTGGGACATCCCAATAAGGAAATAAGAGCAAAAACAATGGGACGGAGGGAGTATTAATTTAAATAGCCCCTAAAATATATATAAAATTGTTATATTTTAGCATCAATATTTATTTAAGTAAGAAAATGTTAATTTAAAGATTTAGTACAATATAAGCCATAAACACTCTAAATATAAATTTTAAAATGAAATTCTCTTAAATATCATTATGTTACAAATAACAAAAAAATTGAATCACATTTTACTATGAAAGAATAAAAAATACTTATGACTTTGCTAATTACGTAGTTTTACTTTGGCTAGAATAGAAAAATATAAAAAATATTCAATGATATCAAGACATGCATAACCTCAAAATTTCATGAAATTATTTTCGTGAAAAAAGGGTGAATTAGGTGGAAAATGGTGAAAAATCGATGAAATTTTGTGCAATCGATTAAAAAAAACTATGAAATCATTGAAAATATGTGAAATTGGTGAACATTGACGAAACTGGTGATAATTTGGGTAAAATCGGTAATAAAGTGTCACTAAATTCGATAAATATAGGTGTAATCGATGAAAACTAGGGTGTATTTCGTGAAAATGATGAAACCGGCGAAATAACAGTTGTAGGATCTCAAGCGCTTTATCACTGCACCAAAAGCAATTGCTGTTAGTGATGGCGCAACTATTAATCTTTAACCCAAGGTTGATTCCTGTAGACCACCCTCTACAGTTCACAACGGCAGCGCAGAGCCCCACACTAAGCGGTGGACGGACATGAGGGGCTTCGCAAGAATTCACGTGGATCCTCGGGTCTCCTCCGTGAACCTCGGCAAGTTGGGCTGCCAGACTCCGATGTAGCAAGCGCCACAGCGAATCCGTAAGGGTGACTGCTGGAACCCCATAAATCCCAACAATCTCTCCCCCAGCGGCACCCGGGAGGATTCGAAACTGCAACCTCGCTCTGATACCAGTTGTAGGATCTCAAGCGCTTTACCACTGCACCAAAAGCAATTGCTGTTAGTGATGGCGCAACTATTAATCTTTAACCCAATGTTGATTCCTGTAGGACACCCCCTACAGTTCACAAAGGCAGCGCAGAGCCCCACACTAAGCGGTGGACGGACATGAGGGGCTTCGCAAGAATTCACGTGGATCCTCGGGTCTCCTCCGTGAACCTCGGCAAGTTGGGCTGCCAGACTCTGATGTGGCAAGCGCCACAGCGAATCCGTAAGGGTGACTGCTGGAACCCCATAAATCCCAACAATAACAACATAAAAAACAGGTGAAATCTGTGAAAAAATAAATAAAGTCGGCAAAAAGTTTTAAATCAAAGAAAAATTCAGGTGAAATTGGTGAAAAATACATGTGAAATTAGTGAAAAAATGTGTGAAAACAGGTTAATTTGATAAAAACGTTTAAAAATGAGTTAATATGATAAGAACGTGTGAAATCATTAAAAAGAATAGTTTGACCGACAAAATAAGGTGAAACTGGTAGAAAAATGGTTTAAAATGGACAAAAACAAAAGGACAAAATTGTAAAAACAGTGAAAATAAGTTATAATCGATAAAAAAAGGGTAAAACAGTTAAAAAAATATCAAACTGGTAAAAGTAAATAAAAGCGGCCAAAAATCAGGTTAAACCAATGAAAAATGAATTAAATAGGTAAAAAATGGGTTCATTTATTCTAATTTATGACATAATAAAATTAATTTTACTTTGATTTAAAAAAAATACCAATGAAATTATCTAGACACGTACATCGTACGTGCATTTTCCTAGTAACTCTAAAAACATAAAATAGAGATTGTACAAAAGGCTGTGAAGTTTGAGCTGTAATATAATCATTTTCCTAATAATAATACAACAACTTAAATGAATTTCAAGAAGTGCAACTATCTATTACAGTACAATACTTATCAAAATAAATATCTATCATTAAGTTTCCCAACTAACTTGTAACATTCAACTTTTTTCTACAAGCATAGCAATCACGGTAAATTTCAATAACTCTATAGTAGACGCCCCAATTGAAACATCTTTCTGCGATGTTCCGTCTCTTATATGATATTCTCAAAAAATATTTATTTGAAAGCGGTAATTGCAAAATCAACTTAGTGATGCCAGTGCACGTTGCAATTGAATATTTTGCAAAATCAACTTAGTAATGCCAATACATATCATAACAATATAACAGGTCTGACCTTTAGATAGGCCAAATAACAATCACTGGCCCATCAACACGGACAGGGGCGGATCCAGGAATTTGAGTCAGGGGGGGCTAAACTTATACACAAAAAAAACATTATCAAACAGTTAAACATAAAATTTATATTCTTTACAGAAGAACCCAAAATATCTACATATTTACTTTCATAATTGACCACAATGATTTTTCATCTTTTGAAACCGATCCATGGTAGCATCGTTTGAAATACTACTAAATATGTCTCTCTCTATAAAGACAACTAAACTATCATTTAGCCATTGATCGCCCATTCGGTTACGAAGCCGATTCTTTACTATCTTCATAGCCGAAAAATCTCTCACCACTGATGCAGTTGCAACGGGTAGAATAAGCGCCAATGTCACAAGTTTGAAAACCATCAAGAATGCGACATGTCTTTTAGTTGCAACCATCTTCTTAGCAAGATCACCAATCCCTTTCAAACTAGAAAAATCATCACTTGATCGAACATTCCTAATATAATTTTCAAGCTGATTGGAAAGAACCGAGAGCTCAAGAAAAGAAAAGTCATTTGGATAAAATTCGGCAAGACGAACAAGTTTCCTTTGTCAAAAACTTTAAAGTGATTGGATGGGTTTAAGCATGCAACACAAAGAAGCAACTCCGTGTTTACTTCATTGAAACGGTTGTTCAACTTTTGCAATTGTCTATCTATCATCGAATTGAATCTCTCAACTTTGAAATGATGCTCGATAGTCACTTGTTCAATCCTACGATTTGGCCTCCCATATGGAACATAAACATTACTTATTGACGGAATTTCAATTTCATGTTTAGAACAAAAAGAAGTAACATCCTCCAACAAAGTTCCACATCCATCATCTCTTGTCTCTTGAAAATGATCTTTAGCTAATTTGACTAATCTCATAGGGAAAAATTGGAGATGTTGGGAGAGTAGGGAAAAATTGGGCTTACAATTGGATAGAGTAAGTTATTGTTAAAGTGGGTTATGTATATTAATTGGATTGAAATTATATTTGGGCTGATATTGGGCTAATATATTAATTTTTTTGTAGAAAAAAAATTACAACACACCTATATATATATATATTCCAGGGGGGCTATAGCCCCCCCTTGCCCCTATCTCCGCCTATGAACACAGACTATACAATAATCAATTGACCATCAACACAGGCTAAACAACAACCGTTACATCTAAAAAGGATAAGGGACGATCAGGGGAATAGTCAATTGATAACACGTCCATTAGTCGATGGGTAAGGTGCGACCCTACCTAACCAAGTTTGCATTGACATGTCATTGTCGAACAACAATTGAGTTATTCTGCAAGGGGCTCTAACCCCTGGTTCGTGAGTCCGATCAATGGCAGAGTTCTGAGCAACTCTGTAGACCTCCGTCACCCAGATTTACCAGAGAATATCATCAAGCGAGAGCATACGAGTATCCCAAACATACACAAATACACGCACATGTATTCATTCAACCGATACCTAATATGAGATAAAGTACTACACATAAACATTCCAACAATTATCACAAACTGCGAGCATAGCGTACATATATAGGTTATCAGTACTAATATAATAAGAATCATGTAATGGCCCGACTCTCGGGTTCCATCGGATAACACTTGATTTAACGATTAAATTGTGAAAAAGTTAAAATGTCAACTTTTTTTTTTTCTTACAAAATTATAAAAATCAAAACGACAAAGTAAAAGTTTAAAGCGAAAGCGGTTTAAAACAAAATAAGAACAATTTAAATTACTATATTTGTAAAGAAAAATAAATTTGATTTCAATAGTGATAGTAAAGCGAAAACACAAAATAATATTAAAAAAATTGATAGAGATAAATAAGTAATTTATAAAATCTTGTCTCGTTTATTGAAATATAATATCAACTTTAATGGTTTACATGTTTTAAACAATAGTTCATGCAAAACCTTTAAATCGAGACAAGGACATAAATTGACAAACAAAAACACAACTACTTTCCAAATTACTAGAGTGGGACCGCAACCGGGACGATCTAACCGTAACTCGAATTATCATTTTCCAAACACCAATAGTTGAAAAAAACAAAGAAAACACAAATGCATAAAGTTGATCGTCCAACTAATTAGTGAATAATACAAAATAATTTTTTCGCAGCTAATTAAATGCGACTACATCCACGTTCCATTTTCTTCTACATTTTAATAGCATTTCCTAATAGCTTGATGAGTTACCAGAAACTACATAAAAAAATTTAAATCATTAGCTTTTTTACTTATCACTATAACATTCATCTAGTTGAGAAACTTTCGTCCACATTCAAACATTCATCATGCAAAATTCCATGAAAAATGCAATACCAATTTTTTTTTAAACCAATGTTGCTGATCAAATAAACGGTCAGATCATAACTACGACGAAATTGTTGGCCGTAAAGAAATTTCAAAGACTAACAACAAGATTTTGATTACAGCTAAAAATTGTGGCCTCTTATATTCTGTCAAGACTTAGAAGTTTTTTCTATATCATCGGAGTAACTTCATATTTAATGAAAGTATTGGGATTCAGTGGAGACAAAAGAATATAAAAATAATAAAGGCAACAAACATTTAAATACATAAGAAAGTGAACGTTTCAAGATTAAAAAAAAACCAAATTTGACCTATCAAAACAAGATCTACTTTAAAAGTTAAGGTTAAAATGTGTATTTTTGGTAATGGCATGTCCAAAAGCACAAAAAAAATGTGTTCTCTTATGTATTTGCCCCATGTTGCAAAGCAGTCTGAGGCGTATAGCGCACAGCACGGGCCTTATTTGAAAATGAAACACGGGGAAAGGTGAAGGAAGTTTTTAACCTAATTGTTCGCTTTTTTTATTTTTTATTTTTACGGTTAAAAGGTATCAAAGGACTGTAGCTTCTAGAACACGTTTTTTATTTCTGCCTTTTGAAGCCAGAAAATAAAAGCAAGCTAAACACAGTTTCTAGTGGGCTTTTCCGCAATAGCACCATGTGGTGGGCGCTAAGTGGATAGCGATTGCGCAAGGCGCAAAGACGCAATGCACTTGAACTATAGTAAATAGCGCGTTATTTGCACTTTTGACTACTCTGAATATTGTCCAAAACATGAGAATTATTCAAATTCTCTCAAGATTTAAAAGAGAATATAACCAATACAAATCACATGTATATAAAACAAAAGGGAGAAAATAAGTACTCTACCTATTACAAGTTTTTCCAGATTTGAGAAAATGATAAGGAGATGCAAAATCACTTCCATATGACGATAATAGTCAATAATAAGCTCCAAATGTTCCAGATTAGAGAAAACAGGCAGAGCCGGAAGGGTAAAGTCAAGCACCTCCATGTATTCCAGATTTGGAGCATTGATAACAAACTTACATTTTGCTCCTTCCCAGACAAATGGTTTGTATCTCTATTTTCAATCTCTTCAAATTTGGACACCAAATATTAAATGACACAACATTTCCTATACATCCATCTATAGCTAAATCCTCAAGTACGGGGCAACTTGTAAAAAGATTTTCCATCAACTCAGGCGGGGGATTGTCTATACACATGTTGAGGACTTTGAGGTTTGGGAGATTGCAATTAACAGGCACATCCTCAAATAAATTACAATCAAGTTTCAAATTTGTTAGGGTCTCACACGAGAAAATACAAGATGGAGAGATTAGCCCTTCGAGCGTAAATTCAAGTACATTTTTCTCCACTACTTTACTTACCCATGAAATAACCCTATCCTTATCAACAAACTCACAGACTTTCATATAGAAGCTACCCAAGTTTGAAACACAACTGATAACGTGATCCACAAACATCAAACAATTTCTACTTTTCTCAATTTTCTTCCCGAAATCCAGATTCTTGATTAACATCCATGTGTCTCTCCACCTTTTTGACAAAATGCTTGTTCTAACTGCTTCTTCTACAGGAAGAACTAAAAGAATGCGCCCAAGCACTTCATCAGGAAGCTTGCTTATCATATCTTCTTTCACATCCAGAGGAAGCTTGCTTATCATTTATGTAGTAGACTTATCCACGGACCCCACACGAACTCCATTTAATAAATTTATCATAGGAAAAAAGTGCATCTAAATGTTAACTAACACAAGAAAAACTTGTTCTTGTTCTACATTTAGAAAGATTCATTTATGTCTTTAAACTTAATAGAATAACTTAAACTTATAGTCCCTAGTACTCAAGAATAACTTGACAATTTGGTGAAGCTCTTGGAAGGTCTAACAATTCTAAGAAGAGCTCCAAATCTACTGCTGGAGTAGTCTTACCTCATATGATGATTAATTTCTTCAAGACTTGAGCACTAGCCAATACATACTGCACAAAATCCATAGTGTACTCGTTTGCATCAAATCCTACAAGTTGACCAACTTTAATGCATGTCGACAGACATCGAGGAACAATTGATGTGTGGCAAAGGACATAAGTTTTCCGCTCGAATGAACGCTGAAAAATGTCCAAAACATGAGAATTATTCAAATTCTCACAAGATTTAAAAGAGAATCTAACCAATACAAATCTCATGTGCATAAAACAAAAGGGAAAAGAGAAGTACTCTACCTCATGTATTACAAGTTCTTCCAGATTTGGGAAAAAGATAAGGAGATGCACAATCACTTCCATATGCGTTAATAGTCAATATTAAGCTCCAAATGTTTCAGATTAGAGAAAACAGGCAAAGCGGGAAAGGTAAAGTTAAGCGCCTTCAGAGAAAAAGAAAGTAGTGACCAATCACATGAACAAGGTTAATGCTGAACAATAGAATATTATAACAAAAGCGACAAAAAAAAAAAAACAGTCTGCAATGAAATAAACATTGTAAAACAGAGAAGGAAAGTCGTAATGCTTACAATCACATAAGTGTAGTCCAACGACAAGGATTTCACGTTGGTAAGTGATTTGAGAAGTTCATCTGCGAGAACTCCAGGGGCTCCTGCCATTCCCATCGTTGCTTTAACTACAGATTTAACATTCTCCAAAATGTATTCTACTATGCCCATGGAATTGATATTATGGAGCTCCATGTATTCCAGATTTGGAGCATTGATAACAAGCGTACATTCTGCTCCTTCCCAGACAAATGGTTGTATCTCTATTTTCAATCTCTTCAAATTTGGACACCAAATATTAAATGACACCGCATTTCCTATACATCCATTTATAGCTAAATCCTCAAGTACGGGGCAACTTGTAAAAAAAAATTCCATCAACTCAGGCGAGGGATTGTCTATGCACATGTTGAGCACTTTGAGGTTTGGGAGATTGCAATTAACAGGCACATCCTCAAATAAAATACAATCATGTTTCAAATTAGTTAGGGTCTCACACTAGAAAATACAAGACGAAGGGTTTAGTCCTTCGAGCGTAAATTCACGTACATTTATAGCTAGAACATGGTCTTTTTTTTAAAAAAAACAAAAGGTTTTTTTTTTTTTTTTTTTTTTTTATTTCTGCCTTTTGAAGTCTAATACGTGATTAATTTGTCGCCTCGCTTAGTGCGCGATAGCGCGCAAATTGAATAGCTGTTGCGCAGAGCGCAGCAAGGCGATACACCTGGGCTATAGCGAATAGCGCGCTCTAGCGCACGCTATTTACACTATTGATGGATGATGACATACCTTAATGCTATTTGATGTTTGCATCAAATAGTACAAGTTGAACTACCTTAATGCATGATGACACACATGGAGGAACTATTGATGGATGACAAATGAAATTGGTTTTCCGCTTGAAAGAACACTAAAAATTGTCCAAACATGAGAATTAGTAAAAATCTCGTAAGATTCAAAAGAGTGTCTAGCCAAAACAAATCATTAGGCAAGTACACTAACTCACGTACTTCAAGTTCTTCCAGATTTGGGAAAAAGACAAATAGATAAGCTATCACTTTCTATGACGGTAATAATCAATAGTAATCTCCAAATTTTTCAGGTTAGAGAAATTGGGCAGAACGGGATAGGTAAAGTAAAGCACCTTCAGAGAAAAAGAAATAGCGATAAAGCAGTCACATAAACTAGGTTAATGTTGCCGAGTAGAAAATTATAACAAAAGTGACAAAAAATAACCTTCTACAATAAAATACACATTGCAAATCATATACGAAAGAGTTGTAATACTTTCATCCACATAAGCGAAGACCAACAATAAGGATTTCATGGTGGTAAGTGTTCTGAGAAGTTCAACTTCACGATTACGGGACATTAAATTTCCAGAGACTTCTACCATTTACATTGTTGCTTTAACTATAGACTTCACATTCGCCAAATTTAATTCTTCCGTGCCCATGTAATTGATATTATTCAGCTCCATGTATTCCGGATTCGGAGCATTGATAACAAACTTACATTCTGTATCAGTCTCATCTTCCTCATTTGGTGATAACTCTATTTTCAATTTCTTCGAATTTGGGCACAATAAATTACATGTAACACCATTTCTTATAATTCTGTATATCATTAAATCCTCCAGTATATGGCAACTAGTACAAAGATTTTCCAACAAATCAGACGGGGGGGGGGGGGTTGTAAATACATATATTGAGGACCTTCAGATTTGGTACATTGCAAATAATAGGCAAACCCTCAATTGAATCAAAGAAGTGTCAAAATAGTTAGGGTCTCACACGAGAAAATACAACGGGGATAGATTGATCCTTCAAGCGTCAATTCATCTAACTTTACGCATCCATGAAGTCATCCTACCATCACCAATATGAAGACATACATCTATATAGACGCTACCCAGTTTTGAAACACAACCGATAACATGATCCACAAAGTTTAGACAATTTCTACAATTCGTAACTTTCTTCCTGAAATCAAGATTGATTAACATCCATATATACTTCCACCTTTTCGACAGAATGTAGATTCTAATTGCATCTTCTACATGAACAAACGAAAGAATGCGACCAAGTTTAATTGAAGAGTGAGGGAATTGCACTTTTCTTACCAAACTTTTGGTACCTTTATACATTTCATATCATAACTTTCAAAATGACACATTTTATATCAAAATTGACCAACCTTTTTCCATTTAGATTTCGCCGTTAAATTATGGACGAAAAAGACAAGTGCCCCGCACGTGTCCGTTAACTCCCAAAAAAATTTAGAAAAAAGAAAAAGTAAAATGAGGGAAATGTATTTTTCATACCAAACTTTTAATTACTTTAGACATTTGGTACCAAAATTTCCAAAAATACACATTTAATAACAAAATTGAAGGACTTTTTTCACATTTCATATTTTCATCAAATTTTAGGGCCAAATTTTGTGTTCTTTATATGGCTGGAAAGCTCATGAAGAGAGATTTATAATAGTACAAGTTTTAGTCCATGAAACTCAATAAATATGCCATAGAAAATTAACAAAGTTTCAAGACATTAATCCAAATTAAATCATATCTCATAATCTACAAAGAATCATGTCACAATAATTTCTAGATATTATATAGGGCATTTAAACATGCTATAGTAAAAATTTTGGAGGATACTATTTAGTATACCAAAAATCACTATCTACCAGTTTTATGAAAACTTCAAATAGAAAATAACGTCAAAATAAGTATTAAATATTTTAATTAAGCATTTAATTTTAGTATGTTATTTAGTAAATTATTTGAATTTTATTTAATCATATTAAATAAATTATTTAATTTTTTAATCTTATCTAATATTATTTTATACATGCTAATCTGCCCGCATGTGTAATGGTAATGGTCTAAGATACATGGGAAAAAAATTAAGCAAAACCAAGGTCCATATATAATGGATCTTCTTATCATATACTGTATGTAGTAGACTTATCCACAGACCTCACACGAACTCCATTTAAAAAAATTATCATAGGAAAAAGTGCATCTAAATGTTAACTAACACAAGAAAAATCCGTTCTTCTCTACGTTGCACGGATTCGGACTCGGCGACTCGGACTCGACACGATTTGGATTCGGCGACTCGTTTTCGGAAAAAAATTTAAGATACGACACGGCATGGATACGTATATTGTAATAAAATAAATTTATATAGTTATATATATAAAAAAAAATATCTTAGCATCAAATTCATTGAAAAAACACATTCATAACACGAAATCAAAAGAAAAGATCAAGAAAGATATCTAAATTCACTCCAAATACATGGTAAATGATTCAAAATAAGTCTCATATACAAAAAACATCAAAACAAGTCTCATAAGCAAAACAATTACTCCAAGTACATATTTATTAGTCAATTACACAACAAGATCATCATTGAGAGTAAATGAAATGAGTAATTCATTTAGATTGCAGAATTAATTAGTCATGGTATGGCCATTTGGGTATTGGATTTGGAAGTAATGCAAAGAAGGGAAGTAGGGAAGGAAATTAGGAAATTGTAGTTGCATTTTAATTTTTTAATATTTAGGTTTGGAATTTGTATTTTCAACCCAATATTTTGTCAAAAATTGCAGAAAGCCCCCGCCAAGTCCTTGATCGTGTCGACTCAGCAGTTGACCGAGTCGGATTCAAGTATCCGAATTTATTTTAGGGAAATTTACATAGACACCCCCTGACTTTTACCCTAATTACAAGAAATTACCCTACTGTTTGAAATATTACAAAAACACCCCCTCAACCAAAAATTGTATTACGAGGACACCCCCTTGTTACACAAAAAATATTACCAATTTGGTCCCTAAAATCATTACAAATACACCCCTCGAGGGGGTGTTTTTGTAATATTTCAAACAGTAGGGTAATTTCTTGTAATTAGGGTAAAAGTCAGGGGGTGTCTATGTAAATTTCCCTTTATTTTATTTTATTTTGTGGCAAGTCCGACGCATAACCCAGCCGTGTCGCACGCATATCCGAGTCCCCGGAGGATTCGACTCTTCATCTTGCTATTTTTTGAAGTATATGTGCTTCATAGGTTCTTGTTCTACATTTAAAGAGATTCATTTATATCTTTAAACTTAATAGCATAACCAAGGCCAGCCCTAGACATTCGGGGGCCCTAGGCGAATTTTAGATTTGGGGTCCCGTTCTTATAAAAAATATATAATTAATTTATTTTTTTAAAAGCAAAAATATTAATTAAATATTGACAAATTATTTTCTTTAACATATTATTTTTTAGATACATAATTAAATAACAAATTAATTTAATTTTTAAAAGATTTAACCGTGAATTTTTTTGTATAATTTTTAATATTAAAAATATTATTTTAGTCGAAGCAAATTTTACAAGTATATGTACATCCTTAACTCTATTTCATTCTTTTATAAATATAATAATTGACTGCTTGACTTTATTTCATGTCATGACATTCTTGTTGGATAAAGATGAAGATAAGAGTGCACTGAAGTTAGAGAAATTAAGGGAAGTTTTGATGATTTCCAAAACTCATCAAGATTAGCTAAATAAGGAAAACTTAGTTTAAATCCCTTAGAAGAATTTTGACCAAGTATGAAGACAAATCAGAAGGGTCAAATATTCAAGGTCTAGAAGATTACTGATCTGCTGAAGAGAAGAAATTGGACTGCTGTAAATCAGCCGACTCAAATCAGATTTGTTCAAGTTTGAGATCAGTTCTGTTCATCATCAGACTTGTACTCTCATCCACCAAGTGGAAAGGATCAAGAAGTCGTCCCAACGGTAATAAATGCCACTGGAGTAATAAATGCTGAAGTCCGAGGCTATTAATGGGAAATGATTGAAGAAATACCTCGTATCAGCTCGGTGCATTTAATGCTGCCTGACAGAATGTACAGTCTGCAGTATTGTTACTGTGCAGAGAGCCGTTCGCGGAAATTAAGGACCAGAAATCAAGAAATTTGAATTGTGTTTCTCTTCAACGGACATAATAAAAATGAGTGAGTATAAATAGCTGAAGAGACCAAGAGAAAAAGATACACAACAACTGAGAGATTGAATTCGAAGAAAAATATTTTCTAAGTCTCAAAAGCCCAAGAACAGCTCACTCATCAGCCTTGTCATTTGTTGACTCAAGCTGAAGCTGAAGATCAAAGAAAGATACATTTTTCTGAGTGAAATCTGTTAGAGTGTTGTGAGGAGTACTTATCCGTCTTTGTGAGCGATAAGTCTCTATAGAATAGGACTTTATTGTGATTTCCTGTTGCGAGCTTACGGCCAGATTCATTTGTTGTTTTGGCGTAAGTGGAGTGTACTAATTACTGAGTGTTCTTAGTATAACCCAAGATCTTTATGACTTGGAAGAGTAGACTAAAGGATATTTACATCCATATAACCACTATAAAAATCTTTGTGTTTTACATTGCATTTTGCTTGCATATATTTTTAGACTACATAAAACACTTCATAAAACTGTTTGAAAAAGACTTAAAAGGAGTTTTTACAAAACTGGGGATAAAATTTTTCAAACTACTAAGTATACTTGTGAAAAACACTTAAAACATCCGCTGCAAGTATTCTGGTATTAAAACTGATTTTGACTAAAATCAGCTAAGTAACTATCAGACTAGTGGTCAACAAAGCTGTTCAAAGAATTGTTCACAATCAGACTTGTAAGCTTACTGTTCTGTAACAGCTTAGTCTGCTTTCTGTTAAGCAAAAGTTTTAAAGTTAAAATTTGAGTAAAATTTTCAGAGGTCTATTCACCCCCCTCCCCTCTAGACCTCATCTGACCACTTGGGACCAACAAGTGGTATCAGAGCAGGTGGTTCATTAGAATCAGCTGCCTGATCAACGAGCTTGATCCTAGTGTTTTTCAAAGGTTTTCAAACTTTTTCAAAAGAGCATATTTTTGAAAAATAAAAACTTTTTTGAAAATGGACTGTATCAGCTATGTTCCCCACATTGCTGGTATGAGCTTTGAGGATTGGAAGATCAGGATGGAGATCTTCTTACCTGCCTACAATGATAACATGTACACATGTATCATCAAAGGTCCGTTCAAATTCACCAAGACTATCAAGGTTGATGAAGTTGATATAGTGGTGGAAAAAGATTTACACGAGATGACAGCGGAAGAAATAAAGTTGTTCAACCTGGACAAAGTTGGTCGTTTCATCATAACCAAAGCCCTAGACAATGACAGATTTGACAAAGTCAAGCTTTGCAAGACTGCCAAAGAAATGTGGGACAAGGTTTGTGATATGAGCTAAGGAAACGACGCCATCAAAGAGCATCAACTGAGTGTTGCTCTGAAAAAGCTGGATAACTTCAAGATGAAGTCTTCTGAAACCATTGATCAGATGGATACAAGGTTTACAAGGACACTGAATGAAGTTCTAAAGCTTGGAAAAACCTTCACAGACAAGGAGATAACCGTCAGAGTGCTGAAGCCCTACCTCCAAAGTTCAACATGAAGGTGACAGCCATGGAGGAGTCAAGATATTTGGGAAAGATCTCACTCACCGAGATGTTCTCAGTACTCAAGGCGTATGAGTATAAACTGCCAAGAATGGGTATTGAAGAAACCTCAACTTCAAGTCCCATAACTGCCCTGGTTGCTGCTGAAAATCCCAGAAGACCAGCCTACAAAAGTAAAGAAGTGGACTCATCTGATGAAGCCACAATACTCAACAAAAAGGAGTACACAGCTGGAGACGTTGCATTGCTGATGAAAAACTTCAAGAAGTTCTACAAAAGAAAAATGAAGAACAAATACATCAATGCTTCTACTTCTAACCCTACTTCTTCTTCTCAAGATAAGGATTCTCATAAATCCAAAATGATGTGCTGTAATTGCAATAAATTGGGTCATTTCATCAGAGACTGCCCATATCCTAAAGCTGAGAAGTATACAGAAGAGGAAAAGAGAATCAGAAAAGAAAGAAAGCATCAGAAAGGCAAGGTGCTGTTAGCAGAAGCTGAAAAGCTAGCTACTATCTACTCATCAGATTCGGATTCAAACACTTCTGATGAAGAGTCTTCTGAAGAAGAGAGTCCTGCACTTCTCTGCCTGATGGCCAAGGAATCTGATGACTCTGAGGTAACTCCTCTTAACAATGAATTGTTTAATTCATTTGAACAAATGATGATTAACAATACTACTATTGCAGAAGCATTTAGTAAGCTTAAGGAATAGATGATATTGCTAAGAGAGCAAAACAGCTCACTGAAACTTAAAGCTGAAAAGCCAAAAGAATCAGCTGAGTATAAACTGCTTGAGCAAGAGAATGAATCTCTGAAAGCTGAATGTGAAGTCCATAAAGGAAAAATCATGGAACTTGAAAAGTTAATTGAGTATCATGAAAAGTCATTTGTTGCATCCACTATTATCTCTAGTAAACAGAAGACACCTTTAGAACAGGATTGCATCTGCGCGTTTTCTTGGCGGCATGATAATAGGATCGGACTGATTACTGATACCACTCTGATGCAGCGTATCAGTAATCAGTCCGATCCTGTTATCATGCCGCCAAGAAAACGCGCAGATGCAATCCGTAGGGATGAAGTTGATTTGTTACGTCAACAGGTAGACCAATTGGCACAACGATTGGCTGCCCTTTATCAACTGCAACCACAATACGATTCGGATTATGAATCAGAAGATGCCCCATCTTTTGACAAATAAATTTATGACAGATCCCATATATATGATGAGTCCGACGAAGAAATTTATGAAGGAGCCCCTATATATGATGAGTCTGACGAAGATGATGATGGGTTTCATTTTGACGATAGCAATCCAAAAAAGCCCTCAACAAGAGAAAATAGTTATTTATTTTCGAAGTATGCCTTTCTTCCTATAGTTGAAAATACTCATGAGACATATATGCCGATGGTGTTCTAGGTGGTTGAGGAAAATTGTCAAAGTCTCCTTGGACTTGAAGATTCTTTGGATAAAGGAACTCTTGTTGACATCTCTTCAATGGGATATCAACACGATATCGATTTTGTCATTGGTACATTTAATTTTAATGTAACTCAATTTAATTCAGGATGTTATCATGCTACTTTGGTGGAGTACTTCAAGTCTTCAACATTAATGTCGTGCTCAAGTATTGATTCTCTTATTAATTTAGTGAAGTATTATTTTTCATCAATGAAGAAGCTAATCAAGATTCGAGGGAGGGTTTACTCCTACCAAGATTCGAGGACGAATATTTTCCATCCTGAGGAGAATGGTGTAGTGCGATTCGAGATTGACAAAGAAGCTGTAAAAGGCCCAATTTAAGAGTTTATTAGGTCTTTTATAAGTTTTGATATTTTAGGACCTTTTAGTAATTTTAGTTTATTTCTGCTTTTAGGTTTTTATTTAAGTATTGTAAACTTGGAGGAGTTTCTCAGTTTTTGAAGTTTTTTAAGTTTATGTAATTTTTAGTTTTCTCAATTCTCTCAATCTCACGGTATTCTTGTTCAAGAATCAACGGGTTATTGATTATATTCATCTTTCTCACTACGTATGTTGCATCAACTTGCCATCCCAGCAAGCCACCCACTTATGTGTATCGACTATCCCAGTCACGCTCGCGGACCCCAGCGTTCTCCAGTTAATCGGAGTATACACAATAGTGAGAGTCTAACTGAATCCAACGATGCCCTATCTCGATTGAATTATGCGGCTCTTGAATATGTTCTAGATCACGGCCTTGGAGATCAGTCCACGGGTTGTCCCATAGCCCTGTGATCTAAGGACTTCTATCCTTATGCGTAGATAATTATTACATAAGATAAAGTTGACCATATAATAATAAAATGCATTTATTAATCCAATTTAATGGTCCTTTCAATTAAATACGGCCAAAATAATTGGCTTGCAGGACACTATTCTATCAGCAAGATCAAAACAGAGGACAACATTCAGATTTGCAACCTGGTCTTAGATGGCTCAAGAATCACCCACCAGAGCTGGTAATTGGTGATACTTTGGATAGAGTAAAGACAAGTAGAGCTGCTGCAAGTGATGCCATGTTTGTCAGCTTCCTATCTTAAATACAGCTTAAACAGATTGAAGAAGCTCGGAATGATTCAAATTGGATTGAAGCTATGCAAGAAGAGTTGAATCAATTTGAAAAGAATGAAGTCTGGTACTTAGTTCCTAGACCAAGTCATCAAAGGGTAATTGGCACTAAATGGGTATTCAGGAATAAAATGAATGAGGATGGTATGGTCACCAGAAACAAAGCAAGATTAGTTGCCAAGGGATATTTCCAAGAAAAAGGTATTGACTTTGATGAAACTTTTGCACCAGTAGCAAGACTAGAGGCAATCAGACTCTTTCTTGCTTATGCTGCTCATAAGAATTTCACAGTCTATCAAATAGATGTGAAATCAGCTTTTCTTAATGGAGAATTGCAAGAAGAAGTTTATGTTGAACAACCACCTGGATTTGAAGCTTATCAAGAAGAAGACAAGGTGTATCGTCTGAAGAAAGCTCTCTATGGACTGAAACAGGCTCCAAGAGCATGGTATGATACCCTAACTGATTTTCTTTTAATTAAAGGATTTCGTAAAGGTGAGGTAGACAAGACCTTGTTCACTATTGAATGGAAAAATCATATATTGCTTGTGCAAATATATGTGGACGATATTATTTCCGGTTCAACCAATCAACATATGTGTGATAAGTTCTCAAAGCTGATGCAGAACAAGTTTGAAATGAGCATGATGGGAGAACTTAACTATTTTCTGGGTTTGCAAGTAAGACAGTTGCCTAATGGTATATTAATCAATCAAGCAAAATACACAAAGGATCTGTTCAAGAAATTTGGTATGGAAACTAGCTCTACTGCAAATGTTCCAATGTCTACTAGTCTTAGTTTGGATAAAGATGAAGATGGCAAATCAGTGGACATAACCAAGTACAGAGGAATTATTGTGTCACTGTTATACTTAACAGCTAGCAGACCTGATATCATGTACTCTGTTGGGGTTTATGCGAGATATCAATCAAATCCTAAGGAATCTCATCTCTTAGCTGCCAAAAGAATACTCAAATATCTTAAAGGCACTGAAGAATTGGGATTGTGGTACCCTAGAGAATCTGGATTTGAGTTTATTGGATATTTAGATTCTGACCTTGCTGGCTGCAAGATTGATAGGAAAAGCACCACAGGTGTCTGTCAATTCTTATGTAGTCGTCTGATCTCTTGGATGAGTAAGAAACAGACTTCAGTATCCATATCTACTGCTGAAGCTGAATACATAGTTGCTGGCGCTTGTTGTGCACAGATATTATGGTTGAAACATCAACTAGAAGACTACAACATTAAAATCAGTGGGATACCTATCTATTACGACAATACAAGTGCAATCTCACTTACTCAAAATACTACAAGTCATTCAAGGACTAAACATATTGAGATCAAACATCACTTCATTAGAGATCATGTGGAGAAAGGAAATGTCATGATAGAATATGTTTTTACTGAAAATCAGATCGCTGACATCTTCACAAAACCTCTAAGTGAGACAAGGTTTTCAACTCTAATAGCTGAACTAGGTCTACTAAAGTTGGATGCATAAGCTGAGGGGGAACTCAACAGAAGACTGAAGTTCATCAGCTTACACATCTTATTATCTTCAAAGGTTAACTCTCAACAGACTAGTTAACTTATGGATTCTTAAAGTCAGGGGGAACGTGTAAGACTAGTGGTACTTCTGATTAAAAGATGAAATATGTTGATGAAAGTTAGTTGAAGTTATGTTTTCATCAGAAGATCAACGTTTGAAGATTAAAGATTATTCACCTAGCTGGATTGACAAACAGTCGAGGAATGTTATCAGTTATTGGTTTTCACTGATAACAGCCTGTCATCAGGACACTAGTCCATCAGATAAGTACTTTAGTTACTCGTCTGATCAGTTGTGTAATAGCCTTCTGTTTAAAAACACTCTATATAAAACACGCTTATACAAGTAAAACTAAGGCGATTCGCATTCCCGCCTAACAATAAATGCACTCTGAATTTTGAATTGCGTAATCAGCGCCACACGATCAGAACTGACAGAAACGGATCTAACGGTTGGCAGGTATCACAGAAACCGAAATACCCTAACTCTATAAATCCAGATCTGATCAGCTTAGTAACTTTTTACGCACTCAAAAATACTCTAAGGCATTTGTAAGAATCTTTCTGCCTTTAATCTCTGCAAATTCTCTAGTTTTCACTAACTCTTCACAGAATCAAAGATGAATCCTCAACAAGAAGCTAAGGCTGAAGGCATGTACCTAGTGTATGATGCTTATCATCAGTCTGGCACGCCCGTCATGAAGGAGACCTTGGAAAAATTCAAAGCTGCTACGCTGGTTAAATTAATGGAATCGCATGCTGAAATGGTTTGGAAGGACCAGGTGATGGAGTACTATAACACTGAGAAGGCTGTTAATTTTGACAAAAAGGAAATCAAGGCCACCGTTGGCGGAACTACAATCGTCATCACCCCTGCTCTGTTGCACGAGCAGTTTGGACTTTCAAATCAAGGGAGACAAGATGTTACCACTATGGCAGAGGATAAAATCCATGAGTTCTGGGCAATCTGTGCCAAGGATAATGAAGTAATGACTGGAACCTTGAAAAAGAAACAGTTAAAGGACGAGTTTCAGCGCATGGCTGACATGGTGTCAAAGCTGATAGAGAACTGCACCTTCTCTCTGGATGTAATCACCATGAAGAGGTAGTGTATAATGGTTGCTATTTATTATGGCATTGAAGTAAACTGGTCGGTGGTGATCTGGTACATCTTGGCCAATTTCCACCTGAAGAAGCAATCAAATCACAGGATAACCTTTAGTTACTTATTTTACAATCTGGGTTGTGGAATGACCCATGGGAAGGAAATCCATAACTCTAAGGCCATGACTACTTATCAAACTGTGAAGGGAGGAACCAAGAAGAAGAATGAAGTAGAAGAAGAAGAAGAAGAGGAGGTACCTAAGGAAAAGGTTCCTACCAAGAAGCAGAAGAAAGGTACCAAAACAGCCCAGCCTGCTGCTCAGGCAATGGCTGAGAAAAAGAAGAAGGCTGATGAGCCAAAAGAAGTGGCTCCTAAGAAATTGAAGAAGGCATCTGCTCAAACATCCGAGCCAGCTATTCAAGCCAGAGTAGATGAGCCTGCTGCGAAGGAAGTTGCTGATAATATCATCAATCAGACAACTGCGGAGATAAGGAACATTTCTACTGCCTCACCTTCATGGATAATATCTGCTGAACATCCTGATGAGCATGTTGCTCGCAGGACAAGAAGTCAACTTAGGGATACAGGAGCTTCCCAACCTGTTCAAGGAAGAAGACCAAGGGAAACAGTCAGAAAGAGAATGACCTTCATTGAATCTCCTACTGAACTGTCTGACTTAGTCAGAGAAAGTCCTCCATCAGCAGAGAGGCCTGCTGGAACTGAAGAAGAATCTGCTAAGGAAAAGCAAGCTGATGATCAAACTGCCCCACATATTACTTCAACAGAACCAACAGCTGAGGTTGCTCAACCTCATGATGATCCTGAAGTGCAGATCATCAATCTCATAGCAGCTGCACCACTTGCATCTGCTGGCCCTGCACCTGCCAGTACTCAAGAAGACCAACCAGCTGACAAAAAGAAAGAAAAGAGGAAGATACTTATCAAAAGAAAGAAAGTATCAGCTGCTGAAAAGAAGAAAAGGGAAGAGGCAGAGCAGAGAAAAAAGGGATGACCAAGAAGAACAAAGGGTCCTTGAGCTCAGCAAGAAAGAAGCTGAAAAAGAAGAGCAGAGAAGAAAGATGTCTGAAGCAGAACGCAAAGCTGCTGAGGATGCTGAGTTAGCTCTTGTTCTTGAGCTCAGTAAAAAGGATGCTCATGGTCCTAATATTGTTGGAGGCATAAAGATTGGTGAATCTTTAACTGCTAAGAAGAAGATAGTTGGCATGGTTCAAACGAAGAAAAAGTTTGAAGTAAGAAAAGCTTTTGATATTTTGAATTCTGACTCTTCTGTTTTCAATAGGTTCGAAAAAGCACTGGCTTACTTTGACAAGAAGCTGATGCTTAAGACCTTGTTCACTCATGAAAAGAAAATATACATGAAATGGAGAGAGTACAGGGTGAACAAAACTGTTGAGGAGATCCAGAACTGGGAAGAGTTTGCTAATGAAGAGAAGTGGGTTCTTGAATGGCTGAGAACTACTTCCATCACCAGAGCACTGGATCCAGATTACGTTAGAGATGTAATGCACAAGTACACACAGGACTTTGCTACTGAAGAAGCAAAGATTATCTCTAACTCTTTGCCAGCCAAAAGAAGGAAGCAAGATGATCCCATAGAAAGAGCTGTGCAAATTGCTATTCGGACAGCCTTGGAAAATTAGGCTGCCAAGTCAAGATATGAACAAGGTTCTCCAAGTGATCTGCCTGCTATGCTTGGTGTCCAGCAGATCACATTTGGCAAGGAAATAAAACGTTATCAAGAATTGCCTAAAGTGAAGAAAACTGCTCCTAATTGTCTGCCTGTTGTGAGGATGATTCGTCAGACAACAGTTTTCACTGATGATGGTAAGATTGTTAACAAGATCTTTGAAGACGTCACAGATCAGCCTGATGCTGCTAAAGAACCCTTAGCCATTGAATGGACTGATAAGGAAAAAGCTAAAGACGAAGCTGATCTGAAAGACACTCATGTTCAACAGGAAGAAGATCAAACTGCATCACCTCAAATTCCAACAGCTGATATGCACTCATCGCTTATGGAAGCCTTTCAAATGATGCTGGAGAATTCCTTAAGAGAAATGGAAGAGAGGAACAAACTGCAACTTGAGAAAATGCAGAAAGACATGGAAGAAAAGAACAAGCTGGAGTTGGAACAAATGCAGAAGAATACTGCAATAATGGTGAAGGATGCCATTGACAACTTCCCTCTGCCTGAGGATAATACTCTAAGGATGACACATAGTGTCTTAGATATGAACAAGAATATTGAAGATGTCAAAGCTGACATGAATCATCTTCATACTGCCTTAAAGAGGAATGAAGACCATATCTCATCTCACAGATACATTCATCAAAGTAGCTGAGAAGGAGACAACAAAGAATCACCTGTTGGTAGAACAAGTTCATAAAGCTGCCACCAGAGTTGGTACAGAAATCTCCACTCTACAACTTAACATTGACTGCATCAATGATCAAGCTGATCAAATCACTACCACTCTAAATCATCTCAATGCAAGCCATGACCTAATCAATCAGAACATCAAATCATTATGTGCTGCTGTCAGGATCCAACCTGTTGCCCTCAATCCTCCTATTAACCCTGATGATGACAAAAAGGGGGAAGATAAAGGGGAAGAGACAACTATTCAAGCTGCTGCTATTGAAAATCAAGCACTTGAAGAAAAGACTGAGGAAACTGATGCTGCCAAAGACAAGGAGACTGATGATAAAGAAGATGAAAAGGCTGCTGCTGAAGAAGTTGGAAAGGCTGATGGCAAGGAAATGTCCGAAGAAGAACCCAAGGAAAAGGCCAAGTCTGATAAAGAACTGGTTGCATCCGAAGATACTCCTGAAGAACAAGAGAGGCCATTCACCAAGTACAAGGATGAAGAGAGGATAAAGAGAATGATGGAGGAGGCAGAAAAAGAGCTGAAAAGAGAACAAGAAATCAAACAGAAAATGGAAGGTGTCAAGTCCAATCTAGTCATAGATGATGCTGCTGATGAAGAAGAAGATGAAGAAGATGATGATGAAGAATCTTCTTATGAGTATTATGAGGAACTTGAAGGAGAAAGTGAAGAAGCTGATGACTAGATTAGATCAAACCATTGTAATCAGTTTTCTTTATTTTCCTCAGTTATCTCATCTGATGAAAAACTTGTAACTTGTAATCATTTTCAATATATATAAAAGTTCAAGTTTTTATTCCAACATACATTTCTATCTCAGAAATTTTGAGGATTAAAACTTTAGTTTAGGTAACAGGTACTTAGCTGAAGTTTTGTCATCATCAAAAAGGGAGAATTATTGGATAAAGATGAAGATAGGAGTGTACTGAAGTTAGAGAAATTAAGGAAAGTTTTGATGATTTCCAAAACTCATCAAGATTAGCTAAGTAAGGAAAACTTAGTTTAAATCCCTTAGAAGAATTTTGACCAAGTATGAAGACAAATCAGAAGGGTCAAATATTCAAGGTCCAGAAGACTACTGATCTGCTAAAGAGAAGAAATCAGACTGGTGTAAATCAGCCGACTCAAATCAGATTTGTTCAAGTTTGAGATCAGCTCTGTTCATCATCAGACTTGTACTCTCATCAGCCAAGTGGAAAGGATCAAGAAGTCGTCCCAACGGTAATAAATGTCACTGGAGTAATAAATGCTGAAGTCCGAGGCTATTAATGGGAAATGATTGAAGAAATACCTCGTATCAGCTCGGTCCATTTAATGCTACCTGACAGAAAGTACAGTCTGCAGTATTGTCACTGTGCAGAGAGCCGTTCGCGGAAATTAAGGATCAGAAATCAAGAAATTTGAATTGTGTCTCTCTTCAACCGACATAATTCAAATGAGTGAGTATAAATAGCTGAAGAGACCAAGAGAAAAAGATACACAACAACTGAGAGATTGAATTCGAAGCATAATATTTTCTAAGTCTCAAAAGCTCAAGAACAGCTCACTCATCAGCCTTGTCATTTGTTGACTCAAGTTGAAGCTGAAGAGCAAAGAAAGATACATTTTTCTGAGTGAAATTTGTTAGAGTGTTGTGAGGAGTACTTATCCGTCTTTGTGAGTGGTAAGTCTCTGTAGAATAGGACTTCTTTGTGATTTCCTGTTGCGAGCTTACGGCCAGATTCATTTGTTGTTTTGGCGTAAGTGGAGTGTACTAATTACTGAGTGTTCTTAGTATAACCCAAGATCTTTGTGACTTGGAAGAGTGGACTAAAGGATATTTACATCCATATAACCACTATAAAAATCTTTGTGTTTTACATTGCATTTTGCTTGCATATATTTTCAGACTGCATAAAGCACATCATAAAACTGTTTGAAAAAGACTTAAAGGAGTTTTTACAATACTGGGGATAAAATTTTTCAAACTACTAAGTATACTTGTGAAAAACACTTAAAACATCCGCTGGAAGTATTTTGATATTAAAACTGATTTTGACTAAAATCAGCTAAGTAACTATCAGACTAGTGGTCAACAAAGTTGTTCAAAGAATTGTTCACGATCAGCCTTGTAAGCTTACTGTTCTGTAACAGCTTAGTCTGCTTTCTGTTAAGCAAAAGTTTTAAAGTTAAAATTTGAGTAAAATTTTCAGAGGTCTATTCACCCCCCCTCCCCCCTCTTGACCTCATCTGATCACTTGGGACCAACAATTCTTAACTCTATTAATTATATATTATCATGTATAAAAAAGGTTATACATCATATATAAAACTAAGAAAAAGATACACATACATATAAAAATATGGATGGGGCTAGACCAATTTTATTGGGGGTGAATTCCTTTTTTTTTTTTTTTGCAATGTACTATGTGAGAAAGTAATAAGCAGAAAAATTATATTTCAAAGAAAAAAACATATTTTTTTATAATAATTATGAAAGAATTTTTTTTGAAGTACTTATGAAGAAAATAAATTGACAATAAATCATTAAGAAAAGGAAAATAAAAAAGACGAACATTATTCCGAAAAATAAAGTTAAATAACATAAACAATCTAAATATATGAAAAAAACTCAATATTGAGATTTGAACCCTAGACCTCCCATTCATTATGAGAAAGTCTTACCAAGTGAGTTATGATACATGTTATGTATATAAAATTAATAAAATTAAAAATATTTAATTTTTTAATTTTTCGAAAGGCCTAAATATAAATTTTGGGGCCCTAGGCGCCGGCCTAAGTTGCCTAGCACTTGGGGCAGCCCTGATCATAACTTAAACTTATAGTCCCTAGTACTCAAGTATAATTTGACAATGTGGTAAAGCTCTTGGAAGGTTTAACAATCCCAAGAAGAGCTCCAAATCTACTGCTGGAGTAGTTTTATCACATATGTCAATTAATTTCTTCAAGACTTGAGCACTAGCCAATTAATACTGCGCAAAATACTCGTTTGCATCAAATCCTACTAGTTGAACAACTTTAATGCATGTCAACAGACGTCGAAGAACAATTGATGGGTGGCAAAGGACATAAGTTTTCCGCTCGAAAGAACGTTGAAAATTGTCCAAAACATGAGAATTATTCAAAATCTCACAAGATTTAAAAGAGAATCTAACCAATACAAATCTCATGTACGTAAAACAAAAGGAAAAAACTCTTACCTCATGTTTTACAATTTCTTCCAGATTTGGGAAAAAGATAAGGAGATGCACAATCACTTCCATATGACGATAATAGTCAATAGTAAGCTCCAAATGTTTCATAGTAGAGAAAACAGGTAGAGCGGGAAATGTAAAGTCGAGCGCCTTCAGAGAAAGAGAAAGTAGTGACCAATCACATGAACAAGGTTAATGTCTAACAATAGAATATTATAACAAAAGTGACAAAACATAACCGTCTACAATGAAATAAACATTGTAAATCAGAGAAGGAAAGTTGTAATGCTTACAATCACATAAGTGTAGTCCACGACAAGGATGTCACGTTGGTAAGCGATTTGTTCATCTGCGAGAACTCCAGGGGCTCCTGCCATTCCCATTAATTGTTGCGTTAACTACAGACTTTACATTCTCCAAAATGTATTCTACTATACCCGTAGAATTGATATTATAGGGCTCCATGAGTTCTAGATTTGGAGCATTGATAACAAACTTACATTTTGCTCCCTCCCAGACAAATGGTTGTATCTCTATTTTCAATTTCTTCAAATTTGGACACCAAATATTAAATGTAATCGCATTTCCTATACATCCATCTATAGCTAAATCCTCAAGTACAGGGAAACTTGTAAAAAGATTTTCCATCAACTCGGGCGCGGGCCGGGATTGTCTATACACATGTTGAGGACCTTCAGGTTTGGGAGATTGCAATTAACAGGCACAACCTCAAATAAAATACAATCAAGTTTCAAATTAGTTAGGGTCTCACACGTGAAAGTATAAGACGGGGAGATTAGTCCTTCGAGCGTAAATTTACGTACATCTATAGCTAGAACACGGTTTTTAAAAAAAAAACAAAAGGTTTTTTTTATTTCTGCCTTTTGAAGTCTAATGCGTGATTAATTTGTCGCCTCGCTGAGTGAGTGCTAGCGCGTTAATTGAATAGTGGTTGCGCAGGGCACTGCGAGGCGATACACTTGGGCTATAGAGAATAGCGCGCTCTAGCACACGCTATCTGCACTATTGATGGATGATGACATACCTTACTGCTATTTAATGTTTGCATCAAATAGTACAAGTTGAACTACCTTAATGCATGATGATAGATGTCGAGGAACTATTGATGGATGACAAAGGAAATTGGTTTTCCGCTTGAAAGAACACTAAAAATTGTCCAAACATGAGAATTAGTATAAATCTTATAAGATTCAAAAGAGAGTCTAGCCAAAACAAATCATTAGGCGAGTACACTACCTCACGTATTTCAAGTTCTTCCAGATTTGGGAAAAAGACAAATAGATAAGCCATCACTTTCATATGACGGTAATAATCAATGGTAAGCTCCAAATGTTTCAGGTTAGAGGAATTGGGCAGAACGGGATAGGTAAAGTAAAGCACCTTCAGAGAAAGAGAAATAGTGATGAGATCAGTCACATAAACAAGGTTAATGTTGCCGAGTGGAATATTATAACAAAAGTGACAAAAAATAACCTTCTGGAATAAAATAAACATTGTAAATCATATACGAAAGAGTTGTAATACTTTCATCCACATAATCGAAGTCCAATAATAAGGATTTCATGAAATTAAGTGATATGAGAAGTTCAACTTCACGATTACGGGACATTAAAATTTCCAAGGACTTCTACCATTTCCATTGTTGCTTTAACTATAGACTTCACATTCACCAAGTTTAATTCTTCCGTGCCCATGTAATTGATATTATTCAGCTCCATGTATTACAGATTCGGAGCATTAATAACAAACTTACATTTTGTATCAGTTTCATCTTCCTCATTTGGTGATAATTCTATTTTCAATTTCTTCAAATGTGGCCACAGGAAATTACATGTAACACCATTCTTTCTATTACTGATTGGCTAGCTTTGTAGAATTGATTTCATCTTGGTCTGTTTTGTTTGTGCTACTTTCTTCTTAGTGCAACCTTTGCACTTTGCCCTTGTATTTTGTACTTATTAGTACAAGTGGTGTTTTGTTTAAAAAACAAAAAATTTTTAAAAAAAATTACAGCTGTTGTAATAACGATTTTGGGGCTTACCAGATTACACAAAAGTGCAATCTTCTTCACCATGCTCGCTTCAAGATCTCGCATTCTGCAGGAAAGGTGAAAAATATAAAAAATAAAATGATTATAGATACGAATTGTATTAATACGACTAATCAGTATAAATGATTATTTAGACTCTGAGATTTTTTATCCTAAGCAAGTTATAATTCTTTTTACAAGAAAACTTATTACAAAAGGGACATTTACTATAATAATCCAGATGATGTTACTTTAAAAAAAAAAATCTTTGTTTCTATTTTCATGTTAAGTCCATATATCTAATCACCTGTCTCTGAGAAGTGTTGGTTGCTCATGCACCGAATCGATTTTTCAAGGAACCGAATCGATTCCTCAATGTATTTTCGAAACTACAAGGTTTCCTTCGAAACCCACAATGTTTCCGAGTTTTCCACCGAAACAATGGAAACTTGCAAAGTTTCCTTCAATTTCCGAAAATAGCCGTTGCCTTATTCGAAAAAAACGTTCCAAAATTTTTTTAAATCCAGAAAATGGTGGGGAGTTTACCAACTTGAGTCAATGTAAAGCTAGCCAACAAGGAATTTATTTCTCTAAAGAACAATACGTTGATTATGCTACTCAAGATGATGATCATGGTAGCTGCCGATCAAAATTTTAGTCTATGCGGAAGGGGAAGTGGAAGTGGAAATCAATTTGCTTATGTTACATATAAACAATTGGATCTTTTAATTTTATTTTATTTTTGAACTATTAGTAGTTTAATATCATGAACTTTAATTAAGCTATGTTTTAATTATGTATTAATTTTTGTTAGTTTTTGAGGTACAGTTATTTTGATTGTAGTTTATAGATTTCATCTAAGATATTCCGCTGTCTTTTCATTATTTAGTTGTGATGCAATTCTTTTTTTAATTATTAACAAGCACTCATTCTTGTTTGGTGATACTGGTTTCAAGATTTGAAAAGGGCATTATTAATAATTGTTTGCATTCATTTTGCACTTATATTTCAAGTTAAATTATGCTTTAGAAATAAGAACATGATTTTTATGTATTTTTTATGACTATTTGTGTGTTTCCTTGTTTTTGTAATTTTTCTTAGCGTTTCCGCAACGTTTCCGAAACGTTTCAAATTTTTGGATACTCGAAACGAAACTTTGATCCATGCTCTGTACGCACTCCTCTAATTTTTGAGTTAAAATAAACAATTAATTTTTGCGTTAAAATCCAAAATCTTATAATTTTTTGTTGATATCAATAAATCACTAATTTATATTATCTTCATTAGTTATCAATCTACCCAAAATCTAAGAGTCAATCGACCAAATTTAAATTTAAATCTAAATATAAATCCATTCAAATATATATCAAAAAAACACCATTTTATCAGGCTAACTCATTTGTGTTGTAGTCATCATTGGAGCAAAATCACTTAATAATGTTATTTATGCATGTTGAGTTTTCACACATAAATTACACCATAGACTACTTTCATGAAGACCAAAAAGTCCCATTAAATTTAGTTGTAAATTTACCTTTAAGTGTATGAAAAATGTTGGCATTAAACTAATATAGCCTCAAATAAATCCAACATTTATAGTAACTTATCTGACTATAGATATACATACGTAGTAAGTAAATCAATTTCAAGCACAACTAATAAATTAAGGATCTAGAGGTGGATTATGTTACAAATTACATGTATATGGTTAAACCAACAAAATTAGATAACCATCATTGCATAAACTTCATTCTTTTAATCACGTACACCATTTGAACATCGAAACATGCATGACTTTTCATTTGGACATAGTAGTCAGAGGCGCATAGCGCAGCGATGCACAAAGGTTTCTGGGGCTATAGCACATAGCTGAGCGCCATAGCGCTCTGGATTTTCGAAAATGAAGCACATTTTATATATTTTTGGAATAATAATCATAAATTCAACCTAAGGTTCATAAAAAGTATAAAACCAAAATATGTTAGTTCATTAATTCCAAAATAGGTCCTAGATACCCAAAAACAAGCAAATATAGGGCTGGAGCTAGAACACGGTTTCTTTTTTCCTTTTTTTTCTTTCTTTTTTTTGAAAAAAAGCAGAATGTTTTTGATTTCTGCCTTTTGAAGTCTAATGCGCGATTAATTTGTCGCCTCGATCGCTTAAGTGCGCTGAAAAAAAGCAGAATGTTTTTGATTTCTGCCTTTTGAAGTCTAATGCGCGATTAATTTGTCGCCTCGATCGCTTAAGTGCGCGATAGCGCACTAATTGATAGCTGTTGCGCATGGCGCAGTTAGGCGATACACCTGGGCTATAGTGAATAGCGCGCTCTAGCACACACTATTTGCACTATTGATGGATGATGACAGACCTTAATGCTATTTGATGTTCGCATCAAATAGTAGAAGTTGAACTACCTTAATGCATGATGACAGACATCGATGAACTATTGATGGATGACAAAGGAAATTGGTTTTCCACTTGAAAGAACACTAAAAATTGTCCAAACATGAGAATTAGTAAAAATCTCATAAGATTCAAATGAGAGTCTAGCCAAAACAAATCATTAGGCAAGTGCTCTACCTCACGTATTTCAAGTTCTTCTAGATTCGGGAAAAAGACAAAGAGATAAGCCATCACTTCCATATGACAGTAATAATCAATAGTAAGTTCCAAATATTTCAGGTTAGAGAAATTGGGCAGATCCGAAGAGGTAAAGTAAAGCACCTTCAGAGAAAGAAAAACAGTAATGAGACCAGTCACATAAACAAGGTTAATGTTGCCAAGTGGAATATTATAACAAAAGTGACAAAAAATAACCTTCTGCAACTAAAATAAACATTGTAAATCATATACGAAAGAGTTGTAATACTTACATCCACATAAGCGAAGTCCAACGATAAGGATTTCACGATGGTAAGTGATCTGAGAAGTTCAACTGCACGATTACGGGACATTAAATTTCCAGGGACTTCTACCATTTCTATTATTGTTTTAACTATAGACTTCACATTCACCAAACTTAATTTTTATGTGCCCAAGTAATTGAAATTATTCAGCTCAACGTATTCCCGATTCAGAATATTGATAACAAACTTACATTTTGTATCAGTGTCATCTTCCTCATTTGGTTGTCACTTTTGGAGTATCGCTAAATATCAATAGTGACAACATATTTATAATTTTTGTCACTACTATGTTATGAAAACCATTTTAATGACAATATTTGAGTTATTGTCACTTAATATATATAAAAAATGAAAACTTTAACATTGCCACATAAATTTTATCACCAAAAATAATTTTTTTTTGTAGTGGAAACAAATTAATTTATAAAAATAAATATATGTGTACACGTTAGAGCCAAAAGTTATTATTGATTTTATAGTTAATATCATTAAACTAATAATCAAATGTTACTTTACCAAATCAAACTCTTACATTTTCACTTCTCATGGTTGACGGCAACAATGGTTGAACAAAATTAAAAAATTCATCAACATTCAAGCTTAGAACTTAGAATTCTATATCCTCCAAAACCTACGGCTCTACAGTCTACACCAGTGACCAGTGTTGAGCAGGTAATTACTTGATTCAATTCTACCCTTAATCATTTTTCACTGTTAAAAACTCTAATTTAATTTTCACCCCTCATGGGTTCACTGCTTCGGTCATTTTTAGTAAAAATAAATTGTTATACAATTATACTTGTGTTGGCATTTGTTGTGCTGCTTGGTGTTTGTTCTTTGATGTTAGAGTTATTTTAAGTAATTTATCTAATTTAAGTGTATTCCACATTTTCACCACCTAAAATATTGTTAAAATTAATTCATAATTACTTAACCATGAAGTTCCTTAATCAAGAAGTTCCTTAAGCATAAAATATTCATACTTGGATAAATTATAGTCAAAGTTTGCAACACAAAAGACTTATCTAGAATTACATTCAAGTCATCAAGGCCAACCAATGAGATAAGAGCCTTAACATTGAAGAACTCTCAAGAAGCACTAGTCATCATGTTTAGCCACTAAGTTTGAATTAAATTCATGTATTCAACATTAATCTAGTTGGTTCTAGTGTAGAGTAGAAAGGTAGAACATATGCCTATATATATGTATGTAGTGTGTAGAATTTTATAGATAAGAAAAACCACCCAAGTAGCAAGTTAGTTTAGAGAAAAAAAATTACTCTCTTGTATGAAGGCTTAGTGCAAAAACCTCAAAGTATTGTAGCCTTATTATCTTGATGAAATAATAAGTCTACTTTGTCTTGCTAAAAATATTTCTTAGCCTTTCATATCCCAAACACCCAACATCTTGTGGTATCAGAGCCACCCCTGGCCTGATAACCCCTCACATATATATAAAAATTAATCCAGCAATAGCAATGAGCTTGCCTTCACATATTCCCAAAAAGGTGTTCCGATCTTTGTTGGTCAAGACTACGAGTTATGGAGCGTTCTTATGAAGACGTTATTCCAGTCTCATGATCTTTGGGATATCGTAGAATAGGGGTATGAAATATATACTCCGGAGGAAGAAGCTGCGTTGACTGGAGCCAAAAAGAAGGAGCATAAAGAGAACAAGACTAAAGATGCAAGAGCCTTGTCATTTATGCACCAAGGGGTAAGTCGATCTATACTTCCGCGTATTACGGGTGTTAAATTTTCAAAAGATGCATGAGATATTTTGAAAATATGATTTGGTGGCTATGAAAAAATTATCTCCATGAAATTGCAAAATTTATGGCGAGAATTTGATAATCTACTCATGAAAGATAGCAAGACTATGCAAGAATTTTTTTCTAGAGTATCTACAATTGTTAATCAAATTAGAAGCTATGGTGATTCTGCCGAAGATAAAAGAATTGTAGAAAAAGTCTAGCGAAGCTTGCCAGTAAAATTTGAGCACATAGTTGCTGCGACTGAAGAGTCTAAAGATTTATCAAATCTTTCTTTAGACGAACTCATGGGATCTTTAGAAGCTCATGAGAAAAGAATGAGCAGATTTTCAAACCACAGTTTGGAACAAGCTTTTCAAGTAAAGCTTAATCTAGCAGACCAGTAAAATAAAAAAGGAGAGAAAAGAATATGGCCTCCATATCCAGAGTATCAAGAGGCAGAGGTCGTGGAAGAAATCAAAACTTCTGAGGACGAGGTCTAGGAAGATGAGGTTTCTCTAACCAAAGAAATGCAAATCAAAATTCATATTTATTTTGCCAAATATGCAGAAAAAATAACCACGACACAAAGGATTGCCGCTACAAATGTAAAAGATGCAGAAACGCCAATCATTCAGAAAGAGATTGTTGGCATAGATATGATGGTGAGAAAAATGAGGCCATTACACTTAAGAAAAAGACACCAATCAGGTATTTTATTCATGCTTGAATTCTCAACAACTATTTGAAAATACATGGTAGTTGATAGCGGTTGCAGTAATCATATGTGTGGAAATAAGAAAATGTTTGTGGAGCTTGATGAGACCTATTCATCTGAAGTAAAACTTGGAGATGGTAAGGAACATAAAATCGCTGGGAAAGGAACAATAGCGGTCCAGAAACAGAAAGGACAACAAATTTTATCAATGATGTTTTTTATGTTCCAAATTTGACTCAAAATCTGTTGAGTGTGGGTCAACTATTAGAGAAGAATTATAAAGTGGAGTTTTACAATGATCATTGTGTCATTATTGATAAGCAGAAGAATCTCACAATGGCAAATATTAAGATGAGCTCAAATAATGTATTTCCTCTTAATCTGCCATTGATCGAGAAAATTATTCTCCAGAGCACAACAGAAGAAGATCATAAGCTATGGCATCTAAGGTATGGACATTTGAATTACAAAGGTCTCAATCTACTAAAAAGAAAAAATATGGTTCTTGGTCTTCCAAATATTACAGATCAAGACACAACATGCGGAGGATGTATTTATGGAAAAATGCATCGCCTACCATTTCCAAAGGCATCCTACAGAGCCAAAGTTCCTCTTGAACTAATACATGCCGATATTTGTGGCCCAACTCGAACTCCATCTCTTAACAACAATAAATATTTTCTGTTGTTTGTGGATGATTATAGCAGAATGATGTGGGTTTATATTTTGAAGCAAAAATCAGAAGCATTTTCAAAATTTCTAGAGTTCAAAACCAATGTGGAAAATCAAAGTGGCAGAAAAATAAAGATTCTCATAACAGACTGAGGAGGAGAATTTATTGGAAAAACCTTCTTAAATTATTGCAAAGAAAAAGGGATCCAGAGACAACTAACAGTGCGATATACTCCACAACAAAATGGAGTTGCAGAGCGAAAAAACCGCACGATAGTTGAAATGGCAAGAAGCATGATGGCTGAAAAAGGACTTCCAAAAAGTTTTTGGGCAGAAGCTGTACTTACAGCAGTCTATATTTTAAATCGTTCACCAACAAAGGCAGTTCCAAACAAGACTCCCTATGAAGCATGGCATCGGAGAAAGCCACAGGTAATCAACCTCAAAGTTTTTGGTTGCTTAGCTTATTCTCATATTCCTAAAGAGAAGCAAGAAAAGTTTGATGATAAAGGAGAAAAACTTATTTTTGTTGGTTATAGTGACGAATCCAAGGGATATCGTTTACTAAACCCAAACACAAATAAGCTTATTATATCTCGAGATGTTATCTTCAATGAGAAACAATCATGGAATTGGGAAGAATATACAAATACAAATAATGTGAATCCGCGTAGCTCATCATTAAATCAAAATGATCTGACAAATCCAAGCTCGAATCCAATTTCAAGTCCAAATTCAAGTTTTCCAGGAGCATTTGAGGAATTCTATCCAGAATCAGGAAGTCCAGTACGTAAGGTACGAAGTTTAAGAGAAATTTATGAATCATATGATGTGGCATTTTTTGCTTGTGAGCCACAGACTTTTGAAGAAGCTACGAAAGAAGAAATCTGGACAAATGCGATGGATGAAGAAATAGCAAGCATCGAAAAGAACAAAACATGGGAACTAGTGGATCTACCCGAGAATAAAAGTATAATTGGACTAAAGTGGGTCTACAAAACGAAGTACAAAGAAGATGGTTCAATTCAAAAGCACAAAGCACGTCTAGTAGCAAAAGGCTATTCCCAACAACCAGGAATTGATTTCAATGAAACGCACCAGTTGCTCGAATGGAGACAATAAGAATTGTCCTAGCATTACTGTTCAAATGGAACTTCCAGTTTATCAATTGGATGTCAAATCAGCATTTCTCAATGGAGATTTAAGTGAATAAGTTTATGTCGAACAACCTGAAGGTTATATTGTCCAAGGGAAAGAAGATAAAGTTTATCGCCTCAGAAAGACACTATATGGGCTAAAACAAGCACCAGGAGCCTGGAAAAACAAGATTGATAATTACTTTCAGAAAAATGGATTTCAAATAAGTCAAAGTGAACCGTCGTTATACGTGAAGAAAGAAGGTGAAAAAGATTTCTCATTATCTGTCTTTATGTAGACGATTTAATATACACAGGTACAAATCCATTGATGATAGAAGAATTCAAAAAGGCAATGATGCACGAATATGAGATGATTGATTTGGGTCTAATGAAATATTTCCTTGGAATTCAAGTTCGTCAAACCAAAGGGGAAATATTTATCTCTCAGGAAAATATCTTGAAAGTTTATTGAAGAAGTTCCAGATGATAAATTGCAAACCCATATCTACTCCACTGGCACTAAATGAAAAGTTGACGCTAAATGATGGTACTGCAAAAGTTGATATAAAGATGTACAGAAGCTTAGTAGGCTCTCTAATCTATCTCACACATACCAGACCTGACATTGTGTATTCGGTGAGCTTAATCTCGCGTTTATGCATGACCCGAGTAAATTGCATTATGCATCAGCAAAAAGAATTCTACGCTACCTTCAAGGTACGAGAAATTTTGGCATCAAATATGTCAAAGAAAAAGAAAACAGACTTATCGGATACACTGACAGTGATTGGGCCAGATCAGTTGATGATCGAAAAAGTATAGCTGGATATGTATTTTGTTTGGGTTCAAAAATCATATCATGGGCATCAAAGAAGCAAAAGACTGTGTCACTCTTATCAGCAGAAGCAGAATATATTGCTGCCACAGACGCAGCTCGTGAAGCTGTTTGGCTTAGAAGACTTCTGACAGACATTGAACAAAGACAAGATACTCCTACAACAATATTTTGTGACAATATGTCAAGTATAGATATGACAAAGAATCCAATTTTTCATGCCAGAACTAAGCATATCGAACTTCGACACCACTACATTAGAAGTCTCGTTCAAGATCAAGAAATTCAATTGGAGTTTGTGAACACTAAGGATCAACTTGCAGATAGCTTTACAAAAGCAGTCAATTCAAAGAAGTTAGAGCAATTTTGAAATGGTGTTCGAATTATAAATTAAGAGGGGGTGTTAAAATTAATTCATAATTACTTAACCATGAAGTTTCTTAATCAAGAAGTTCCTTAAGCATAAATAATTCATACTTGGATGAATTATAGTCAAAGTTTGCAACACAAAAGACTTATCTAGAATTACATTCAAGTCATCAAGGCCAACCAATGAGATAAGAGCCTTAACATTGAAGAACTCTCAAGAAGCATTAGTCATCATGTTTAGCCACTAAGTTTAAATTAAATTCATGTATTCAACATTAATCTAGTTGGTTCTAGTGTAGAGTAGAAAGGTAGAACATATTCCTATATATATGTATGTAGTGTGTAGAATTTTATAGATAAGAAAAACCACCCAATTAGCAAGTTAGTTTAGAGAAGAAAAATTACTCTCTTGTATGAAGGCTTAGTGCAAAAAGCCTCAAAATAATGTAGCCTTATTATCTTGATGAAATAATAAGTCTACTTTGTCTTGCTAAAAATATTTTCTTAGCCTTTCATATCCCAAACAGCCAACAAATATGTGTTGTCTCTAGTCTCTACTATGTATAATGTAATATGTTAGTTAATTATATTATATCTCTTAAAAAGTATTTTTTATAGGCGCTTTAGTGACGCTCTCATACTTGAAATTTACAGTCACTTATGCTTTCGTGCACACGACCACGCACACGCTCTACGACTTAGTTATGTGCGTGCACATTAATTAACTATTTTTTGTATCTATATCTATACTAATACTAAAAGTGTGAATAATTTAAGTTTTTTTCTTTTTTTTAAGACAAAAATGCTCTTATTCAAATTGTAAAGTATATGAATAAAATATAATTAGACTTGAAATTTTCCTTAAATTTTCTCATAAAAAATTTGGTATGAAATATTTCAAGAAAATTTGTAACTTTCTTTCCTCCTAACCAAGCACCATGAATATGGAAGAAAAACAAAAGTATATTCAAATTAGACATAAAGTCTTATAACAGTTATTTCCTACAATAACTCCAATAATTAAGAAATTGACTTTTACATCACTTTTACAATTTCATTATTGTTCTCCTATAACACATAAAAATAAAAAAACACTATTATTTTGAATAGTTCCTTAAATATACATGTAAAATTATTATAATGTATTATCAATATATTGTTATGTAAAAAATATTATTTGTTTCATTTAAAGATTTAGTACAATATGTCACTCCTTAAAAAAATTATAATTATCACAAAATATGTTAAAGTAGAATCGCATCTAACCTATGAACAAAAATGTTTTGACATGAGAAACATTACCTCATACTTTCATGGAAATCTTTTCGAGAAAAACGTGTGAATAGGTAAAAAAATAGATGAAAATTAATGAAAGTTGGTGAATAAAATCAAATAAATTTTATGTAATTGATGAAAACATGTGAAATCGGTCTGGATGAAATTTATGAATACTGGTGAAGTAGGTGGAAAAATTGGTGAAATTGGTAATAAATAGTGCCGATTAAATCGATAAATACACGTGAAGTTGATGAAAATTTGGGTGACATTTGTGAAAACATGGGAAACAAATTGGTGAAATCAGTGAAACGTGGATGAAATATACTAAGAATGGGTTAAATCATTGACAAGGTTAAAGTCTGTGAAATAATGTGAAATCAATGAAAATTCAAGTGAAGTTTATAAAAAAAATGTGAAATCGGTGAAATATAAGTTAAACTGATAAAAATAAGTAAAATCTGGAAAAAAAAAAGTTTAACTAGCAAAAACAGTGTGAAATAAACCAGTAGAATTTTTTTTTAAATATTAGAAAACAAAAGAAGTCGATGAAAAATAGGAAGAACAATGAAGAATAGGTTATAATTGATAAAAAACGAGTAAATCAGTAAAAATCAATGAAAATCGAATTAAACTAATTAACATAATAAGTGAAATGGCTTAGATCGGTAAAGAAAAATCTTTCAAATTATAAGGTAAGTGAAATAATTTGAGATATACTTAAATTAACTGAAGATGTATAGTGTATAATTATTTCAGTTGAAAATTCGGTAAATACATGTGAAATCGATAAAAATTCAAGTGAAATTCGCGAAAAAAATGGATGACTTCGGTGAAACGAGGAAATTACATAAAAAATGATAGAACATGTGAAAACAGCGTAAAATTGGTGAAAACAGGTGAAAATTTATTAAAGTGGTTAAAATGAGAGAAATTAATAAAATGAAAAAAAGTCAAACAACAAAAACAAAGTCAAACCTTGAGAAAAATTGTTTAAACCGAAAAAAACTAAAGAAATCGATGAAAATACCCATGATGAAGTTAATAAATTGAATAACAGACATTGATATGTGCTATTTTATGACATAATGAAGTTAATTTTACTCTGATTTACAATAAAATACCACTGAAATTAAATAGACACGTACAATAATGTATGTGCACTTTAAACCGGTGAAAAAAATGCATGTGAAATCGTAAATACATTTGAAATCGATAAAAAAAATTGAATAAAATTTGTGAAAAATGGATGAAAACGGGTAATATCGGTTAAAATAAAGGTAAAGTTTGTGAAATTATGTGAAAACAATGAAAATTAATTCGAATGGAATTTCTAAGAAAAATGATAAAACCAGTGAAATTCAGTAAAATTGTGTAAAACCGGTGAAAAAAGGGTAAAATCGTTCAAAAACGTATAATTGCTAAGAACTATGTAATCAATGAAAAATTCAGGTGAATTAACATATGAAATTAGTGAAAAAACATGAAAAATAGGTAAAAATGGGTTGAATGGTAAAAACGAGTGAAATCAATTTAAAAAAAAGTTTAACTGGTGAAATCGGGAGAAAAATGTTTTAAACTGAAGAAAAAAAACAAAAGAAATCGACCGAAAATGAGAAAACAATGAAAAATATTATAACCGATACAAAAAAAAGGTGATAAATCGCTAAAAAAAAGGTAAAAAAATTTGAACACTAAGAATATATGAATAGATGAAAGTTTGGTGAAATTTGAAAAAGCCTGAAGTGAAAACATGTTTAATCAATGAAAAATTTTAGGTGAATAACATGTGAAATCAGTGAAATAGGTGAAAATGAGTTAAACTTTGACTAACAAAAACAATGTGAAATCAGAAGAAAATGGTTTAAATTGAAAAAAAGATAGATTAAAAACGGAAAAACAATGAAAAATTGATAATCGATAAAAAA
The DNA here is from genome assembly GCA_038501285.1 of Penstemon eatonii. Lineage (NCBI taxonomy): Eukaryota > Viridiplantae > Streptophyta > Magnoliopsida > Lamiales > Plantaginaceae > Penstemon > Penstemon eatonii. The sequence goes on along the minus strand of CM076710.1, from coordinate 13,646,726 downwards.
AAATTTAAACAGTGAAAACATATGAATCGATGAAACTTCGGGTGAAATTGGTAAAAACTGGTGAAACCAATAAGAAAAATGTTCGTGAAATCATTGAAAGTTCGGGTGAAATTTATGAAGAAACGGATGAAACATGTGTCACCGTTGAATAACGAATAAACTTGATATGAAAACTACTACGATGTAATGAACTAAATAATGTTTTTTATAAACCAGTAATAATTAATAAAAATAAATTTCATAAAAAATAAATTGATCAGTCAGAAATATATGATATTCTATGACATGAAAATATCTAATTTTACTCTAATTTACGAAAAATATCCATGAAATTAAAATTAAACACGTAAAACATACGTGCACTTTTCTAACATACATAAAAATAACAATAAGAATTGTATTACTAATTCTTTTGTTTACTCTAACAACAATTGATTAGTATTGAGATTAATATTCCTGCCCCGACCATTGACACTTGTTCCATTTTACAATATGCACCCAAAACATTGAGGCACACATCTGTAAGTAAAACCCATTCATCTTCCCCAAAACACCCTTCAATTCTCCTCGTTTTCTCAGAAGAAGCTTTACAGAAGACCACCTTTGCAAAAAAAAAAAAATCTCACACAACGCTTTTTCATACAGATTAAAGCTCCCACCTTTGCACAACCCTTTCCATTTTCATCTCCTCACACAAAACGACAACATTGTTTTTTGAATTGTTAAAAAAGAAAAAAGAAAACAAAAAGCACTCTTCACCTTTTATCATTTCTGTAACTGGTAAACAAAGTTAATAAAATAATCAGCGTTAATTTAACCAAAGGCTCTCCGGTTGGTCTTCAACAATTTTCTTTTAGCAGGTGATTTTCGTTCTCCAAGAATCTTACTCTTAATTTTTTTCTTTTTCATTTTGTGTTTAATAGAAAAGAAGAAGAAACCATTTGGTGCATTTGTTTAATGAGTAAGTTATGATTTGCAGAATCGGGTTATTCTTCTCCATTTTCAGGTGTTTTTGTTTGTTGTTGCACGCAAGTGAAACGTCAAAATGAGTTAATCTGAAAATTTAAATCTCAGAATCACACCTATGCCAGACCTCTTAAAACTCTTTAAACCCTTGCTCCGTCCAGATGAGTTTGTCCAGTTAGTTAACATGTTAGTGGACCGTGAAAAGGAAATTAAAATCGAATGGAGAAATCTCGAAAAGGATCTAGTTTCCATGAAAGAACAGTGCGGATTATTAGAGAACTGGCAAAGTTCAGCAGAGCTTGAAAAGATGGAATTGGAGGAGGAGATGTTAACAACTGAAAGAGAATGTGAAGAATTAAAGGAGAAAATCATTAGGCTGGGAGAGGATGAGAAAGTGTTAAGTGAAAGAAAGAAAAGGGCCGAAGAGGGATATGCCAAAGTTTCTAAGGAGCTATCCGAGAAAACAAGTGAAAAGAATAAGATGATTTCTGAGTTGAATAAGATGATTGGCATTTTGAAAAATCAAATAGTAGAAAGAGATCAGAGTATAGGAACTCTCCAAGAGAAGTTGATGCGTTTTGAGGAGAAGGTAGCAGGACTCGAAAGAGAAATTCATGATTTGAAAGGACTGAAACTGGAAGGTGATCGAAAAAATGAGGATATGAGGCGTGAAAAATCTGAAGCTGATAAGAAAGTAGAGGAATTACGGCGCCGAAATAGTGAGGTTGTGGAGACTATCGAGGGGCTTAGGCGCGAAAAATCAGAAGCCGATCAGACAGTAGAGCAATTAAGGCGCCAAATTGGTGAGGATGTTGAGACTATCGAGGGGCTGAGGCGCGGAATTTTGACTGTTAATAGGGAGAAAATGAGTTCCGATCAAACTAGGGCGGAAACGAGTAGCAAAAATTCAGAAGAAGCTGATGAGGAAATGGACCAACTAAGGAAACGAAATTTCGAGGCTTCTGAGATTATTGGTCAGTTGAGGCGCAAAGTAATCGCAGCTGAAATGGGAAAAATGAGTTCTGATCAAACCGTAAAGGAAATGAGACACAAATTGTCCGAAGTCAAGAAAAGGGCGGAGGATTTGAACCGCCAAATATTGGCTGCTGAAACTGAAAAAACGAAATCGGATAAAACCCTGAAGGAAACGACAAACAAACAATCTGAAGTTGATCAGACTGTGGATCAACTAAGGTGTGGAAACTTGGACGCTTCACAGATTATAGTGGAATTGAAGAACCAAATATTGGCGGCTGAAGGTGACAAAAAGAAGTATGATCAAACCTTGGACGAAATGAAAAACAAACAATCGGAAGTTGACCATATCATGAAGGACCTAAATTGCAAATATTCGGAGGCTCTTCGAAGAATTGAGGAGTTAAACCGCCAAAAGTTGGAGGCAGAAGAGGCTGGTAAAGTGGACAAAAAGAGGTCGGCGAATATGGAATCAAGACTCAAGAGATTGGAGGAGGGATTCGCAAATATAAAGAAAGTTAAGGTGGGAAATCTAGATAATGTTGGAAAGTCAGATGACAAATTTGCCACTACAAAGAAGGTTAACGACGTGAGTATGCATGCATGTAGTGGCCCGTCGAAGATAGGTAGTCACCGTTAACTCAATAACTGTATGATATTCTGTTTGTATGCTTGTCATGCCCCGTTGGTTGAATATTGACATTTCATTTGGTCTTAGTTCTCTAACAAGAAGTATATCGTTTTTAGTGCAATTATATGTTGTATTAATTAAGATGATCGATTTGGGATTTCTTGCGCACATGAATCATATGGACTCAGCTTGATCTCAAGTGCTCTTTGTTACTTTCATTATTATTATTATTCTTATTTAAATAATTTACTTCCATTAACATGTGATATGTATGTTGACAGGCAGCAATACATTTGTACGTATTGATCGTTGTGACTTTGCTAAGCTTAAAATTGACGGTACTGATCAAGGAGGAAATGGAAGTAAAAGATTGAAGCAGGGGTCAGGTATCATACAATATATATACTCTTATTTAGTCAGCTTATTAGTTTAGTTTTGCCAAATTGAGTAACAAATGATGAAAGTTTACGTTCTTGAGTAGTTTGTTTCGATATCATCATAAGAGTTGTCTTTTAACTTTTTAGCACTGCCTCATTACTGATTTATGTACCCTACTAGTTATCTTCAATTTTACTTCCACTACTCGAACCAAATTAGTCCAAGGCATATAGCGCATCGATGCACAAAGGCTTTTGGGGCTATAGTGCATAGCGCGATAGATTGGGCTTTTTTTTTTCACTTTGACTTTTATAAAAAAATAGGTTAAAAGGTTAAAAAGGACTTGAGCTGACTGAACATGAAATGTTTTTTTTCTGCCTTTTGAAGGCAGAAAACGAAAGTTTTAAATACAGCGCCTTGCTTAGTGCGGTTTAGCGCAATAGCGCCACGTGGATAGCGACGCGATGCACCTGGGCTATAGCGAATAGCACTCGTTATTTGCTCTTTTGACTACTCTGACTCGAACTTTTGAGTTCATATTCTTTTTTTTCCCTATATCTGAAAATATACTATATTGTGTGATTCTTTCGGTAGTATGACGAGATAGTTATTACGAGTTTGTGCTTATTGTTTGCACAATGTTAACAGGCAGCAGAGAGTTGACTCCTCAAACATCTTCGATGAAAGAAAGGAATGCAAATAACACCAATTCTGAAATTAACAGTAATGATCGAGGAAATGGAGGCAAAATATTTAAGGGGGCAGGTATCTTACAATAAACTCTTATTTAGTCAGCTTATTAATTGAGTTTTACCGAATTGAAAAACACATAATGAAAGTTTATGTTCTTTATTATTGTTTGTTTCCATAACAACGTAAATCACCTTATTTGTTCACCTGAGATTCATTAACATGATGCTTTGATGCAGAATCCCTCATATTAATTACTGACAGTGATGATGAAACAAGCCCTGGTGGATCAAAGGGTGAAATGAAGAAGAAGTTCAATGAGCAATTTCCATCTTCCAGTCAAACGCTAAAAAGGAGAAAGAGCTCACTTGAAAACGACTATGATAGTGTACCTTATTCCATAGAGAAGAAAAAACCAAAACCGGATATGTTGTGAGGAGAAAAGAAACTGCAGGCAACAATGCGATTTACAAAGAATTTTGGACATCTTTAGTGATGGGGATTCATAAAATGAGTATGTCCAGAAATCGATCATGTATATAATATGATTACAAAACATTCAAACTCAAGAGCTCTCTAAAAACTGAGGTATATGTCACTATTGCTTGCAAGGCAACCATCTATACATCTCATATACTATTTTTGATCAAATTATAGTTTTTCTCAAATATTACTATTGGATTCTTAAGGATTTTTTTCTTCTTCTCATATTTGCATTACCATAAGACTTTATAAATTTTTTAATTGCATATAACTTCGGCAATGTTCTGTTCGCAAGGTCAGTTCACCATGGACAACATCTTTTGGAGACTGATTCATAGTTTTGTTATGGGAAATTTTCGTCTATTCCGATGGATTTAATCTACTAAGATGCTAGATGAACGATAAGTGTGTATAAGATGATAATTTTTTATCTCTCCTATTCACATGTGTTTATCATCCAAACTTTATATATAATTCATCGACGTTGATCCACCATGGGTACAACATGGACAAGGACGGCTAAACATGGATAGATAGAAATTATAATAGAAGGAAAGTAATGTTTCTCTTTTCCGATTAGTTAGAAAAGCAAGAAACATATCTTGATTGACCATATTACCATAAGACATACTATTTTACACCAATTAGTGGAACAAGAATTACTCAGTGAGGGCTAAATGGCACGTGATTATGTAAGACATCAATAACTAAACTATAGTATAATAAGCTATGGTCAGGTCGAAATCAATTCTACGAGGAATGATATATTTTGCGTGTGTTCATGTATGTTTTAATCATTCTTTATTTGATATATCCTCTTCGAAAACTATGTAGAAGACACCATGAATGTGGGGTAATTTGGTAATTTTGTGGTCAGGTCTCAACTACTCCTATTAAAATTTTGAATACTGCAGGAGTGTCTTTCCTTTGGGGAAAATTGCTTTTTTGGTACTATAGGATAGGCTGACTTGCACTTTTGGTACCATTGGATATGAAAATGCAAATTTGGTACTATAGGATATGTTTTCATTGCAATTTTGGTACCAAACCCAAATTTTCTAAAATGTTAATGGCAATTTACCCCCTACTAAATGCATAATGTTCAATTTAACCCCTTGTGGTTTAAAAAAGAGCATTTTACCCCTTGAAATTTTGTAAAAATTTCACATCGCCTTCCTGATATTTTTATAGGCGGCACTTAATCCACTTTTTTTATGATAATGTGATTTTTTACCCATTGTGTTATGATAAATGTGCCAATTTTATCCCCCTATGTTAAATAAAATAGTTTGCATGCATACTCTCAATTTCGGCAAGTGAGTAACAATCGCCGGCTGAAGGGGGTAAATTGCTTCATTAAAATTTTACAGGGGGTAAATTGATTTTTTTCAAATTATAGAGGGATAAATTGAACATTATGCATTTCATATGTGGTAAATTGCCATTAACTTTGTTGAAAATTTGGGTTTGGTACCAAAATTGCAATGAAAACATATCCTATGGTACCAAATTTGCATTTTCGTATCCAATGGTACCAAAAGTGCAAATCAGCCTATCCTATGGTACCAAAAAAGCAATTTTCCCCTTTCCTTTGATAATTAATTGTACTAGAACTATTATATTACTCTCATACTTTTTTTTTCCATTTCATTTTTAACGTGGAGCATTAAATTTTAAACATTTTTACTCCTTTTTTATTTTATCATTAAGAGTAATCGCCAAATAAATTATTAAAGCTTGGGGAAAATAATTTTTATTTTAAGAACAAAGATTAATTTTAGAACAGACTTCTTCATTGCTTCACAGCTTATGCCCACTACTCATTACACTAAAATGTCGGAGGAAAAATCCCGCCTCATCTATTCCCTCATGAAAGAACACAGACATTGGAGCGTTAATCTACATAAGCAATATCCGGAATGCATCAAAGGAAGGTGACCAAATATTTTGGTTCCCCTCCTTTATCTTTCGTCTCTGTCATTTGATAACTTTTATTTTATGTTCGAGTTTCCAAGAAAATGCCCCAGTTTTAGCAAAATTAGTAGCTCTTCGAGACCGCAATCACTTTTCCAACGAAGGTATGGCGGGAATTTGGAGCGAATCGAGCTTAATTCTCACGTTTTATTTTATTTTCATTTCAATTTTTACTTCCAAATGATTTTTTATTACTTTGTATCTTAGTGTATGTAATCATCTAATTATGAGTTTGGTGTTTAAGGGACAAAAAGTACAAATTTGGATTTTTGAAATATGGGGCCGGATTCCAAATTGTAATCTTCTGAAAATACTAGACTGAATTGCATTTATGGGTTTTTCGAAATCTGGGGTCAATTCGTAATTTATGGAATTTAGGGACCAAAAGTGCAAATTCAGATTTCTACAATGCAAAATAAGGGGCCGAATTGAAAATTTTAATTTTTGAAATTTGAGGGGTTAGATTGTAATTACCAAATATTATGAGGTTAATTTATTATTTAATTCCAGGGTCCAGTGACTATGTTTAGCCACAGTTATATTTAAGATAGAAAAAATATACAATGTGGACCTTCGTTTTAAGTGATTTCACATGTCAATGTTTTATGAAAATATTCAAATTCACTTAATATTGGGTTGAAATCCATTTGACTCCTCTAAAAAAAAAATTCATTTGACTAGAATTCAGGATTTGACAAGGGATTTCAAATCCACCTAGCCCAAATTCATCCATTCAAAATGGGTCGTGAATTTCTTCATGTATTATGTGTAAATAGGTGATATCTGGTACATTCCAACGTTTAGAGTCGGCTTCAACAATTTGATAGAATTTAAGAAAAGAAAGAATTTGTGGAGATATAATTTGTATATTTCGACGATACGTGGCTTTTTTTTTTTTTTTTTTCCGATTTCGTAGAATTTGAGAAAGAATTGGCAACATCTCCACGATTTGAATGACTGGATAAAATGGGAGGCGTAAAAATGAAATTGTAAAATTTGATATATTAAAACTTCGTATTTAAAAATTGTAATGAGTAAATTTCTAGATTTTCTAGGTCAGCGAGTTTGGTGGTATAATATACGATTATACGATTTCTTGGGTTCATATACATCCCATGATAATTAACTGCCAAGATTCATCCATATTTGCAATCAGAGGCTGCCATATCACAACCCAAATTTAATAGCTAACGTTTGAAGTTAATTGTGTGCAATAATTTTAAATATTTGATGATAAGGATTGAAGTGGATCACGACGACACAATAAATGATATGTATTGTCGAGGTACCACAATAAAGGGCCCATTTTGAAAAGCAATCACTTTATATGGTCAAAAATAAAATTTTACTTCTATTTTAGGATGTATTTTAAATTTAAGAGGGATGAATGTATTACACTATATTGATAAGAAAGATTAATATAATACACTATATTAATAAGAGGGATGTATCTGCTAAAAAAATTAAAAAGGACGAAAGTGATAAAGTCACCATAAGAGGGACAAAGAGTGCAATTCACTCATTTGAGTTTGTGTCGATTATTAAAGAACAAGTTTTGTTTCGGCTCAAAATTTAGGAGAGAGATTTGGGCTGTGAGCCTAACATAGTCCTCTTCTTATTTATGGTCTCTTTTTATAATTTTTTTAGAGCTCAAACCCCAAACCCTAACTTCTTCTTCGATCTCCTCTATTATCTTCTTCTTCTTCCGTCAGTTTACCCGATCAATCCTATACATGTCGGAAGGCTCCTCTAAATTACCCGCTAATGAGAATCCTGCGTCGGATTCGGAAGAAGCAAGGAATTCGTTTTTGTCTAATAGTTTATTTAGTGCGATCCTGAAACAACTTGGTCAAGGTTTCGTTTTCTTTTCTTCTAAAACTTGTTTTAATTTTTATTAAAGTTTGAAAGTTGCCTAAAATCTCCTCTCCTCAGATCTGACTGACGAAGTAGGACGCACCTTTAGAGTAGGCACGCGCACCTTTAGAGTATGCACGGAAGAAGATGAAGAAGAATCCATGGAAGAAGATGAAGATGAAGTATCCATGGAAGAAGATGAAGAAGAATTTTGTGATGGAAGGTATGAAGAACAGAACATGGTCCATGTTACGTAGTTTTATTATTATTCTTTTTCTTTTGGATTATTTTTGGATTAATGTTGCTATGATTAATTTTTTTATGTTACATGGTTTAATTATTATTATTCTTTTCTTTTGGATTAATAATATTGTTATGATTTATTTTTTATACTTTTAGCCAAAATGATGGAGAAGAAGATTATGATGCCGACGCCGCTGAGAAGAAGTTTAGCGAAAATGATGGAGTAGAAATTGATAAGTTGTCCAAAAACTCCAACTTCGAAGAACTGGTATGTTAATTGGTTCGATCAAACCCGTTTTCTTCTTTACTTATGTTTTGATTTGCTTTTCCACATATTTTAGATTATCAAGTCCATATCGACATCCATTTGTGTGTCACTAGGATGTTAATTAAAATAAAAAACACAAGTGGAGTGAGGGAGGGGTAGTTTGCTAATTAAAATAACACAGTGGAATAAGTTACCCTTTTACTTTGAAAATGTGAGCATATAACATATTCTCATTAGTAATTAACTTATTTTGATTCGCTGAATGTGTTTAGATTGTGGAACTGAACCCTCCGAAGTTGAGGGATCCTCAATTCAATTATGAGAAATTATCAGCAATTGAAGATGATGCTTTCACAAGCTGGTGGGTTCATCTCTTTGAAGAAATGGCAAAGAAAGAAAATCCACCAGACCAAGAGAAACTAGTGGAGAGTACTTTGATATTTATTGAGAAGAATAGAGAAATATTGGTAATTGTTATCATAAACAAACTTCTTTAATTTTTCCTTTTTCGTATGCTTTATAAATTCCATAATTTCACTTGTCTTGGCAGTGGTCTCGAATATGCAGCATGGAAGATGAGCTTGCACTATATGAAGAAACGATCGAAAGATTAAGCCGTGGTATGTTATCTTTCCGAGCCTATTCATTCTTGTTATAAAGTATGTAATATAACCAAATCTTATGATACAAATCTTTCTTTTAAAAAAAATGTCAGGTGTTGACGTTGGTCTTGATCTTATTCCATGTACCAAGTATTTTGTTACCTGTGATATTAGTGATTTGATGCCAAAGAATGAAAAAAATATACAAGACAAGGGTCATGGTGAGCAGCAAACTCGACTAAACGACACCTTCCATGAGAAATCCTCGTGTGCAGTAAGTTTCTTCCTCCAGATGCCTTTTTTTCGATTTTTACCTACACTTCCCTGAGGTGATCTGGTGAAACTACAAAGCATCCATTGTTTCAGGGGGTGTTTCTGGAATTTCACCTAACCTCGGAGGATATGTATGTAGATAATTATCACTTGATTTTATGTTTAACTTATACGACATATATAATGATAGGACTTGAAGGATCAGTGTCTCATAAATGGCTGGAGACTTCCGAGATATATCGTAGAACCATCAAATGGTAAGTTTTTACCATTTGAAAGTCCTTTTGAAAATGTCTCAAATTAAAAATTTGATAACTTAATTCTGTTTATTTTCGATAACACCTCTTTTAGGTCGGTTCCTCTCAACTGTGTTTGTTTCGAGCCAAGGTATCAATCTTAATTCCATGGGTGATTCGGGGGCGAGTCCAAGTGAAGCGAGGGAGTCTGCTGCTGCAAAGATTATTAATGAAATACAGAAAATACGAAACACTTTTGCTCTCTCAAAATGAAGAATTAAATCTATCTCAGTCATTTTAATTTAAAACTGACTTTTATGTGTTTTTATGGGAATGGATGAATGAGAATGTAATTAAGTGCATTTCCATAATTTGGAACTAACTCAAGAAAACAGGTGAAATGCAGCACAACAGCCTTTTTGCATTGAATCCTTCGGTCCTTTTGTATTTAGTAATGATTTAAAAAGCATTTTTTTTATTCTAAATGAAATTAAAGCCAAACCTTATAAGTTATAGCCAATTCGTTAGTTTCGAGATCTGCTGTAAAGAAGTCAAGATCGCCTCGCACTCTTGTATATTGTCTGCTTTTTTATGTAATTTTATGAGTACTGGATTGTATTGCTCGCTTTAATAAGCTCATGCCCCTTTTTTTCTTCTTTGTTGTAGTAATTTCGTTCAATTGAATCTTGTATCGTTTTTCATTTTACGTTTAGTTGTTGGCCAACTAGGATTCCTATGTCATAAACTTCGGACAAGCAATAGTAAGTAACTTCGAGCTTCACTAATAACAATTCTACCGCAAACTAATGGTTCGACTTTGATTTGCCCTTGAAATATATATATATATATATATATATATATATATATATATATATATATATATATTTATTATTGTAGAAGTAAGGTACTAAAATTAATGGTTTTAATCTGAGCTAGTTTCAATTTTTCGAGAGTTTATGGTTTTAAATCGGCGTGAATTTTGATCTTCGAGCATCCAAGCAATGTACCAACTTAATGGTTTTAACCTAAGCTAATTTTGATTTTTCGAGCGCCTAGGTAAGGTACCAACTTATTGGTTTCAACTTGAGATAATTTTAATATTCCATGCGTCTAGGCAAGACACCAACTTAATGATTTTAACCAGAGTTAATTTCAATATTTCGAGCTTCTTGCGGTGGTCATTGTTGGAATCTAACAATATGTGTACTATCTACGAAGCATTTAGAACTCATCGAACATAATATTGAAAATATAATTTTTGCACGTCTACTTGGATGGAATTAATTGGAATAATTCTTTAAGCAAACCACATAATAGGAAATAATTATTATTAATACTGAGGCTGTGAATGTAATATCCTTAAGACAATATTTTCGATGTTGGCTACGGTGCACACAATATTCTCCGGTAGTTTCTCAAGATACAACAATCTTAATCCTTTGTATTTGTATGAACAAAAAGGTCACGGAAGAGTAGAAACAAACATAACTAGAGAGAATTTTAATTTTGTTGCTACAAATTGACTCAGAATTGTCTTGGCAGTGATCTCAAATGCGCTTACAAATTTTGGAAACAAACTTCTTTAATCATTTTTCTTCTTCTTTTTCGTATGGTTTATGAATGCGCTTAGAAATGCCATAATTTCACTTGTCTTGGCAGCAGGGCCGGTCCTTTAGGCCATCTCCAATGGTTGAGGGCTAGCCCCGGGCTCCGGAGCCCGGGCAGCCCAGGGCCAGCCCGGGGCCCTGCTGGTCGTCTCCAATGGTTGGGGCTCCGTGGGGGAATTAATTCCATTTTTTTCTTTTGCCCACTCTCACCTATTATTATTATAGATTTATAATTTTTTAATATTAATATTAATAATAGTAATTATATTAGTACTCGTAATTTAATTATTAATTATATTAAAATATTAATATTAAATAGAATATTTAATTAAAGTAACTTAAAATTAATACATAATACGCAAACTCTCACCTATTAATATTATAGTTTTATTTTTTTAAATACGGAGTATTAATTAAAATAGCACATTAATTACAACAATACACAACATTAATTACACAACATAATCAAGGAAAATAAAATAAAAATAGTCCTAAAGCTCCTTATAAACCTCATAAACATAGTGTTGGAAAAAGTAAGTTAATGGGCCATTTTGGACGTAATTTAAGTGGGACCCACTTTGAGTAAAGAGTCGGGTCTTGACGGAATTATATTCTACTCCGTGAGTAGATTAAAATGGTATATGGTACGTCCAAATCGGAGTACGAGTGAATGAGAAATTAAATCTCAAAGTTCACATATGTAATGGGAAAAATTGGAAAGAAATAGACTAATCCCACATTGGAAGTGTGATAAGAAAAACTTGGGTTTATATATGATTTCTAAATCATAAGGGTTAAGAAATTATTACTAGAAGGCTCCCTCCTTGCGCGCAGGGGGGGGGGGTGCAAATCTTGGTTCGGATTACTACTCGGCCCTTCAAGACTTGTGCGTGCACACGAATGTCGTCCCGAAGAGCCTACTCGGTCGAGCCTAGTTTTGCTATTTTCTTCCAAATTCCATTTCTTTTTTGCCAATTTCTTTAAATAATTAACCATGCTATATCACATTCATAAAAATAAAAATAACACATTATAACACATTAATTAAAATTACATACAACACATTAAATTATACACATAAAAATTAACCATTTAAATTTATACACATAAAAATTAACCATTTAAATTTACACACACACATTAAATTATATACATAAATCATTAAAAGAAAAACAAAAAAAAAAGAAAAGGAACGGCCAATCAGGTGCCGCCACTTGGCGGCACCTGTTTTAATTTACACGCGCCCCCTTTCTTCCTCCCAATTCCCACTCGCGAGCAGGGCTGGCCTGCGGGCTCCAAACAGCCCGCAGCCGAGCCCGTTCCGCCCCGCTGCCGACCCCGAGCCCGGCCCCTCTCCATCTCCAACCGTTTCCTCACCGCAGCCCAACCCCGACCCCGGCCCCGCAAGCACCATTGGAGATGGCCTTATATACGGTAGCCCTAAGCGAATTTCAAATTTGAGGCCCTTCATTATATTTAATTTATTTTTTAAGGGCACAATATTAATTAAATATTGGCATGTTATCTTCTTTGACATATTATTTTTTAGATAGATAATTAAATAACAAACTTATTTAATTTTTAAAAGATTCAACCATGAATTTTTTTTAACTTTTAATATTAAAAATATTATTTTAGTCATAGCAAATTTTACAAGTATATGTATATCCTTAACTCTTTTCATTCTCTTATAAATATCATAATTGATTGTTTGACTTTATTTTATTTCGTGATATATGAACTCTATTAATTATATTATCATGTATAGAAAAAGTTATACATCTTATATAAAACTAAGAAAACGAATACATATAATAATTTGATGGGTACTCTTGTTGCAAGAGTTTGATCTCAAAATAAAGGATAGAAAAGGAACCGAGAATCAAGTGGCTGATCACTGTCGGGATTGGAGGGAGGAAACAAAGAGTCATACTCGATTCAGATCAATGAAGTCTTTCCAGATGAACAATTGTTTGCGGTAAATCAACCTAAACTTCCATGGTATGCAGATTACATCAACTATCTAGTAAGTGGTCTACTTCCTTCCGACATTAATTTCCAGCAAAAGAAGAGATTTCTAAATTATGTGAAGAACTTTATTTGGGATGAACCATACTTTTTTAAGAAATGTGGGGAGCAAATGATAAGGAGGTGTATTCCCGATGAAGAGTTCGTGGAAATTCACTACAAGAAAAATAGATTTTAGTGACAAAAAAGTGACATTATTGAAATTGTCACTTTTTGCATACATTTAGTGATAATAATATTAGTTTTGTCACTAGTGACAAGTGCAAAATAGTGACAAAATATATTTTTAAGTTGTCACTAATGGTTATTAGTGACAAGTTTATGGAACTTAAGTTGTCACTATTGACAATTAGTAACACATTTTCAGTGATAACCTAGTGACAATAAATATTGTCATTATAATTTAGTGATAACTTTTTAGTTGTCACTATTGAGGCATCACTAAATGTCAATAGTGACAACTTTTTTCACAATTCTTGTCACTAGTGTGTCTATATGCATCAGTTTAGTGACAATATTAAAATTGTTGTCACTTTGTCATTTACTATTTTGTCACTAAAATTTAAATTTTTTGTAGTGATTCTAGGTAATTGTCACAATTCACCATACGGTGGGCACTTTAAAGAAGATATCGCACAGCAACTAAAATTCTACAATCTGGTTTTTTCTGGCCCATCTTACATATCGATGCTCATGAGTTTGTGAAGCATTGTGATAAATGCCAATGGGCTGGAAACTTAGTTAGGCGTGATGAGATGAAACTGACTACTATGCTAGAAGTAGAGCTTTTTGATATTTGGGGGATCGACTTCATGGGACCCTTCATCCCTTCATTTGGAAATCGGTACATATTAGTTGCGTTTGATTAAGTTGGTCGAGGTAGAAGCATTTCCAACTGATGATTCAAAGGTGGTGATGCAATTCATTAAGAAGCATATTTTTCATAAGATTTGGTACACCGAGAGCCATCATTAGCGATCAAGGATCACACTAAATATGTCAACGCTCTCTTAGCAAAATATGGTGTACGGCATAAAGTAGCAACTGCATACCATCCGCAGACGAATGGGCAAGCAGAGATGTCCAATCGAGAAATCAAGAATATCTTAGAAAAAAGGGTCAGCCCCACAAGAAAAGATTGGTCAAGGAAGTTAGATGATGCTCTTTGGGCATACCGAACGGCTTTTAAGACGCCAATTGGAATGTCGCCATATAGGTTAGTTTTTGGAAAAGCATGTCATCTACCATTAGAAGTTGAGCATAAAGCTTTTTGGGCTGTTCGTAACTTGAACATGAGTTTGGAACTTTCGGGAAATGAGCGTTTAATGCAACTTAATGAACTTGATGAGTTTCGATACATAGCCTATGAGAATGCCAAACTATACAAAGAGAGAACAAAGAAATGACATGACAGGATTATTACAACCAAGTTGTTTGAGCCGGGTAAATTAGTGCTCCTTTTCAATTCGCGTTTCAAACTTTTTCCTGAAAAGCTAATATCTCGATGGTATGGACCTTTTGTCGTTATAGATTCATTCCCACATAGTACCGTGGAGATAGCTGAAGCTGAGACCGGAAGACGATTCAAAGTAAATGGACAACGTCTCAAACATTACTTGGGTGGAGAAATTGTGAATGACAAGACCTCGGTGGTCTTAGACTGAAGTAACAGTAGCATCAAGTGGAGCGAAGAACATAAAAATAAGTGCTTCATGGGAGGCAACCCACGTTTTCTTTTTTTTGCATTTTTCGTGTTTGTTTTGGTCTTAGTGTGATCTATGGTTGTGTTTTTGTCGTGTTTTACAGGGGTATTAAGGTGAAGAGTAACGCGTGGATGAGATAGTACTAGGAGTGTATATTTGAGAAGAAGTAGCATCAGGTCATGGCTCAAACTGATTCTAGCCATGGCCTAATATGGAGCAGAAAAGTGAATGATTTCCAGAATCGTCAGGCAATGGCTCAAATTGAATCAAGCCATGGCCTCAACTTTCGAACACAACAGTGAAGCAATTCCAGAATCTTTAGGCCATGTCTCAAATTGAATCAAGCCATGGCCTTTTTTTTTTGAAAAAAAAAAGTGAAGAAATTCCAGAATCATCAGGTGGCTCAAATTAAATCAAGCCATGGCCTTAATTTTTGGGAAAAAAGATAAATAAGTAAATTAAAAGTCAAGTTAAAACGTACAACTGTCTTTCTCTTTCACTCGTCCATTCTCCAAATCCCTAATAAACCACCCTCTTCCCAAAACCACAGCGCCACCCTCCCTCCGCGCACAGCAGCCGCGCCACCACAATCCACCTTCGTTCCAAAACCACCACCCGCCCTCCTCCACACACAGCAACCGCATCGCCCCTTCCGTCGCAACCTATTTTCCCACCAACAGCTGCGCTGCCCTCCACTTCTCACCGCCATGCCCACACTCGAAACCCTAACTCCGTCTCCACTGTCTTCACGCTGCACCAACCAGCCACACAGCCGCATAGCGCGCAGCTGTCCACCATCTCGATTGGTCTTCTCTCACATGATGGGTGTCAAAAACTTTAGTGGATTGATTTGTTTGGCTATTGAATCGAATGGCACCATGGAGTCGAGCTGTACAAAAGAAGCCCCATTTGAACAAATTAGCATCAAAGGCCACATCTAAGAATAAGCCTGGTTGTGCAAAGGAGAAACATGAGCATACTGATGGGTTTTGTAGCACCCCGTAAATTTAAAATACTTTAAAATGAAGTTATTGAATTTTTAACCCAATTTTGCGTGACGCATTTTATTTTTGATAAACATAGCATTTCTTTAAACCTAAACGTACAATTAAAATTTTCGAGCATAAAAATTGAACTCTCTTTTGTGCTTTGTGTGCATTAATTATTTCCTATAGCATATCGGACTTAGAAATAATTTTATAAAGTGGTAAATTCATTTTAAAAAGAAAAGGAATCGTTTTATTATATTTTTGGACTTAATTGTACAAAAAATTTATTTTGGGGCGAAATTGCACTTTCAAAGTGCAAAATTGCCCCAAGCTTTTCAATTATGCAGCAAAGTAATGATGGTTCCTACTTCCATCTCTCTCTTGGGTGAAGAAAACTTCACCAAACAAGAAATCAAGTATGGGTGGGAAAATGAAATGATTATATTTTCCTTCCCCATGTAGTGTGTATAGATGTATATACATCTATAATCTGAAATTAGGCTCTTATATATATATAGTCACTTCCTCACTGTCTCCCATTCTTGCCAAATACTTAACAAGTGAGTGAATATTCAAGAGGAAACAATATAAGAGTGTTAGAAAGAAAATTTTCGGATATACACAGCCAAGCCTCGGGTTTTCGCACATTCCTTCTTCGTCCACCGTTGGATCATGCCCAAATTTTGCGTGAACACACGGGGCTATTGACCGTTTGGATCGTCGATTAAATCTCCCAAAGTGAATCTCCAGTCGTTACAAGTTGGTGAAAAGTAAAGATTTGAGGGCTTTTGATATGAACCACCACCGGAGCCACCACCACCACCACCGGATCTGAAAATGAAGAGAGTTTCAGCCCCTTAGTTTCTTTGGGTTTCGGGTACGCTTCATTTGTGGAGTTTTAGTCGCTATACTAAGCGACAAAGGTGAGCATTGTGTGTTGAATTTGTATGTCGGTCCGATGTCCTAGTAGATCGAGTCAAATATTTACTAATGCTTTTAATAATCAAAGCATGTTCTTGATAGAATAGTGTCCTGCAAGCCAACTATTTGGCTGCATTTAATTGAAAGGACCATTCAATTGGATTAATAAATGCATTTTATTATTATATGGTCATCTTTATCTTATGTAATAATTATCTACGCATAAGGATAGAAGTCCTTAGATCACAGGGCTATGAGACAACCCGTGGACTGATCTCCAAGGCCGTGATCTAGAATATATTCAAGAGTCGTAGAATCCAATTGAGATAGGACATCATTGGATTCGGTTAGACTCTCACTATTGTGTATACTCCGATGAACTGGAGAACGCTGGGGTCCACGAGCGTGACTGGGATAGTCGATACACATAAGTGGGTGGCTTGCTGGGATGGCAAGCGCACTGAATACCCCAATTAGGAAATAACTCACCATGGAAGCGGTAGTCGCATATCGGGGTTGAAGTTATTCCAATTTACAATAGTATACGAGGAACGATCCCTAACTACTTGAGATGATAGGGTTTATCTGGTGCGAGAACGTCTATGCTTTGATATGAGTCCCGACTGACTGGAGATCGCCAGAAAGTCTCTGTGGACTCATATTGGGTATAGAGGAACTCGTATGCAGATTCATATCATCAACAAAGGATCCATTGACCCGACTTGATAGGTTGGGAAATTCTCCTATGCATTTCTGTGAGAAATTAATTCTGGTAAAATCCTCGGCCGAGGTATCTGACGGCTTTATGTAAGTAGCTCATAAAGGTTAAGTCAAAGAGAATTATTTCGAGACCAGAATGCATAAGGTCAAGACAAAAGAAAAGGGAGACCGATGAAAGACCATACCCTTAAGTCTCGACTGGGAGATTGATCGATGGAGAGATTATGGCGTATATGGAAATTGTAAATGATAAAAGGTTCACTGAATTAATTCACCAGTGATTGGGCTCCATGGGCTTGTGGCTGGACATCGACCGTGGAGTGTGGGAGAATTCCCAAATTGGCAGGGGTGCTAATTTTGGAATGATTGATCGACAGAGTGTTCGATTGATTTAGAGTAAGTCTTACTCGAATAATTAAATAATATTTAATTATAACCCACGGCCAATTATGTGGTGAACCTACGGGGGCATACACAATACACATGAAGCGAAAGCGAGGAAATAAGAACGACCGAGTCGACTGGGTCGACTGGGTGAATAATCGACTGGGTCGATTATTATGGATGGGTCGACTGGGTCGACCCAATTGGAACAAAATGGGATCCAATTGGAATTGGATCAGGATCATAAATTAAATTGGAATTTAATTTGTGGATTAATTAATTAAGTTGGATTTAATTAATTAGAAGGGATTTTAATTAAATGGGCTTAGAGTCTGATTTAATTAAATGGGAGATTAAGTTAATTAATTGGGCTATTTAACTAGAAGATTAAATAGAGCCTGGTCAAATTAATTAACTGGGCCATGAATTAATTAGAAGACTTGGTCTTCTAATTAAAGAGGGCCATGGCCCATGTAGGAGAGAGGAAACCTAGTCCTAATAGGACTAGGTTAGGGAGATAACTATAAGTAGCCTTCTTGTAGTTATTTTTCACACAACTCAACAAGCAAAATTTGAGCAAGAGCAAAAATTCTCTCTCCCCTCTCCCAGTAAAAGTCGACCGAACCCTGTCTTCCTTTAGGAAGAATTTTTCGTTTTCGACTTTGTTCCAAAATCGTTCCTAAATCCTAGATCATAATATATCTTGTGTTCTAGCTGATCAAGATTTATTATTTTCGTGTAATTGTGGTGTATCAACCCGTAGAGGCGCAACACGTGGGGCGCTGCTGCAAAGCTTGGATCAATACTTGCTGGAAGAGAAATCAGAGTTCGTTTTGCTAGCCAAAGGATTTGCAAGGAGATAGGTATAACGTGTAAACTTATACTATCGTTTTTATTTATATTCATATATATACAACTAGAGAATATCCTGGCAAGATTCCGTAAGAGGTCCTAAAAATTTTATATTCCGCTGTGCATAGGGCTGTTTATCTTACCGAATCCCAACAGTGGTATCAGAGCCAACTCTAGGCTTTGTATATATATGAATTTGCAAATTCTGTGTTTTTATAAATCATATGTTTGATTTATGTGTGGCTAGTTCTTTAACTGTATATGTTTTAGAACGTAGATCTGTTAACTTAGAGTTAATGTAAAATTTTGATTCGAAAATTTTATCCTGTTAATTTTTTATTTTGGATTGAATTAATTAAAATTGTTGATTTTAATTAATTAAGTAATCAAACACAAATTAAAACAAAACAAAAAGAAAACAAAGTAATTAGATCGAAATTTATTCTCTTGGTGAGAATTAAACTCGACCTTAGTGCTCGGCACAATTCTTTGATTTCTTTTGTAGTCACAATTAACGTGACCATGATGTTTTAATTTGGCAAATGTTACATAAGGTTTTAAGCAACACCATGTATTGCAATTTGGTTTAGTAAATTGCAAATTGTTGGATTCTTGTAAATTTGAAGCCAACGAGTTACGGCCATGACATGGTGGATCAAAATTTTTGTGGCAGAATTTTGGATAATCTTGAACAAAATCTTGGAGATATGGTTGTTATGAAATCTTGGTGAATCTTGGATTGATCTTAGAGGTCTAATTAAACAAGGAAACTTAGAGTTTCATTTAATATAAGACATTTAATTAAAATTAATGTCTTGTAGTTAATTGCCAAGATTAAAGATCTTAGAGATCTTATTAAACAAGGAAACTTAGAGTTTCAATTGTAAGAAGAGATTTAATTAAAATTAATCTCTTCTAGTAAGTTACCAAGATTAAAGATTTTAGAGATCTTATTAAATTAGGAAACTTAGAGTTTTGGATAAGGTAGAAATCTTGGTGGATTAGGACACTACCTTAGTTAACTAATCTATTCAAAATAGTATTATCTTGAGAATCTTGGAGATTTGGGAATATTTGGGAAACTTAGAGTTTTGGATAAGGTAAGAATCTTAGAGATTTAGATTACCTTAATTAACCAATTTAATCAAGATAAGTTTGTAGATTACTTAGAGCTCAAGTAAGAGCTAATTAATCTTAGAGGTTAATTGTTAATTCAAAATTAATTAACTTGGATAATTTTTGTGAATTAAAATTAAAGGAGCCGGTAAATTTACATTTATGCCCTTATGTGAATTTATGCATGTTCTTGAGTGAATATGTGGATTGGTCGATTTTGCCCTTAAGCCCTGTGTAGTTTTGGTTTATTTATTTTATGGGTTGTAATTAAATGGGCCTGATTGGTGCCCTTGCTTGCGCAAACAAATGTAATAGAATAGGGCCTTTATTTTTATAAGCTAGGCTTAGATTAGGCTTGGAGTCGAGAAGACCTCATGAAGACTTGGAGATCCACATGGAGGCCCATAACCTTGGAGGACATGGAGGCCCAATTCATTACATGGAGGCCCAATCAAGCTGGATATTACAAGAAGGCCCATGATGTATGGGTTAGAAAATTGTAATAGTTAGGACATTTAATTTCCACCCTAGACTGACCAATTGGTCCATCATGTGGCTCGTGATGGATCGCATAGGATGGGCAATCGACCAATCATATGTGCAATGCTAGGTGATATATGTTTACTATTATTCTTTGATGTATGTCTTGCATGCTTAGAATAGATCACGTAAACAAGATAAAGCATAATCTGATGAGAACTCGCACGAAGAAAACTTAAAACCTCCAATTGAACTTAAAAACTCAATTAGAATATTAAATCGATTAACGGGCGCATATGAATGGTGTCTATGGTCCGAGCCTATCCAATTACTAGGTCTTAGGCATATTGTACAAATATATCTCGATGTCTCACGAGTCGTGGGTCGAGCTATAGGAAGATGATATGTCTATTGCCTCGATGCACAATTTAGTGCCAAGGGAGGGGATAGCAAGGTTCTAGGCGCTGTCTCACGAGTCGTGGGGCGTCTAGGATTGAACTATTTCTCTTCACGAGTATTGGACATGATTTAACGC
This sequence comes from Penstemon eatonii, assembly GCA_038501285.1. NCBI lineage: Eukaryota > Viridiplantae > Streptophyta > Magnoliopsida > Lamiales > Plantaginaceae > Penstemon > Penstemon eatonii. The sequence goes on along the minus strand of CM076710.1, from coordinate 13,625,818 downwards.
GAGTAAGTATGGATGTCTCACGAGTCGTGGGTCCATAACGAAAACCGAGGCTGAATGAACTCAAGGGTTAGCTGGGATGGTTAACCGGCGACGTGATCGCCCACCAAGTGGATCGATTGGTATGGCCAACGAGTCGTGGGTACTGAGCGATTGCATTTGGGCCTTGAGCCCATTAGGAAATTTTTATTTCCCGAAGCTTATGTGGGGGCATAAGTATTCGATAAAAATAGTGGGAGTAATTTACAAATGAAAACCATGTTTGTAAACTATGCATTGATATTAATCTGTCGCGTATTTATCGTCATGTTTATGATAGTTTATCATAAGTTATGTATCCATGAATATTTACCATCATACTTGAATCAAATAAATTGACTGAACCCAAATGAATTTTGAATGACTTCGAAACTTGAGAAATCATTCTCGAGTCCAAGCAAGGACTAATCTCCTTACAAAGATTTCATTGTTTTTCCTTTCGAAGTTACACTTCGACTGGAATGGTGATAGGTTTCACCAAGCTGCCTTTTTTTTCGAAGTTAATCTTCAAATAAGAAAGGTGATAAGTTTCACCAAAGGGTTGAGGATGGTTCTCAAGCCCAAATTTTCTTGAAGGCAAACATGAAGTCTCCCATGAATGGGAAGTAACATCTTGTGAAAAGGCCTCAAAAGGCTCGAGAGATGGAAGAAGAGGAATGTATCCTCTCTGAAGGGAAATAACCTTGGAGGTTTTTCTGTAAGGAAGATAAGTTGAAAAGTCAATCAAAATTGTTCTTCCATGGATTAAGATCAAGGGAAGAGGGAATTGAACCTATTCATCCCATGAGGGATGATTAAATTTTATTGAACTTAACCTTATGGTTAAAGTAATGCATAAGGGTGTTGGATGCCCGATGAAGCACTCATTGATGCATTCAATGCATCTAAAGCCATGAATTATTTAGATCATTGGAATTTGCTTATACCATCCCTTGTCTTAAGGGATGTGATAGTTCCATAATGGTTGGAACTGATTGCGCTATAAGACTTATACGCAAAAGGTGTAAATAAGCAAATGAGTATGGATACTCATATATCGACTAAATAAAATATGCATAGTCAATAAAATATAAATAATCAAGATTTCACACACTTGAGTCGTTGTAAAAACCGAAAGGCGATACACGAATACTAAAACATATTTCCGAATTAAAAGATTCAAAGACTGAGCTCGACTGGGTCGAGCTTGACTGGGATGCTGTACAAAGTAACCGACTTTCGAATCTTGCTTAATGGAAATTAGATTTAGTAGTTGGTTGCTAGGCAACCAAGAGGCATAAACATTTGCAATGGATTTAATCCATTTATAAGTGTGTAGAAACACTAAAGCATTAGTGGGAGATAAGGCGTCTCTAGTACCCTCATGGGTAAAAGTACGTTGTGATGTACAATTCCAAATTACTTTTGGAATAAAATAAAGAGAGCCTAATCAATGAAAGCATGTAAGAGATTTGGATCGATTCAAAATCAAACATGCATTGGCATTACGCCATTGATTATTTAATGGAGAATTGGATTCTTGAAATGTAAGACTCGCTCAAAACATTGTCAGTTGTTGAGCATTCTGGACATGTAAATGTCCATTAAGAAATCTTACATGAAATTCCTTATCCAATCAAATAAAAACTTGATCGAGAAAATCGAAGATACTGAGCTAAGTATCTCTGAAGCCAGATCCAAAACATATCACGTGATATGAGTTTTGGTACTGTACCTTCATATGCATTCATGCGCATATGGGGTCTCCCGCTTATGTGAATAAGCTGGTGGGAGATAAGTTGGATATAAAGTCCATCTTATGCAATTCGTGGGGTATCCAGAAAACTCTATAGGATACAAGTTCTACGATCCTACAAGATAAACTACGTTTGTCTCAAGGAACGCACACTTCTTGGAGAAGGATTTCTTGCTAGGCAAGAAGGAACACAACGTAGAACTAGATGAGGTCACTGAAGCTGAAAAGGCCAACGAGGTCGATCAAGCTGACCCATCACCACAGGCAGTGGGAGAACAAGAGCATGAAAGTGCACCAGAAAGTACACCGCTACTTCGTAGGTCAGAAAGACAACGTAGAGAACCCAAGAGGTGCTACGGTCTGCTGCGTGAGACTAGACAGTCTCTAACCGACCCAAGGACTTACGAAGAGGCTATGCTAGGCATAGATTCGGGAAAGTGGCGTGAAGCCATGGAATTCGAATTGGACTCCATGCACTCGAACAAGGTCTGGGCCTTGGTAGATCCACCAGTGGGAGTAGCTCCCGTGGGTTGCAAGTGGATCTATAAGCGAAAACTTGGAGTGAACGGAGAGGTAATAACCTACAAGGCGCGACTAGTGGCAAAATGATACACTCAAAGGCCAAGCATCGACTTTGAGGAGACCTTCTCGCCCGTCGCAATGCCTAAATCCATTCGAATCTTGCTGGCCATAGCTGCGTGGTATAACTACGAGATATGGCAGATGGATGTGAAGACTGCCTTTCTCAATGGGGACATTGAAAATGAGATCTACATGGAGCAACCAAAAGGATATGCATCCAAAGGAGATGAGCATAAGATGTGCAAACTCCAGAGGTCCATTTATGGGCTGAAGCAAGCTTCCCGAAGTTGGAACATTCGTTTCGATGAAACAATCCAAACTTTTGGATTCATCAAAAACGTGTTCGAACCTTGCGTGTACAAGAAGATCAGTGGGAGTACAGTTGAATTTTTGGTGCTTTACGTTGATGACATTTTTCTCATTGGAATGTGAAAGTGTTGTCCGAAACTAAAGCATGGTTATCTACACAATTCTCAATGAAGGATTTGGGAGAAGCATCCTTTGTACTAGGTACAAGGATCTACCGAGATAGATCAAAAGGACTGCTGGGCCTCTCCCAATCCCAGTACATAGATAAAATCTTGAAAAGATTTAGCATGGAAGAATCCAAGAGAGGATTGCTTCCAATGAGACATGAGATTGCACTCTCTAAGTCTATGGCCCCAAAGACGCCAGAAGAGAGAAGCAATATGTCTCGAGTACCATATGCATCCGCGATAGGAAGCATAATGTATGGTATGTTATGTACTAGACCAGACGTAGCATACGCTCTAAGCGTTACAAGTCGCTACCAGTCTGATCCAGGTGAGCAGCACTTGATAGCCGTAAAGGCAATTCTGAAGTACCTGAGAAGGACTAAGGAATTGTTCTTGGTATACGGTGGAGGAGAATTGAAATTGGAAGGCTATACTGATTCTAGCTTCCAATGTAATGTAGACGACTTCAAGTCGACATCTGGATACGTGTTCTGCCTCAATAGTGGTGCGGTTAGCTGGAAGAGCTCCAAGCAAGACACTACCGCAGATTCAACCACCGAAGCAGAACACGTTGCTGCGTGTGAAGCAGCAAAGGAAGGTGTTTGGATGAAAAAAAAACTTCATCCAGGAATTGGATGTGATACCTAGCATTGTCGAGCCATTACTATCTTCCGTGATAATAATGGAGCTATCTCGCAAGCGAAGGAGTCGAGATCTCATCAGAATCCAAGCACGAACTAAGACGATACCATTTGATATGTTATGTCATCTGGTAGAGGAGACATAAAGATGGAACGTGTCACCACAAAGCATAATACGACGGACCCGCTGTCTAAGCCATTGCCTCAAAGGCATCCGAAAACATCTGTCTAAGATGGGAATCAGAAGTATGAAAAGTTGGCTTTAGTACAAGTGGGAGATTGATAGAATAGTGTCCTGCAAGCCAACTATTTGGCTGCATTTAATTGAAAGGACCATTCAATTGGATTAATAAATGCATTTTATTATTATATGGTCATCTTTATCTTATGTAATAATTATCTACGCATAAGGATAGAAGTCCTTAGATCACAGGGCTATGAGACAACCCGTGGACTGATCTCCAAGGCCGTGATCTAGAATATATTCAAGAGTCGTAGAATCCAATTGAGATAGGACATCATTGGATTCGGTTAGACTCTCACTATTGTGTATACTCCGATGAACTGGAGAACGCTGGGGTCCACGAGCGTGACTGGGATAGTCGATACACATAAGTGGGTGGCTTGCTGGGATGGCAAGCGCACTGAATACCCCAATTAGGAAATAACTCACCATGGAAGCGGTAGTCGCATATCGGGGTTGAAGTTATTCCAATTTACAATAGTATACGAGGAACGATCCCTAACTACTTGAGATGATAGGGTTTATCTGGTGCGAGAACGTCTATGCTTTGATATGAGTCCCGACTGACTGGAGATCGCCAGAAAGTCTCTGTGGACTCATATTGGGTATAGAGGAACTCGTATGCAGATTCATATCATCAACAAAGGATCCATTGACCCGACTTGATAGGTTGGGAAATTCTCCTATGCATTTCTGTGAGAAATTAATTCTGGTAAAATCCTCGGCCGAGGTATCTGACGGCTTTATGTAAGTAGCTCATAAAGGTTAAGTCAAAGAGAATTATTTCGAGACCAGAATGCATAAGGTCAAGACAAAAGAAAAGGGAGACCGATGAAAGACCATACCCTTAAGTCTCGACTGGGAGATTGATCGATGGAGAGATTATGGCGTATATGGAAATTGTAAATGATAAAAGGTTCACTGAATTAATTCACCAGTGATTGGGCTCCATGGGCTTGTGGCTGGACATCGACCGTGGAGTGTGGGAGAATTCCCAAATTGGCAGGGGTGCTAATTTTGGAATGATTGATCGACAGAGTGTTCGATTGATTTAGAGTAAGTCTTACTCGAATAATTAAATAATATTTAATTATAACCCACGGCCAATTATGTGGTGAACCTACGGGGGCATACACAATACACATGAAGCGAAAGCGAGGAAATAAGAACGACCGAGTCGACTGGGTCGACTGGGTGAATAATCGACTGGGTCGATTATTATGGATGGGTCGACTGGGTCGACCCAATTGGAACAAAATGGGATCCAATTGGAATTGGATCAGGATCATAAATTAAATTGGAATTTAATTTGTGGATTAATTAATTAAGTTGGATTTAATTAATTAGAAGGGATTTTAATTAAATGGGCTTAGAGTCTGATTTAATTAAATGGGAGATTAAGTTAATTAATTGGGCTATTTAACTAGAAGATTAAATAGAGCCTGGTCAAATTAATTAACTGGGCCATGAATTAATTAGAAGACTTGGTCTTCTAATTAAAGAGGGCCATGGCCCATGTAGGAGAGAGGAAACCTAGTCCTAATAGGACTAGGTTAGGGAGATAACTATAAGTAGCCTTCTTGTAGTTATTTTTCACACAACTCAACAAGCAAAATTTGAGCAAGAGCAAAAATTCTCTCTCCCCTCTCCCAGTAAAAGTCGACCGAACCCTGTCTTCCTTTAGGAAGAATTTTTCGTTTTCGACTTTGTTCCAAAATCGTTCCTAAATCCTAGATCATAATATATCTTGTGTTCTAGCTGATCAAGATTTATTATTTTCGTGTAATTGTGGTGTATCAACCCGTAGAGGCGCAACACGTGGGGCGCTGCTGCAAAGCTTGGATCAATACTTGCTGGAAGAGAAATCAGAGTTCGTTTTGCTAGCCAAAGGATTTGCAAGGAGATAGGTATAACGTGTAAACTTATACTATCGTTTTTATTTATATTCATATATATACAACTAGAGAATATCCTGGCAAGATTCCGTAAGAGGTCCTAAAAATTTTATATTCCACTGTGCCTAGGGCTGTTTATCTTACCGAATCCCAACAGTTCTATATTATAATTTCTCTTGCATGTTGTCACGAATATATTCGACATGTTATGTCGACATTACTCGCACGAAATCACTTAACATTTCAACATGATTATCCAAATACATGCTACATCTAATTCTACTAGTTGCGAATATATTTTTCAAAATTATCATGATACAAAAAATTTCATTTGATAAGTTGTTAAATATTGATAATATGTTAAATATGTTTGATTGGTTTATGTTTCCGATTTTGTGTTTCCGTTTGTTTCCGATTTTGTGTGGGCCCTATTTATTTGGTATATGGACCCGATGGCAACCTGACTGGCAAAGGCCGGCAGGATTGTCACGGTTACCCGTAGGCCTGGCCTTACAATCCAAGTGGGAAGGAACACTTGGGGAGTAAGGACGAACTCTGGCAAAGACATGTCGATGCATTTCAGATAGTAAGGTCGCTCCTTACTTGGTGAGTTTGGATGGGCATCAGACTGAGGATGGAGGGTAAATGGAGGACGGCATCAACAAATTCTTGGTTATGTGAATTCCGTGTTTCTTCCGTCTTGAACATATGTTTATTTGTTTGATAACATGCTTATGTTATATAATATGTTACATCCACACATCACAATGCAAATTCGCACATAGCCTCGCTAAGTTGGACGATCAACCCATGCATTCCGTGTTTCATTTCTTTTCAGTTTCAGGTGTTCTGGAAATTAATAGTTGTGTTGCGATTAGGTCATCACAATTGCGATCCCACCCTAGTATTTGAGAAAGTAGTTATATGTGGTTTGACGCTTCATGTTATTCTTTATTTTATTTAAAACCTTGCTTATAATATTTGAATTGTTAAGGTTGATTTATATTTTTGTCAAAGATTCAAGATTTTTATAAATTACTTAATTCTCTTTCTCGGTTGATTTTGTTCAAATATTTTGATATGTTGTGATTAAATGTTTTCACTTTAAAACTTAACTATGAAGATTGATTTTATATGTTCGTCAAAAAAAAAAAAAAAAAAACTTAGCAGTTTAAATTGTTCTTATTTTGTTTTAAACCGCTTCCGTTTTTAAACTTTTAATTTATCGTTTCCGTTTAAAAGAAAAAGGTTTCGATATTCTAATTCTTTTTCAAAAATAATAACTTTCGACCGTTATCCGATGGGCTCGCGGAGCCAGGCCGTCACGGAGGATTGATAGCGATAGGTTTGTTAAACCGAAAGCTCAAGAGGGATTTTTTTACGCTCATGAGGTCAAGATGACATTTATTACTGAGAGGGGTGTGGAGTGTACCAACGAGAATTTCCCCGAATATTTTGGGTTGTTTAAAAAATGGGGATGGATAGACTTCATTAAACAAGCGACAGAGATTGAGGGCAAGATCGTAAGAGTATTTTATGCAAATGTCTCACAAACGCCTGACGCAACTGAGGTTAAGGTTCGTGGACGAAAAGTCAAGTTCGACAAGGTGACCAGTACAAAACTTGCCTGACTGACACAGTAGACATGAAAGATATCGTGGAGTTCATTTGTCTCTCGAGCACTGTCTTATCGGCGACGGATAATATTTTGAAGGCATCGCTCCTACCTACGACACTAAAATTTGGTTCTACTTCATTGCATCACGGTTTATGCCCACTACTCATTACACTAAAATGTCGGAGGAAAAATCCCGCCTCATCTATTCCCTTATGAAAGTACACATCTTGACCAAGTATCCAAGTGGTGTAAGGTGGGAGAGGGTTTAATGTGAGATGGTTTCTTGTTGAATGGAAAAGTATGTTCTACAAATACCACATGTCTAGAGGTAAAAAGTTTATCGCTGGAGGGATCAAGGCAAAGATATGAATGATGAGTATTTGAGTAACCGACAAACACACATGGACGGGATTGAGGTTCGAGTTTGTGGGAGGTATAAGGTCGTAACCATGGATAACAAAGACTGCCAAATGTTTTCAAGGATAAATAATTTGGTGATTTCTTGAAGAGAATGAAGAATATTGCTTACGAGTGACTGGGGAAGGTAATCTATTGATGAGATAAACAGCAGCCTGAAAAGCTAGTGACCAATATTGAAGTGGAACAGAAGCATGATGAAGCAAAGTAAGAGCAGTTTCAACGATATGACGATGTTTACGCTCTGCAGTGCCTACATGTTCTGGAGTATGAGGAGGGGATTTGAGATGTTGAATTCCACTTTGAGAAAGAAAGTGACCGAGGCCCGTAGCTTCACCACTACCATCTGTATAAACTGTTTTTATTTTAGTGGAAAAATAGTTGTCGACAAAACATTTAAATTTTTTAAATATGGGAGTAACATCAGATTTTTTTTAAGTGGATAAAGCCAAGTATATTTAGTGAAGTAATCAACAAAAATAACATAATAATGAAATTTGTCAAACGAGATTAGAGGGGCTGGCCCCCAAACATCCATAAACAAAATTTCGAAAGGCTTAGAGCAATTTATTGAAGAAACTCCAAATGGCAGTTTGTGACTTTTATTACATAAGCAAGCATTACAAGGACTAAAAAGAAGATTAGACCTGGATAATGATAGTTTATGAGAAGCAACAATTTGATGGAGAGTTCTAGAGGATGGGTGACCTAGACGACTATGCCATAAACTAATAGATGAAGGTTTAGCATTTGAAATGTTTGCTGTGAGGGCTGAATGTAATGAATCAAGTGGTCTACTTGCTGAACTTGGCACTCATACACGTGTCCTCTACTCCGGCCTCGCACCAATGATGCCCCCGTAGTAAGAATCCTTCACAAGAAAAAAATCAGGAAAGAATTCAATAGAGGCATTATTATGAGAGCAAAATTGAGAAACAGAAAGAAGGTTTTTCTTGATATTAGGTGCACACAAAACATTATTAAGTTTGAAAGTGGAAACACAAGATTTATGAGTAGTAGATCCAATATGAGTAATATGAACATTATTACCATCTCCAACCATGATATCTTCATTACCACCATACTCAGAGTGAATGGATAAATTTTGCAAATCAGAGGTGATGTGGTGAGACGCGCCAGAATCAACTATCCACCCTTGTTGATTGGATGGGGTTGCATTAGTAGTAAAATTTGCTTGTGGCCATGCCGAGGGTTGTGGTCGTGATCTACATACTTTTGCAACATGACCTGGCTTGTCGCATAGTTGACAAACAACTCGAGATTGATTTCCGTTGCTAGTGGAGCGCCAATTCTGATTGGATTGATTAACCATAAATCCATGATTTCCATAGGAATTCTGCTGAAACTGATTATTGTTGTTCCCACGATAGCCATTATTTCCTCCATTGTTGTACTGATTCTGATTTCCATAGGAGTTGTTGTTCTTGCTCTTTTTGTTGTACTGTTTTTGTGAATATTGGGCTGTGATGGATGTCTCATCCTTTGCTGAATTGGAGCGCTTAAGGCTAGTTTCGTAGTCCAAAAGTTTTTCCAATAATTCCTCAAAAGAGATGGGTGACTCTCTTGCACGCAAGGCAGCCTTGATTTCTTTGTAGTCATTGGTGAGACCATTGAGTGTATGAACTACAATTTCTCCATCACTCAATAGATGCCCAATCATAGCAAGATCGTCAATAATAGTTTTAATGGATTGCATAAATTCAGATATACTTTTACCTTCTTGACTAACCTTGGTGAGAGTCTCGATGAGACCAACCATCCGTGTATTAGATTTGTTGGCATAAGTAGTTTTGAGTTTGCCCCATGCTTCCATGGCGGTTTTGCACCGAGTGACAATTGGAGCTGATGGCCCAGTAACAGCTGTTTGGGATTCCTAGTAGCAACAATCGATCTTGACGAATCCAAGCTTTGTGTTCCGAATCTTCGGGTGGTGGGCATGGGTATGTTCCATCCAAATATCCCATCAGATCATACCCTAGAAACAAATTTGTCATCTGTGCGCTCCACATCGAATAATTTCCTCCATTAGAGAGTTTTTGTGGAATAAGTGTTGCTGTATTAATTGAGATAACTTGTGAAATTTGAGTAGATGAGGAGGCTGGAGAATCTTTCTGAGTGCTAGACATAACCGTGACTTCACTTGATTCAGTCATGGTTGAATACTAAAAAGAGATTGAGCTTAGGGCTGTGATACCATAAAGAGCTAATGTGACTAAAGTGAAAAAGGATATATTAATTCTGAATATTACATGACCTTTATATACAATGTAAATTGACTAAGTAAAAGGAATATCAATCCTAAAGATACACAGAATATCATCTAGCCTAATCTTTAAGATACAAAGAATATTACAAATATACTTTACATATTTTGCAACCAATGCTAAGGAATAGAATCAGACACAATATTAGGTATTGTCTTATCATGATTTTTTCTTATAAGTGAACTGACATAAATAACCACTAAGCGCAAGGTCTACAAGGGGATAACCCCCATCACAAAGAACGGAAATAGGAAGAACAAAAAGCGGAATACATGAAGACCACAACGATTGAGGCACCCAAAAAGCAAGATTATGGACAGCACAATTTGAGTTTCCTGGGTTGAATTTAAATCTCCACTTAGGCCAACAAGCCAAAAACATCGAATTTATTCGATATCAACTCCAATTGTCCAATCCATAATATTATGGGTCAAAAACTTCTTTTTTTGCGACGAGGGCTATCCTCAAGTCGATAGGTTGTAATTATTTCTTGTGTACTGTTTTTCATTTATGTTATTAAAAAAAAAAAAAAAAAAAAAAAAAAAAAAGGAGGTCACCTGGCTATTAATTATTTTTTCCTTTTTCCACAAGAGATTTACCATTAATTCGCTAAGGCATTCTTCTCATAACCCCAGACCATTAAAGGGCACGTGTGATTAAGTAAGACCTCAATAAATAGATAAATATACTAATACGGGGATTGCTAATAACAGTTCATCTTGTGGAAAACTGCCAGCAATTCATCCTTCTCAGCCACCCATTAATATTATTTTATTCATTGCAACCTGAAGAATAGGTCATATTAGCAGGTCACATTTTTTGTTGATTTAGGAGATATTACCGTAATACCCTTGACTTAATAAAGAAACTTTTGACTGTGCAAGATAACCAAATTCAAACTTTTCGAAGACATTGAAGAAGTCTGGAGAATGAGATAACTTGTTGGGTTTAGGACCTGGGCATTGAAGACTTGTTGGCTTCAATGTAAACCCTTGAAAAATAATGTAAAATGCAAAATAATTTATGAGATAACCAAGACATTGAAGAAGTCTGGTCGGACAGATCTGTAAACCCTTGGCTTCAATTTTGCATTATTTTGCTCCGATCTGTAAATATTTTGCTCCGACGTGGTATAGCAAGAACAATGAAAAATCAACCCGACACAGATCTGGACTCGAACAACCCGGAAGGAGAAGAACCATTGGAAGAAGAAGCTGAAGCGGGATCAGAAGAACAATGAAAAAGTCTGGTCGGACCACTCGTCGAAGCGGCGGCAGCGCAATCCGACGAATTGAAGATATGTATGTGTTCACGGCGACTAGATGAACAAAACCCCTAAACTAATTCTGGTGAATAGTCACCGAAAAATGGTTGTCCTGCGTGGAGGTGGTGGCGACAAAGAAGGCTGAAGAAGAAAGCCCCTTTTCTTTTTTTTCCTTTAAAGTTCTTTTTTTAAATATAAAATTATATAATTAATAATAGAGATTTTAACATTTTTAAAAAATGAGAAGTGAAATTAGAATATTAAATACGTAATGATGTGCAAATCTTGTATACAAATATTGAATTTATAATGAAAATGTATATTTGCAAGCTAGTTTAAATTAGTATCTATGGAAAAAATTATAAATTTCTAAATTTGATTTTATTATTTTTTTCATCTTACACTTAGCTTGATATAGAGAATCAAATATAATTTTAATAATTTTCAAGCATTAATTTATAAATTTTTCTCCAAAAATCTTAGTTCATATAAAAATTAGTAAATAAAACAAATTAACAAGGGTATTTAGGACAATACGTACAATTCCAACTGAACTTTGTATAGCAAGTTGCAAATAAATTTTTTGCCACATGTCATTATCTGAATGGTGAACTATCAACAATTTAGCCAAGGTTAAACTGTTATTAGCCAACCCCCTAGAACTATAATATGCAGATATAACTAACTTTTCCATTACTCTGAAAGCAATATGCAAATTTATGTTCCCAAATACTTGCAATAACTTGGATAGGGTCACTCCACTCAGGTAATTCTGGCAGTAAGCAATGTAATAATCAGCCAAATGAACTTTTCAGCCTTTTCGTGCCAGTCAGTCTTGGGGTGCTTTATCTAATTTCAGGCCACCTTCCCTAATTCCTAAGTTGTCTCATCCGCCACCGGAAAAATGCAAAGAAAATTAACCCAACAGAAGCAATCTAATTATAGAAAATATAAGAAAAAACTCAAACCTTTCTTTGGGCCCGTAGCTTTCTCATTGTGAAATGATCAAATTGCAACATATCAGTCAGATTACATGCCTCAGTTGAAGACTTGAAGTGTATAGACATGATGCCAACTAACTATACAAGAGAAAAACCATGTGCTAAATTATAGCTTTATTATCATGGTCCTCAAACATCAGCATTCAAATCCGACTCACTGTCAAACTAACCCATTCAACAAAAAAAGGTATATTTACACAGGCCCCCCTGTAAATAGTCACACTTCTTCAAGTATTAGCCAATCACAAAGCAAGTTTATTGCACCTGCCTAGGTTACAAAATTGGGATGTGCTGAGCCAAGTGGAGGCTCGAATTTCCAAGTAACAATAGTGGACCTGTTCAGATGTAAATAAGTTTCACTACTGGCAAAAAATGTTTGGCATATCTATCCCAAAATGTTATATCAAGAAATAGAGAATGTAAATCACCAGTGCGTTCAAATGTTGCAGTACTCAAACCAAGAAATAGGACACTTGTGAAAATAAATCGTTGAATAAATCTTTAGTATTTAAATTTGTTAACACAGCCTTAACCATTCATAATTATCAGCAAGTATGCAAGATTTCTCATACAAGTTCCTAGCATGCATTATATGGATCATCAAGTACTAGATGAATAGAACATAAGCCACGAAGAACTCAACGTACTTTTGAAGGTAAGTGAATAATATCAAAAGCAGCGCTAGCAGATATATATGATCGAGCAATAGTAGGAATTAGTTCTTAAAATTTCATAATTTTTTAAACAAGGAAAGAAACCATGCATTGTGGTTAGATGCTTTAGACTCCAACTGAGAGACACTAATTAATGAACTCCAACTCCAATCCAATATCAAACTAAAATCAACTAACAATAAAAATCTTGAAAGAATACTTTTCACAAAATCTACAGTTGAACTAAAAATTATCAAACTAATTCTTAATGTAATGAAATGCTAATTCTTCACCAATCCAATTATATGCTAAAGCTTTCAACGTACTGTTGCATGACGATTATGGGGCTTACCGTAATAAACAAATGAATATGTGCAAGCTTCTTCACCTTGCTCGTTTCAAGATCTTGCATTCTGCGGGAAAGTTGAGAAATATCAAGAATTAAAATGATTATGCATACTAGTTCTACCAATATGACTAATAGTTAGTAAAAGTGGTTGTTCTCACTGACATGTTTTTTTATCCTTGGACAAGCTCTATTTTCTTTTGGAAAAAAAAAGTTTAATTGTATTAATACAACACACAAGAGCTTACCATATAAGTGACATTAACTCATAGAGATGTTAAGGAAAAAATACTTCCAGAATGCGGGCACACCATTGCTTTAAGACGTCCTCTTTGAATAAGAGCAGAAAATACCAAATCCGAAACAATAGTTAAGATATCTCATACAAAAGTTGACTACTTGGATTAATAACCCACAATATCAAACAATTTATCAGTAAAATGTACTCACAATTGAGTCAGGGCAGACATTATTGAATGGAATATTATTCAGAATTAGTTATTTTCAATCACAGAAACAGAGACCAATAATATACTCTCATAATTGGCAGCTGAAAGAGCTGCATGATCTATTGATCCTGCATATATCAAAGATGCCTGTTTAGATGAACACGATTTCCATAAAGAAATTCCGTGTCTTGTTGATGTATCACCCTCATTGCACTTGAGTAAAATGGCAGAAGAGTAAGAAGAAATTGTATTACACTGACATGAAGTTGTAAGCAACAAAATACCAATTTCACTAGGAGTGTAGATGAGTATTTTGATATTCTTTTGAGCATTCAATGTTCTAAGTTATTGAGTTCTATTTTTCAAACTTTAATTAATATAATACCAAAATCAAGCATAAAAATTTGGCTGTCATTTTCTTCACAACTTTGAAATGTTGGTTATTAAGTATTTTATAAGAATCCGTTAATTCCCTTAAGAGTTAAGATGAATATCAAACTAATCTTACCAAAAAAATTATATAAAACTTATGGGTTAGTACCTCCTCCTCCTACATCAAGAAATAGGTTATCTTACCAAATAACAAAAGAGAGTAAGATGTAACGCGTATGCGTTTAATACTCTACGCACATACATCAATTCTTTTCCCTTTCTAAGGGACCAACCGATTCACCTTAAGAGTTAAGAGAAATATCAAAATCATCAACCTAAGGATTCTTTATTGGCAGTGCTACTCTTATTTAAATCTATGCATGAAGTCCAACGAGGTGGGCAGATAGGCAGAGTTAGTTGCTTCAATGAGTCAGGTAGGCTGGACCCGCTTATGAGAAAGAAAGCCTCTACAGCATTACCAGTAGACGTCCTCATCATGGTTGACCTGAGTCAACATTGTTGCACAACATTCGTAGCTAAACAATGTTAATTGAGTAATTAAGCCGATATAGATTAACTTAACAATGACTCTAATACCAGAACAAGAATGTTATCCACTACTAATCAAGATCACGTTTCAACATTGTATGAGAAAGATTATGTCAAACGAGAAGATCTATTTCAAATATACGAATACCAAATTACCAGTGGACAATTTCGGGAAGAATTGCAAATAACACTCTTGTTAAAGAGCCAAGTAACGTGAAATGTCAAAATTTACTGACTTAAAAGTAATTGTATGATAAATTTTTAAAATATATATTTTTTATTAAAAGTTGACGTTGTACCCAAGCCTTGTAGAACCCAGCCTCCCCCTACTGGCAACCTCCCCCCCCCCCCCCCCAAGCTCTTAATGACTTAATCCCCCAACAAACAACTCTCGCGTTTTTTTTTTTTTTTGGGGGGGGGGGGGGTGTTGTGCGCGCAAGTGAAAGGTAAATTTGTCATTTGAAAAACTAAACCCTCAAATACCTACAGATCAAAGTGCGGGTACATCACATATCAATGTGGGGGTAGGATATTTGCCTATTCGGCATATCAGACTATGTCTCGAGAACAATGGCCGGTAGAGAGGAAAAACATCAATCAGATACCCATGCTACTGGGAAATGACGTTAGTAGAATTCACATCAAAGCAAAAAGTTCCAGATAATCTGCTCAAACTGTATGTTACATAACAAAAGGGGAAAAAAAGAGCACCTCGTCTTTGTTTCATATATAAACCCTGAAAGAGCTGAAATTAATTGGCAGCTGAAAGAGCTATATGATCTATTGATCCTGCATATATGAAAGATGACAAGAAAAATTTGAGTTCATAATCGAGGGATAATCACGAAGAACTATAAGTTCTTTTCCGCAGAAGTAGGTACCCTGAGCTATCTAATTGAAAAAGCCCTCATCATACCATATATCAACCAAAAAAGTCTACATTTCCTATAAATGGCATCTATCATATCAATATTTCTTTCCCATAATGCCTGTATACTTAGAATGGACTGAGATAACTTACGGGTAATGGAAATGGTTTAGTGAAAGGATTCATTAGCCGTGAGCAGGTCTTCTAGGTCATGAACCAGCTGCAAGAGTACATAATCGAGAATCAATATACAATTTATAAATTAAGAGAAGCTGAAAACTAATGACGTCAGAGAAGGATAATCAGTCGACTTATCAATATTTTACGAAAATACAACTCGGTATTGGTCAATAAAAATAAATTCCAATGCTCTCAGTCTATTTAATTTATCGTCAAAAATAAAAGGAACAAATTAAGGATTTGACAACCTACATATACTCTTCAATATTGAGTCGAGCAGAAATGAGAATATTCAAAATACCTTATAGTTGGATCTTTTGGCCTTCTTCTTGACCTATGAGATAGATCTCCAATCCATTTCTTCTGCTCTCGTTCCATGCAATTGCAGCTACATATCTTCTTTATAGATCTAGTTAGGATAGATACTTCTTGAAGTTAAGTTTTTCACTTAAAATACCACAAAGTAGACACAAAAGAAAATAACAAATCCATTTCATCATTAATTCTTATATACAATAATAGAAGAGTAAAACAAGTTACACCATGATTCACAAATACAGAGGTTCTCGTTTTATTCTCTCTAGCTTTTTCCGTTCGTCGTGAATTGCAGAATTTACAAGGGGACTCTACTCATTGCGGTAGGAAGTTCTAGTGAAAGATGGCACCACAAACTATAAAGCATAAATACGATATGCCAATAAAGAGCAACAAGCCCAAAAATTATTTAATTGTCATTCATTATATCCATGTTCAGATATGACCAAGTAGATAAATTTACACTCAAATTCTCTCCTTCGATTCTATTTTCAGGTTGTCCATCTAATCACCTGTCTCTGAGAAGTGCTGATTCCACATATACTGGAAGAACAACTGCCTTTGTATGCACTCCTGAAATTTTTACGGCAAAATAGACATTTAATTTTGCGGTGCAATTCAGTCCTCCATGCAATTGGCAAGAGATATGCAATTGAAACCTGCAAATATTCATAAACCATAGATAATTATCAACATCTTATCTTAACAAAATTGGCAAAGAATAATAATTAGTAAATAAGAACAGATGAAATGACAGGTCTTTATTCAATCTCAAAAGAAAAATTATAAATTAACGTGCCATATTGATGCATGTATTTTATAGCAATTATGCCTCAACCCAGTAAAAAATATAACTAAATCATCTACAGTTCCCTGTCTAACTTGGCTTCCGGAACATTACTTTTTAGAGAACAGCTTGGAATAAGCTCATTTCAGTAGGTGGTTAATTCATTAAATGGCTTCAAGCCATGGCTCTTGGTTTCTTGTTCGGGTCCCAGCTAGACTTAAATCCAAAATATTTGTCATTCTTGGTTGATGTCAATATTTCACTAATTTCTTATTTTCATTTGTTAAGAATCTACCCAAACTTTAAGTCAGTCCACCGAAATTTAAGTCTAAATCCATTCATTATCAGAGAACGATCGATTTGTTGTCATCATTGGAGCAAAATCACTTAGTAACATTATTTATGCATGCTAAGTTGTCCTCATATAAATTATACCATAGACTACTCTTGTTACAGACCAAAAAGTCCCGTCAAATTTAGTTGTAAATTTACCTTAAGTGTAACAAAATACAAAAAATTGGCATTAAATTCATATAGCTTTAAATAGAGCCAGCATTTATAGAAGCTTATCTGGCTATGGAGATATATATGTAGTATGTAAATCAATTTCAAGCATAATTAATAAATTAAGAATCCAGAGGTGGATTACGTTACAAATTACATGTATATGGTTAAACCAATAAAATTAGATAATTATCGCATATTCTCAAATAGCGCAACATGTGGGAATGCTAGCTTTCAAATAGAGCCAGTATTTATGCTAGCTTATCTTAGTATGTAAATCAATTTCAAGCATAATTAATAAATTAAGAATCCAGAGGTGGATTACGTTACAAATTACATGTATATGGTTAAACCAATCAAATTAGATAATTATCGCATATTCCCAACATGTGGGAATGCTAGCTTTCTAATAGAGCCAGTATTTATGCTAGCTTATCTGGCTATAGATATACATATGTAGTAAGTAATCAATTTCAAGCACAACTAATAAATTAAGGATCTAGAGGTGGATTACGTCATAAATTACATGTATATGGTTAAACCAACAAAATTAGATAACAACTATCACATATTCCCAAATAGAGCAACACGTGGGAATGCTAGCTCTCAAATAGAGCCATCATTAGCTTATCTGGCTATAGATATACAAATGTAGAAAGTAAGTCAATTTCAAGCACAACTAATAAACTTAGGATCTAGTGGATTATGTTATGAATTACATGTATTATGTGGTGTAAACCAACAAAATTAGATAACAACAATGGCATATTCCCAAAACTTCATTATTTTTAATCATGTGCAACATTTGAACATCGAAACAGTCATGACTTCATTTGGATGATCTTCTTAATCTTCTATTAAATGGATGAAATATGGATAAGTTAATAGCTTTTTCATTGTGTCCTTGGAAGCACATAAGATTATTTAAGTAGTAACAACTCTATGTCAGAAAGTCAATTCTTAAAAGAAAAGCTTTCATTATTGATACACTGCAGAGATATCGTAGAAAATTGCACATTTCTCAATTTGAAAAATACAAAATAATTTTTCCGCAGCTAATTAAATGCAACTACATCCACATTTCATTTACATTTTAATAGCATTTCCTAATAGTTGGATGCGTTACCAGAATCTACATAAAAAAATTTAAATCATTAGCTTTTTTACTTATCACTATAACATTCATCTAGTTGAGAAACTTTCCTCAAAAGGAAGTCCACATTCAAACGTTCATCATGTGAAATTCCATGAAAAAATGCAATACCAATTTTTTTTAAAGCAAAGTTGTTGATCAAATAAACGGTCATCTCATAATTACGACGAAATTGTTGGCCGCAATCGAATTTCACAGACTAGATCAAACAATTTGCAACAAGATTTTGATCATAGCTAGAAAATTGTGGGCCTCTTACATTCTGTCAAGACTTAGAAGTTTTTTCTATATCATCAGAGTAACTTCAGATTTAATGAAAGTATTGGGATTCATTAGAGACAAATGAATATAAAAATAATAAAGGCAACAAACATTTGAATACACAAGGAAGTGAACGTTTAAGATTAAAAGAAAAAAAAAATTGACATATCAGAACAAGATCTACTTTAAAGGTTAAGGATAAAATGGGCATTTTTGGTTATGTCATGTCCAGAAGCACAAAAAGAATATGTGTTCTCTTATGTATTTGCCCCATGTACAAAGTAGTCTGAGGCGTATAGCGCAGCGATGCGCAAAGGCTTCCGTGGCTATGGCGCATAGCACAGGCCTTATATGCAAATGAAGCACGTAGAAAGGCGAAGGAAGTCTTTAACCTAACTGGTCACTTTTTTTTTTTTAACGGTTAAAAGGTATCAAAGGGTTGTAGCTTCTAGAACACGTATTTTATTTCTGCCTTTTGAAGGCAGAATATAAAAGCAAGCTAAACACAGCACCTAGTGCGCTTTACTGCAATAGCGCCACGTGGCGCGCGCTAAGTGGATAATGACTGAGCAGGGCGCAGAGACGCAATGCACCTGGGCTATAGCGAATAGAGCGTTATTTGCGCTTTTGACTACTCTGCCACGTATTATTTCTAAACACCTCGGTTAATCACAATAGATTAAAAAAGGGTTAATCACAATAGATTAAAAAAGGGTTAATCAAAATAGAAACAAAAATATCAGCTTATGTGTTAAAATCTTTGTGATTCATTATTGCTCTCTCTCTCTCTATCTCTCTCTCTTTCTTTCTCTTGATACATTTTGCAGTCTTCTGCCAAGGCGTGTCTATCCAATTATATGACGTTGTGCATAATTGTCTACGTCTAACGCAAAACCTTAATAGTGATTCTAGTTTTTTTTATCTTCTCTATTTTATACATGATAATCTGTCCACATGTGTAATGGTCTAAGATACATTGGGAAAAAATTAAGCAAAACCAAGGCCCATATATAATGGATCTTCTTATCACTTATGTAGTAGACTTATCCACAGCCCCCACACGAACTCCATTTAATAAATTTACCACAGGAAAAAGTGCATCTAAATGTTAACTAACACAAGAAAAACCCATTCTTGTTCTACATTTAGAAGAGATTCATTATGTCTTTAAACTTAATAGAATAATTTAAACTTATAGTCCTTAGTAATCAAGAATAACTTGACAATTTGGTGAAGCTCTTGGAAGGTCTAACAATTCTAAGAAGAGCTCCAAATCTACTGCTGGAGTAGTCTTACCACATATGACATTTAATTTCTCCAAGACTTGAGCACTAGCCAATACATATTGCATGAAATCCATCTTGTACTCGTTAAGATCAAATCCTACAAGTCGGACAACTTTAATGCATGTCGACAGACATCGAGGAACAATTGATGGGTGGCAAAGGACATAAGTTTTCCGCTCGAAAGAACGCTGAAAATTGTCCAAAACATGAGAATTATTCAAATTTTCACAAGATTTAAAAGATAATCTAACAAATACAAATCTCATGTACGTAAAACAAAAGGGAAAAAAGAAATACTCTACCTCATGTATTACAAGTTCTTCCAGATTTGGGAAAAAGATGAGGAGATGCACAATCACGTCCATATGACGATAAAAGTCAATAGTAAGCTCCAAATGTTTCAGATTAGAGAAAACAGGCAGAGCTGGAAGGGTAAAGTCAAGCGCCTTCAGAGAAAGAGAAGACCAATCACATGAACAAGGTTAATGTTGAACAATAGAATATTATAACAAAAGT
The DNA here is from genome assembly GCA_038501285.1 of Penstemon eatonii. Taxonomy (NCBI): domain Eukaryota; kingdom Viridiplantae; phylum Streptophyta; class Magnoliopsida; order Lamiales; family Plantaginaceae; genus Penstemon; species Penstemon eatonii. The sequence goes on along the minus strand of CM076710.1, from coordinate 13,605,385 downwards.
GACAAAAAATAACCATCTGCAATGAAATAAACATTGTAAATCATAGAAGGAAAGTTGTAATGCTTACAATCACATAAGCATAGTCCAACGACAAGGATTTCACGTTGGTAAGTGATTTGAGAAGTTCATCTGCGAGAACTCCAGGGCTTCCTGCCATTCCCATTGTTGCTTTATCTACGGACTTTACATTCTCCAAAACGTATTCTACTATGCCCATGGAATTGATATTATGGAGCTCCATGTATTCCAGATTTGGAGCATTTATAACAATCTTACATTTTGCTCCCTCCCAAACAAATGGACGTATCTTTATTTTCAATCTCTTCAAATTTGGACACCAAATATTAAATGACACAGCATTTCCTATACATCCAACTATAGCTAAATCCTCAAGTACTGGGCAACTTGTAAAAAGATTTTCCGTTAACTCAGGCGGGGGATTGTCTATACACATGTTGAGGACTTTGAGGTTTGGGAGATTGCAATTAACAGGCACATCCTCAAATAAAATACAATCAAGTTTCAAATTTGTTAGGGTCTCACACGAGAAAATACAAGACGGAGAGATAAGTCCTTCAAGCGTAAATTCAAATACATTTTTCTCCACCACTTTACTTACCCATGAAATTACCCTATCATTATCAACATACTCAGATACTTTCATAGAGAAGCTACCCAAGTTTGAAACGCAACTGATAACATGATCCACAAACATCAAACAATTTCTACCTTTCTCAATTTTCTTCCCGAAATCCAGATTGTTGATTAACATCCATGTGTCTCTCCACCTTTTTGAGAGAGTGCTTGTTCTGACTGCTTCTTCTACTGGAAGAATTGAAAGAATGCGCCCAATCACTTCATCAGGAAGCTTGCTTATCTGATCTTCTTTCACATCCAGCGGAGTAACCCTCTTCTTTTCACTAGATCTGATACTCATCATAGTAAAACCTACATTTTCCGATAAATTGGCAAATAATTAACATAAATTACAAGGAAAAAATTACAAAACAAGAAATCAACAAACAAACATCTTAACACGTGATAAGTAAATTCATAAACAAATAAGTAGGGTTTGCAAAAAAAAAAAAATTCAAGTTTTCGCCTGAAACTAAATGTAATCAATTAATTGAGATAACAAAAGATTGAATACAAACTCACAGAAATCGAGCAGAGAAGTTGAGCTTGAGAGCGCGATTAGATTTTCAGGAATTTCTCTAAGGATTTAGGGGTTTTTGAGAAATGAGAGATGCTTTTTCTCTTTTTTTCTTCTTTTTTTTTTTTGTGAGAAATGAGAGGATGTTTCAGCTTAAAGGGTGAAGGCCTTCGGTTTCTCCGCTTGCAATATAATTGAGGTGTCAACTAGTACTGATAGATTCTGCCACGTTTATGTAAAGGTTGAAATATTATATAATTTTATAATTAAGGCTTTTTTTAGTTTAGGTATGAACTGAATAGTGTACAAGTGTAGAAGTGTAGAAGTATAAATAAAATGTCACATTTATATAACTAATGGAAAAGTTATGTTCAAAGTATTTTGTTTCATTAATGGTTTTCTCTGAGTTTCAGTTTTTATTTTGAAAATTTTGAGACGCGAGAATATACTTTACTTATTTTTTTACTGATTTAGGTTGCTCGTTATCAGTCGACTCTGCATGTTTATATCGGGTTTCAGCTACAGGAGAACCAGGAATAAAGAACGGACAACTAATGTGTTCCACTTATTGAACAGAGTTTTGTGGTCGGTCTGTGACCCCTGGATGTCGAAGGTGCCTTTCAGGTAATCTCGTAGTTCCTGGGGGTGAAGATGATGAGGTCGGTTCGGATTTTCCTTTTTTTTCTTTAAGAAGTTAGTTTAAGTTAGTCATCATGAGTTAATAAACATCTACGTAACTTGATGCATCTTGAAGATATTGTAACTAATTTCATTATCTTGTGGCATATTAACTTTGAGCCACGTTCATTAATATATTTTTGTACGTGAATTATGAATAATAATCGACCATGCATTTATTACTGTTAAAAAGGGAATATAAGTTTCATACTTTTTACATGAATAACCATTCTATGGAACGAGGATCTTGAAACCCCTAGCTGAGCTACATTGTGACATCAAGTCCTATTTTGTAGTTGCAGTTTAAAGTACTCGCCATCCTCCTGAGCAGGAACATAATTTCTTGTGAGTTCAATTCGTGTTTTGGATATTTTATGCCTTTTCATTTATTAAAAAAAGAAATAAATTATGCAAAAATAACAAAAGGGAAAGAAAAAAGGAAAGAAAAGATTTAGTACTAAACAAAAAATACCTATAAAATAATTAATTACCAGTAAAATTAAAACCGGTTCTTAACTTTTACTCTTATAAAACACTCTAGTGACATTGGGCAACCTAGATTATCAATGTAGTTACATAGCACTGAACTATATGAAATATGGTGGGTGATAAATTTAGTGCCGGCTTTGTGGTCTTTTGGGGGAAGGAACATTTGATTTGTTATTTCTTCTTTCTTTATATTAAAAAAAAGGACAGAAATTGAAGTGGGTAATGACTAATGAGGATTATTAAGCAATAAAATGGAAAATTAACCGCAGAAGGGTGGTAAATTAAATATTTTGGTGTAGCATGGTGTAACAACTGTCATTTTTGTGAGTGTTGCAAAGTTTCATTTTTAGGGTTAAATTATACTCTTTGTATATCTCTACGTGATATGCATAATGTTCAATTTAATCTTTCGCGATTTGAGGAAAAAAAATCTTTTACCCCTCCCTGTGAAGATCTCAAAGGATTAATTTATCTCCTTCTATTTGAGAGTTTATCTCATTCGCCTGAAATTGAGTATGTGAATGAAAAAACGTTTTGTAAATTATTTCTCGGAGATTGAATGTCATAGTGAAAAGCGGTTGGTAAAAAAAGATAGAATTGAATGTGAGAGTGAAGTTGAGTGTATCTAGGATTCAATTTTGATGATTCAATCATGAGATGAGTTGTTACCTCTCGGAGATTTATTAACGGGGGGATATGTTGCCGGTGCACTTGCTCTGTCATTTTGGAATGCAGCAAAAAACTTCCTCATTTCTTACATATGTGCTTGCACTTGAATCTCCATAGAATCCGAGTTCGCCTTCATCCTTTTCTTCAACACTTCTAGTTTTCTTTGCATATCCTAATATCTAGTGTATGACGGCATTCACCGGTGCCAATCCAAGTGCTAGACACCTTGGGTCGGCGTCTAGAACCCCCATCGTGGAGGCCCCCCAAAATTTGATATATATATATATATATATGTGTGTGTGTGTGTGTGTGTGTTTTGTATATAAAAATATAATTTTTGTAAAACATAAATAATACATATGAAAATTAATGATGTAACCGAGTTAAATAAAGTAAAACAATCAATCATTAAAGCTTAGTTTTGCTTTTTTTTTTATCAAGATTGAGATTTTATTTAAATATTAATATTTAAACAAATCGATCATAAGTAACTTTAGTCGAGTCGAGCCGGCTCCAATTTAAATATAATGGAGACTATGAAACGATAAATGTTGTTCGAGTTTGGTATAATGATATGTATAATGAGTGGAGTCGAAACTAGCTTTTATTGATCAATCGTGAGCCTAATATTGACAAACTCTATTAAATTTAATCCTAACCAGAATTGTTTATCAATTATGACAATCATGCTAGCCCCTTTTTTTAGCATAGTTATAAGAATAGAAAAAAAAAATCACGTCAAACTAACAATTGATGGGATTTTATTAAATATATATACTTACAAAATTTTCTCCAGCTAAAAGAATGTTTTGAAATTAAAAATTATATATATAAGGTACGTAATAGTTATGATTGATTCTATGAAAATTAAGTGTTTTGTCATTTTATCTTTTTTTTTTAATGAAAAAACATTTTATTGAAAAGTAAGAGGATTAGAAACTCAGTTAAAGGGGCTAATGAGATGGGAACTTCCATGACAAAAAATACATATCAACATAAATTTAAAGGGCCAAAAACAGAACAAGAAGCTGCTCAACTAACAAGGTTATGGGCCGGTTGATTTGTATTCGATTGGATCATTTTGAAGCACCACTTGAACCATTTTGAAATTATAGTTACGTACCTTTAGTGGAAGGTCAATTGAGTATTCTGTGTGTAATGTGTAGTTTGTAAAAGTTAGAACATTAATCGTGCTTGTAGATTTCTTCTATGTAGTTAAAATATTATTTATTACAAATTCATTGGCCTATTGTCACTGAAACCATACCATTCATGCAAACTGCATCTAACTATTCTTTTAACTTTATTTATAACATAAAAATTTATTCAAAATACATTAATCGATCCACGTCGATTTTTAATTATTTTTCCCGATATTTTAAGAAATTTTGGAAAAGCAGAAATAAAATATATACCGAACAATTGGATCAAAATATATGTAAATAGGATTTATAGAAGCCCAAATATTTTCAGTAAAGATAGGATAGGGTTGGACTTGGGCCTAAGGCTATATGTGTAAAACTTAAAGAAACAACGAAAATAAGACTCAATATTCTACATAAACCCGACACTGAAACCGATGTTTCTGTTAAATAACCTCAAACCAAATCACAAGTTAGTCAATACAAAGTCTTTCCTTCTTTTTTTGAGTGAAATATTCATCTTAAAGTTGTTTGCAAGAACTATCCCAACTAAGAAACAATATACAGATTTTAATTTTAAAAAGTACTTCTAATAGTCTGGACGAAGAAAAAGTGTTTTTACTAAAAAAATATATATTAAATCTAGATTGAGTCGTTGTAAAGATCCCATTCCGAAGATCATTTTTTTTCTTAACCAAATTCTATATTTGGTGAAATGAAAATGGGTTGATCTCCCACCTCTACCATCTGACCATTTCATCATTTTTAGAGAATGTAATTTGATTTTGTCTCCCATGAAATATCACCAGAAGTTTCACCAAATAATAAATTTGGTGTTATCATAATTTTATTTCATTTAATTTTTTAACACAATATTATCAATTTTAAAGTGATATGTACAATTATAAATCACTTCTAAGTATTAAAAATTTTATAACTATATTTGATATCATTCATTTTATTTTATTTATCAATGATAATTGGTCTATTTATTTAATAAAACCCCATAAAGTAATTGATAATTATACCTAAAATGTGCAAATTAATGAGAAAATTATATTTATTAACTATGGTTTTATTATTAATAATAAACATGTCATTAAGTTGGTAATTACAAGAAATTAGTTGAACTAATCAGTTTAGACGCTAGTTAAATAGCATCAATTACAACAAATCCTTTTTTTGCCTTTATATTTTGTGGTAAATATACAATTTGGTGTAAAAAATGGTGAAACGGTGGAAGGATGTGAGACGCGAATTCTTTTACCAAAATATTTGGTGTAAAAAATAGGATTTGATGAAATGGTAAAATATTGGTCAAACACCATGAAAGACTAAAACTAAATCTTCATAATTTTTGGTAAAATGGTAATCTAGGATGGAAGATTAAAATTATGTAAATTTGACTATAAAATTCAAGAATGGGTACGAGTGAGAAATGCTCTAATTTGTATCGAGTTTGGATTCACATTCACATCCTCTAACGGAGCCATGGTGGATTCACATTGAATACCATGGATCCATATGGATTCAAGTATACACAATGCATAGTGGATTAAATTCATGGGCTTTAACTCGATTTTATCAAATTGCCACTATTAGTAGTTTATTTTTAATATGTCATTAGGGTAATGTATATCTTAGGTAGATTCTTATAAGTGGTGAACTTATATTTCATTTCTTACGATAGAATTACACTTCTAATATCATATTTGATTTTACTTTACATATTTAGTAATAGGTTTTCTAAAAAAATATATTTGATATCACAATTAAAAAGAATTTTAACATATTTAATTTTGTCATAAAATATTTGAACTATTAAATATGTTCGCTCTTTAATGAGTTCAAAGATGTAATATGGCAAGCAATTAGAAATACAACTATTCCTCAATTTCAGTTAACGAGTTGTTAGAGCTTGATGATAATTTAATGGAATAGTTCAGATATTTTTAACGACAAAACTATATTTGTTAAGGGCCGTCAAATTGTGGTATCATATATCTTTGTTTTAAAAAGCTTGGTATCTAATTAGTAAAGTCATGACAGATCCTAAACTTTTCAGGGCCTATGTGAGATCTCAAATCGGGGCCCTATTTCATGTCAAAATTACTTTCTTGTTTTAATAGATGCAAAATTTTGTGATTAGATCATCGTATTCTAATTTTCTAACACATATTTTTATATATATAAAAGGAACAATTCAATTAGTGTATATTGTAAATAGATGTTTATCAATTTTATTTTTGAAATTTTTTTGAATGCAAAAGTAACTGCTACAAGTACATGCAGTAAATATTATGTGCATCACTGTTGTTACTTGTTGGCATTCCTAAAATGCAAATTCATAATTTTTTGTTTTTATAAATTAAATAAATTCAATCTATAACTCAAAGACAAATGAAAAACATACCTTATTTTGTAGAGAGAAAATAACAATTTCCAAAATGGATTTTTTTAATCACTTGATGATGGGATCAGAGAAAAGAAATTGTGATGAAAAATTAAAAATCCAAAATTTGACAAAGAAAAATAACAAAGATTATAATATGTTTATTGGAGAATAACAAAAAGTAGACATTAAAACCATTTATAATAAATATGATAGACCAACATGTGATTGGTATAATGAAAGAGATTAGTCATTACAAAGTAACGAGCCCATATTCGAATTCATGTTAGGAGAGGTTTTCACTTAATTTATCAAATGTGACTCGAAAACAATTAAATTCTTAAAAACAAATTAAAGAATATAAAAGATAGACGTTAACACGACTCTTTTAATTCTTCAAGTTTTTTTCTTTTTCTTTTTTCCAATAATTATGAATTTATAGCGGCCAATTGCCCAATTCTATGTTGCACCTTTTGTTTTTCTGTAAAATGATCCAGCATAATAGGCTGGAAGTGAGAGGCCCATTAATTTTGGAAATATAGGTATGGTGGGACGCATGGCTGGACTAACAATTGGGCTATCTTGTTTTTAATGGATCAATATGTAAAACATCATGGCATACAAGTTGGGCCGTTGGGGTCCTAAACACTTGGGCCCTCGATAAATTTATAACTGTTTAAGGGAAAAATTTTGTCCAAGCCTGACTTAGTTAAGTTCATTCAATCACCAAACAAGTGTATTGCACTTGCTTTGTGATTGATCATTTTCCTGGAAGTTACATCCAATCGCAAAGCAATTGTATTACACTGTCATGTCATGTATTTACTTTGAGTTCGGCCAAACCCGATCTGGGTAAGAATTTCCCCTGTTCAAGTTGTTCAGGGTTCAAGTCGGCGTTATGTAAAGTAAGTAAATTATAGTATGGAAAGCGTAATTCTCTCTAATTATTTTTACTTGTGTTACCTTCCAAAGTAACGATTCATGACGTGAAGGAAGTATTTATATCTTACTTTATATATTATGGTGTTTATGACTTTATGAACACTTCTAAATCTGCCAAACAATCTTTAACGTTTTGTAACTTTGTTCTATATTTAGAAAACTAAAGACGCATGAAAAACCAGTAAATGAAATTAGATTGATTCCTTTCTTAACTGAATCCCATACACTAAAAAGTAAATAAAGCAATGTCACCACCTATCAATGGCGTAGGCAGGTGGAGACTTTGGGGGGTAATGACCCCCCAGACTTTCGATTATTTGTATTTATTTATAAACTAGGCATAATTTTACAAATCAGTTTTGTTCTTGTAATGGTTATTGATTGGCCCCACTAAATAAAATTGAAGATTACATAACAAGGGGTTCATATCATTCTACACTCTTAAGTCTTAACTTTGTAGTATAGAGCAAAAGACAAAGAGAACCCCTATGCTTTGTTTAATTTTTAAAAATTCCCCTATATTATTTTAATTAACTCTCAAAACCTCTCCATGTAATATTAAGTAAGTGCCAAATTCATTTTCGAAAAAAGAGAGTATGATTCAAACGCGAAAAATTGTTAGTATTTGTTCACATTTTGCTTTTGATATGACAATTTTTTCCCTGACAACGAAAGACAAAATCACTTAATTCCTATGCTTTGCATAACTTCCAGAAAATTCCCTGTGTTATTTTAAATCCCAAAAAATAAACTCTTGTACTTGATTTTAAATACCACACTCGAACCTAGGGCTGAGCGTTCGGTAAAAACCGAACCGAACCGGACCGAACTTCGGTTTTTTTTCGGTTCGGTACTTTTCAGACCATGGACCGTTTGCCGAACCGAAATTTTTGATTCGGTTCGGTAAAAAACCGAACGGTCCGGTTCGGTCCAAAAAAACCGATTTTTTTATTTTCTTTTGAGATTCCAAAGCCCACTCTGTTCCAATTTCCAAATCCCACCTTATACTGCCAGCTAATTTTCAGTTATATCCCCTTAATTTGAAAGATAATTACGATTCACTTACCATGAATGTGAAAAGAAGGAAGGAAAATTCCAAACACAATAGGAAACCAAAATAATTCCATTGTGAATTCTGGAGTGAGGAAGAATGGCATTCAAGAACAGATTTTCTCTTTTGATAATTTTTCATTTAGTCTAGTCAAATTTAGTGGTGTGCTTCTTCGATTTTATAGATCGGATTTCTTAAATCACCAATTACCTTTCTTCTTTTTTTGGGTTCCTCTCTTTCACTATTTAATTCTCCATGAATCAAAAATACCTGGAGTAAACAGGGCGGCGGATGGCTTTGGAGGACTGTCGCAGGCGGACGACAGCGGAGGAAGAAAGTGACGGACGGCAGTGGGCGGAGGTGTGAAGCAGGGAAGGAAAATGAAGGTTAGGGTTTTCTTTTTATCACCAAATCAATTGAAATATGAAGGCTGAGTAATTGATTAAGTAAAAAAAAAAAAAGAATCGGTAAACCGGTTCGGTTCGGTAAACCGACCGGTTTTACCAAAAACCGAAAGAAACCTAGTTCGGTTCTGGAGGGAGAACCGATTCCCGAACCGAAATTTCGGTCCGGTAAACGGTCCGGACCGAAATTTCGGTTCTGGTTCGGTCCGGTCGGTAAACCGGACCGCACTCAGCCCTACTCGAACCATCAATAAAATATGCTTAGGTTTTCAAAAGGAATAAATAAAATTTAAAAGAAAAACAAACACATAGGAGTAATTTTGTTATTTCGCCAAAAATAAAAAATAAAATTCTACTTAAATTAAGTGTAGTAATTAAAACCAAACACAAGGGTTTGTATGGAAGTTAAAATAACATAGAGGTTTTTTTAGAGTTAAACAAAGCACATCGAATATTTTTGTCTTTAGCTCTTTTAGTATGTATGAAAACTAAGTAAGTAAAGTGCTACAAAGTACAAAGTAAACCTTGATTTCCAACATATTCATTTTTTTTTTTTGTTTAAGATCATGTTAATGGATAAATCACAATTTTTTTGGGATTGTGAGACACCTTTCTCATGAATCAAACCCCCTTCTATCTCTATTCCCATTTCCCACAAAAGAAACTCACTTATGAATGACTGCATAATCACATATATAAAAATAATTTGTGCGCTGTTGTTTCGAATGATTCAATCATGAAGCAATTCAAACTACGAGAAATAGATCGACATGGAATAGGTAAAAAACTTTAACTGAAAGTACATCTACCTGGCTAATTAAATTTTGAGATTGACTAAATTTTATTCAAATTTTATGTTTCCGTTTAAAAAATTACTTTCTTACATAATTTCAGAAATTTAATGTAATATATGATCTCTTAAGTGACCCAGGTGAGATTTTTTCTTGGCTACGCCACTCCCACCTATAATTGATATTATATAGGGGCGGAGGTATAGGGGGTGACCATGGATTAAAATTTCGGTTCAAATGTATGTTTCGGTCAGTCAAATATTTCGGAAACATTAAGGAAAATTTGTAAAAAAAGTTACTAAATTTAGGAAAATAATAGAGTTTAAGATAAATAAATAGTTTCGAAATTACATCTTATTTTCGTTTCGCCTGATTCAAAAACGGAAACTTTTCGATATTTTCGATGGAAAAGATGGAAATTTTGATCCATGGAGGTGAGGGTGGAGGCACCCGCATCCCCCAGCAAAAAAAAAAAAAAAATAGTAGCATATATCTCTTACTATTATTATAGTAGTACCTTATGTATTCTTGTTTGTACATCTAAATTTCTAAAGGAAGGAATCCGTGTGAATCAAAACTCTTTGTCTACTTTAATTAAATGTGTAGTCAGATCATAGGGAATAGAGCTCCACTACTAGAGTTACATAGTATAAGTAGAATTTAATAAGAAAATTTTTCTTTAACACTTAATATAATTCTCTTTTAATAAGGAAAAGCAAAATTATGTTATCAATATCAAGTATCATAAGAATTATCGGCATCTTAAAAATAAATTTGATAATCATAATTTTTTAAATAATTTAATTATATACTTTCCATTCTAATCTCGCCCGCGACTAAAATTTATGGCTCTGCCCCTGTATAGGGGATTCAACTCGACGAGTCATGCATACATAGTTTAATTATATAGAGCACTACTAAAATTGGAATTAATTATCTTTTATTAAGTACTTAATCTGAACCTTTTTTTTTTTTTTTGGTTTAATTATAAAAATCTAGCCAAACTAAATTCTAGCTTGAACATATTCATTTGTTTAATAAACTTTTTACTTAAGCCCTAAATTGATATACCGATCACAACATGTAGACATGATATAAATGTTGAAATTTGAAATAAAATGCATGTGAAAAACAATATTCTTTTCTCTTTCATTAAGTATATTAATTTTCCCCTATGTGGATTGGAGTGGGGGTGGGGTTCATGGGAGTATAATCAATCATCAATAGTTGAAGAATTAATATATGATAGGATGTTTGCCTGTAGGTACTTGATAGAAAAATATATTGTAGGCCCAATTTTAGATCCTCTTACCAAAAGTTCTGCAATTTTTTAAATTGTTTTCTAGTTTTGACAACAATTTAATATCATCCCATCTATGTACACCGTCAACTCATGACCTAATATGGGGACATAATTCCATGCATATATACTCTGTAATAATATTAATTGTTTAAATATATTGATTATATATATCTTGAAAAATTAATAATATCTTTATAATGTGGGATATACTTCTGTCTCCTCAAACTACTGAATGAATGTATAAAGATTTTTAACACTAGTTGACATTATTAGTTTCATATAAGTGTAAACGAGTTGATTAAATTTAAGGGATTTTTGCACATTACCCCCCAATTTTTTTCAATTATCACACGTTCCCCCTGAAACGTATTAAATGAGCCCATGCCCCCTGATTTTAAGTAAGTTGTGCACTAACCCCCCCCCCCCTTCTAAATTCCGACTAAATTTTTCACCAGAATTGAACATGTGCAAGACACATCCAATTTAAAAGGGCAAAAATGTAATATTACTCTTACCCTTATTTCCTTTTTAATCCCTAAATGTCATAACAATCAAATTTTGAGGGGTAAAGACACTTTTATTTTCTTCTATTCAAAGAAAAGTGGGGCTTGATCTTTCAAATCATTTGAGAAGAAAAAAAACAGAAAGAAAGATGGAAATAATTAGTGGGCTACTTAGACGAGTTTCACGAAATTTTCCTTCATACAAATAATTTGTTGGTACAATTGGAGCCATCAACATCTGTTTTATTCATCAGAAAATGTTGAAGAAAAATATTTTTTGTGTATGTATAGAAACATAAATATATACAAAAAAAAAGGTGTATATAAATGTAGTCACATATTAAAAATGTGTGAGCATTGAGACAAAGAAATAATTAATCGGACATAAATGAAAAGAGTAAGAGATGATGAAATTGATTACTTTGAATCATACGTTTTGTGTATGAGACAATAATGAATTAGCAATATTGATCTTAATTATCTCAATTTCAGGAAAATGGGGAAGAAATTGATAAAACCTAATTTACATAACCCAGTTTCGTTTATCGCCTTTACTTGGAGTTTAATTAACTGAACAAGGTTTATGGGTAAGGAGATAAATAAGGGTGAGTATAATATTAACTTTCTGCCCCTTAAAATTGGATGTGCCTTGCACTTGCTTTAACTATGGTGGAAAATTTGGCCGTAATTTAGATTAGGGGGGTAAGTGCACAACTTACTTAAAATCAGGGGGCATGGGCTCATTAAAGGCGTTTAGGGGGCGGGGGAGACATGAGAAAATCCCTAAATTTAACCATTAATATATCTTTTAAACTTGACTTGACTTTCTAATCGAGTTAGAGCCTTGTGAATATTTTAGTTCAACTTTTAAGCCATTCGATCTCGAAGCTCTTTTAGTTAACCTGAACATGCTTATGTTTATAAAACATTTTACCGATGAAATCAGATTTAAATAATGTGTTTGTTTGATTTTTCAGAGAACACTAAAAATTTATCGGAAGAACAATCAAACAAACATATCTTAGATTTCAACTTTTGTTTTACACATGCACTCATAGATTGGGAAATTTGTATGACCCCTCATCTCCAACATCACATGTAATGTACATGTGGGATTTGCTTTGGAGCAAGCAACAAAGTGTGTTGATATAGTGGGCACAAATTAAAGCCCACACTCTCACATCATATATAAAAATAAAAATATATTTAATTATTATGTATATCCCTTGTGGGCAAAGGGGTTATCTTGTACTAATTGCCTGGACAACAGTGAACACACAAATATGTGTAGTAATTTTTGGGGGCCCCAAATTTGTTTGAAGCAAGAAATGGGAACAATGTTTTTCCAGGTTTAAGTTGATGTCTGGACAAATAATCGTAAATAGGTTCGAACATGGTGCACATGGCCCGGCTTTGTCCTAAGATATATCCCCCATTTGTGGTGCCATTGTCCTCTCCACGCAGTTAATTCCTTTTTTGATAAGAGATCTTTTTTTAGATCTACTTTTTCAATAATTATTTTCCCTCTTTCTTTTTGTAAAAAATAAATGTTTAACTATTTGGGACGTCCTCGACCCATGTCAACAATGTAATGATTTTTTGACAAAGAAAATATGATTCCCACAAAAATTAAGTAAGAACACAAGAAAAATATGTAATTCAATTATGTTATAGAACAAGAAGAGGAGCATCTCGGAAAACGTTATTAGATTAAGAAAATTTTAACCAAAATGGATATAGTGTTCATTTTGATAGAAGAAGAAAAAATTGACCACATGAAAAATGATGATTTAGATGGAATTTCATACTCGTCACTCCGCTGCAAATTCACACTCGGGTGCACTATTTTTTTGCTTTCTCCCCTTGTTACTTTTTAATCCGTGATATTGGACCATGTTTGTACATCTTTATAAAAACTTAATGATAGAATAGAGATGTAATGATATGCCATGAACGTATACCTAAATAATTGAAAACTATTCATATTACTTAAATTCATTTGATTTCAATCATTCTTTAGATATATCGTTCTTAATTTTAAATGCACTTTGATAATAAACATGGTATATTTGCTTACAATAAAAGTTGGGTAAATTACAGATACCTCCCCGAGGTACAAAACCCCCCTCACATATGGATATTATAAAAGTCCCCGAAAAATTTGTCACTGTCTTAAGCCATCTCTAACCGAATGTCTTGCCCAATTGCCCAATTGCTCGCCCAATTGCACAATTGTCTTGCCCTCTTGCCTTACCCTCATGCCTTTTCGACCCACCTAAAAAACTCATATACAAACGAAGGCAATCAACATCCATTAATTAAACAAATCTCATTTATTAGATTTATATTTGTCCAATTATATATGAAATTGTTCAACAAATCTCATTTATTTAATTCATGATATTAAAAAACAAAAAAAAATAGCACCCGAGCCCCGACAGCCCCTGCCAGCGCCCGGCAGGGGCCATCAGGGGCGTTTGCCTGCTAGCAAGCAGGCAGGCAGGTTGCCTACCTGCTTGCTGGGTTACTCGCCCTAAACCCCCTGCCCGCCCTATTGCCATCATCCATCTCCAACCGAACCGAGCCCGCAACCCCTCCTCATGCCTGGTTGCCGGCTCGGTTGGAGATGGCCTTACAAATAGGCCTTTACCCCCTGAAAAGTTTAAATTTTGGCACTAGAGGCTATTTATAATGTTTGTAATATCTTATAAAATTTTAGAACTTGGGTATTAATTGTAATATCTCATAAATTATAAAAATGGTAATTATATATTTGCCACAAAAAATTGATAAAATTGTGAAATTGCACATAATTTTAGATAAATACTTAAAAATATCTTATTAACTCATTTATTAAATAATTTAATTTTTATAATTGTAAATTATACAGAATTTGAATTATATTTTATAAATATAAATATTTTATTACACATTTAAATTAAAAAAAATTATTAATAAATTTAATTGAAGTTTAATATTATAACCTTTAAAAACATACATTTAGGTAAATGTGTAAATAAAATTTTTATTTAAATTTTAATATTATAAACATAAAAAATTTATTATTTAATTAAATATGTAACTAATTTAAATATTTTTTTAATAATTATAACATGTTATTTTTAAATTTTAGTAAATTATTATAAAATTAAATTCTTAATAAATCAGTAAATAAGTTTTTTTTTAATATTTATAAAAACTTGTGTGCAATTTTTAAAATCATCAACTTTTTGTGGTAAATATATCTACTAATTTTATAATATATGAGAGATTACAATTAGTACCCCATTTTTAAATTTTTATAAGATAATACAACTTTATAAATAACCTCCTATGGGCAACATTGAACTTTTCAGGGTTAAGTTGCTAATTGTAAGATGATGACAAAACTTAAGGGAATTTTCGTAATATTCAGTATGTGAGTGTGATTTTTGTAATTAGATCTTATCTCAAAATATCGTAATTGACCCTTAAAAGCATGGATTAAAATTTTCATCTTTTCCTTCGAAAACATCGAAAAGTTTCCGATTTTTAATCAAGCGAATTGTAAATAGATGTATTTCCGAAACTATTTATTTGCCTTAAACTCTGTTATTTATCTAATCTTAGTAACTTTTAATACTATAATTTTTTCTTTGTGTTTTCGAAATATTTCCGAAAAGTTTCAAAAAAATTTCAATATTTGGTTGACCGAATCATACACTCGAAATGAAATTTTAAAAGTAATGTCATAAATGAACTATAAGATAGAGTTATAATAAGCATAGCTTAAAGCATTTCTCAACCTATTAAATGGAAGTACGTACAAATTAATTACGATTTCCAAAAAATGGAAATTTAATTATCCCGTACTTGGTCTATTTTCCAAAAATTAACTAAAAGGAGTTTCAGTCTGTACTTACTTCTCATAAATAGTATTACCCGAAAGTGTAATCTTTTACCCTAAAAAGGTCCCTTTTTACTCGTGCAAAGAAGAAATATTACGAGTCAAAAACTGATTCGTTTCCATCTAAATAATAAGATTGAATTGACCGATCCGTCTTAATCAACTTTGAAAAGGAATCATTCGTGGAATTAATCTTCAGATAATACAGTTTCTACTAATTTTGCCTCAGGTGGATTATGGATAATGTTTGGTGAAAATGGTGACCAATGACCTAACCTTAATAAATATTTAAAACATAGTATGGTTTATTTACTTTAGTAAATGTAATTAATATCTCAAAACGTGCTAATCTCATCCTTAGATGCAGGCTTTAGATAATTAGATGCTCATGTACATGTTCATTGAAAAATACAAAGAATAAAACATGCAGGCTACTGATTAACAAATACAGTAAACAATATCTAAAAGCCTAGGCTGTATTTAATTAATTTATGAGAATTTTGGAGTAAACACAAAAAACAATATGCAGAAAGATTCCGTTTTAAAGACTATAACGGATTGGGATTAAAGATTAAACTGATATTTAAATCAAGCTATTTAAAGAAAATTAAGCGATATAATTAAGTTTGTTAGAGCTTATGTTGTTGCACGTGAGAGCACAAGTCGGAAAAATGTGAATTAATGGTTGTAAAGCTGGAGGGCAAATTCATTGTTTTAGGAGTAAAAAGGGATGGATGTGTTTTTGTATACGTTTCTTGTGAAAGATAGTTTAGACACGTTTAACTACATAATATTTCTGCTAAAATTCAATGTAAAAGAATATTGTACAAGTACTTGAATCAATAAAAAAAAATTATTTGTTTGCCAAAAAATTATGTGAAAATATTAAATTGTTTGAACTAGACCTATATTTGATTTTGATGAATTTATCAGAGTTTATCTAGGGCATAATTACCCCTATTTTAGTGTAATACGTCATTCGATCTAAGCTGTAAATACACAATTTCATAGATAAAAAAACACCTATAACATTTAAAGATAACATAACAATCTCAACTCATAATAAACATCATATAATATAAGTTTTCTTGGTAGAAAAAAAATATTTGTGACATTCTAGTTATAGATAAATTAAATTAAACTAAATCACCATTTTTGAGCTACCCCCAACATAAACCACTCATATTTTATTTAAGTCTCAAGTAAAAGATTTTAGTTTTTTACACATTGGTACCAAGTAACTCACCACACTTTTACATAAGAGGATAATTAAGCCAAAGTACATAAAAAGTAAAAACCCACAAAATGCATAAAAAGTAAAATAAGTTTTAACCTTAAATAAATATACCCAAATAAAAACTCAAATAATAAAAAATAAAATAAAACAGATGACTTAGAGACAGGGAGTAAACAGTAAAAACACATGATTTCACACAATTATAGGCCCTGTCTCTCTCTCTCTCTTAAACCAACTCGGCAATTCCACTTTCCGTGGTGTCAGTCAGCGCGTACCGAGTTAAGTCCAACTTAACTCAGTCGAATCAAATCGCGAGTTGACTCGACGCACCACCATCACTACTCCGCCTTGAGCCGCCACGCAGAGGTGGCGATGAGCGGCCGCGTATGCCAGCCAAGCATCAAACTCCCATCATTCTCCTCCACCCTGTACCCATCTCCACCGGCAAACAACGCCAAAAGCATACTCGCCTGCTTGAACGCATTAGACCCCAAGTGAACCGGGTCGAACCCAGCGGATCCCATCCTGACCCGCCACTGCGCCAGAGTCTCGTGCCGCTCCACCCTATCCGCTCCTTCGCACGCCACCACGTTACAAATCTGCCGACCCAAATAAACCTCCGTCATAACCAAATCCTGACTATCGGGTTGGGTCAACCCGGCACTCTCCAACGAGTCGAACATAGTCGAGTAATAATGTAAAGACTCATTGAACCTATCCAAGAAAACGGCGCCGTTGTGGTTCGCCTCTTGCTCAACAATCGTCACGAGTTTCGGGCTCAACCCTTTAATCAAATTCAGCACTTTCTCGATCCCACCGGGCCGGGCCAGTAGACGGTGAAGCTCCAAAACGGAGTTAACCGCAACCACTTCGCCTTCACTCGGCCTAATTCCGAACATTTCCACATCAAGATCAGCTAAAGAACTAGCGACAAAACCACGAAACTCGAATTCAATCCCAACTTCCTCTGCTAATCGGGCTAATTTCCAGCCCACTTGCTGTAAAGCATCGTTGTTATCGGGCTGATGTGGCCCGATTCCAGTGAGCCTAAAAGACGGAGGCCCACCGGGCCTTAAAGCTAGAGCTTGCATAAGAGCAGGCCATTGCATCCCCTGTTTTAAACTGAAATCGATTACATGAACTTTACTTGCATTTCCAAACGCTTCTAAAATCGCTTGATTTGCGGTGAAGTGTGCGAATTTCAGATACGGGCCGGTCTCGTAAAAATGCATTTGTAAAACATCGGAATAGGAGGATTCAAGAGAGTTATCATTTGGATAAATTTTGTATATTTTTCTTGCTAAAGCTTCTGCAAAATAGGTAGCAACTTTTCTCATAGCTCCAATTTGAGAAACTGCTAAAATCCCCACGTGCTTAACTAAAGCATCTGCTAATTTTAAATTATCTTTTTGAACAGCTTCCGCACATGCCATTAGTGTGTGGACTAATCTCACCCCTGTTTCTTGTGAATCCACAAGCACCATAGATCTAGGAGGAGATTGTGATGATGAAGATTGCAATTTCATCCTCTTGTTATGATTATTATTATTATTATTACCATCTAAAACATCAATTGATGGATCATTGTTACTAAATATAGCACCACCGGGAATTGCTCTTAAATCATCATCGTATATATAGTTTCTTGATCCGTCCTGTGCGGCGGCGGCACCTAGTCTCGACTTTTCCTCGTTCGAAAAAGGAATGAGATTATTGGAAGAGGATTCACCTGGAATTCCGATTTGGGCTTGGTCCATCATATCGAAGTTGTTGAGTCCGGTTAACATGTTTTCGACAAACCCGGATAGATCGGACGGGTTGTAGTGAACGGTATCGGTTGAGAGAACTGAAACCCCATCTTCAGTTGAGGTGCCCATAGCCATTTCTAGTTGTTCGAGCTTTTCTGCAACATCAGCCATGTCCGAGGACTTCACTTTGTAACCGAGAACAGCAAATAGCTCGTCCATTCCGGTGTCCGGCTGCGGCGGTGTCTCAGCCCACATCTTGGATTTGCCGGTGGAGCTTCCACTGGCCGCCGCGGCGGCGGCGGCGGCGGAGGCGGCCGCCTCCTCTGGCTTTGAACGATCACGATCTCTTTTCATTTCAACTAAAAGGGAAAGAAGTTTTTAACTTTATTTATTTTTCTGGGTGTAGGGTTTGTTTGTGTGAGCAATTGATTCAAGAAACATGGATCATCACAAGTGGGTGAGTTGAATCTTGAAAATCATGGCTTTGCTTGGTTTTTCGCATCACTTTTTCGGGTTAATTATATATATATATATATATATTTTTTATATATAAAAAGGAAAGAGGGGAAGAGAGAAAGAAGAGGGGCTCGTGAAGGCGCGAGCTTCAAGAGAGGAACAGAGAGATGGAAGTGGAGGAGATAAGGAAGAGAAAAGAACCTAGCAATAATAATAGTGGGGACTTTTCATCCTTTTCTATATATATTTTTTATTTATTTTATTTTTCTTTTGTTTATGGGAATGAAAATGAATGCTACTTACTAAAACGGGGTTTTCAATATTAATTGTGTTGTTGTTGCAGCTAAGTACATTGTTTACTCGAGTGGTGTGGTTTCCGCAGTAACTCATATTGGTTTTCATTAATACAAGAATCTTTTGAGAATTCTTGGGAACTTTATAAACGAAATTTATTGAAGTAGAGTTGTTTTATATTTTCGTTTTCGATAATAAAAAATAAAAGATTTGAAAACATATATCCACTTCTTCGATCGTAATTATTTTACTCATATTTCCTTTTTGAAATGATTCAAAATAAGACCCACTTGCCGTAAAAACAAAATAATTCTTATAAAAATATTAATTTTTATAAAGTAATAATCTGAAAACATTAACTATCAACTAAGAATTTCTAAAGCCCCCATGACATATCTCCAACTACAATTCATAAGGTTTGCTCCAGCGGCAATGGTGGGGGTTCGAATCCCATTTGAAACTTGGATGGAAGCATTTATATGTGTCTATCTAAGGGTCATTTGTGGTGAAGACCCCTTTGTGCGTAGAGTGTACAACAGTCAGTATGGTGGGATCCCGAGGCTTGGTGGAGGCACATCCTGCGATTTACATCCTTCAGGGTTCTAGGACAAGGGTTCTGAGGGTCCAAGATTAGTCTAGTGTAAGCTTACATCTTGATTAAAAAAAAAAAAAGAATTTCTAAAGTATGATTATAAAGTTATTCAAAAGTTACATTTCTAGTTTTTATTATCTCCATGTAAAAAATAAAAGGATAAAAAATTATGAAACGATTTTAATCTATAATTTGAATATATCCCTTTCAAAATTGATAATAAGATTCTTTACAGCTCAGCCAATCATCATTAGTTTACACTCGTTTAAATTGGTTGTTACTTGTTAATGCATCTCTAATACTAATAGAGTGGTAAATAATTTACTTTTTTTTAATACATAGGTTAATTTGAGAACCAACTTCAATATAACAAATTCAAAAACTAACATAAAATTGTATTCTATTGTTGTTTCATTTTTAATCGTTGTCTTACTATCAATTATTTGAGTTGTAATTGTATTGATTGCCTTTATCAATTGTTGTTTATAATTGCTTTTTGTTTTCTAATTGATGTAAAAGTTTTATGTTTATTTTGACACTAAGATTTTTGTTTTTTAACATACCAATTATTTAACACAAAATGTTATACTATTAAGATGTTTTTTTTTTTTTTTTTCTGAATAGTATTCTCCTAGCAAAATTTAATTTGTTTTAAGTTCAAACTCATTTTTATTATTTTATATTTCAAATAATTTAATATATGGTCCCGATATTTATGTACCATTGCTTAAAAAATAAAAAAAGTAAGGAAATATTGTAAGTGGGGTCGGGCCGGGTCAGGGTGATCGGACCGGCAAGCACATAAAAGCATCAAAGATCCGTGGCAGCACCGCAATGCTAAAAGATGCCCATAGAGTGAGTCAGTGATAAGGTCCAGTGGCCTCTAATGAAAAACCATGCACTTCCACATCCGTACGCATTGTTTGAGAGAGAGAGGAGAATTTAATTCATTTCATTTTGTGGGCCAATTATTTTTCTACATTCACTTCTTCTTCTACCACCACAAACGCTACAAGGCGAGTTTTTCATACGCAATAATTCTATTTTTTTTTATTAAAATAAAATAAAAAAATATTACTTTTTTATTACATAAATAAAATAGTAGGGTTTGACAAAAGTAATTTTATTTTATGTGTAGGAACGAAAGAAACAAAAGCATTAGACATACATAAATATTTATTATTTATTTAACTTTCATCCGGAAAATCTGCAGTCGATCAGGTATTTATTGCGTTTTAATTTAAGATTACGATCGTTGGATATTCTACTTTTTTCGTCAAACAATTAATATAGTTTATTCCGTCGTTTCTGTTTGTGCAACTTTCAATGCAAGACTAATTTGGTTAAATTCAATCATTTATGTTGTACTATAATACGCATTAAATTTTTTGATGTGAAAAACGACCGAATTGACGAAGAAATGGTGAAATTCGGTAAAATTGATTAATAAAATGGTTGAAGTCAGTGAAATCATAAGTGAAATTGGTGGAAAAATTGGTGAAAAAATTGGTGGAACGATTTGGCACCCGTGAGGTTTGTGATTTCTTAGATAGTAACCAAATGTATTTATGAAAATCAACTTTTTTCTCCTTGAAATTAATGTTATAAGGAGGTAACTGTAATGATTCTAATCTCGAATGTAGTTTGAGTATTTTTCCTAACATAGAAGATGGCTAATGTAATTATACTAAACTTCGAGGATGTTTTGAGTAATTCTTCCATAATAAACAGAAAAGTGCCATTTTCTCCGCGGTTGAGTGTCCGAACACTCTCTCTAAATATAGTGATACAAACATGACGTAGTACAAATTCTATATTCCGGAAAATAACATTCTTTTGGCTCCATCACTCACATGAACTGCATGGGAAGGATCAACCAATCCACTTGCGTGCGTCAGCAGTAAATGAAAACCACGTTCCCTCTAAAATATCCGGTCTCATCAAAAGTGAGAAAATTAGGAACTTCTCCAACTGTCGGGGCTCACCTGAGCCCCTGAGCAATGATTTTTTGACCCCAGCTTTCCTCGTCTTCAACCGATATTAAAAGTCTTGAGCCCTTAATAATATAATATTACTCAACTCACTTTTACAGATTGACATAGAACCAACAATTTTACTGACTACTAATTTTAATATATAGTTCAATTATTCTAACCAATATTCAATTCATATGACATCATAATTACATGATATATAAAAAAATTCAAAAAATATATTATGGCAAAAATCAAAACAAAACTCTAAATAGAGAGATAACGTGATTTTTTTTAAACAATTTTCAAGTTATATCAATGAATTTTTTTTTATTATCTAACTTGTAACGACACTTAAATTTAATGTTAACATATAAAGATCATAAATATACCGCATATTAAATTTCACTTACATACAAAATGTTATTAAAATACAACAAAGGGAAAAGATTATTAGTTTGAAACTACTTGAATTGTAGTTGAAAAGTTAGTTCTCCAAAAAAGATATAAAATTTTAAAAAAGGCAAATTTTTACAATACATTAAAATATGTCTCTAAAGACTTTACTTTGTATTCTATAATAACATTTGAAAAGAAATCTTGATAAATTTAAAAATAAAATACAGGAAACAAACTTCGCTCTTTATTGAAATTGATAAAATCGTACCTTACTCTGAATTTACAATCAAGTTGCACTTTCCCCCCTTAATTTGAAAATTTTGTGTCGTCCACTCTGAACTTCCATTAATGTCGCATTTTTCCCTTTGAAACTTTTTTCGATCATTTGTTTTTAGTCAAAGCATTAGATATACATAAATATTTATTACTTATTTAACTTTCATACGGAAAATCTGCAGTCGATCAGGTATTTATTGCGATTTAATTTAAGATTACGATCGTTGGATATTCTACTTTTGTCGTCATACAATTAATATCGTTTATTCCGTCGTTTCTGTATGTGCAACTTTCGACGCAAGACTAATTTGGTTAAATTCAATCATTTATGTTGCACTATAATACGCATTAAATTTTTTGATGTGAAAAACGACTGAATTGACGAAGAAATGGTGAAATTCGATTAACTCGGTTAATAGTGAAATCATAGGTCAAATTGGTGGACAAATTGGTGGAACGATTTGGCACCCGTGAGGTTTGTGATTTCTTAGATAGTAACCAAAGGTATTTCTGAAAATCAACTTTTTTTTTTCCTTGATAAGGAGGTAACTGTAATGATTCTAATCTCGAATGTAGTTTGAGTATTTTCCTAACTTAGAAGATGGCTAATGTAATTATACTAAACTTCAAGGATGTTTTAAGTAATTCTTCCATAATAAACAAAAAAAGTGCGCTTTTCATTCATTTCCTTCAATATCGTTTTTTCTCCGTGGTTGAGTGTTCGAACACTCTCCCTAACTATAATGATACCTACATGACGTAGTACAAATTCTATATTCCGGAAAATAACATTTTTTGGCTCCATTACTCACATGAACTGCATGGGAAGGATCAACCAATCCACTTGCGTGCGTCAGCAGTAAATGAAAACCACGTTCCCTCTAAAATATCCGGTCTCATCAAAAGTGAGCAATTAGGCCCCTCTCCAACTGTTGGGACTCATCTGAGCCCTGAGCAATGATTTTTTGAGCCCAGCTTTCCTCGTCTTCAACCGATATTAAAAGTCTTGAGCCCTTAACAATATAATATTACTCCCACTCACTTTTACAGATTGACATAGAACCAACAAATTTTATGTATTTATTTTAATATATAGTTCAACTATTCTAACCACTATACAATTCATATGACATCATAATTATATGATAAATAAAAAAAATTCAAAAAATATATTATGGCAAAAATCAAAACAATACTCTAAATAGAGAGATAACGTGATTTTTTTAAACAATTTTCAAGTTATATCAATGAAATTTTTTTATTATCTAACTTGTAACGACACTTAAATTTAATGTTAACATATAAAATATCATAAATATACCGCATATTATCTTTCACTTACATACAAAATGTTATTAAAATACAACAAAGGGAAAATATTATTTGTTTGAAACTACTTGAATTGTATTTGAAAAGTTAGTTCTCCAAAAAATTAAAAAAAAAAATAAAAAAGGCAAATTTTCACAATACATATGTCTCTAAAGACCTTACTTTGTATTCTATAATAACATTTGAAAGGAAATATTGATAAACTTAAAAATAAAATAAAGGAAACAAACTTTCCCTCTTTATTAAAATTGAGAAAATCGTACCTTACCCTAAATTTACAATCAAGTTGCACTTTCCCCCCTAAATTTGAAAATTTTGTGCCGTCCACTCTGAACTTACATTAAGTCGCATTTTTTCCTATGAAACTGTTTTCGATCTTTTGTGTTTGGTCAAAGTAGATCATGTGAGAGATAAATGTGGAAACTGTAAGGTATTTTTTTGCCATTTAAAATTAAGGGGTTAAGTGCAACAGTGAAGTTACTTGAGCTCAACTCCTTTACTTGAGCTCAACTCCTGTTCAGCTCGACTAACACTCATATGAGCCCGATTACTTAGTTTGAATATGATTTCAAACTCAATAAAAAATATTTAAACTGAACTCAAACACTATGTTCTTCAACTATACATGATTGTTTATACCCTTAATTACTCATTTTACACATCTAATTGTATTTATAGTTGTTGATATTATGTTAATGATATTTAACCGAAAAACTAAAAACCCAATTTGTCCAATCGATCGCAATAACACATATATTAGTGTGATATTTTGGTGAAACTTTAAGAAACAAAATAGAACATCATTATTTTAGAACGACACAATAAAAAAATGTATAGTCCATATGTAACAAGTTATTCTCAACTAATTATTGGGAATATATGGTAAAACAAGATGTAACTTCGGAGTACTATAAAAAGGATAAAAGATATTAGTAAGTCTTTTTGACAAGACATTCTTACTTCTAATCCCTCATTTTGTAATGACGAGTGCTAAATTCGTCTCTTTTATATTTTCTTGCGTGAAATATGGTTCCCCCCTTAGTGTATGGGTGTGTATTAGTTACCCGCCTAAGGTATCACTTGTAATACTTACTCCTCCCTATTATAATTTTAGAGTTTTTATTCAAAAAATACCCCCCGCCTCTTTTATAAATAGTAATTTCTTTATTAACCTATTAAACAAAATTGTATCTTTATGAATTACGAATCCATCCATCCATCAAACAACATTATGTTTCAATTCTTCATTTATTTTGTTTCCTTCCATTTTTCGATCTCAAAATTGTCCTTTATTTTCATCTCATTTTTATTTCCATTTGTTTTCTCTAGTTTTTGTTTCTGTTTTTTTTTTTATTTCTTTATATTGTGCTCAATTTTTATTTGGTGATAATTATCTCATTTATTTTCGGTATGAATCATTATTCATAAAAGTTAAGTAATTATCTTTCAAATTCTTCCTCGCAAAATTCGGGTTTGACTAAAGCCCATACTATTGGCAACGATTATGTTGATATTGAATCTACTTGGGATTGATAATAGATGTATAAAGAAGTTAGCGTAATTATATTTTGAGGAATTAACGATACAAGCATGGGTCAAATTCAATTTTTTTCGAGTAAAGTTTTGAAGGAGAATTACTCGAAATTTTGAATTATAATTTATAACAAAAACAAAGGAGATAATTATTACCAAATATAATTTGGGACAAAATAAAGAAAAAATCGAGACATAAATAAAGAAAATAATCTACACAAAAAATAAAGAAAACAAATTGAAATGGAAATAAAGAAAAAAAATTAGATAAAAATGAAGAAAACAATTGAGACCAGAAAACTGAAGGAAACAAAAGACACGAAAAATTTGAATCATAATATTGTTTGGTGGATGGATTAATTAATTTAATAATGATTTATTTTTTATAAATTGATAAAGAAACAATTTATTTGTTATTAAAGGGGGTCGATCGTAGTTTTGGAATAAAATGTTAAATACTATGATAGAGGAATGTAAGTGTTAATAGTGATAATATAGGGGAGTAACTGTTACCACGTACTTTAAACGGGAAAAATTGTATTTCATCCTATTTCCTAAGTAAGAAAAGATTAAGTCATAACCTCATCATGAGGAGCAAATTATTTTACCTTTGAAAATTTCGAGAATTTCATGAAGATCATTTTGTTATTTTACGTAATTTAGAAGTCTTTTGTTAAATGATCATTCTTGAGTATTATAAGGATGTCAGATACGCCATCCATCCTATCTGACACGGTATTCTTCAATTTTTTGATACGCCATCTAATTAACATGTATGATAGGTATAAAATGCATATTCAAAGTACATTGTAATCTCTAATCAATGTTTGTCTAATACTGCATTGATCACATAAAGTTAATTACTCTCATATGTTTCCATATACATAAAAAAGTAGAAATGAGAAATGCATAATGTTGAAAACAATATAACTTGTACAATTTTATGTCAAGATATTACGAGGGAATTTTGCTCCTAAGTACAATTTTATGTCAAGATATTACAGGGATATTGCTTTTAATTGGATAACATGAGAAATAGTATTCCTAGTTAAACAACATAATATTTATTTGACATTATATATCGAAATACAATTCATTTCAATTATTATATGAAATTTATAACCTTTAGGCAAATCATTTTTTTTTTATCATAAATATAGATAATTACACTTTTTTTAAACACATTTACATTCTAAGTACTAAATAAGAGAAGTGAGATTCATGCGCTCATAAAACCATCTGCGACTGTAGCAAGAGTATAACAACTAAGTGGACCAGAATAGTTGTGTTAGACGTCAACATCAGTTAGAGGGCTTTAACGAACCGGTCCACTAACATATGAAGGAATCCACACACCAGTGAGAAAAATTACCACCAACGCCACAATGGCAAGTTTTCAATCCGCGACAATTCTATTTTTCTTTAAAAGAAAATAAAATACTATAGTACATAAATAAAATACCTCTCTTCATCTGAACAATGTTAACATAACATAGGCAAATGTTTCAATGAAAATAAATTTTAGTACTATTCTATTTGATGTTTGGATAAATCTATTATCATGTAAAAAGTAATAAAGTATATAAATTCGAGACATATATTTTAAACTATGAAATTTAATGCGTCCTGAGAAAAAAGGGTTTGGCAAAAGTAATTTTATTTTATGCATAGCAACGAAAGAAACAATAGCATTAATTATACATGAACACTTTTTACATATTTAATTTTCATTAGAAAAAATATGCAGTCGATGTAGAATTTATTGCGATTTAATTTAAGATGAAAATGCTTAACGTTGGATATTCTTATTTTGTCTTCATACATCTAATATAATTTATTCCACCGTTTCTCTTTGTGAAACTTTCGACGCAAGACTAATTTGATTAAATTCAATAAAATTATCGGGTTTAATATAAAGGCTCAAGCTCAGCAAGACTCACAATAGTAGTATCAGACGTTAACATCGGTTAGAATGCCTTAACAAACGGGTCCACACACCAATGCGAGAAAACTACAAGAAACATCACAAATGGCGAGTTTTCCCTATGTGATAATTCTATTTTTCTTTAAAGGAAGTAAAATACTATAGCACATAAATAAAATACCTCTCTTCATTTAAACAATGTTCATAATATATATAGGCAAATGTTCTTTTGAAAAAAAATTTCAGTGCTATTCAACTTGATGTTTGGATAAATCAATTATCAAAAGTAATGAAGTATATAAATTCGAGACATATGATTGAAACTATGAAATTCAATGTTTCCTTTGAAAATAGGGTTTGGCAAAAGTAGTTTTATTTAATGAAAAGCAACGAAAGAAACTAAAGCATTAATTTTACATGAATATTTTTTACTTATTTATTTTCATTTGAAAAAAAATATGCAGTCAATGGAGATCTTATTGCGATTTAATTTAAAATTAAAATGCCTATTGTTGGATATTCTTTTTTTTAGTCAGTTAATATAATTTATTTCATCGTTTTTTTGTGCAACTTTCGACGCAAGACTAATTTTGTTAAAATTATCGTGTTTAATATAAAGGCTCATATAATTATCGGGTTTCATATAAAGGCTCAAACTCAGCCCGAATAACAATTAACTAGACTAAACTCAAATATAATCGGGTTTAGCCATCGGGCTTCGGGTAGACCCTACTCAGTTGACAGGCCTAGTTAATGATATTTAACCAAAAAACTAAAAATCCATTTGTCCAATATTTAGCACACTTTACTTGGTAATTATTTGTCGAAAACAATAACACATATAATAGTGTGATCTTTTGTAAAAATATTTAGAAATAAAATAAAACATTATTGTTTTAGAACGAAACGTTAAAAAATTGCATAGTCCATATTTAACAAGTTATTTCTAAGTAAGAAGAGATGAATGACTCCTAAATAAAAAAACATAATAAATTATCTAACAACATATTTCAAGATATAGTTCATTTAAATTATTATTTTAAAATTATAACCTTTACGTAAACCCTTTTTTATTTGTCATAAAAACAAAAGAATTACACTTTGTTTATACACATTTACATTCTGAGTATTGATTAGGAGAAGTGAGATTCACGCACACAAAAAATCATATGCGAATGTAACAAGAGTATAACAACCAAGTGGCCCACAATAATTATATTGGACGTCAACATCGGTTACAGGGCCTTAACGAACAGGTCCACACACCAATGTGAGAAAATTACCAGGACTGCCATAAATGACGAGTTGAAAGAAAAGAAAATACTATATTATATAAATAAAGTACCTCTCTATATTGAACAATGTTCACAACATAGGCAAATGGTTTATTGAAAATAAATTTTAGTACTATCGGATTTGATGTTTGGATAAATAAAAAATAAAAATGTATATAAATTCCTAGATAATTCAAACTATGAAATTTAACGTGTCCTGAGAAAATAGGGATTGGCAAAAGTAATTTTATTATGCATATCAACGAAAGAAACAAAAGCATTAATTATACATGAATATTTTTTATTTATTTGACTTTTGTGAGAAAAAATATGCAGTCGATCAGGAATTTATTGCGATTTAATTTTAGATTAAAATACTTATCGTTGGATATTCTTCTTTTGTTGTCGGACAATTAATATATTCCACTATTTCTCTTTGTGCAACTTTCGACGCAAGACTACTTTTCTTAAATTCAATAATATTATCGAGTGTAATATAAAGTCTCGTAAATTTATCGATATAACTGCTCAAACTCAGCCCGACTCACAATTAACTAAGTTCACCTTAAATATAATCTGGTTTAGCCATCGGGTTTTGGGTAGGCCCGACTCAATTGGCGGGTCTAATTAATGATATTTAACCAAAAAACTAAAACCAATGATGTCCAATAAGTAGCACATTTTACTCAGTAATTATGTGTGGAGCACAATAACACATATATTAGTGTGATCTTGTGGATAATTTTAAGAAATAAAATAGAACATTATTGTTTTAGAACGACACGTTAAAAAAATGCATAGTCCATATTTAACAAGTTATTTCTAAGTAAGAAGAGATGAAGAATTCCTAATTTAAAAACATAATAAATTATCTAACAATATATATCAAGATATAGTTCATTTCAATTATTATTTTAAAATTATAACTTTTACGTAACCTTTTTTTATTTATCATAAAAACAAAAGAATTACACTTTGTTTATACACATTTATATTCTAAGTACTAGTTAGGAGAAGTGAGATTCGCGTACACATAAAACCATATGCGAATGTAACAAGAGTATAACAACCAAGTGGCCCAAAATAATTGTATCGGACGTCAACATCGGTTACAGGGCCTTAACGAACGGGTCCACGCACCGATGTGAGAAAATTACCAGGACTGCCACAAATGACGAGTTTTCCATACATGACCATTCTATTTTTCTTCAAAAGAAAATAAAATACTATATTATATAAACAAAATACATCTCTTCATTAATAATGTTCACAACATAGGTAAATGGTTTATTGAAAATAATTTTACTAATATTCAGTTTGATCTTTGGATAAATCAGTTATCATGTACAAAAGTAATAAAGTATATAAATTCGAATGTATTATCGAACTATGAAAGTTAATGTGTCCTGAGAAAATATGGTTTGGCAAAAGTAATTTTATTTTATGCATAGCAACAAAAGAAACAAAAGCATTTTTACTTATTTAATTTTCATCCAAAAAAATCTGGTGTTGATCGGAATTTATTGCGATCTTATTTAAGAGTAAAATGCTTAATGTTGGATATTCTTTTTTTGTCGGCACATAGTTAATTTCATTTATTCCACAGTTTCTCTTTGTGCAACTTTCGCCGCAAGACTAATTTGGTTAAATTCAATAAAATTATCTTGTTTTAATAAAGGCACATAAAACCATCTTCGGCTGTACCAAGAGTATAACAACCAAGCGGCACACATTACTAGGTAATTATAAGTCGAACACAATAACATTAGTGTGATCTTTTGGTAAAATTTTTAAGAAATAAAGTAGGACATTATTGTTTTACAACGCACATTAAAAATATTCACAACATAGGCAAATGTTTTATTCGATAAACATTTTAATCTTATATTAAATCGCAATAAATTTCCCATCGACTACATATTTTTTAGATGAAAATTAAATAAGTAAAACGTATTCATGTAAAATTAATGCTTTTGTTTCTTTCGTTGTCATTTATAAAATAAAATTACTTTTGCCAAACCCTATTTTCTTAGTAAACATTAAATTTATAGTTTGGAATATATGTCTCGAATTTATATAATTTATTACTTTTTATATGATAATTTGTTTATCCAAACATCAAATTGAATAGTACTAAAATTTATTTTTATTCTTCTTTTTGTCTTCAGACATTTAATATCATGTATTGCACTGTTTCTCTTTGTGCAACTTCCACCTCAAGACTAATTTGATTAAATTCAATAAAATTATCGGATTTTAACCTAAGGGCTCGCAACTTATCGGTTTTAATATAAAGGCTCAAACTCAGCCCGACTCACAATTAACAAGGCTCAGCTCAAATATATTTGGATTGAGCTAATGGGCTTCTAGGAGGCCCGACTAAATTGACATGCCTCGTAAATGATATTTAATCTAAAAATAAAAAACCAGTGTTGTCCAATAAGTAGCACAATTTACTCGATAATTATGTGTCGAACGCAATAACACATATATTGGTGTGATCTTTTGATTAAATTTTATGAAATAGAATAGAACATTATTGTTTTAGAACGACACATTAAAAAAATGTTATCCATATTTAACAAGTTATTTCTAAGTAAGAAGAGATTAAGGATTCCTAATTAAACAACATAATAAATTATCTAAAAATATATATCAAGGTATAGTTCATTTCAATTATTATTTTCAAATTATAACCCGTAGGAATTTTTTTATTTATCATAAAAGCGAAAAATTACACTTTTTTTGTACTCAATTATATTTTGAGTACTGAATAAGAGAAGTGAGATTCATCTGCATATAAAACCATCTGCGACTGCACTAAAAGTATAACGACCAAGTGGCCCACAATAGTTGTACCGGACGTCAATATCGGTTAGCGGGTCCTAACGAACGAGTCCACACACCGATAAAGGGGTCCACACACCAATGAGAGAGAATTACCACCAACACCACAAATGGCAAGTTTTCCATACGCAGCAACTCTATTTTTCCACAAAAGAAAATAAAATACTATAGTATCTAAATAAAATACCTCTCTTCATTTGTACAATGATTATTGCAAATAAATTTTAGTACTATTCAATATGATGTCTAGATAAATTAGTTTTCATGTAAAAATAATAAAGTATATAAAATTAAATTTGAACTATGAAATTTAACGAGTCATAAGAAAAAAGGGTCTAGAAAAAGTAATTTTATTTTATGCATAAAAATGAAAGTAACAAAAGCATTAATTATACATGAATACTTTTTACTTATTTGATTTTCATCTGAAAAATTTGCAGCCGGTCAGAAATTTATTGCGATTTAATTTAAGATTAAAATGTATATAATTAGATATTCTTCTTTTGTCGTCAGACAGTTAATATAATTTATTCCACCGTTTCTCTTTGTGCAACTTTTGAAGCAAGACTAATTTGATAAAATTCAATAAAAATATCGGGTTTAGCATAAAAGTTTATAAAATTATCGGGTCCAATATAAAGGCTCAAACTCAGTCTGACTCATAATTAATTAGGCTCACCTCAAATATATTCTGGTTGAGCTAATGGACTTTGGGTTGGCCCGACTCAATTAACATGCCTAGTTCATGATATTTAACCAAAAAACTAAAACCCATGTTGTCCAATAAGTAGCACACTTTACTCAGGCAATTATGTGTCGATCACAATAACACATATTTTAGTGTGATCTTCTGGTTAAATTTTAAGAAATAAAATAGAATATTATTGTTTTAAAATGACACATTAAAAAATGCATAGTCCATATTTAACAAGTTATTTCGATGTAAGAAGAGATGAAGGATTCGTAATTAAACAACAAAATTTGACAAAATATATCAAAATATTATTCATTTCAATTTAAAATATAACCTTGGGCAAACTTTTGTTTATTTTATTTTTTTATCATAAAAATAAATGAATTACACTTTATTTATAAACATTTACATTCTTAATACTGAATAGGTGATGTGAGATTCATGCGCACATAAAACCGTCTTCGAGTGCATCAAGAGCATAACAACCAAGTGGACCATAATAGTTGTATCAGAAGTTAACATAGATTAGAAGGTCTTAACAAACGGGTCCACACACCGATGAAGAGGTCCACACACCAATGCAAGAAATTACTAGATCGCCACGAATGGCGAGTTTTCCATACGCGACAATTCTATTTTCTTTAAAAGAAATAAATTACTTCTCTTCATTTGAACAATGTTCACAACATAGACAAATAATTTATTAAAAATAAATTTTAGTACTATTCAATTTGATGTTTGGATAAATCAATTATCATGTAAAAACTAATAAAGTATATAAGTTCGAGACATATAATTCATGATAGAAATAGTGTCCGACAAACCAACTGTATGACTGTCATTTAATGTAATAAAAAGGGAACTATTCAATTTAGATTAATAAATGCACTTTATTATATGGTCAACTTTATCTTATATAATAATTATCTACGCCTAAAGATAGAAGTCTTTAGATCACAGGGCTATGGGTGGACTGATCTCCAAGGCCGTGATCTAGAACATATTCAAGAGTCGTAGAATCCAATCGAGATAGGACATCGTTGGATTTGGTAGACTCTCACTAATGTGTATACTCCGATGAATTGAAGAACGTTGGGGTCCACGAGCGTGACTGGGATAGTCGATACACATAAGTGGGTGACTTCCTGGGATGACAAGTGCACTGAATAACCCAATTAGGAAATAACTCACCATGAAAGCGGTAGTCGCATATCGGTGTTGAAGTTATTCCAATTTACGATAGTATACAAGGAACGATCCCTAATACTTGAGGTGATAGGGTTTATCTGGTGCGAGAACGTCTATACTTAGATGTGAGTTCCGACCGACTGGAGATTACTAGAAAGTCTCTGAGGATTCACGTTGGGTATAGAGGGACTCGTATGCAGGTTCATAACATCAACAAAGGATCTATTGACCCGACTTGATAGGTTGGGAATTTCTCCTATAGATTTAGGTGAGAAATTAATTCTGGTAAAATCCTTGACCAAGGTATCTGACAACTTTATGAAAGTAGCTCATAAAGATTAAGTCAAAGAGAATTATTTCGAGATCAGAATGCATAAGGTCAAGACGAAGAAAAAGGGAACTGATGAAAATACCATACCCTTAAGTCTCGACTGGGAGATCGATCGATGGAGAGATTATGTCGTACATGGAAATTGTAAATGGTTTAAAGGTTCACTGAATTAATTCACCAGTGATTGGGCTCCATGGGCTTGTGGCCAGACATCGACCGTGGAGAGTGAGAGAATTCCCAAATTGGTAGGGGTGCTAATTTTGGAATGATCAGTCGACAGAGTGTTCGATTGATTTAGAGTATTTAATACTCGAGTAATTAAATAAATATTTAATTATAACCCACGACCAATTATGTGATGAACCTACGGGGGCATATACAATACACATGAAGCGAAAGAAATGAAGTGAAGAACAACTGGGTCGACCCAATTGGAGCGAAAGTGATCCGATTGAATTGGATCAAAACTGTAAATTAAATTGAAATTTAATTTGTGAGTTAATTAATTAAATTGGATTGAATTAATTATGGGAATATTTAATTAAATAGGCTTGGAGTCTAGTTTAATTAAATGAGAGAAAAATTAATTAATTGGGCCATTTAATTTGAAAATTAAATAAAGCCCCAATTAATTAAATCAAGAATGGGCCATGAATTAATTAGAAGACTTGGTCTTCCAATTAAAAGGGTCATAACCCATGTACGAGAATTAGAGTCCTAATCCTAGGATGATTAGGATAATGAGATACCTTTAAATAGGAGACTTGATGTCATATCTCACACACAACTCAAGAAGCAAAAACCTAAGTCAAGAAATATTCTCTCCCATCTCTCTCTCACCAAATCGGCCGAACTCCCTCTTCCACTAGGAAGAATTTTTCGTTTTAGATTTTAGCTCCTAACTCGTTCTCTAACCCTAGATCTTAGTATATCCTATGTTGTAGCGATTAAGATATATTAATTTTCGTGATATTATGGTGTATCAACCCGTTGAGGCGCAACACGTGGAACGCTACAACGAGCTTGGGATCGAGCCAACCAAAGGAAGAAACGCAACTAGCAAAGTTGCTTGGATTTGCAAGGAGACAGGTATAATTTGGATCTGAATTATTCTGGTCGATTTAATTATTTATATATATACAACCAGTTTAGTATCCTGGCAAGATTACGTAAGATGCCCTAAAAATTTTAAATTCCGCTGCCTGTAGGGATGTTTATCTCACCAAATCCCGACAATTCAAACTATGAAATTTAATATTTCCTAAGAAAACAGGGTTTGCAAAAGTAATTTTAATTTATGAATGGCAATGAAAGAAGTAAAAGCATTAATTTTACAAGAATACGTTTTACTTATTTAATTTTCATCCGAAAAAAAATGCAGTCGATGGAGAATTTATTACGATTAATTTTAAGATTTAAATGATTATCATTGGGTATTATTCTTTTTGTCTTTAGACAGTTAATATCATTTATAGCACTATTTATCTTTGTGCAACTTTTTAAGACTAATTTGGTTAAATTCAATAAAATTATCGATTATAATATTCACGACGAAATGGTGAGCTGTGAAAACATGGGTGGTAACGGTGGGAAAATTGGAGAATCGTTTTACCAACAGGTAATTGGTCTAGTGGAAGGGACTGGTCACTACAAAGTAGTTGACTCATGTTCGAATCCCTGTTAGGAGAGGTACCAACTTAATGTGTCCAACCAGCCTGAAAAGGGATTAAACCCTTAGGAAACCCAAAAAAAAAAAGAAAAAATTGGTGAAATCGTTTTACCACACAAGAGGGTTTGTGATTGCTTAGATAGTACCTAAGGGTATTTTTGGAGCTCAATTGTTTTTCTATGAAATCAGTGTCGTAAGGAGGTAACCAATGTTCTCACGCGCGTCGGCAATAGTTGGAACCACGCTCCCTCTAAAATACCCGATCTCCGCAAAAGTGAGCAATTAGGCCCTTCTCCAATGGTTGGGGATCACTTGAGCCCTCTTAGCACTGATTTTTTGAGCCCTGCTTTCCTCGCCTTCAACCTGTATTACAAGTCACGAGCCCTTATTAATCCACTCACTTTTACTGATTGTCGTAGAAACAACAGTTTTACGTATTACTAATTTTAATAGTTCAACTGTCTTAACCACTAATTCAATTCATATGACAACATAATTACACGATAAATAAAAAATTCAAAAATATACTACGGAAAAAATCTCAACAATATTCTAAACAAAAAGATAACTTTATTTTTTTTAACAAATTTCAAGTTATATATCAATGTCGAAATTGTATTATCTAACTTGTATCGACACTTAAATTTAATTTTAACAGATAAAGTATCATAAATATACCCTATAGTAACATTCACTTACATGTACAATGTTATTAATACAACAAAGGGAAAGGGATATTCGTTTGAAACTAGTTTTATAGTAGTTGAAAAGTTAATTCTCCAAAAGAAATATATAAAATTAAAAAAAGCGAAATTGTACTATACATAAAAATATTTCTCTAAAGAGTTTTCATTTTTTATTCTATAATAATAATTGAAAGGAAGTCCTGATAAATTAAAAATTAAAATTAGGGAAACCAAACTATCATTCTTTATTAAAGTTGAGAAAATCGTATTTTACCCTGAACTTACAATTGCACTTTCCAGCTTTAACTTGAAAATTTTGTGTCGTCCACTCTGAACTTACATTAATGTTGCATTTTTCCCTTCAAAACTTTTTTTCGAGCACTTTTTTTGGTCAAAGTAGGTCATGTGAGAGATACATGTCAAAAGTGTTGGGTATTTTTTCCATTTAAAATTTAGGGGGAAAGTACAACACTAAAATTACTTGAGCTCAACTCCTGTTCAACTAGATTACCATTCATGTGAGCTCGATTACGTATTTGGAACATAATTTCAAGCTAAATAAAAAATATTCAAATTGAACTCGAACAATGTGTTCTTAAACTATATATGATTGTTTATACCATTAATTACTCAATTTACACATCTAATTGTATTTAATTGTGACATTATGTTAATAATATTTACCAAAAAGAATGTACCAAAAAAAAAAAAAAAATTTACCAAAAAGATAAAAAAAAACCCACGTTTTCCAATAAGTAGCACACTTTACTCGGAAATCATGTGTCGAACACAATTACACTTATATTAGTGTGATCTTTCGGTTAAATTTTAAAAAATAAAATAGAACATCATTGTTTGAGAACGACACAATAAAAATATGCAATATTCAATGAGTTATTTCTCAACTAAGTATGGAGAATATATGGTAAAACAAGATGGAACATATATTATATAAGGATAGACATAATTAGTAAAAGTCTATTTAACAAGAAAATCTAACTTGTAATCCGACATTTTGTAATGAAGAGTGGTAAATTCATCTCTTTTATATTTTCTATGTAGGAAGAGATGATGACTTATCACCAGGAAAAAAATATTTGACGTTCGAAAATTATTGAGATTTTTCAAGAAAATCATTTTAATATTTTATATAATTTAGATTTATTTTGTTAAATGATCATTCTTGAGTATTCGAAGGGTGTTAGATACGCCATCCGCTCTATTTTACAAAGTATCATTCTAATTTTTTTTGGATATGCAATCTAACATGGATGATTTGTATAAATTCCATATTCAAAATACATTGTAATATCTAATCGATCGACGTGTGTCTAATCCTACGTCGATCATCCATGCATTATAGCCAGTAGCTCTTATATATTTCTACATACATAAGAGAATAAAAAGGGGAAATGCATAGTGTTGAAAACAATATAACTCCTATAATTTTACGTCAAGATATAACAAGGGAATTTTTCTTTTAAGTACAATTTTACGTCAAGATATTACAGGGATTTTCATTTTTTATAAACATGAGAAAAAGGATTCATAACTAAACAACATAATAAAGAATTTGACAATATATATATCAAAATTTAGTTCATTTCAATTATTTTTTGAAAATTATAACTTTTGGGC
The DNA here is from genome assembly GCA_038501285.1 of Penstemon eatonii. NCBI lineage: Eukaryota > Viridiplantae > Streptophyta > Magnoliopsida > Lamiales > Plantaginaceae > Penstemon > Penstemon eatonii. The sequence goes on along the minus strand of CM076710.1, from coordinate 13,567,894 downwards.
AAATTTTTTTTTAATAAAAATAAAAGAGTTACACTTTGTTTCAACACATTTACGTTCTAAGTACTAAATATTAGAAGTGAGATTCATGCACACATACAACCATCTGCTACTGCACAAAGAGTATAGCAACCAAGTGGCCCAAAATAGTTGTATTAGACGTCAACATTGGTTAGAGGACCTTAACGAATGAGTAAAAACACAGATGAAGGGGTCCACACACCAATAAGAGAAAATTACCACCAAAGCCACAAATGGCGAGTTATCCATACGCCGCAGTTCTTTTTTTTCTTTAAAAGAAAATAAAATACTATAGTAGATATATAAAATACTTCTCTTCAATTGAACAATGTTCACACCATAGACAAATAATTTACCAAAAATAAATTTTAGTACCATTCAATTTGATATTTAGATGAATCAATTATCATGTAAAAAGTAATAGAGTATTTAAATTTGAGAAATATAATCCATACTATGAAATTTGATGTATTTGAACCTGAGAAAATAGGGTTCGAAAAGTAATTTTATTTTGCGTATAGAAACAAAAGAAACAAAATCATTAGATACAAGAATCTTATTATTTATTTATCTTTCATCCGAAAGAATATGCAGTCGATTTTAATTTAAAATTTTATATGCATATCATTGGATATTCTTCTTTCTCTTCAGACAATTAATATCATTTATTCCCCCGTTTCTCTTTGTGTAACTTTCAATGCATGACTAATTTGGTTAAATTCAATCATTTATATTGAACTATAATAGGCAAGAAATTCTTTGATGTGAAAAATGACTGAAATTGATGAAAACATTGTGAAATTTTGTTAAATAGGTGAATAAAATGGTTGAATTTAGTGAAATCATGGGTGAAATTGGTGTAAAAATTGTTGAAACGTTTTGCCACCTATGAGGTTTGAGATTGCTTAGATAGTACCCAAGGGTATTTCTGGAACTCAATCTTTTTCCTTGAATTTAGGAAATATAAATTTTTATTTTAAAGTTCTGAAATATTAATCGAGATAATTTAGTTTATTATCTTGACTAGACAATCGTTAATCAAAGAAACACTGTGTGCCATAATTGAAATGACCATGTCTCTAAAAGATATTTATATGTCTACATATGTGTGGAAAATTAGATTACTCGATATATTAAAACATCGATAAAAATATTAACTGCATGACCCTTGAAAATTCTTGTCCCCTAGTAAAATTCGTCTAAGTCCGCCTTTACTCGAGAGCTGCGGATCCTCTGTCCCAACTTTAGTATCCCAGACTATGTCACACTCATAATTATTGACACGTGTCAAGTTTAATTAACACACATCACACATGATTATTTCCCCTTACAATCTACACACCTTATGTTCTCCATCCTTACACTTTCGTTTTATCCAAACAAATGCAATAAATCTCTCCATGCTCTATTCAAGATTAAAAAAAAAAAAATTGTATAGCCAACGGTTCATAAATTTGAAGGATCCTTGAACTCAGCCATTAATTGTATTCAATTGAGATTTGCTTGAGTTTTTTTTTCTTTATTACTGCAATTGATTTATTACTTTACCAATTTAATTGGGGCTTTCTACTTAATTAAAATTTCTGTTATATAAATTAAGAGAACATACAGTTCATAGTGAACATTAATATTAACGGTGGTAGACCGGGGGTCCTAAATATTTGAGTTGCAATTCAATGGCAGAATATTAAAATTAATGGCGGTAGACGAGTGGGAAGTGAATGTTAATTGAGAAATAATCATGTGTGGTTTCTATTAATTGAATTTGACACGTTTCGATAAATTATGAGTGTGACATAGTCAGAGACATTGCTACTTGAGATATTCCTGCGCTATGCACAAAACTACACTAAATAGTAATTTTACGAAATATTTTTTGATAAAATTATTAATATGAATTTATCTAAACCTTAACTATTAAAATTATAGAATTGTCCAACTTGGTACTTTAATATAAGTGTAAAATTAAGAAAACTATTTGCATAAATTTTAATTACGTGAAAATCAACATTTTAATTTTTAGAAAAGGTGAAAACTTTCTAGTTCTTACTTCAAAATTTGGTTTATTCTTGTATGTATTAATTATTGAACCATCTAATTAGCTTGCATAAAAGATTCTGCAAAAAAAGAAGAAAAAAATTGATATTCTCTTGAACTATTAGTGTGGAGGTTCCGTGTTTTAACCAGTATTTTAAGAACTAAATTGTACAATGAACCAGTAAATCGACGAACAAAATATTTACTACAATAGTGGTTCAATTTCTTTTTACAATCAAAATAACTTTAAATGTGTGTATATTCTTGTCGTGCAAAAGTAGTGGTTAAACTAAAAAAATGATATGTGACGTTATTTTTAATTTGGTAAAACTAATGGTTTGATTATTTCACTCGTTATATTTATTTTTGCTTTACCATATTAGAGATTTTTTATGGGTAATTGTGACCTCATTGCCTTCCCTCCTAGTATGACGGATCTCCTCGAACTAAAATGATCGATCCATAGGTTCCTCCGCATAGTATATCACCCCAACATCCACGCTCGAATCACCCTCAACTACGACTAGGGGTGCACATGGTTTTTTAAACCGTACCGGACTGTCCCGTACCGTACCGAATGTTTTTTTCTCAAAACTGAAGGTTTTGGTATGGATGAAAACCGTACCGAATATTTTGGTATGGTTTTGGTTTTAGACTTCTCATAACGTAAAAAACCGTACCGTGCCGAAATTGAAAAGAAACATAAATTAACTATTCATTTTTTATATTTACAACTAAATTTTATAAATTTATATTTTTTAAATTTATAATTCAAATATTATTGAATACTATATTATTTATAATTTATATTATAGTCCATCATAGTTTATAATTACTACATTGCTAGCGTTCAATTAAAAAAAGATATGCTCTGATTTAGCACAAATTAAATTTGTTATATATTGAAAACTTAAAATGCAAAAATTCTAGACAATAAATACCAAATAGTAAGTTTATTTACATAATAAAAACAATTATCAAATAATTAACCAATTAATTTTATTCAATTAGGTCGAACTATAGAGTCAAATTTGTGAATATATTCTTTTCCGATGCTTTATTTAATGAAAAAAAATAGTTTGTAAAATATTAATATTATTAATTTTTATATAATTGTCAACTTTGTAATCAATTATATAAGAAAAATTGCACGAAAAAAGTTTGTTCGAAAAAACCGCAAACCGTACAGTACCTCACCGGAACCGCACAAAACTGAGTTTGTTGGTATGGTTCATAAAACTCTAGTTTAGTTTTGAGTTTTTAAAAATCACACTAATTGGTACGGTACAAATTTTGTAAAAAATACTGCAGAACCATATCATGTGCACCCGTAACTATGATTAGGCCTGGTAGTATGGGTCTGGACATGCGGCCGACCTGTGACTTGGTCGGGCCCATCCAGACCCAACCCATTAATTTTTATGGTTGTTAGGTTGGGTTTGTCTTAGGTCACCCTTATAATTAATGAGTCTCCTAACTAGTGGGTAGATATTAATGAGTCTTAAAAAAATAAAAGAAAATTAATTAATGGACCCAATATAAAAGCAAGTTGACCATCATCTTTAATTCTAAAAAGAAATCCTATCATGTGTTGTTTGTTATCATAAAATTTGAAGGCAGGCAACTAGAACCGACTTTTCATTTTTCTTTTTAATAACTAATCCATAATTCTTCTTTTCTATAACAATTTTTTTGACCACTTTTGATTAATAAAATATTGGTATCGAATCTCGAAAGGATTTCTTATATTTTTGTTTACGCAATATATTTCATACATTTCATAGATATAAGGGAATAACAAAAATTATATTTTTAAATCATGTAACTAATGTCTCCTAAATTGCACGATGATTTTATTCTTTCAAATTTCGGCGTTAATTACTTTCATTTTTCAATCCATGTTACAAAAATATTTTGTGAATTTTTTTAAGACAAAAAATAAAATAAAAAAATAGATGAAGATTAAAGGATCGACCCGTGATCCAATTTGACCCAACCATTAATAACTTGACCTTTTTCGACCCAAACCGATTCGATTCAACTTGCCCATCCGCCACCCCTAACTAAAATATTGTTCCAACCCCGATCGCGGGAATATTCCATTGCCAATAAAATAGCCTTAGCCTCAGCCAAAGTAAGGTCCGAGGGGCTATGTAATTATTTTGTATTTTGACCATTCGAAATTTTGTTTCTAGTGTATATTTCGGTCAATTAAATATTAAAAAAAATTCGTGAACTTTTCATAAATACAAGAAAAAATATTAAATTAAGAGACTCCCAAGGTAAATAAATAATTTTTGAATTAAAATTTATTTTCGTTTACATTAATTAAAAAACGGAAACATTTTAATGATTTCGACGAAAAGATAAAAATTTTGATCCATGGCTTCAACTAATTTGACCTTTTTTAAGGAGAATTATTACTTAAGAAGGAAGGGGCCAATATAAACATAATATTATTAGATTTATTTATTATTTAAAAAAAATGTTAAGTCAAAAAGGTTTCTATAATTTCACCTGGAAGTAGATGTAATATCGTAATATCCCTAATTCTAAATGCACCCGAAAGTGCAGTAATGTGTACTAAAAATGTTAAAATTCATTTTGCTTAAGTTTTGAGTTTATTATTGTTATAGCCTATAGGGAGGTGACTGTAAGTCTGTAAGTAATTAAAAGTTTGGAGGAGGTGGATGTAATCCACCCTTACAATAATGTTTCATTCCAGTTCTACAAATTGTACTACATTAAAAGAAGGGAAAATCGCACTTCACCCCCCAACCTTTTTAAATTTTTGCAGTCTCCCCCCTAACCTTTAAAGTTTTGCACTTTCCCACCTCACCTTTTTAGAAAGTCTCAGGCAACCACCTCATTGAGCAATGAAATGGAATCTGGCGGAATATTCCGTTTGCTTGAAGTGACGTGGCTTTAGTCAAGGGTAGAATAGTCCTTTAAGGCACAAAAGTGCGAAACTGTAAAGGTTAGGGGGGAGACTGGGAAAACTTGAAAAGGTTGGGGGGTAAAGTGGGATTTTCCCTATTTATAATAATTTCTAAATCAAAATTTCATTTCGAGTATATATGTTTCGGTCAACAAAATATTGAAATTTTTTGAAGAAATTCTTCGAAAATATTAAGAAAAATTGTGAATATTCATTTAGTAATTTATTTCACAATTTTTCTTAATATTTTCGAAGAATTTCTTCAAAAAATTTTAATATTTTGTTGACCGAAACATATATACTCGAAATGAAATTTTGATCTAGAAATTATTATAAATAGGGAAAATCGCACTTTACCCCCAACCTTTTCAAGTTTTCGCAGTCTCCCCCCTAACCTTTACAGTTTCGCACTTTTGTGCCTTAAATAACTATTCTACCCTTGACTAAAGCCACGTCACTTCAAGCAAACGGAATATTCCGCCAGATTCCATTGCCTTGCTCAATGAGGTGGTTGCTGAGACTTTTTAAATAGGTGAGGTGGGAAAGTGCGAAACTTTTAAGGTTAGGGGGGAGACTGCAAAAACTTAAAAAGGTTGCAGGGTGCCTTGCTTAATGAGGTGGTTGCCTGAGACTTTTTAAATAGGTGAGGTGGGAAAGTGCGAAACTTTAAAGGTTAGGGGGGAGACTGCAAAAACATAAAAAGGTTGGGGGGTGAAGTGCGATTTTCCCTTAAAAGAATTTGAAGACATCAGCAATCAGTTAGTAACTTGGTTTAATTCATCAATTCAAATACAATTGGATAAGTACCATTAATTAGTTAATATTTTATTGCAATAAATGCATCCAGACATTGAACATAAGTGCATACGTACGTACGCCATACATTAATAAATGCATCCAGAAATTCAAATATAAGTGCAACATACAGTGTACCATGATAAAAGATCCATCCTCACACAAATTTTGAATTTATACATTTCTCAATAAATTTATATGTATGACACAAAAATGTAACACAAAAGTACACATGTATATTATTGCATTGATTTCAATACAAGGTAATACTCGCTCCATTCCATTTGAAACGTCGTTTTAGACTTTTGCACATGTATTTAGGAAGCTAATAATTAACCTAAATTTAGGAAAAAGTTAAAAATATATCTAAAATACGGGTGATACTTGCCTAGACCAGGTCCTTCATAGACCATGAACAAAATCAGTGCATCCACCCAACATATTTGCAAGATTTTGTGTTATGATCTATGAAAGATCGGGTCTAGGCAAGAATTTTCCCTAAAATACCCATCTATGTTCTTCAATTGGTTAAAAGTATAAGAGAGAGAGAGAAACAAGAAATAAATAAGGGTAAAATTGAAAGATATGTAATTAATGTTGTATTGGAATCCTAAGGCCACAATTAAAACAAAAAAATAAATCTTTAAAGCGACAATTAATTAATTTGAATATTTATTAAATGCAAATTATTTATTGCTTTTGATGTATATTATGTTGATTGACATTATTCTCCAACATGTGCAATTTACGGTTGTAATTATAATTGTAATTCCAACTTCGCTCTATTAATTCTTTTATTTATTTATTTTAGTTATAGTAATAACGTCCCATGAAGACGCTGGTATTGTCAAGCTCATAAAACCAATTGCCATATTGACTGAATGTTCTTTGTTCCATTTTTATCAAAATTGGAAACTAGACTTAAATCCTGGCCTGTACATATAGCACGAAAACAGAACTTTGAAAATGTACTATTTTAATATTTTAAAAGATAAATATCTCCAATTAGTTGACCAACAATTCATGATAACGATTGTAACTAATAGTTATTCAAAGAAAACTAATAAACTAAGGAGGACTTTTGTGCTATTAGGACCCCTTGTGCTAAGTATAAGTAAGGTCTCCCTCTAATTACCTTTACATTTTGATCTCAACCCTACAACTTTTTTTTTTTTTAGATAAATAAAAGAAATATCATGAAATTAGCAAAAAGAGTTGTTCCAATCGACAAGAGGGTAACCCTCCATATCTCCAACTGGCTGACCAACAATTCATAAGGCTTGCTCTAGCGGCAAGGGTGGGGGTTCAAATCCTATTTGGAATTTGGATGGAAGCATTTGCTTGGGTCTATCTAAGGATCATTTATGGTGAAAACTCCTTTGTGCGCAGAGTGTACAGCAATATGGTGGGATCCCGAGACTTGGTGGAGGCACATCCTGCGATTTACATACTTCAGGGTTCTAGGGCAAGGGTTCTGAGGGTCCATGATTAGTCTAGTATAAGTTTGGACACCTCGGTTATCAAAAAAAAAATCGATATAGGTAGAGACGATAGGTTGTTGTACTTTCTACATTTTCAGTTTCTTAAAATATTAAAGGATTTTTGGCATTTTACACCCTAAAATTATAGGGTTTTGACATTTTGCACCCTAACTTAAAAGTTTTAGCACTTTGTACCTTAGAAAAATAATTTATTTGCACTTTGCAACCTAATGTGTGTTTTTAGTGAGAAAATTTATTGGTAGAAGGGTATAATAGTAATTTTCACTTTGCACCTGGGCAATATATATTTTGCACCCTTAAAATGTATCAATTCTTTATTAATAATTCAGATTAATTTGTTCTATTCAACATCAAATCCTAGCTAATTATGATTCGATATATGTCAATTCTGGTCATAATTCGATGTACATACTAAACAAACCCTTCGACGTCAAAATACCATTTGATCCGACCCGGAAAGATTCGATCCGAAAGATCCGACCCAGAAATATCCAACTTGGAAAACTATAAATAGAAGGCATTTATGGTTTTCCAAAGGTAAGTTTTCTTCGAACGACGACTATTATACTTCTGCTATTTTGATCATCAAACTGTACTGACTTTGTCATCGGAGGGTTTTCGCCGGACCAACCAACCAGCAACACCTAACGAGTTCCTTTGAACGCAGGAGAGTTCCGTTTGATCTGACCAACAGAAACTCCTTACTAAAGAACGGATATCAACATCTACGTGGCAAGATATAATTGGACCAAGTATTTAGACGAAATATCCCTTCATCAATTCCAACATATTCATGTCTGATAAATTTGGACCCTATGCCAATATGTGATTACATTATTCAAATTTTATGTACGAGCAATTATAGTGGACAGGGGAAGACAAGAACCAAAGAAACCCCATATATGATCATTGGGACCAAAATCTCATACGTGATATTTTTATTTTTTTAAAGCATAACACAAATGAGTATCTCGTATTTTTTCTAATAATCGAAACATTGATTTATCAAGCGCCGATGGCTTAACTCTTGAGCAGAAGTAATTTGAGCAAGCCTTGTATGATAGTTTAGAATTCGTTCACTTATTATACTGAAAAGTGGCATAGTATGTGAAAATATCAAATTGTTCGAGATATACTCATCTTAACCCTCAATTTTATTATTTTTATTCGATCAGGTTAATCAAGTCAAATTCAAAGAAGAATCTAAACTCGATACAAAAGTAAAATTAACTTAATTAAATTATATACCTTTGATTTCGACTCTATTCATTTATATCATAATATTTACCCAATTATGATATAAATGAATTATGAAGCTATATAAACATAGAAATTGAAGACCCCGTCGCAATCGGGCCCAATGCATGCAGGGGCGAGTTGTTCTTGGACTACATTTGATGATCCCATTTAATATGTGTCTATATATATTTAGTGGGGGAAATGAACGTAAATCATACATTTAAAATAGTATAATATACCGATGAAATCATTGCCTAGCTTGATTAATTAAATATAAATGTGTCCATGTCTTAGCTTGCTGAAATAATAAAAATTGCTGTGATTGATTGATCACATCAATATTAATGCAAGATCGGACCTAAAACAAATACTCTCTCGGTCTTTTTATTTTTCTTCTATTTTCTTTTGAGATGTATGAAAACAACATTCATTTTCACAAAATAAAATTAAATATTTTTTTAAAAATATTGATTTGACACCACTAACTCTTTCACTTGCATTAAACTCGGTGCAAAAACTAAAGAAAGTAAAAAAAAAAAAAAGAAAAGAAAAGAAAAAGGAGGGAGTAGTAAAATTGAAATTATTGAAATAGTGTCTATTTAATTAATGGAAGGTCACTCATCAAATGAAATATTTTTTTTTTTTGGTTTCCCAAGGGTTTAATCCCTTTCGAGGCGCGTCGGACACATAATGTGGAAATCTCTCCCAACAGGGATTCGAACCTGAGTCCGCTACTTTGTAGTGACTAGTCCCTTTTACTAGAAATATTATATGTATGAACTGAAAGCGCCTGTTTTATTAAAAAAATTAAGAACAAATATGTAATAAACCATTTTACAAACACACGTGACACGCCACATCCTCTCTCTCTCTCTCTTAACAGTTAAATTTTTATTTGAAGAAAAGAAAAGGGGTTTTTTGCAACTTAATTCCTTGTGATATGTCTAATGGGCAATTTACCTCCCTGTGAAATAAAAATATGCAATTTAACTCCCCGTAAAATGAAATAATGAGCAATTTACCTCCTCGTGATATAAAAATAGGCAATATACCTCCCTGTGAAATGAAATAATGAGCAATTTAACTCCATGTGATATGAATTAATAAGCAATTTAGAGGGAGGCAATGTGCTTCTTTTATAAAAGCACAAGGAGTTATTTTGTTATTTTTCTTAACACAGGGAGTTACATTGCCTATTTAGGATATCACAGGAAGGTATTTTGCCATTTTATTTATCACAGGGAATTAAATAGCCTATTTTAAATGACACAGAGAGTTAATCTACTATTCACTCAAAAGAAAAAGACATTCCCATGTTCTTAAAAAGCTAGTAATATTTTGTTAGATATATCTTGTTAAAAAATATCAACATTTAGTCTAAACTGGAGACACAAAATGTTGGATAAGGATGAAGATGAAGGCACCAAAGAAAGTTTGATAAGGGAGGTTTTGATGCATTCCAAAACTTCAAATTTGGTTAAGTATGGAGTAACTTAGCTGATAAACTTATCAAGGAATTTTGACTAAGAAATGAAGACATCAGAAGAGTCAAAGTTTCAAGGTCCAAGACTTCTGATCTGCTGAAGTAAAGTTATCAGATTAGTGAAGATCAGCCGACTCAAATCAGATTTGTTCAAGTTTGAGATCAGCCGAGTTCACCATCAGACTTGTACTTTCGTCAGCCAAGTGAAGAAGATCATGAAGTGTTCCCAACGGTAATAAATGCCCCTTGGTGTAATAAATGCTGAAGTACGAGGATATTTAAGACAAATGATTGAAGAAAAGCTTCGCATCAGCCGAGTGCATTTAATGCTGCCTGCAGAATAGTACTGTTTACAGTACGGACAGACTGCAAAAGAGCCGTTCGCGGATTTTAAGGACCAGTACTCGAGGAATTTGAATTCTGTCTCTCTTCAACGGACACTTTTCAATTCTCAAGTATAAATAGCTGAAAGAGACGAAGAAGAAACAAGCAACACACTTTCTGAGAGAAATTTCCGAAGCAAAATTCTTTAAGTCTCAAGAACAGCTCACTCATCAGCTGAGTCATTTGTTGACGAAAGCAGAGTTGAAGAATAAAGAAAAATACATCTTCTGAGTGATTTTGTAAACAAGAGTGTTGTGCGGAGTTGTGATCCATCTTTGTGAGTGATCAAACTTCAGAGGATAGGTTTTCTGTGTGATTTCCTATTGCGAACTTGTGGTCGTTTCATTTGTTGTTCGACGCAAGCAGAGTATACTGTAAACTTTGTGATTATAGTATAACCCAAGATCTGAGTGACTTGGAAGAGTGGACTAAAGGATATTTAAATCCATATAACCACTATAAAAATTGATTGTGTTTTACATTGCTTTTAAACCTGCATATTTTCTGTTTGCATAAAAATACGTTAAGTTAATTGTTTGAAAAGAAGTTAAAAGGAGTTTATAAAACTGGGGAATTACTTTTCAAACTACTAAGTTTACTTGTGAAAAACACTTTGAAAATCCGCTGCAAGTACTCTAAGTATTAAAACTGATTTTAACAAAATCAGCTAAGTAACTATCAGACGAGTGGTCAACAAAGCTGTTCAAAGATTTGTTCGCGAACAGAAATTGTAACTTACTAATCTGATCAGCTTAGTCTGTTCAGTTTGTGTAACAGTTTTAAAGTTAAAATTGGAAGAAATTTTTAAAGAGGTTTATTCACCCCCCCCTCTAAACCTCTTCTGACCACTTGGGACCAACAAGTGGTATCAGAGCCAGGTTGTTCATTAGAATCAGCTGCCTGATCAACGAGCTTGATCCAAGTGTTTTTCAAAGGTTTTCAAAACTTTTCAAAAGAGCATCTTTTTGAAAAATAAAAACTTTTTGAAAAATGGATTGTATCAGCCATGTTCCCCACATTGCTGGTATGTCCTTTGAGGACTGGAAAATCAGAATGGAGATTTTCCTTGCTGCTTACAATGATAACATGTATACATGTATCATCAAAGGTCCATTCAAATTCACCAAGACCATCATCGTAGATGAAGCTCAAATAGTGGTGGAAAAAGACTTAACAGAAATGACAGCAGAAGAAATAAAGCTGTTCAACCTGGACAAAGTCGGAAGATTCATCATGACCAAAGCCCTGGATAATGATCGGTTTGACAAAGTCAAGCATTGCAAAACTGCAAAGGAGATGTGGGATAAGGTTCGTGACATGAGTGAAGGCAATGATGCAATTAAAGAGCATCAGCTAAGTGTTGCCTTGGAGAAGCTGGACAACTTCAAGATGAAGTCTGGAGAAACCATTGATCAGATGGACACCAGATTCACCAGAACTCTGAATGAAGTTTTGAAGCTGGGAAAAACCTTCACTGACAAAGAGATCACCGTCAGAGTACTGAAGGCTCTACCCTCCAAGTTCAACATGAAGGTGACAGCAATGGAAGAATCAAGAGATCTGGGCAAGATTTCTCTTACAGAGTTGTTCTCCGTACTCAAGGCGTATGAGTATAAACTGCCAAGGATGGGAATTGAAGAAACCTCAACTTCAGGACCCACAGCTGCACTGGTTGCTGCTGAAAACCAAAGAAGACCAGCTCAAAGAAATGCTGAAGTGGACTCATCTGATGAAGCCACTCTACTCAACAAAAAGGAGTACACTGCTGGAGATGTTGCACTGTTGATGAACAACTTCAAGAAGTTCTACAAGAGAAAGATGAAAAACAAATACAACAATGCTTCTACTTCTAAACCTAATTTTTCTTCTCAGGATAAGGATGATTATAAATCAAAACTGATGTGTTACAACTGCAGGAAATTGGGACACTTCATAAGAGACTGCCCATATCCAAAAGCTGAAAAGTACACTGAAGAGGAGAAGAAAATAAGAAAAGAAAGAAAGCATCAGAGAGGCAAGGCAATGATGGCTGAAGCAGAAAAGCTGACCGCTGTCTACTCATCTGATTCAGATTCTGACTCGTCTGATGAAGAATCGTCTGATGAAGAAAAACCTGCTCTCCTATGTCTTATGGCAAAGGAATCTGATGACTCTGAGGATGAGGTAACTCCTCAAGAAAATGAACTGTTTAATTCTCTAGAGCAAATGATGTTGAATAATACTACTATTGCTGGAGAGTTTGTTAAGCTTAAGGAAGAGATGAACTTGCTAAAAGAGCAAAATAGTTCACTGAAACTTTTAGCTGAAAAGCCAAAAGAATCAGCTGAATATAAACAGCTTGAGCAAGAGCATGAATCTCTGAAAGCTGAATGTGAGGTATATAAAGGAAAAATCATGGAACTTGAGAAAATCATTGAGTCTCATGATAAGTCAACTGTTGCATCCATGCATACACCTAAGAAACAGGAGACACCTTTAGAAAAGGATAAACTAGAGTTGAACCATACTGAAAAATTCATATCAGCTGACAATAGTAAGGTCATTCTGTATGTTCAAACTTCTAAACCTACCTCATCTGAGAAAGTGGTAAAGGAGAAAAAATCTCCTAAGGCTAAAAAGAGCAAAGAGCCTAGTGTAGGAAATCAGACTAGTAAGACCAAACAGCAGAGTCCTAAGAAGTCTGCTGATAAAGCTAAAGTCAATCAGACTAGTGGTAAAACTAAGTCAAAAACAAATGAGCAAGCACCTAGTAAACCAAAGAAGCATAAGAATAAGAAAAATCAAAATGCTTGGTATGGAAATGAGTCATATTATGTGCAACCTGCTGCATATCATCCTATGTATCATGCACCTCAATTTCCTAGTTACTATGCACCTTACCCTGCTCATCCAATGCATGCATATCCTGCATATCATGCACCTTACCCTGCTTATGAACATTATTCATATCATACTGATCATCAACATGACTTATCTGATAACTATGATAAAAATGAAACTGTTCATGCTCCTAAAACTCAGAAACCTAAGAAGCCTAAGACTTCAACATCTTGGGTTGTCAAGGGTGGAACTAATCCTTCAGGACCCTCTCAATAAGGGTACCTAAAACAATTTTATTTTTGTTTTGTAGGTTAGGATTAGGAGTAGGAGTAAAGTAGAGAAGATTTGGTACTTGGACAGTGGATGTTCAAGGCACATGTGTGGAAACATACATGAGTTGACTGATGCAGTTGCTGTGGATGGTCCAAAAGTCACTTTTGGAGACAGCAAAGAAGGCAAGATTAAAGCTAAAGGAAGATTAATCAAGGGAAACATAGAGATATCTGACGTCTCCTATGTTAAAGGCCTGAAATATAATCTGCTGAGCATAAGTCAATTTTGTGACAAGGGATATTCAGTCATCTTCTCAACAGATAAGTGCTACGTTGAACAGATTGGTACAAAGAAGGTAATTTTATCTGGAAGACGACAAGGAAATATCTATATAGTCGACTGGAATTCTGTTGACAAGAATTCAAGTGTTTGTTTGGTGGCATCTGCACCAAGTGAAGTCAGTTGGCTATGGCACAAGAGGATGAATCATTTAAACTTCAAGACCATAAACAGATTAATCAAGAATGATCTGGTAGAAGGGATTCCAAAAGCAGTCATGAGCAAAGACAAGCTCTGTGATGCATGTCAGAAGGGTAAACAAATCAAGTCATCATTCAAAGAAAAGAAGCACCAATCTTCTGGAAGAATATTGGAGCTGTTGCATATGGACTTATTTGGACCCATTGATCCAGTCAGCAATGGTGGAAAGAAATACCGCCTAGCTGTTGTGGATGATTATTCAAGATATACTTGGGTGATTTTCATGAAGAAGAAAAGTGAAACCAAGGAACATCTTACAAATCTGATGGAACTGATCCAGAATGAGAAGAGTATCAAAATATTGAAGATCAGATCAGATAGAGGGACAGAGTTTACAAACTCTACTGTTGAGGAGTATTGTAACATCAAAGGAATACATCATGAGTATTCTGCTGCAAGAACCCCTCAACAGAATGGTGTTGCTGAAAGGAGAAACAGAACACTGAAAGAAGCTGTCAGAACCATGATAGCTGAAGCTAAACTGCCTCAAAGATTTTGGGCAGAAGCAACGAACACAGCATGCTTTACCCAGAACAGATGTATGATCAACAAAAATCAGAACAAGACTCCATATGAAGTTTGGAACAACAGAAAGCCAAACATTCATTACTTTAAGATTTTTGGTTGTAAATGTTTTGTATTGAATAATGGGAAAAATCACCTTGCTGCATTTGCAGAAAAGGCTGATGAAGCTGTCTTTGTAGGATACTCATCTGTTAGTAAAGCTTATAGAGTGTTTAACAAAAGAACATTACTAATAGAAGAATCTATCCATGTAGTATTTGATGAGCCAAGTCAATCTTCTGAAAAGAATCAAAGTATTAATCAAGATCTGTCTGCTGATTTACAGAAGTTAGACGTTGGAAGAAATGAAGAATATGTTCCCATCATACTACCTAATCTAAGTTCAGCTGCTAACTCAAGTGCTGTTCAAAATCACAGTGCTGATTGTCTAACAGACGAGTTGCTAACAGCTGACAGACCAGAGACTGTTCAACAAACTGCAAATGTTCAACAGACTACTACTAGAACTCCAACAGTAGTGTTGCAAGATCAAAATAGAGGACAACATCCTGATTTGCAACCTGATCTCAGATGGCTCAAGAATCACCCACCAGAGTTAGTCATTGGTGATCCTTTAGATAGAGTGAAAACAAGAAGAGCTGCTGCACAAGATGCCATGTTTGTCACATTTCTATCTCAAATAGAGCCCAAGCAAATTGAAGAAGCTCTCAATGACTCCTTCTGGATAGAAGCTATGCAAGAAGAGTTAAATCAATTTGAAAGGAATGAAGTCTGGTACTTAGTTCCTAGACCAAGTCATCAAAGAGTAATTGGCACTAAGTGGGTATTCAGAAATAAGATGAATGAAGATGGTGTTGTCACCAGAAACAAAGCAAGACTAGTGGCCAAGGGTTATTGTCAAGAAGAAGGAATTGACTTTGATGAAACTTTTGCACCAGTAGCAAGACTTGAAGCAATCAGACTGTTTCTAGCCTATGCTGCTCACAAGAACTTCACTGTCTATCAGATGGATGTGAAGTCTGCTTTTCTCAATGGAGAATTGCAAGAAGAAGTGTACGTTGAACAACCTCCAGGATTTGAAGTCTATCAAGAAGAGGACAAAGTATATCGTCTGAAGAAAGCCCTTTATGGACTGAAACAGGCTCCAAGAGCATGGTATGATACCCTATCTGATTTTCTTTTAATTAAAGGATTTCGAAAAGGTAAGGTAGATAAAACCTTGTTTACAATTGAATGGGAAAATCATATATTACTTGTGCAAATATATGTGGACGATATTATTTTTGGTTCAACTAACCAACAGATGTGTGATAAGTTCTCCAAGCTGATGCAGAATAAGTTTGAAATGAGCATGATGGGTGAACTTAATTATTTTCTTGGATTGCAAGTTAGACAGTTGCCTGATGGGATATTCATCAGCCAAGCAAAATACACAAGAGATCTGTTCAAGAAGTTTGGTATGGAAACTAGCTCAACAGCTACCATTCCTATGTCTACAAGTCTTCGTTTGGATAAAGATGAAGATGGCAAATCAGTGGACATAACCAGATATAGAGGCATTATTGGTTCACTGTTGTACCTAACAGCAAGCAGACCTGATATAATGTACTCAGTTGGAGTCTGTGCAAGATTTCAATCAAACCCCAAAGAATCTCATCTTTTAGCTGCCAAGAGGATATTGAAGTATGTTAAAGGCACTCAAGATTTGGGATTATGGTATCCTAGAGAATCTGGATTTGAACTAGTTGGCTATTCAGATTCAGACCTTGCTGGCTGCAAGATTGACAGAAAGAGCACAACAGGTGCTTGTCAGTTCTTAGGCAGTCGTCTGATCTCATGGATGAGTAAGAAGCAAACATCAGTTTCTATATCTACTGCTGAAGCTGAATATATAGCTGCTGGAGCTTGCTGTGCACAGATACTTTGGTTGAAACATCAACTAGAAGACTACAACATCAAGATCAGTGGAATTCCAATCTACTGTGACAATACAAGTGCAATTTCACTTACTCAGAACACTACAAGTCATTCAAGGACTAAGCATATTGAGATCAAGCATTATTTCATTAGAGATCATGTGGAAAAAGGCAATGTTTTAATTGAGTATGTTCATACTGATAATCAGATTGCTGATATCTTCACTAAACCTCTAAGTGAAGTAAGGTTTTCAACTCTAAGAGCTGAGTTAGGATTACTTAATTTGGAAGCATAAGCTGAGGGGGAACTCATCAGAAGACTGGAGTTCAACAGCTTAGTTATCTATTATTATCTTCAAGGATTAACTCTCAACAGACTAGTTAACTTATGAATTCTTAAACTCAGGGGGAACGTGTAAGACTAGCGGTACTTCTGAATTAAAGATGAAATTTGTTAATGACAGTTAGTTGAAGTTATGTTTTCATCAGAAGACTCAACTATCGAAGATTAAAGTTATTTTATCTAGCTGGATTGACAAACAGCAGAGGAAGGTTATCAGCTATTGGCATTCTCTGATAACAGCATTGTCATCAGGACAGTAGTCAATCAGATAAGTGTTTATTATACTCATCTGATTACTTAAATAAAAGCGAACTGTTTAAAAACGTATATTCAAAAACACGCTTTTATAAGTAACTGTTGGGCGGTACATATTCCCGCTCTTCATTAAATATCTTTTGAATTCGAAAAGTCGTAACTGACGCCGCACGATCAGCACTGACAGAAAACGGATCTAACGGTTGGCGGATATCACGGAAACCAAAAAAAACCCCAACTCTATAAATCCCCATCTGATCAGTCGAGTCGCTCTTTACGCACTCTAAGCATTCAAAAGTACTTGTGAGAAATTTCTGCAAATTTTCTGCATACTTTCCTTTGTTTTTCTAACCTTCAACAGATCAACGATGGCCGCTGAAGGTATGTTTCTCGTTTATGATTCTTACTACCAATCCGGTACGGATCTGATGAAAGAACTGCTCGAAAAGTTCAAAGCTGCTTCGCTGGTAAACTTCATGGAATACCACGAAGGTATTATCTGGACTGACCAAGTGATGGAGTACTACAACTCTGCGAAAGCTGACTACAACAAACTGGAGATTAAGGCTTCAGTGGGAGGCAAATCTATCACTATCACTCCTACTGTTCTTCACGAGACGTTTGGGCTTCCTAACAGTGGACGACATGACGTCACTGTGCTGACAGAGGACAAACATCAACAGTTCTGGGCGATCTGCGCCAAAGAGGGAGAAACGTTATCTGGAAATATAAGGAAGAAGCAACTGAAGGATGAATATCAGCGGATGGCTGATATGGTGTCCAAGCTGATTGAGAACTGCACATTCTCACTGGATGCTGTTACCATGAAGAGGTTCAGCATCATGGCTGCCATATACTATGGATTGGAAATCAACTGGTCCATCATAGTTTGGTACATATTAGCTGACTTTCTTGATGATAAGAAAGGAAAAGGCCCCACTACCAACCACAGGATCACACTCAGTTATCTGCTGTCAAAGCTGGGTTGTGATATGAAGAATGGAAAAGAGATTCATAAATCTAAGGCAGTATCAAAGTACCTGCCTGTTCAAAAGAGGAAGGCTGGTGAGCCTGAGGAAGCTGATGTTGAGGAACCAAAGGAGGTTCCTGCCAAAAGGCAAAAGAGATTAGTCAAAACAGCAAGTTTGGCTGTTGAGACTAAAAGGAAGAGGGCTGCTGATGAGCCCAAGAAGAAAGAATCTAAGCAGATGGAGAGAGTGACTTCTGCTGAAGCCACTAAGATTGTTGAGAATATAATTGCTGATGTAAGGACTGGATCCC